>JALPQD010000351.1:1195307-1850615 GCA_023101885.1 Typhlomys cinereus | reverse complement strand
TGTGCTGTAAGAGAGCAGAAAAGATGAGATCCTGTCCATAGAGCTCTTTGACCATGTTTTTATGTGACTGAAAAGTAAACGCAGCATGGTAACAGTTGAATCTTTGCCTAAAGTACAGAGAGGGCTCTTCACAGAGGATGTCTGAAGATCACGAATGCATTATTTTTATCTTGGGAAGTCTCCCCATTAGGGCACAATAATGGAGAAAATCAGTCTGTTGACTGAAAATAAGCAATGACTTCAAAGTGGATCCATTTGTAGTAAACAATCTTCATTGTATTAGAATGAAAGCACCAAAGTTCTTATTTCTGTGCTTCCTTGAAATATCACTTATTAAAAATAAAACTTAAATGCGATTTTTAAATGAACCACAGTCCTGTGCTACCATTCTGTAGCTCTACAATTTGAGCTGTTTCTGTCTCTCCTAAAAATTTAGCCTACTTTGTATATTGGCCTATTTATGCTGTTCTGCCTTCTGTTAAAATAGATGTATATTTGACTTGATGTAATGAATGTTTTCTTGAGAAATGGTAGAGAAAGAGAAGAGAGGAACTCATGATAATGAAATAAACTAGGAAACACACATCCAAAAGGCATCATGAAAAGTAATAAATTCAAAGTGTTAAGCTTTAATACCAATACATAAAATTCAGTGGCTCATCTATTCCTTTGCAATGAAAACTGTGAAAATTAAGTTAAGACAGTAACTTATTCACTATAACATTAAAAAGAAAATAATGAAGCTGACAAAAGAAAAATTAAGCTATAAAACATTGTGAAATAAATGAATTAAATTAATAAAAAGACAATCTATGCTTATGATTGAAAGATTTATTGAGCAGATTATAAAAAATTGAGACTCCAGAAATAACTTCTCAAATTTGTGATCTATTGATTTTATTCAATACAATTGAAAATATAAATTTTCATTGAGGAATTCTGGGACAGCTGTATAATCACACTTAAAAGAATAAAGTTGTATCCCTACCTCACACTATATATAAAAATTAACTCAAAATGAATCAGAGAGCTAAACTACGACACTTGGCAAGGTAACATCTACCAATATTGTCACTTGATTTAGAAGGTTATTTTTTACATAGATAATATAACCAATAGCGCTGGAAACAAAAGAAAGCAAAGTGTGGGTTGGCCTTATTGACAATGCTTTGTACCTGGAAGTTGAAGAGGGTAGATTCCAAGTGTTCTCATCATGAAAAGACAATCAACAATGTGTGAGGCAATATGTGTGTTAGTTGCCTTAACTTAGTCATTTTACAATGTACGCATCCTCCAGAATATTATGTTCTATCCATAAATGTGCATAATTCTATGAATGTTTAACACACACACACATACAGAGAGAGAGAGAGAGAGAAAGGTAGATGGTACCTATACTTTGGAAAACAGTTGATGAGCTCCTCAAATGGTTAAACACAGGGTTACCATGTTGCCTACCAATTCCACTTTTAGTTTTTGTCTGGAGATGGAGGGACCTTACATACAAATGTATGTAACAGCATTATTTATATTTAGAATGATTAGAAAGTTGAAGCAAACTAAATATCCACCCAATGATATGAATAAATACAAAGGTATAGCTACATAATGGGATGTAATTCATCAATTTAAAAATGCAATACTTGCACATGCTACAGCAGAGACATCATGCCAAGTAAACAAAGTCAGTGGCTGTCAAGGTTAGGCACAGGTGTCAATTTGACAGTTGAGGGTTTGAGCTCTGGGCACATTTGTGGAGAATTAGTGATTGAGCCTGGCCCAGAATGAGACTGCAGGAGATTGTCTAGTTGATGGGGAGGGCCCAGCCTATGGTGGGTGGGATTAGGACCTGGAATAAAAGACAAAGATGGAGGGCTGGTTGAAGGAGTTGCCAGACATGCTGGTCTGGCAAGTACGGATTGTTCCTCTCTCAGCCATTATATAGAGATGGTGTGACCAGTTCCCTCGGCCCTGGTGTTGGTGCATGCTCTCCTGTCAAGCTGGACTATGAACTGTAACCAGTAATTGTAAGAGAATAAATCACTTGTTTCCTTAAGCCATTCGATGGTCATTTATCAGCAACTATGCAGACAAACTGCAACAGTGGCCAAAGATTACAAAGCATTTTCATTTATATGAAATCCCAGAAGAGGCAGATCTCTAGAGTCAGAGCATAGGGAACTTCTTTTCTAGGAGTGGGAGAATTGAGGATGGAGTAGTGGATACTAACAGTTGGGATTTTTAGGGGGATGATAAAAATGTTCTGAAATAAACTTTAGTGATGGTTATGTAACTGTGACTATGCTATAAACCATGGAACTGAATACTTGAAATGGACACATTATATGGCATGTAAATTATATCTTTAAAAATGTTAGCCAAAAAAAGTGTTACATAAAATGATTGCATTAAGAAAACATCATGTTTGAAAAGAAGAAAGTTAGAAAGCATGGAGGAAGGGAGGTAGTAAGTTCTCAAAGACAGAAACAGGCTGTACCATCAGAAAAGTGGCCAGTTTCTGTGAAGAGCCACACCCTTTCCTTTGGGGAGTTCAATTCACAATTCTGGAAGGTGACTATGAGATTAAATATATAGCTAATACAAATAATTTATACACCAAAATATGTAACCGGATGGAGAGGAAAAGATAAAGCTGAGCTGCATGCTAAAAGGAAGTTTGATGGAGATGTAGGAAGTGAGACTCTGGGAACCTGCGCTGGTCCAGGGAGGACACACTGCTCCTCAGGAGGTGACATCCAATACCAATCAGGATGGAGCCAGGGGCGGTGCAGGAACAGCAAAACTGAAAACAGCAACAAACCATAATTCAGAGCATCAGAGACCTACGTTAATCACCAGGCCAGCCAAATTTCTCCCCATCCTAAAGCTCAGGGAAATTTGTGGGAGAAGGGGCAGTAAGATTGCAAGAGCCTAAAGATGGGGAGGAGCAACGATACGCAAGATACTCCATACGAGTTAGGGCCGAAGTAATCATAATAGGACTTTGCATGACCTGCTCAATGACTGACATATCAATGACCTCCCAAAGTCTAGCATGGATCACAAGCACTAGGATCCTTAGAGTCACAATAAAATAGTGTTTCCATACTAAAGGGGAGCACAAGAAAGGGCTCTAGGCAATGCTACTGAGTCCTTGCACATCATTAGAGTGGAGGACTCAGAAGGAAGTTTGACATTCACACTAAAGGATGCTCCAGGGATTGCGGGGGTGGGAGGGAGGCACTGGGAGAAAGGGAGGAAAGGGGATGAAAGGAAAGGGAAATGGGGGGAGGGAGCAAGGGGATCCTGGGAGAGGTGGAGGGAGGGAGGGGACTGGGATACCTATGAAGTTTGTATGAGTGGGGAAAAAAATGGTATGGACAGAAAAAAAAATGGAGACAGAAAAAAATTAGAAAAAATAAAGAAATGAGACTCTGGTCAGCTCCCGCGTGGTCAGCTTTCCCATGTTCCTTCACCTTTGCCTCCCTTCTTCCTTTTGCTAGAAACGTGAGCCCCTAGACAAAATCAAGGGCCTCTCCTGAAAACAGCCACTACTTATCATGGGAGTTAGGTGAGTAAAGTAACACAGAGTGGGCAAGGAAAAACTTAAGGAAGAAAAGATTTATTTTAGCTTACTGTTTAAAAGAGCATCAGTCCATTTTCAGGGAGGGTGTGGCAGCAGGAGCGGGTCTTGGCTACTTATTCACATCTGCTGGAAAGTAGAGACTGGGCAGGAAGCAGGGCCAGGCTATCAGCCTCTTGGCCAATCCCACAGTAATCCACTTCCTTCAATAAGGTTCCACTTTATAAGCTCTCCACAATATCACAAAATAGTGTTGCCATCTAGGGACCAAGTATTCCAACATAGGAGTCAATAGGTGGCAAATTTCACATTTGGTGACCAGATAGATCAGTGGACGAGAATGTAGATGAAGACTCTAATCCCCTGGCCCTGGGTCCTTCTTACATGTTCATCTGTACTTTACACAGAAAATGGAACCACAGAAAGAATCCATCGGAATATGTCCCCTAAATCCATACCATCTCAGCCTTGGGCCCCAACTTGTCCCCGTTCTTACCGAATCATGGAAGATTCACCCACCCCTTTCATTCTTGCTTAGGACCTTTCCTGCTGGCCTTCTCAGGAAACTGTTCCTCATGTGTCTGCAAGACCTCCCTCCCTCCCAGCCACATTTAAGCATGCTCAGATCCTTACAATCTATTTTTTTAAAGGGAAGCAAAACCTACCTATGACTTTTGTCATTCACCTATCTTGGCTCCCCAGTTTCTGCTCCATCTTGAAGCTCTTTCATAATTTTTGTGATCACTTTTCACCCCTTCCCATCCATTCATTTCTCAGCTGACTCAAGAGTTGGGAAACTTTCATAAGGGCCGGATACCTAGTAAGTTCTTTGGGTTTTGTAGACCCGTCTCCAAAACAGGACAATGGCCTTATATAATATGGAAATGGATGCATATGATTGTATTCTGTCAAGATCTTTTATTTTTAAAAAATTAATGGTTAACCAGATTTGACTCCTGGATTCTACCCTCTTCTCCCATTTGACCACTCTGATATGATTTGCTTCCAATGCTCGTGTGACAGACACAGTATCTTGACTACCCTCGACTCTTGAGCAGCTTCAGCCCCCTGCTGAATCCCTCTCTTCTCCTGATGCCTTGATTCACACATTTTTTTTCACTCTGCTCATTTTTTCCACTCCATGTTTTTTTTTTCTCCCCTCTTCTGAATTCCTAATTTATTTCTGCAGTTACCAGCCCTCTCTTTTCTTGGAGATTACATACATGTTTCCAACTTACCACATCCAAACTTGAGCTCTAAACTTCCCACATCTCCAGCTGCACCATCGTCTCTCATCCCAGTGTTAATAACGCAGCATCAGAAACCTCAGAGATCCAGCATTCATCTTTGACTTCGTCTTCTGTATCTAGTTGCTCCCAAAGCCCTAGCCATTCCACCTTCTGGAATCTTGCCAGTACTTGTTGAAAGAGCAACTAAAGGTCACTAGAGAGATGGGAATGCTTTCATCCAGGCAGTAGCAGTCATTCAAGTCTTTGGGCCTCTTTGAGTTAGGTCATGCTGAATTTGAAAGGACAATGACAAGTGATAACAAGAACAACCAGGAGAACAAGATCGCAAATAACAGGGACTCGAGAATACATCAGTACTGTCAAGTCATGTGCTGGGATTACATTGAGCTTGTGTGGCTCATGTGAAGGCTTCAGCAAGAATGCAAAGGAACACATATTTTGGGACTGACATATTCAAATATGCTTTGAAAGATACAATCCCATTGCAAATAGCAATTCAATAATTATATAAAGAGGCAGGAAGTGGCATTTTCATTTTCATTTTCAGAGACCATAAGATAATATGATTAACAGTGCAAAATTAAAGAAAGATTAGAGAGATGCAAATATGGTGGGTAATTTGGGGTGTCAACCTCACAGGAGTAAGAGATATTCAGATAGTTGCTAATGCATTAATTATTCTCAGTTTTCAACAAGTGATGAATCTGTACTCCTCAGAGAGAGAAACCCAAATAGTTTAGTATATGATCAGCATGACAAGAGACAGACAACTAGAAACGAATGTTATCAAAAGCAGATAGATATTTGGGGGAAGCAGCTAAAACTGCGTAAGGTCATCTTTTATCATTTGTTAAATGACAAAGCTGGTTTCATTTTCGAAAGAAGTCAATATTGAGGGTAAGCACTTGCTATGAAAAGAAGAGCTAATTTCTTTCACGGTTACCCACTGACATATTGCTCAGTTCCAGCAAGTGCCCAGGCACATGCCAATGCAGGTAACCCTTACTCAACTCAGACATGAAGAGAACTGAAAGCAGGCGGGAGGTTGGTTGGGTAGAAGGGCTTTTCTGTTTTTATTCTTAATTGGTGTTAACAATGGTTTCCTACCTAGTTAAGTTCACAGACGTTCTTTCCTGATCTCACCAGAAGGGGAGGGCATATAGTCTAGCAGATAAAAAGTAATCATTTTGCAAATGGGTGATAGGACCCCTCCCTCACTGAGGTTTCCTACTCTTATTACATCTACCCTTGAATGTGCTATTGTAACAAGACTCCAGTTTAACAGCGTTTTGTCTCTGGCCAGGGGGTGACATACAGTGCCCAGCAGAATGGAGTGAAGGGCATTGCAGGAGCAGCAAAACTGCAAAAGAAAATCAACAAACCACAATCCAGAACTTCAGAGACTATATCAATCACATAGAACTAGGCCAGCCTAATCTCTCCCCATCCTGGAGCTCAGGGACATTTGCGGAAGAGGGGGCGGTAAGATTGTAAGAGCAAAAGGATGGGAGGAGCAACAATTTGCAAGATTCTCAACAATAGTTGGGGCCAAAGCAATCATAATGGGACTTTGCATGCCCTGCGCAATGTCCAGCGCACTGTTGCCCTCATTAAGTCTAGCATCTGTTAAGGGCACCGAGACCCCTGGAGACAAGGGATTGACAGCCATAGTAGTGATCTTATGCTTAAGGGGAACAAGAGAAAGGGCTTATGGAAATGCCACTAGGTCCTTATATATCATCGGAGAGGAGGACCCAGTGGAGAATTAGGTGTACACAATAAAGGACTCTCTGGGAATTGGGGGGGAGGCACTGGGGGATGGGGAGGGGGAGGAGGGGGTTCGGGGGGAGGAGGGGGAGGGAGGGAACTGGTAAAAAATTTTTAAAATGTATAATTAAATTTTTAATTAAAAAAAAAAGAAAAGAAAAAAAAAACAATGGTTTCCTGTGTTTTTATCACCCACTACCTAACCCCACCTAACCCCACCCCACTTCCCATCACATCCTATGAGTTCTCCTGTCCAACCTTCTCTATCTCCAGCACGGCTTTCCCACATGTGAGCCACTGGGCCCCATCTATGATGCCTACGTTAGTTGGTGCCTGAGCAGCTGCCAGGACACGAGTGGTCCACCGGTGGGTGAACTGCACAGAGGCCCCCTTTTTCTTGTCTGGCACCAGACCCACAGTCTTCAAAAGTAGCATCATGTCTCCTGGGATCGTGGGAAGAAGGAGATTTAAAGTAAAAGAAGAAATGGGGTGGGTGATATTAGATGACAAAGTGACAAGGACTAAGGTTCATTGTATCCTTATGTGAAACTGTCAAAGAATATATAAAGAAATTAAATGTTTAACAAAGAAGCCAATGGGGCTGGAGAGATGGCTCAGGGGTTAAGACTCTGCCTTGCGAACAAAAGGTTCTGAATTAGGGTCCCAGATCCCAGGTAAAAATGCTAGGCAGAAATGGCAGCGACTTGTACTTCTTTCTGGCTCCGGTGGAGTCTGGGAAATCCCAGCACAAAGCAAAAAGGAGCTAGAAGCAATCCAGGATGATTCCTAAAGTTACTCTTGGTCCTCCACAGGGACACCCAATGCCTTCTGATACACACACACACACACACACACACACACACACGCACACACACACACACGCACACGCACACGCACACGCACACGCACACACAATAAGTAAAAAGTTTTATTTTTAAATAAAAGGAAGCCAAACAGCTTAGACAGGTCCTGGAGTCCAGAAGTCCTGGGACAGGAAGAATAACGGAGGGATTAGGAAAATCCTGGATACAGCAGGTGAGAACTCCTGTGAATAGATCTCAGGAAATGGAGGCAGGAATTACCTGCTGAGGAGCGCCCAGAGGCTGGGGCCCAGGGTCTACACTGAGGGAGACTCAGCTGACAACCTTGGCCCTCTGCCACTACGCAGGTGGGTCCTCTGCAACATTCCTCCGGGTCTGCTTTTCCTTAGGAGATGTGTTCCTCTGGATACTTCATCTTCTCTTATTTAATCATATAATATTTTCATCATCACATAAATCTTTTCATGCAAATAGAGGTTTAGAGATGGGGAAAAGGAAGAAAACTGAAATCTTATCTACAGTCTCACAAAGCACAGATAAGACAAGGTATCTACCTACTCATTTTAAATGGACTGTCACTGAAAGCTCTATTGATTCCTGAGACGGAGTCAACGTATTAAGAAGGATTTTTTAAAATATTTTATTGAGAGAGAGAGAGAGAGAGAGAGAGAGAGAACATGCATGGTTGATGTCAGAGGTAACTTCTTGGGCTTGGACTCAGGTCCAAGGTTCTTTACCTGCTAAGCTATCTCACCAGAACAAGGACATTCTTTAAGCAAGGGCCAGGTCACTCTAAAATTGCTGTGGGTATAAACTGCTCACTTGCCCCAGGCTATCAGAGAGACCCCTAAGGCCCAGTCTGGGATACACAGGGCTCCAGGAACCAAAAACAGTTCTGCCTCAGGAGAGAGAAGCAATACAGAATGATTCCTAAAGTCACTCTTGGTCCTCCACAGGGACACCCAGTGCCTTCTGATACACACACACACACACACACACACACACACACACACACACACAGTCTTGGTTTGAATGTAAATTGTGTCCCATAGGCTCATGTCTTTGAATACTTGGTCCCCACACTGGTGGCACTGGTTGAGAAATCAACGGGACCTTCAGGAGGTTTAGGTGGAGCCTTGGTGAAGAATGACCTCACTGGTGGACAGGCTTTGAGATCTTGATAGCCCTTGCTGCTTCCCATCCTCCATTCCCCACTCCTCTACCCCACTCCCCATAACTACCTCTTGCCTTGGCTGCCACGTCTGCCACTGTGGATCCCAGGCCATAATGGAACCACAAGCCAAGTAACACACGCCCTCTCCTCCTTAAGGTGCTTGGTCAGTAATCACAGCAACAGAAGATGAAGAGCAGCACACATCCATGCACGTGAACTATTCAAAAGAAAAAGAAAGCAGGCCTTCTCTGCCTAACACTGAAAAGAACTGTCCCTCCGTAGCTTCACCAAGCCTGAATAGCTTTCCCTGGCATTTTGTTGTTAAATTCATAATTCCAGGAAGTGTGCACTTACTCTCTCTCTATGGATGTTTAGTATCTCTCTATGTGAATTGCCCATTTTTATCAGGGCAGGATGATCATACCCTTGTCGATTTTAAAATGTTCTTCATAAAGCAGAGTCATTATTTCTTTATTGCAGACGTTGCCAATATGCCCTCCAGTGGGGGTTCTGGTTATTTGCTTTTCTTTCTTTCTTCCCCCCATTTGTTGTTGCTGCAGCAGTGGTGGGAGCTCCGGGGCTGCATATATGGAGTGGGTTTATTCTCTCCATGGCATATGCAGCCGCTGCTCTTTGGTAGGTATTGACAAGGCTCTGGCGGAAACGGGACCTGGAGTCCAGCTTCACTCATGTCAGGCACACATCACTTGCTTACATTTTGACCTAATTTCTAAAAGTAATTCATTTCTTTCAGAGGTGAAGAGATGGAGAGAGAGAGAGAGAGAGAGGAGAGAAAGTGCTTGCCACGAAGCACAGGTGGAGTTTCAGAGGACAGATTTCAGAAGCCAGTTCTCCTTTACCATGTTTGGGCTTCTTGGGATCAAAGTCAGTCTTCAGATTTGTGACCAGATACGTCATCCGCTGAGCTGTCTCACTAAGCCCGTTTTTAATTTAAAATGACATATAAATATTTCATCCATCTGAAATTAACTTTGATATATATGCCTGGAGTGCTCACTTTATTTTTTTTTGAAGTCAATTTTATTTTATTCACTGCTATGAAATACCTTTCATTGTCAAATATTAATTTCTTCAAAACACTGAGTTTCTTTTCTGTCTTCCTGCCTGTTACCAAGCCACAGCCCGTCTGCCACAATTGCCATGACTTTGAATCGACGCTCATGGCACAGGTCCCACCATTATTATTTCCATTTCCACAAAAATGTCTTGGCTCTTTCTGGACATTTATTCTTCCAAGTGAATCTAGGATCTATTTGACGACTTCCCAAAATATCCCTGTGGTTTTCTTTGTTTTGTTTTCATTAGATTCACACTTGATTTATAAATTCATTTGGGAAGAAGTGATCGTGCTGTAACAGCCATTGCCTGGATGGATCTTTTCAATTATTCAACTAGTTTTTATGTTCTTTGGGAAAAAGCAAAAGAGCTCCAATAAAAATAAAGACAGCCTCTTGTTAAGTTTACTCCTGAGTATTTTGTAAATTGTATTGCTAGCTGTTCATGGAGTTGATTATATTTTTGTCTACTCACTGAGAGGAAAAAATATGGAGTTTTCAATATCTACATAGCTCTTGTTCTTCCTCACGAGTCTGCTTCCTTTACTTTCCTGCTCAAGTGAAGGAGAACGTTCAATGAGTTGCTGCGAGACAACACTCACATAATCAGATTCCTAAGGGAAGAAAAGGAGATTTATTAGCTTACAGTTCCAGAGGGGAGATGTAGTCTATTATGACAGAAAAGGCATGACCAGAAGCTGGAGGAGGCTCAGACATCATCATGGAGACAAAGAGAGCCAGCAGCAGACTACTGGAGTGAGTACTAGTGGAAGTGGGGCAGGACTGCCCAATTACAAGGCTTCCTGTGACACCCCTTCCTTCAGCAAGACTCCGCCTCCTAAAGTTGTCACAACCTTCTCAAACATGAACAAAGGCTAAAGACAACTCACATTCAAACCATGACAGTCATCATTTTGCTTCTGGCCTCGAGGTACGGTCACTACACACTGGCCATTGTTTTGGGAGCCACCCTCTCTTATTTATCTGGGGGAGGGGAAGCATGCTTAGTTATGGTGTGTGTGTGGAGGTCAGCGGGACAACTTGTGGGATTTGATGCTCTCTTTCTACCATGTAGGTTCTGGGATCGAATTCAAGTCATTGGGCTTAGTGACAAGGGCTTTTACCTGCTGAGCCTCATGTCTGCTAACCCACATTTGTCTGCCTTTGGTCTGCTCTTGGAGCTCCCCTCGGGAAGAAAACAATGAAAATACAAAGGATACCTCAGACGCTCCTCCCATCGTTTCTCCATTTCCTTTGCTTCCTGCTCCACATCAGGATCCTGAGGATTCAGAACTATGCCAAGAACTGTGCGAGGATTCAGGTCCCAGTCATGTGGTAACTGTCGGATCACATCGACAGGTTGCTGTCCAGAAACTGACAGAAAGATCCTACTACTGGAGACGCTACACAGGTATATCATCGAACGGGATCACAAACACCAGCTGAGACGGGTGTGGAAGCTTCTCCTTTTTGGACAGCTTCCACGGTACCAGATAGGCAAACTGCTGGGGGAGAAAGCCATCAACCGTCTTCATTAATCCAGGAAAGCTGTAAGCTGCAAAACAATCATCCCGGCAAGTGGGAACCATCAGTGTAATACTGGCTTGAAAGTCAAGTGGGGTGACCAATGGCTTTTTGATTGGATTTAAGGCTGGCTTTTCAGCAGGGATGACACTCTTGGCACTGTAAACCAGGACGAGAACCTATGAAAGAGGAGGACATAGGCCCTAGAGGAGGTACAAAGATTTAGGTATAAAAACACTGTGATCAAACTGTTAAATATTTGTCGTTACACAAGTAGACCGGAGGAGCAGTCAGCACTCAACACAGAGGCTTCTTTCTGCAATAGGATGCATTTACAAAAGAAAAACAGAACTGGAAAAAGTGCAGAAAACAAGTGCTGGCCGACCGCTCTGCTCAGCCCTAAACAGAACATTGGCCCACCCCAAGGTTCAGGGAACATCAAGGAAGAGGGGCGGTAAAAGCCTGCATGGGGGAAGAGGTGCTACCATTACCTCCTGGACATGACAGGGCTGTTGCATCCATAAATTCACTGTTGTTATGTGTATTTCCATAAGACGCACATAGGATGTGTCCTATCAACATTTCAGCATGAAAAGGCAAAGATCTCAAGAGGGCAGGGATTCCCTGCGGGACTGATGAGAGTTAATGCTGGTGTGTGGGGAGAGGGCGAGATGCTTTCCTCGATGGTACGCTGTATTAGGGTTCTCTAGGGGGACAGAACCAATAGAGTGGATACATACATAGAAAAGGAAATTTGTTCGATTCACTTACAAAATAACATATGAATAGTCCAACAGCAGCTGTCTGTGGCTGCTCAGATTCTTGAGTTGAATCCCTCAGCATTCCCAGGCTGCACCCCGGGAAGTATCTCACAGTCCCAGTTGTTGCTGAAGACTGAAGGTTTCACGACAAGTCCTTGAACTTCAGTCACACTGGAGAGCAGAAGAGGCTGGAATGTGATGTGAGCAAAGAAGAGCAGCAGGGCTTCGGCAACAGCAGGAGGAGGAGGAGGAGGAGGAGAAGGAGAAGGAAGAGGAGAAGGAGGAGTGAGAAAAATGGCAGCAAACTCCACAGCAAGTCAATAGAGGGTAAAAAAGAGGGCAAGATTCTCCTCTTCGTACTTCCTTTTATGGGGTCCCCCACTGGAAAGCACCACCCGTTGTGGGCTGGGTCTTCTTATCAATTGGACAATCGCCTGCAGCATGTTCAAGGCCTTAACTGTTCTTCACAGCTGTGCCCCAAGCTTGCCTTGCGGCTGTCAATCGGACACCTGCATCTAACTGTCACAGACACCCACTGATGTATGATTTATGCTCAGCAAGTGATAAGACATGTGCAGTCAAAGGCAACCTGGATGAAACTTCGTGGGCCACTCATGCCAAAGGCAAGGAAGAAGTTTGTGATGGGAAGAGGAAAAGGGGAGGGCATTGGGAATGAAGGTACAAAATAAAATCATGAAATCACTATAACCACGTCTAAACATTAAATTAAAAAAAAACAACCACAAGACTTGGATGGAGAAGCAGAAAGAACTTGCTACTTCAGGACCTTTCAGATTATAGGAAAGCCTAGATAGATGCTCTCCAGTCCTGACCTACCTGGAATAATTAAATGTCTCCATGTTTCCCTCCTGCATCTTTTAATGTCTTTACCTGTTATTATAATGCATTATGCAGATGATCTTCACCTTAGCTGGGGTCATAGCCCATAAGCCCAACTTGCCTTGAAAACCTTTGCCAAAAGTATTTTGAAGAAACCAATCTACCCAACCTGACTATGCGACACAGCACACTGCGGACTGCCGGTCGATTTTCTTCAACTCCCTTGACTGGAAGTTGTAGCTTGCTGACTGCCCTGGATCTCCAAAGAGGATTTAGTCAGGGAAAAGATAAAAGCCCCACACTGAAAGTGGTTTCTATAGACTTTGTATCACTTTCATGTAGTTGAGAAGTCAAAAAATCTCAAGTGCAGTTATCTAGTCTAAGCAGAGGTGGTCTGCGTGCTGTGCTCAGTGAACTGTCACCAGTTCGTCAGGAGTGTTTCTCTTCTCTCCAAGCCCCTCTGATGTTAGCCAAGGACCAGCCTTTGTCCTTGAGCTCTCTCGGTATAGCTCACTAATGTGCTTGGGATATGGGAGGGAAGATGCTTTCCACAAAAAAACCAACGACTAAAATTGAACATTACTAAACCCATGTTGCCAAGATTCTTTGGCTACTACATAGCATCTCTCACCCAGAATGCTGGCTTCTTCAACATTGCTTTTTCCCCACCTGGACATGACTGCTTCCTCTCCTCCCAATTTTAACCATGTGCTGCCCTTCTTCAGACTGTCCCCCAGGCTTCCCACACCATAGCTGGCATAAGCCAGTTCTCACTAAGCTCATCCTATCTTGCTCTCTACCTCAGGAAAGATACACACACACGCGCACACACACGCACACACACATGCACACACGCACACACATGCACGCACTCACGCATGCATGCACTTGCCCAAAAGGGTCTCCCAGCAGTTATTTTATTTCTCTCATACTCTATTTATTAAAGCTGGAGTTCCTTGTAGACTTTAATCACAGGCTGCTCCCCCCCCCCCCTACATCTGAGTCTTCAGTGAATGGTGAGTATTGGTCCTTCTTTCTGTGTCTACACTCATTTCAGCAGCAAGTCACAGGGTAGCACCAGAATCTTCTTCCTAGAGAACATGTTTATTACACATTTGTGCTTTACAGATGTATTTCTATGTGTAAGCTGAGTTGGCCTTTTGTGGGAAAAGAGCCAAATACAAGTAGCTCTTGAAGAAGTCATTTGCGAACACTACGGCACCATTCCGCTAGCCTAATAACAGTCTTTCCCCCACATTCCTAGATGAACTTTAGACCTGAAATAGTACCTGTCATGATTTGAATGTGAGTTGTCCCCCACAGGCAGGTCGTGGCATCTTTGGGAGGTGGAGAAAAAGGCACAGCACAGGAGGTGGCCCTTGAGGTTAGCACCGCCCTGTTTCAACTCGCAGTTGTCGCTAGGAGTTTGTAGCTTGCTCTCTCAGGCTCCATGATGGTGGACGTGGCCTAAGCCACCTCCAGCTTCTGCTACTCGCCAGGCCTTCTGCTATGGGATTCCCACCATAATACACTGTAGCTCCTCCCCTGAAACTGTAAGCCAAACAAATCTTCCTTTCCTCCTTAAGCTGGTTGTTAGAGTACTGTCTCAATGGCAGCAGAAAGAACAACTGCCATGGTCCCCAACATTTCTCTTAGATGCCAACTCCTTGGTTCTTGCTCAAGCACATAGATTTCTAAACATTTCACCTGTATTTCTATGGTGATTAAAAAATAGTAATCACAGTTCTAACCATTTGGGTGCAGGCAGTTCAGTAATTTGAAGTTTGTATCATTGCTCAGTCAATCTCCAGAACTCTTTCACCTTGTAAAACTCTGTTTACTCCTTAACAGAACCTTACGCCTTCACTGGCATCACCCCCACTTTGAATCTTAGAATTTGATGATTCCAGGTCTCGTGCAAGTTAGTCATATGGTATTTATCCTTTGGTGACTAGCTTGGCTTTCTGTCTGCTCAGCCTTGTCTTGGTGTGGCGTGTGTCAGACCTTGCTTCTGTTGAGGAGAGGACACTTACTGATCGAGGAGGTCCCTGCAGGGTGCACTATGCTGCTCGCTGCTTAGCCACCGTCCTCCGATGGATTCCCAGCCGGATCCACTCAATTGCTGTGGATGGACTGCTGTGAACACAGGTGTGCCAAGCTTGCCTTCTTGACTGTGATGAGCTTTTCTCATTCTCACTCCCCCGCATTCGCTCCATCAACACTTTACCTGAGCAGGCCGGTTAGCCATCTGTGACCACTGACACCTACAACCTCATCTATGGGCAGCTATTTGGGCTTCCACAACAAAGCAGGAAATTTCCCCTTCATACAGCAACCTACTTTAGATCCACACTTGATCACATGATCACACACTTTCCCTGGGTTCGTGGGCTTGAAGGTCGGGGTGTGTGCAGCAACCATGAGAGAGGATTTCTAATGCAGGTGGTCAGGGTGTCGGGAGCCTGTATAGAGGCCCTTTGTGTGCTTCTAAAGGATTCTGCCTACTCAGACTCTCACAGTGTCCTTTGGTGTTTGCGATTCTTTGTGGTTCAGACATTATAATGGTAGGGTGCTCCCTTAGACCTGAGAGAAGAGAGGGAGATATCTGCATGCAGAGGGGGATATCCCCATAGCTGAGGATGAGAGGGGGCCAATGGCCAATGGCCAATGATCACATCCGTAATTCCAAGAATGGCAAAACCCCACTTGTCTAACCGAGAAGCACTGTCTATGCTAGAGAGCAGGGGCTCGTCCAGCGCTTCCCAAAAAGTGTCGTTGTGCAGGATGCCGCCTGCCAGACACAAAGGCCCGAAACTAGTTCCTGCTCTTATAAACTAAAGTCCTGGAATGGAGGTGTGTGGCGAGTCTCACCTGTGTTAAAGATACTACTCAATACTAATTAAAAATTCATGATTGAGGAGAGAGAGAGAGAACGCTGAAGATAAAAAGCCGTATTATCCTGAGCTATCTTTAGTCCTCTAGTACTAGCTGCTATTTATTGCCAACCCTGTGCCTGACCTAACATTCTCCTACTATTGAAACTTTTCAAACATATCCTCCCAGCAGAACTCTAGCTTCCGCCAGTCCAAAATCTAATAATGCCATCAGAGGGCATCTGAAACCTAAAGCAGAGTTCTTTACGATGCTTTACGATGACTTGCTCCCTGTGGTCTCCACCAATATGCTTGGCAAATGTCTTGATGTGTGCCTTTCTTTGTTCTGTAACTAAGAAAGATCTCAAGTAGACGCTTCCATGATGGGATGTATTCTTTGGAGGAAGCTGAACTCCTATCGCAGGTCATTGTCATTCATACTTGAAGAGGCTTGTAAGGCTTGAAAGAAGATAGAGCATGCGGGGTCCCCACAGCTGCTAAGAGACTCAAGGCCAGACTCCTGCCCCAGCCTGTGGCAGCCTGACCCAGAGCCAGTGCTGTTCACATCACTCAGGAATAGACTTGGTCTTAGAGGCACACACACGCTCCTTAGAAATAAAAACCTATAATCCCAGCGCTTCAGAGGTAGAAAGGGGAGGATCAGCAGTTCAAAGCCTGCCTTGACTACATAGTAAGTTCAAGACCAGACTGGAGCTACATGAGACCCTGTCTCACCAGGAGGGGGGTATTTAAAAATAATCTAAGAAGGCTGGATAGAAGGCTCAGGGGTTAAGACTCTGCCTCACAAGCAGAAGATCCTGAGTTCAGATCCCAGGTCCCATGTAAAAACACCAGGCAGAAATGGTGGCAGCCTGCACTTCTGGCCCTGGTGGGTAGATCCTAGGAAATCCCAGAGTGAAGCATGGAGGTAGAAGCAATCCAGGATGATTCCAGAAGTCACCCTTGGCCCTCCACAGGGACATGCAATACACACACACACACACACACACACACACACACACACACACACACACACAAAATAAAATATTGAAAAAAATAATCTAAGTACAGGAAAGATTGTTTTCAAGTGCAAAATGGTCCTTTAAATTTCTTAAATTTACAGATGAAGAAAGTTAGGGATGTCTGTGGTGGGTAGAGAACAGACTGGGATTTGCAGCAACAGTACCCCAGATTAGGCTGAGAAGGGCCAGGGTGAGCATGAAAGGAAAGGGGGAAGATGGGGTGTTTGCAGCTAAGGTCTAGCAAACACACAGGCCATCTGGGGAAAAGAACACAATTGTACATGTGGAGAAGGGAAAAGACAAGCAAAGGCAATAAAAGTAGATCAGTGCCCCGACAGACAAATCCGAGGAACGAATGAAACCCCAAGCATCCAGTTTTGGGGAGTGCAAAGGATAAAAGGTGAGAGGCAGCTGCATGTGCTGATCCTGGATGCAGAAGACTTGGAGAAAAGAATCTCCCTAATGCAAAAGGGGAATCCTGGGGAGGGGGATTACAGGAAGAATTCCTGCATACTAGGCAGTAAGCTAGGTTAAGAAGAACTATTTGGCTGTGCACTCTACAGTTTTAACTCTTATAATATGATCTAATAAGTCTTACCCTCTGTCTTCTGTCACCTATGTATGTATATTTCTATCAAACATACTATCCCAAAACAATGTACTAGTCAGCATTCTCCAGAAAGACCTAAGTGATGAGAGAGGATGATTGTGGAGAGATAAACAGATAATGATAGGTGATAAAAAAATGATGATGATGACGATGAAGACAAACAGATGGGAGACAGATATGGAGAGATTAACAGATGTTAGAAAGATATGATGTCGATGATGGATGACAAAGATAGCTAGCAAGTAAACAGATGATAGAAACATATATACATATGTAGGTGACAGAAAAGAGAGAATGAGATTTATTAGGTCATAAGAGTTAAACCTGTAGAGTGCTTAGCTCAATACCCTTCTCCCCAGGGTCATGCACACAAGAACACAGCTAAAAATAAATGAGCCAAAGATGTCTACGGAAAGGAAGAACCATAACATCATAGGACAATGTGAAAAGAAAACAGAGATCCTACAAACATGAGATTTAGGCCCAGACAATAAGAGAAGGAATGATGAGGAAGATCCAGGGCTGAGGCAAGTGAAAGAGGAAGAGCCTGGGGAAACCTGAGAATGACGACCCAGTAAGTAGCAAGCTGGAGAGGAGCAGGATGCATCCAGCAACGTTCATCTGACACCGTTTTGGCCAGGAATAAACAAAGCAGCCACAGTTCCTGTTCTCCAGCCCCCCAGTCCCCTAAATAGACATGAAAGAGAAAGCTGGCCCTGTCTCTTGTGGGAGGGAGCCGGGGACTGCGAGGACTTACGATGGGTAGAGACCTGGCCCAGGAAGTTGGCCCAACCTTTCTGGGGGAGGGGACATGTGAGCTGAGATCTGATGGAAAGTCTTCAGCTGCTCCTTCCTGACAGCTGATGCCAGTAGCAACCCCAACCTTGTCCTCTGTCATCTGTCACCTGCTTGTTTCAATGTCACCGATGATTTTCTGAATGTCCTGTGTTGATTACCCACAGCCAGACCTCCTCCCATCTCCAACTAAGTCTGAGTTCCAGGAAAGCAGGACTTAGAGCCCAGCTTGTAAGACTAGATAAACACTGCCTGGCACCATGGATGGATGGGCATATGGACAGACTAGGTGAAGAGGGTCTCCACAGCTGGCTCAGCTGTCACCCTCCCTCTACACGCTCTCTTGCCACACATCAAGCCATGATTCAGCTTAATGATGGCAGGACCCATCCAATGGAGAAGAGGCAACTAAGGATGCTGGAGAGAGAAGAGAGCTTCAGACACAGGGTCCTGGGGCATATGAGCACTCAAATGACATGTCGGGTGGTCGTGGAAAGACAGACCATCAGATCATGAGCATCAAGGCCTAGGACTAGGCAGGGGGGAGCAAATTACAGGTGACTTCAGCAAGGTGGTGACTGAAAGAAGTCATTCTCAATATCAGACAAGTATTTCCACCCTGGAAGGCCTGCCCACTGGGGTGTCTGTTGCCTGGAAGTCTGAAGTCAGGATAGGGCATGAGTTCTTGATGGAGAAGTTCATGAGGGAGGGTGTAGAAATAGATTCAGGAGGTCTGAACTCAAATCCTCTCCTGGAGGGGATGGAGAGATGGCTCAAGGGTTAAGTGCTGTGGTCTTCACGTCTAGCCCTGGAAGGTGAAGCTTGGGAAACCCAAGAGAAAAGCAATAAGAGTTAGAGCAATCCAGGGTGATTCCCGAAGTTACCCTTGGTCATACAGAGGGACGCACACACACACACACACACACACACAACTGCATGTGCAAAAATAAATCTAGCCTCAGGTGACACAGACAAGCCTCACAAAGGATGATCTTGTCCCTACAAAGTTGGGAACCAGTGGCAGGCAGGCAGCAACCACCTGTACCAGGGCACCTTCTGAAAATGTTTTCATCTTTCAATAGTTTCTAGGCCTTCACAACTTAAGAAACAGGACACAGCATGTCGGCCAATGACAAGTTATATCATTTGTTTAGAACTTAAAACGACAGGACCCATATGGAGAGGAAATTATTTTAAAAGGACTGAAATGTCTAATTTGCATAACCTATGTTTCTTGTTCCTCTTTGCACCCAGTGGGTGTTACATGAATATTTGAATACTTGATGACAGGTTAATATAATAATATAATTTGCCAGGGCCTTTCATTGTCGAGAGAGTTTGAAGCAATTTTTCATTGATGCTTGGGATGCCTGGACACGGGGAAAAAAGGTGTAAAGATACCAGAATGGGTTAAGGAAACTTAGTGTGCCTTAAGTGTTTCCATCCACCAAAATGTAATTAATACACACACAGACATGATGGATCTTACCCAAATCCATTCAGATGCAGTATCCAAAGTCTTAAGTGGAGGCCTGTTGCAGTTAGTCTGCATGTTGCCAATAAATTCATGACAAAGCAGCTTTTAGGAACAAGGGATTTTATTCTGGCTGAGATCACATCTCTTAGTCCGGCCTGGCAGGAGAGTTCATATCAATACCAGGGGCAGAGGGAACAGGCCACATCAAATCCATAGGACTGCTGAGAGGTGAACCCCACTGACTGGATAGCTGGTCCCACCAAGTATACCAAAAAATATCAACTTCTTTAACCAGCTCCTCCATCTTATCTCCCTATCCTGGGATTAGTCTCACCCATCATGGATGGAGGCTTCTCCCATCGATTACTCAGTCTCCTTCAGGCTTTCTCAGGCTTAACTCCCCTGTTAATTCTTTAAAAATGTCCCCAGAGCTGGAGCTTTCAAGATGGACCTGTATCTAACTATCATGAGGCCCTTGTCATGGTTTGAAATATGTCCCTCACTGTCTCATGCGTTTGGAGAGGAAGAGCCTTGCTGGAGGAAGGTACTCAGAGGGGGTGAGGCCTTGAGGTGAATTAGTCCCACTCTACCTCCTGGAGAAGTCTGCCTTTGCAGCAAGCAGTCTTTCAGATCTGTCTCTAAGATGTTCTCAGTGACTTAGCCTGCCTCCTGCTTCAGCCAGCCAGCCAGCCACTAGCCACGACCATGTTGTGGCACTATCCATTCACGGAGGCCCTAGCTCAGGCTCCCGAATCCAGGAGGTCTGGCTACAGATAAGCCTGAACAAGTTCCGACAGGCCCCAGGCAAGCCCCAATAGATGAACCATACGGGCGGAGGGATGGCAACCAATGGGAAGGAGGGATGGACAACCAATGGGAAGCGGCCATCTAACCTGGACACCCAGTAAACAGCTAAATGATTGGTGGCTGCTCTCCCCCTCTCCCTGAGTGGAGGGGTGGCCACACCCGATTGGACCCCTGACCCTATATAAGGCCAAACACTTCTTGACTAAAGCTGAGTCTCATCCAACTGGTCCTCTGCCTGCTGGTTCTCTGTTGCTGGCATCGCCCATATTGCCTCAGGCCCACGAGGCCCCTGCCGTTTCCCTTCTTCCCCCCCATTGGCCTGGTAGGGATTAGGCAATACCATGAAAGACTGTATCTCCCTTCTGGAACTTTTCTCCATTAAATTGCTTGACTGTGGATGTTTTCTCACAGCAATGGATAAGAGTAACTAGTATAGTATAGCCCTTGTTCCCTTGGTCCTGAATCGCCTTTGCTTCCTCTAACTCTGCCAGGCTACAGAATTCACACTCTGTTGGGCTCATCATTTATGACCTACTTTTCCCAGTGACGTCCAACAGGACCTGGACAATCTCGTTCCTGGCCTAGAGAAAGGAAAGACTGACCAAAAAGCCCTTTCGGTCCTGTAAAAACTAAGCTCACTTTTGATTCTGGATGGATTTCTTCACCATGGTTTTCTTCAGATCCAAACAAAGCCTCGGAGAAACCACATCTCTCACATGAATGGCTGGTGTTGCCTCACCGCGCTGCCCGCAGTCTACCCTGGGTCATGGTAGCTGCTGCAGGTGAGGCTTTGTGCTTTTGAGACAGAAGCAGTGCGTGATGAGCAGGATGCGTTAGCCTTCATCCTTTATCATGATGGGTCAAGGGTCCTGGGAGTGGACTTAGGAAATTTAACAGACAAAACACGAATATGCAAAATCCCATTACAAAAGGATCACTGGGCCCTGCCAAGATTGGCCACAGTAGCTTCCCTCCTCTTCTCTGGGTTACCAGGAACCATCTTCATGCCTTTGCTAAACACCCAGCATGCAGCACTGCTTCTCTTCCCCTTCTTCCTGCTCTCCTTTTCCTTCCTTCTTTCTTTTTTTTTTAATTTTTTTATTTATTATTTATTCAATTGTGTGGGTGTATGTATGTGTGTGCATGTGTATATGTGTGTGTGTGTGTGTGTGTGTGTGTGTGTGTGTGTGTAGAACCACGGACAAATTCTGGAACCACCATGGACGCCTCCACCTCCTCCTTGTTTATTCGGCCTGGGATTCACAGGCTCCGCCTTACCAGAATCAGAACCGCAGGCTACCCCCGCTTCCTCCTGGTATCTATACGTGGGGTCTAGAATCCGAACTCAGGACCTTACGCCTGCAAAGCAGAGGCTTAACCACTGAGCCACCTCTCCAGCCCCCCTTCCTTCTTTCTAACCCTTCTTCCCTCCCTCTTTCTTTCCTTGCCTTCCCTTTTTTCTTCCTTCCCCCTCCCCTACCACTGATATCCAAGAGGAGCAATTAGAAGAAACGAAGAGAATCTCACTGCTGACTGTCTGAAACCCCACTGTGAGTGGCCCCGAAGTGACATCATGAGTTGCATGTTTGAGTGTTTGTTGGGATCACTCAAGTATTTGAAGAGAAGACAGTCTGTTTAAGGAACAGGTCATGATGACCTCTATGCAGCTGGGTTACACCAGTGATATTTGAATCTCTTGTAGCTTAAGGCTGCCTAGAAGATTCTTAGCCACCAGGGCTCTTCCTCGGCCTCCCCGGCTGGCCTCCGGAGGTGGGTGGCCTTGGCAGCCTGTGTGACAGCAGCTGGGTGCTGGGTTACACTTGTCATTTTGTCTCCCTTCTTCTAGCCACATCAGGCCCTGGTGACAGCTCATATCCTGTGTGGGGGTATGAATTTTGTGCCCAGGACCTGACTACCAGACCTGTTACTCACTTTCTGAGTGCTGGCAGTGGGTACCCTGGAAACAGAGTTTGCAGTAAAGTTTCAGAAACATGGATTTAGTGGAGGTCACATCTGTATGAGGAGAAAGAAGCCAGGCCGGGCCGGAAGAGCCTGCTCAGTGGGAAAAGAGCTACCAAGTCCAATGCGTGGGCTTGTCTCCTTTGTCCTCCCCATGTATCTCCGCCACAGGAGCCAGCCTCCTGCTTCATACATTCACCACCTCCTCTTCTTCCTAAGGTGTTGTTGACATTACCTGATCCCCCACCATGAGGAAGGAGAGGAGAAAGCATTTGAAATCAGAGCGTAGATCTCCCAAACCTTCCCACTGGTCATGCACGACTCCCTGGTGACCGCAGCTTCTGGATGATTCTTCCTTGGAAACTCAGCTTGTTTCTCAGCCCACACGAGCTCAGCTGTGCCTTTCAGACCCTTAGAAACCATGCAACTCACGCAGCTGACGGAAGAACACGTGGACAGCTGGAGCACGGGGCTTCCGGATGGGCAGCAGCCAGGGCTGTATCAGAGACCTCAGCGTGGGGAGCCCAGGACTCCTGTCAATGCCACAGGCAGACTCAACCTTGACTCTGTCCAGAGAAGAATTGGCTGCCCTACTCGGGGACACTGGCCACGGATCAGTCAGCTTGTGGCCAGGGGCTGGACCTCATGAGATCAACACAGCTGGGACCCCTTCCTAGAGAAGATAACTGTGAGCGGGCTAGTTCCCAGATGCTATTGACAAGAGCAAGGAACTGGGGAGTGAAAAATCTTTGAATCAGGAGGGCTCGCAAGGTAGCATCAATCCCCAGGGCCTGGAAAACTACTTCAGCTCCACCCGTGGAGCTGAGGCCAAGATCAGAAGCTGTTCAGCCTCCTGGAACCCAGGACAGCTGACTACAGACACAGTTCCGGAGGAATGGGTACTACGCCTTCTCTGTTGCCTCAAAGGCATTTATTGGATGTGCGAGTGTGTGGTGGAGGGGAAGCATGTGTATCAAGGAAGCTAAAAGAGAATGAAAGCGAGAGAAATCACTGCCAACCCTTTGAAGACTTGTAGGGAACGTGACATCACCAGGCAGATGCAAACAGGAGGCAGCTCATCCTCTCCCCAGAAGGACAAGGGGCTGTTACTTGCAGCTCAAACAGCAGGCTGTGTGAGGCAGTCATCCCGAGAGACCAGTGGTGATGGAAATCACTGCAAAGAACAACCTGGATGCTTACCCTATCGCTGTGGCTGGCTCTTTCCAGTGACAAAGTAATTAACCTTCAAAGGACAAGATAAGAACAGATCACAGACAGAGATGGGTGGCCTGGGATTCAATTCCAGTCTCCCCCACCCCTGCCTTCCTGCTCTGGGTTCAAAGCTCTTTAAGTCTTATCTGTAGCTTTTCTGTTCTCCTTTATTGGCTGTATCCTCTTGGAGACAAGGTGTTGTGTGTGTCTTTGGGGTGATCAGTGCTGAGATCTGGAGCTCAGAGCCCCCGGGAGCTGCAGCTTGATACGGGGTCCTCAGGGAAAAGATGAACAAGTGGACAGGTGACGATCCTTCTCTGAGTGGTGTCTTTTGTGATGTTCCAGGGAACCGGAGCTCTGCTCCACAGGGCCTTCTAGGAAGTTCCATCAGACACATCAAGTGTCAAGACTGGGACTCCGAAGACCCCTGAGCTTGCAAACTGTCAATCTACTACGCCTGTCTGTCTCTTCCTGCCCAGACGATAGAAGAAGTCCTTACAGTAATACAACATGGTTTGTGGAGGCAATGCGGAAGTAGGGGTGGGAATGAGAGACTGTACAGCAGATGAAACCTACCACTCATGTCTGAGGGAGCAGAAGGCTCGACAGTCACCTGCAGTCTGATGGCCACATCTGCAGTATCCGCTCCTGGGGTCTGGAAAGCTGTACCATCCTCCTGGGCGCAACCACAGATCCACAGACCAGCGCTACTCATAGACCCCTCCGTGCAGAATTCATGTTGGGACACAGATGGTCAGACAGACAGCACAGAGATCCAGGACAGCAGGTCTGGGCGGGCTCAGGAACACACACTGCTAACCAACACGGGAATTGGGTGACGCACACCACCCACATACACTTCAGATTTTCTGGACTACTCTGGTCAGCACACAAGATGACCCAGGTAGGGCACTGACTGACCTTGGAAGCCCAGAGAAGAAGAAAAGACGGACGGAGGGAAGTGTGAGGCCACAGGCAGTGTGTGGAACAGGCTTGTTGGTAGAAAGGAGTGGGAAGGTCCCAGGAGCCAATGCCTTGTCAGAAAGGCCACATCCTGAAGAACCTCAGCTCCACCCTCTAAGAACTCCCATCTGATTCTCAAAGTCAAACCTGGTCTCCACAGAACCCGGCAACCCCCCTTCCTAGAGTCCAGAGGCGGGTTCAAGGAAACCCCGAGCAGAGCAATAGTACCCCTCCGAGACTGAACCAGCAAATGGCCATTGCTGGTGGACTTTCCATGGACATACTGACTCGAGACAGCAGGGTTCGTCTGGCAACACTCTGCTGAGGGAAAGAGGCCGGACAGGAGTTTCACACTGATGATTCTAGTTACAGGAGACGTCCAGAATGGGCAAATCCATGGGGACAAAGTGCAGACTTATGGTTTCCAGGAAGAAGGGGCAGCGCAAGGTGAGACCAGTTAATGAGTGTGGGTTTTTTAAGTCACGTAAACATCTTAGAATTAGATTACGTGATGGTTGCACAGCATCGTAAAAGCGCTGAATGCCATTTACCTGTACATTTTTGGTTTTGTCTTGGCTCTGTGTGTGTGTGTGTGTGTGTGTGTGTGTGTGTGTGTGTGTGTGTATTTGATACAAGGTCTTGCTATGTATCCCGGCTGGCTTGGAGCTCATTCTGCAGGGTAGGCATAAAACAAGACAGGAAATCTGCCCTTGTGAAACTTCCTATCTAGACAGAGCTGCTCCTTCATCCCACCACCAACACCACTGAGTACCTGAGATGTGCCTATGTTTCTGCACCTCTTGTGTGTGTGTGTGTGTGTGTGTGCGCGTGCGCGTGTGTGTGGGTGTGTGCCTGTGCATGTGTGTATGTGTAACATGTATGTGGTGTTTGTACACTTGGGGATATACATATCCATGTGCATTTGCAAAAGTCAGAAAAGGACACTAGGGGTTATGCTCTATCAATCTTCACCTTATTCTCTTGAGGTAGAACCTTTCAATGAACCTGGAACTAGATTGGCTGCCAACAAGCCCCAGAGATCCTTCTATCTCTGTACCCACCCTGATGGTGCTGGGGTTACACGTGATTACACCCACCTTTTTTTTTTTACAAGGGTGCTGGGAATCTGAACTCAGGCTTAGGCAACAAACAGCTCTTAGCTACTGAACCATCTCCCAGACCTGTTTCTTTGCCTGAATGTGAATGTGCTTTGTGATCTGCCACAGGCTATGGCGGTTTATTTATATCATTGTGCTGCATCTAGCCACACGATTCATAGGTTCCCCCCTCCCAAATTGGCTGTTCTGTCATTCTTAGCAATCTTTATAAATTTCATGTTTTCATTTCTTTGAACTAGGGGATCTTTTTGACACGACACAATAATAATTCTAGGATTCTTGTAAATGTGCTATTTTCTTCTTTTCTCGTCCTTCTGAACTTGAAGCAAGATCATAGTGTGGATAACTAGAATTAAATTATACTTTCAAAGGACTCTTCAGCGTGGATGGCGAGAGAGTCAGGAAGAGACATGGTGTGAACAAACAAGGGAAGTTGTTCGAGGTCAGAAAGCAGGGGAGTACACAGTGTCCACTCTCACTCAGAGATTCGCCCACCATGGAGAGATGGCGAGGAAGTCAGGATCCTCCGTGAGATGGGAATCTATATTACTGTGACGCTATCTGCTGGTGACCCTGAGGTGGATCCAGTACTGCCTTCTGCCCACAGTGCACCTCTCCACTTATGCTCTGAGCACTTTGCTCCCCAAACTTCAACCCTCACTGTACAGCCTGAGCCCCAGGACACAAGACTGTTCTGGGCTAAGTGTTGGCCAAGACTCGTCAAGAAGTAGCAGGCCTGAAGGGCTGCTGTCCAAAGCCTTGGTGCTGAAACCAAACCAGCCTGAATTTGTTCCTGTGCATTGGGCCGGGAGGTGGGTTGAAGATGGTAAACAGGTTTCAAACTTTCGCTAATCTGAGAAAATGAGGAGGAGCAGCCAGGGAGAGACAGTGCTGGAAATGAAGGAGGACCAAGCTCTGAGCCTGCTCCCCTTGAGTCTCCTCTCATAAGATGCGCCCATCTCAGGAAGATACAGGGCACACAGCTGTGGAAAGTTCAGGTCTGGATGTGGTATGGACTGGGTTTCACCGTGCAAAGTTTAAGCAACACACTTCAGTAGCTGAAGGCTACAAAAGGTGTTGCATGCCTGAGACTTTAATGGCCAGCAGGGGTCAGTAAGGAGCTCTGCTCCTAAATCCTTTAGAAGGAGGCTACTCTATTACGAATCCACAAAGGAGGCGCCAAGGCTTTGTTCTGGCAATTAAATGTTGCAGGAAGAAGTCAAAATGTACACAGATGAGAAGAGCAGGCTATGGCTGAGCACTAGGATACACCTCTCTCTCTCTCTCTCTCTCTCTCTCTCTTTCTCTCTCTCTCCCTCAAAGCTAAGCATATGAAAGAAACCTTTATAGGCACATAGCTCTAATGAATCAAATTGGGTTTTTGGGGGGGGGGTTTCAATAGTTCTTCAGTCTATGTATAGCTGTATATATAAATTTACATGAATTATGCTTTTCTGCATGTTTTACCTACATCAAAGCCAAGCATTTTCTACTTTGCTCCATGATCTCCATCATCATTATTCTAAAGACTCTCAAACCACTTCAATTTATGGGGCGTCAGTTGTCTGCTACATGATAGGCTTGGCATGAAGTACTTAACACACATCACCTGGTTTTGAGGCACGTAGAAATCCCACCTGTACCTGAGGTTATTGGGCTAATGGAAGTCTGTGTCGCTGGGCAAAATTCTTGAACAAAATGTTCAATCTGTGTTTTACATACTCCTGAAGATATTTTTCCTTTGAATCACTGACGCTGTTAGAGGTGGGGGTCACTTGACCAGTTGATTGACAGCTACCAGATCCTTTCTGTATGCTTGGATGCCTCAAGTAGGGAGTTGTCAATCAAGTAAGCAACTCCTTCTTGACGGTTAACCAGTCATGGTGATAGCCTGCTGCTATCATGTGTGGAAATGGAGAGACTCCACTTTAACTGTCAAGATGCATGTGACTGGTTGCAGCTGAATGTACAACTTCTGCCTCGGAAACCTTTTTCCAGTCAAAACTGTTCCATATGTACTGACTTTCAGAGATTGTGCATTGGCCGTAAGAAACCGTAGTGCGGTAAGATTGTAAGAGTCAGAAGTGGGGTAGGAGTGTGGGCAGACAGTGTCTTTTGGACATGCTGGGGACCTTGCATCCATGAATTCACAGCACCTATGTATATTTCCACAAGACCTGCACAGGATCTGTCCTAGAACATTTCACTGCCAAAGGAGAGAGATCTCAAGAAGCCCCACACCTCCCTGAGGGATAGATAAGGATTAATGCTGATGGGGGAGAGGAAGATGCCTTCCTCTAGGATATACTCACTGATACATGATTCATGCTCCAGCAAGTGCTCGGTACAAGCCATAAAAGCAGATGCAACCCAGGGAGTCACACATGTGAAAAGTCATACAAATCAGAGGGAGACGGGCAGGAAAGAAGAAGGGTTATAACAGGAAGAGGAGGGGGGATGGGACTGGGGATTAGGATGCAAAAAATATTACAAACTCACTATGTTCGTGTATGAAACACTGAAAGAATAAAAAACTAAAAAAAAGTCTTACAAGAATGCAGTTCTTCCATTAGCAGAAAATATGAAAACAAACAATGACAACAAAGAAACCATGATGACTTCTAGAGAATCCTGTCTGCAGTCCAACTGAGTGGCCACATCCATCTTGCAGCGATTCCTACTCAGACGGTGGGAGAGGATTTCCCCAGTACCTCAGCCTGTGATTGGCAGGAAGGAAGCTGTACACATGTCAAGTTTGAGGTTGGTGAAAATGCAAGCCGTGTAACAAGCTTGCCCCACCCCTTCTTCCAGCTACGTAAGCAGCCTGCTTCTCGTCTCTTGGACCAGTTCAGGAGACTTTTCTTCTGTACATGAACTCTCCCAAATAATCATACATATAAAGCCTCTTCCAAAGAATCGTACATATTTATTACCTAACTCAGACCTTTATCTCGAAAACACACACACAAAACCCTGGAGCTCCAGGCTCTGATGATAGCAGATAGAAGGGCTGTGGGAGAGGGATGCTCAGAGGAGAGGAAGAGGCTGGAGCAGCTCAGACAGCTCCTGGGAGGAACAGCTGCAGAGCAAAAGACTGGGAGATGCTGAGCAACGCAAAGTAGAAAGGGGACACTGCAGAATGCCAAGGACTGTGAAGAGCCGAGTGGAAAAGTCACAGACCCCCAGCCATTGGAAGGGTTCCCAAGATCTGTCAGCAGGTTAAGAGTTAAAGGTTACAACACGAGGAAGCTGGGAAATCTAACACCAGCTTCCAAGTGCTGGGTCACTGGTACTCAAAACCTATACCAATAAGTCTCTGCCTGAAGCACCTGGTGCTATAAATCTCCTGATCTTGGAAGCCTAGAGCCGTAAGTCTCTCATCCTCAAGGCCTAGCCCCACAAGCATCTGTGACTGGAAGCCCAGCCCGTACAGCTGCCAACACTAAGGGATGTGCCTACTCTGTCCTTTCCATCTAAATAAAGCAAAAGGACTCTCTGTTGTTTGCAACAGTTTAACCCTCATAGCACCTTCAAAAGGCAGGCCTCATTTTGTCCTCACTTACAGGGAGGAGGTCTCTACTCTGGGGTGATGGATGAAGAGCCCACACTCCCTTCAGGGAGAGGCAGCAGAGCCAGATTTGGATCTGTGACAGTTGCCTGCTTTTGTATTCATGGGTCGCGCTTCACACTTCAAAAAGCCCGTCAACGGCTCATGTCAACGGCTCATGTCAACAGAGCCTCTGTCTCTCTCCTGCACCCTTATGTCCAGTCTCTAGTACAGTGAGATTGCCCCCTTTGGAGACCCCCAAAATGCTCACAACAAGGTGAACCTTTACCCGGGATTGGCTCTGCAGACGGTGAGAGAAGAGTATATCACACTTCATGCAGAAGGACTCCCTGAAAGTCCACTTCGATCACGTCTTTCCTCATATGGCAGAAACTCTTTAAAAATTCTCTCTTCCTGCAAGCACCATGTCTCATTCTCCCTTGCTCTGTTCCAAAAGCTTCAGATCCACCTCCCCCTCCCCACCCCAGCCCAACAAGCTGGCTGATTCCCTGTCTCTGTTTCTCTTTCCTCTCTCCCTTCCATTTTCCTCTGGCTTCCTCTCTCTCTCTCTCTCTCTCTCTCTCTCTCTCTCTCTCTCTCTCTCTTCGGACAGAATAACTCATCTCCTTCTCTCAGTTCTCTAGCTCTCCTCTCCACCCACTCAGCAAGATGCCCTCTTAGATGGAACTCGCAATGCATGAATCTGTTGAGAGCTCCACCCTCTGGAAAAGGCGATGAAAGGAGTCAGGAAGTGAACTGGGTGCTTTTCCATGCCTAACCTTTGTGCCAACTTGACAATTGAGAATTGAACCTTTAGGAATGCCTAGGAAGAATTATTTAGTTAAGGCGAGCCTGTGGAGATTATCTGATTGATGTAGGAAGACCACTGATAGTGGGTGGAGCCATTCATTCTATGGGGAGATAAGATATAGAAAGAGATCTGGTTGGAATTTCACAGACTGGCAAGAGAGAAAAGATGTTCCTCTCTCAGCTCTCCTATGGCTGTGGTATGACCAGTTCCTTTGGCTCCTGATGTTGGTATGAACTCTTCTGCCATCATATTTTGGACTGTAACCTAGAGAATTGCAAGCTGGAGTTAAAAATCCTTTGTTCCCTAAATCGTTTTAGCCACTCATATCAGCAAAGATGAAACTAAGACACCCTTATACGCATCCTATGACCCAGGCAGCGTGGCACAGCTGTCTCAGTGAATGTGAGATGAGGGAAAAGGTTCCAGGGCTCACATCTGCCTCCCTGCACCTACTCTTGCTGCCTGCTACTCCCTTCTCCGTACTGCGGGTCCTCGGAGACTCAAAAGAGGTACCCCTGCTTCTTCCCTGCTAGTTAAAAGGGCTGAGTCCTTGACTTGACAGATCCAAGTAACTTTAAACTAGGGAGTGCGACACCACCAAGCCACACCAGGACAATGTTGGTTTCAATGTGCCATGTGGATGTGGCGACAACTCCCCAGGGAAGGATCCCAGGGGAAGTGGGAGCTACTTCTGTGGCCTGGGACTGAAGTTTGAGACTTTGGACACGCTGCTTAACTGGTGTCTACCTCAGCGTGTATATCTGCAAAGCAGATATGCCAATCCTTGTAGGACACATATTGCAGCACAGAGGGTGTGTGGCAGAGGGCTCTGCACCCCCGTGACTGGGCCAGAGGGCGGGAATCATCTCCTTCCCTGTGCATGTTCTTGGAAGGCTGAATCATTCATCAGCTTTTACTGAATTTCAAAGACAAAGGACAGGCTGTCACCTCTGTCTGTTTTCCTCTGTCATCTAGCCTCCTCAGGGCAGGGCGGAAGGAGGAGCTGACCCCACGGTGGCCAGCCGTGGTGCTGTGTCATTTACAGAGGCAGGGAGCCCGGAGTAGAGATGTAAAAACAGCACCTGAGGTAAACAACAGCCAACAGCTGGGGATTTTCCAAAGCTTCCCTTAAAAGCCTCCTCCACCACCCGTCGAGGGACAGAACAAGGAAGGCCCTGCACTGGCAGGAAGCTAGTGTGCCCCATGTCCTTGCCCACTATAGAAAAGGAGATCAAGAGGCAATAGGGAACCTAAGCCAAGTGCGGAAGGAGCCCTGCTCTGTCAGCAGAGCCAGGAGGTCTTTCCTGAGGGTCTGTGAGTGTCCCCATCCTAGGTGTATGAGGGAACTTGCCCCTGGTCTGTGCTCCAGCAAACATGGCCAAACTGGGCAGAAGTCCGAAGCTGATCCTCTCCAGAAGCCCGGGGCACACTGTCCGCAGGAAGCGGCTATGCCTGGCACCCCATCTGGGAATCATGCTTGCAACTCAGGCTAGTCGGCAATGATACAATCCAACTAGTTGCTCTTGGGATCCTAGACCACGGTGGACTGGAGTCATGGGCAACCACCTGTCCCTCTGCCAGCCCAGGGAGGTCAGGAACTGAACCTCTGCCAGAGCTGAAATCCCCTGATGGGCCACCTAGGCAGCAGCTGTGCTAGAAAATCTTAAGCACCTGACTTGGAGCAGGAATTCCTGTCTGTACCATCCGCCAGTTCCTGTGGGGTAAATGAAACCCTCCACCTTGACTGGTTTCTAGACACTGGTGGTTTAAAACTGCTAACGATGTGGAGAAAGGATGCCTACTGATGCTGCCCACCACCCACTGAATTTTATCCCAGGACTTGAGAATTTATTTTTCTCAATCAACTCCTTATGAATCTCACCAAAAAAAAAAAAAAAAAAAACAGAGAAGTACTGTCATGGTTTGAAATTGTTCTCCATAGTCTCATGTGTTTCGTAAGGTCATGGCACCTTGAGAGATGGAGTCTTGCTGGAGGAAGGCAGTCACAAGAGGTGGGCCCTGAAGTGGATTGGTCCCACCCTACCTCCAGAAGAAGTCTCCCTTTGCAGCAAGCAGTCTGGTAGCTCTCAGCCTCCAAGATGTCTGCAGTGACTTAGCCTCCTCCAGCTTTGGCCAGCCAGCCATGCCACCTCCGCTTTGAGAGACTGTATCTCCCCTCTGGAACCGTAAGCTGAATAAATCTCCCTTTCTCCTTTCAGTTGCTTGACTTTGGGTGCTCTCTCACAGCAATAGTTAAGAGTAACTGCTACAAGTACCCGTTGCCCAGAGCATCAAAGTCAGGATAAGGCAGGTTGGGCTCTGGTAACAAACAGCCCCTTAAAAGAACTGGAGGTCAGGAAGTTAAAAGGGCATGTTTACTTTATGAACCAGTTGTTACAGATGTGTCCTCTGCTACATTGGATACCTGTGATGGTTTAGGGAGCCTGTGGGCAGATTTGGGGCTTTGATGGTGTTTCTGGGGGATAGACTCCATCATGGTTTCAAATGTGAGTTTGTGTCTTTAGCTGATGTTGATGTTTGGGAAGGTCATAGCACCTTTAAGAGTTGGAGCCTTGATGGAGAAAGGCAGTCACGGGACTGGGCCTTGAGGCTGATTAGCACCCCCACTCTCCCCCACTTCCAGGAGAGGTCTGCCCTTGCAGTAGCAGTTTTGAACCGTTCAGCTCCTTGATGGACATGACTTAGGCCACCCCCAGCTTCGGTCAGCCGGTCATGCCTTTTCCACCATCAAGGACTGTACCTGCCCTGTGGAACTGTAAGCTGAGTAAATCTCCCTTTTCTCTCTTAAGTTGCTTGACTTTGAGCGGTGTCTCACAGCGACAGAGAAGAGTAACTGGTGCACAGGCTGACGCATGGTAGTGAGGACGGAGCAAGCAGAGAGGGTCTAGACAAGGGTAAAGCTGGTTCTGGTCTAGGACTTTTTGCCGCTGTCATAAAGAATATAGGCTTCTTCAGGAGCCAGTACCAAGTTTACATAACCCACTAAAGCCAGGACTGAGCGGGACCTTTGAAAGGTGACATCTGTTTTGAACTTTGAGAGTAAGAGAGAAAATGCTATTGCTGACCACTCAGTTCTCAACACACACACGCACACACACACACACACACACACACACACACACACACACACACAAGATAATGCAATAATGCACATGCCAATTAGCATGATCCATATTTCAAACTGTGTCATATACCATCTATTTTTGTCAATTAAAGTGAATTAGTTCATAAATTGATGGATTGATTAAAAAGCTCAGACATAAATTGGGTGTTTCATGAGTAGAGAAAGAAAGAAAGTCAGTGTGGAATTAAGAGAATGAAACTGACCCCCAGATAGTAGCAAAACCAGGAAGTTCAGAGAGAATCGGTGGTACTTTACCCTCCTTTGTTCCAGAGACCTCTGTGTGGTTTCTTCTGGAAAGTGGAGACACTAACGATGTTTTTTTATTCAGATGGGAACTTTTTTATTTTGTTTGATATGCAGGAAGTGCTTCTAATCATGCCTGCTTGACTTTGAAATCATATTATCATTTAACTATATTAACCAGTTCCATAGTTCAGGACTCTTAGCTTGTACTCAATTCTAAAATATCATAAGTTACTCTTTGGAAAGCAATAAATATCTGTTCATTGGTCAAATGATTGCTAGAAAAATTCCTAAAAACCACTCAACTTAGTTTGTTGTTATGGACAGGAAGTATTCAATTTGGTGTTTGTTCTCAAACTGTTCTTTAGAAATATTATGCTATTTACATTCTCGTAAATGTAGGCCTGTTTCTTCCAAAACACTTTCCAGTATTGGATTTGAACAGTATTTAAAATTTTTTCCAGCTTGTGCATAAAAAGTACCTTTTATGAACTTCCTGAACTTAATACCAAAGAGATTATTTTATTTTGTCATTTGAGTTCTTGTCTTATGAGTTGTCTATAAATCTCTTCTACTCTTAAGCGTGTTAATCATCTTTTTAATAATGGTGATGAGGCCTGTTCTAATCAGTCTTTTGTTGCTGTGGAAGCAATACTCTGACCTAAACAGCTTAAGGGAGAAATGTCTTACTATCTTGGTTTACACTTCCAGAGGGCATAGAATCCATCATGGCAGGGAACATGTGGTGGCAGTTAAAGGTGGCAGACTATCAAACTTCAAAACCCACTAAAGAGACGTACTTCCTCCAGCAAGACTCCACTTCCTAAAGGTGCCATAACTTTCCCAAACAACAGCTGACAGCCAAGTGTTGAAACACATGACCTGAGTTGACAGCTCACCTGGAGACCATGACAAGCTCTTTAAACATTAAAATGTTACTGTCACATCAGGGCCTCCTAGAACTTCCCCTGCAATTTGACTTTTGGATTCACACTGAAAAAAAAAAATTTCTAAGCCCAGGCGTGGTGGCTCTTACCTATAATCCCAGCATTTTGGAGGATGAGACCAGAAGATCATAAATGAGTTCAAAGACAGCATAAGCTTCCTAGCAAGTTCCAAACCAGCCTGGGTTACATAATAAGATCCTACATTTAAAAAAAAAGTAAAGCAGGGGCTGGAGAGGTGGCTAAGGGGTTAAGCCTCTGCCTTGCAGGCAGAGGGTCCTGAGTTCGGATCCCAGATCTCACGTATAGACGCCAGGTGGAAGCGGGGGCGGCCTGCGCTTCTGGTCCTGGTGGGGCAGGAGCCTGTGAATCCCGGGGCAGAAGGAAGTGGAGGCGTCCATGGTGGTTCGCGATTCGTCCGTGGTTCTACACACACACATACACACATGCGTGCGCACATACATACGCACACACGCACAACTGAATAAATAATAATAAAAAATTAAAAAAAAAGTAAAGCAAATAAATAAATGATTCATGGTCCATCAGAAAATTAAATTTAGCTAGATTCTTATATTCCTATTTTTTAAACTTAACTCCATCATCACAAGCATAACAATTCTTTTCAATTTGGTCATTTATTCTGTATCCTTTTTACTGTGTCTTTTTCCATGAAGATTATTTGGATTTTTATAAGCACATCTATCAGTCTTTTCCTTTATAGTTCCATGATGTAGTTAGAAAAGCTTTCAGAATCCTAAGCATGAGACAAACATTTGTGTGTGTGTGTGTGTGTGTGTGTGTGTGTGTGTGTGTGTGTGTGTATTCATTAATTATTTTCTTGGTTTCATGATTTTAGTTTCAAGATCTGATGGATCTGGAATCTGTTCTGGTCTGGAGAAAAGCATAGAAAATCTGTTTCTACTTCCTGCTGACGACTGTAGTTGTTCTAATATATTTGTTCTCTTCACAGCTTCATGTGTATGTTGAGGGGAGCACATGAGTATGTGTGGGGGCACATGTGTATGTAGTTGCATGTGCATATGTGCTCAAGGTTGATACTGGAAACCACTCATGGTTAATCGATCTTATTCTTGTAAAGTCTGGTCTCTCATCTAACCCAGGGCTCACGATAGGACTGCCATGGCCAGTCAGCTTGCTCGGGGTCTCAAGCTGGAATCCCAGGAGGGTTGTTTTGCCCACTCAGCATTTTCATTGTCATCTAGAGATCCAGGCAAGTGCTGTACCATCTCCCAACCTCAGTATGATTGTGTGTGTGTGTGTGTGTGTGTGTGTGTGTGTGTGTGTGTGTCAGAGGCACTGTGTGTGCCTGTGGAGGCCCAAGGGTGACCAGGAATCACCCTGGATTGTTCTACCTCCTTTTGACTTTGCTCTGGGGTATCCCAGGCTCCACCTGAGGGCCAGAAGTGCAGACTGTTGGGATTTCTGCCCGCCCTTTGTACGTAGGACCTGGGATCCAAACTCAGGTTCCTTCTGCTTCTGAGGCAGAAGCAAAATCCCTGAGCCATCTCTCCAGCCCAATATTATTTTAACATTCCATTCACTGAAGTGCCACCCTCATCACTGCAGTTTCTCTTGCCTTCCTACTTTGGGGAAGTTCTAGTGAATGGTAATCCTGGGCAGTGCTACACTATTTTAATTACTCTTGATCTGGGATGGAACTGTGGAGTGTGACACAGATACATCTGCTCCGAAGGCACAATGCTTGCATCAAATCCCCGTCTCTCCATTTCTATCTGTGTGACCTTGGATGTCATACTTGCCCTCCTGGCGTGCATTTCTTATCTGTGAATAGCAGAGATACCACTATCTGCTTCTTAGCTTGTGGTGAAGAATGAAAGGCATTAATGCTTGTAAAGTACTCCCCAAGGCAGCAGGTTTAGGGCCAGGGCCGTGTTGTATTTGAAACACACATGCAACCATTTCTTTGTCTTGCTATCCAAAAGGACCGTTTCCTCTGTCTTCTTCTTTACCCCTCCCCCGTTTTGTGTTGATTTGTCTCTTTCCTTTCCAAATGAGGCCTAAAATCATGTCAAATTAGAAAGAAAAATCTTACATCAAATTTAATAGAGCTGTATTGGAAATGCCGGCACAGAAAACCTGATAGAGTAAAAGGATTCTTTCTTCTTGTCCAATAATAAGGTTTGTGTCTTAATAGATTCAAATTTCTGTTAGAATCCTAATAGAGAATTACAGGGTTTCCCCCAACCTCAATGCAATAAGTATTCCTGATAAAGTTATCTATGGTCTCCCTATTAGCAAGAATGTCATTCACATTATTGACAAGAACAATGTGAGGTCATGTTTATTTCATGACCTGCCGGTTTATTGGAGAGGACCGCTAGGATACACAATCTTCACTTTGAAATTTCCAAACAAGCACACAGCTGCAAACAGCAACTGTTTCCTTCTGCAACTTAAAACACCGCCAACACAAAGGAGGTAACTCGAGTAATTTACACCTCATTTCCTTCGGCTTCTTTCTCTAGCTTAACTGTATTCAGCACACTTTCCAAACCTGCCTCTTAGTGTTGCCTCTAACTTTAATGGATCTGTCTGTCTAGTTAGCACAATGCAGGGGGATCCTTGCAGGACGTGCCTTGCTTGGCGTTGGGGTTTTGCTTTTCAGGGTGCAGAGCCTCCCTGGCCAACTCACATTGGTTTGGGGGCGCCCTCCCCGCGAAGGCAGCGCTGCACCGGGGGCTGAAGTTTTTCTCTGCGTTTCCGCTTGAACAGCGTCCAAGCCTCGCCTTTAAAATGCTAGGGCGGCCGCGGCTGGGCTCAGAGCCGCTCTCGGCGGCTGCCCCGGGCTCACCGCGCCACCCGGCGCTGACTCAGCCGCAGCCGGGCCGTTCCACCAAGAGGGGGCCTGGGGTGTTTGCGCTCCAAGCCGGCGCCCCCAACCCCGACCCCCCTCACTGGGAGATGGGGAAGGACGCAGCGTGCGAGCCTCTGGCATCCGGAGCTTGAGGCTGGCCCGGCTAGTGTCCCCCGAGCGCACGGGACGCGCCTGGCCAGGTAAGGCTGCGGGGGCATCATTCGGAGTATCCTCCCTGCGGGATGGGGGGGCGGGGACGCAGCATCTTCTGCGTTGTGGGGTCATAGCACGAGTCCCTGCCCTCAGGCATAGATCTGTTAATGTAGTTGGGCCTGACCACGTCGTGGCCGCCAGGGGACCCTCCAGGATCTGGGGCCCCGGGACGCCTTGTCGGCCCTGCGTCGGGCACCTCGGTGGGCCAGGAGAGCCGACTCGTGAGACAGGTAACAGTGCTTGAGATGGAACCGCTCCGGGCTGCGCGCTGCAGCAGTCTGCTGTGGTGTAGGGCGCGGGTCTCAGAACTCAGGAGCGGAGGATGCCGGCTTCAGATCCCTCACCTCCCCCCTGGAAGATCATCGACCCTCTGCTGTTGAGGGATCCCAGGAGTAGGAGTTGAAAGTGAATTAAAGTTACACATTCCCTCTTGTCAAGTTCCATTCGGTGTCTGAAATTCAGTGAGCTTGTGGGTGGCAGCAACTGAGAACAGATTTTCATAGCAGTAGTTGATGAAGGTCATAACTAACGGAACTTCAGGGAAAAGTTCTGCTGGTGGCAATAGTTCTAAAGAAATGTCTCAGATTCGCGTCCTGCTATGAAACCCTAACCCTGGCTTTCAAATGTTTTCTCCCAAGTTGGTGGAAAAAATGATTCCAAAGGATGCTGTGGGGGGATGTGTTATGGTGCTGAATTTGATGGTAGAATCTTGATAGTTCTGGAATGAGAACTCTCAGAATTTCAGGGTAGTGTGCTTTCTCACTGGGTGCATTCGAAATCACAGTGGCCTGTCAGGATCCAATTCTCCATCAGGTAAAGAAGCCCCATCCCAGCTTCAGTGCTGCGGTCCCCGGAGAAACTCCCTGATAAACTCCTCCTGCGCAGCTTCCAGGTTCTGGTCACAGCATCTGGGTTTCCCAGGTCTTCTAGATCCCAGCCAAGAGATCAGGGCTTCTGACTTGACACTGAGACTCACAAAAGTCTTGCTATTAATGTCTAGTGATTGTGAAGTCCAGTGCCACAGCTGCTGGGTCTCTGATCCCTGGTCTCCAGCACCTGCTTCTTGACTTAACTGAAGGAACCCGAATCTTTACACTAAGTAGGTTTAAGGCAGTCATGAAGCATATCAAGCATCCAGATGTGATTTTATCAATTAGACTTTGTCCGGGACTATAGTTTTAGGGACAGTTCAACATATGAGATTGTCCCATTTTTGAGGACACTTCAGGGAGCAAAGTGTGGGGTGAATCTCGCTCCTTCTAGAAGTCTGGAACTGATGGCTTTGCATGGATCCAAATGAGAATTATGAGTGGTGCTTCATTTATTCACGGAATCTTTGAGTTAATAAACTCTGACTCCAAAGGATTAATTTCCCAGTCCCTTTTCCAGGAACCCCATTTATTATTTCTGAGCAAAGATGCAAATACCGAAGGCATGAGGTATAATGTGTCTCTGAATTCATCTAAGTGTGGAAAATTATAGCAAATTTCTGGTTGTTAAAGGATAAAAATTGCAAATCTAACATAAGTGAGGTTAAAGTAGGAAAAGATACTTATACATCCATGATTTAGAAACTTGTGTATCTTCCCAGCTTATTTCCTGACTGTATTAATGAAGAGCCAGTCATTTTGAATCTGCTGCCTCCCTGGTTAATCTTTCTTTGACAAATATTTGCATTAGCAGGGTACAACATTGAAGCACAGACTGGAAACCTACAGCCCCACGCCAGTTGACGTGCAATATTTCTCAAATTCAATACAATTTCCAAGATTTAAGTGGAAAGTGAAATGACATCAAGGAAAATGTCTTTACATTATCCTGCTTGGCCACAGTAGAAAGAACAATGTTTATGAAACTGACAAGTTTCCAAGTCTCGAGGTTAATGTTTCTAATAAGTTTAAATGTGAAGGAAAGCACTGAATTTTGGCATGGAATGCTCTGGAACTGTTCCACGTCTGTGAATGTTTTAGGGAGCTGAAGTTTGTTGTCTAAAGTGACATTTTCCACTATTTGCACTGTTTGGGAAGAAAAACCTAAAGTGTGGTAGAGGCTTTTCCACCGTCAGAGAACTGGCTGATGGGAATCTGGATTTTGTGCTGACTCAAGGCTGTGAAAATCTGTTGTCCTGGGTACCATGGGGAGAAAACGTGTCAGAGTATATGTGAAGTGGAGTTAGTATATAGTATTGGCTCTGCCATTAGTCCAACCACCCTAAGCAAGTTGCCTTTCTGAGCTCTGGTTGTCTTTTTTACTGAGCCCCAGGCTAATCCATACACAATCAGTTCCACTTATTAAGCATCTGCTACCCACTAAACATTTTGTGTACGCATTCCATTAATTCCCAGAGCAACATTATGTGTGTGCATGTGGGTAATGTCCACATTTATGCAGGTGTGTGGGTATGTGTGTGTGCATATGTGCATGGATGTGTGTGATGAACAAATGTACATGTTTATGCAGGGATGCAGGCACGGTGTGTGCGTGTACGTGGAGCCAGATGTGGACAGCAGTGTCTTTTCTCTCTCCACCTTATTTATTGAGACAGAATCTCTCACTGAGCCTGAGCCTCGCTGGGATCCCTGAGACTCTCCTCTCTACCTTCCTAGGATTGCAAGTACATACCATCATGAGATTCAAACTCAGGTCCTCATGCTTACTCAGTAAGCATTTTGCCAACTGAGCTATCTCCCCAGCTGTTAGAGTCACAGAAGAGCTATGCGGGCTGGAGAGGTGGCTCAGGGGTTAATACTCTGTCTTGCAAGCAGAAAGTCCCGAGTTCTGATGCCAGATCACATGTAAAAATGCCAGGCAACCTGAAGAGAGGTAACTTGATATACTCCAGAGCCTTGAGCCCCCACAGGAATAGACAAGCCAGGTATACCCATAAAAGCACACAGGCAGAAGGGATGGGAGGGAGTGGAAGGAAAAGGTGAAGGAAAGGGAGGGGATGGAAAGGAGGGGGAGGGAGGGAAACTGGGATGAATACTCAATGTGCTTGTAAAAATTAAAAAACAAAATATCAAACGCTAGGCAGAAACGGTGCTGGCCTGCACTTCTGGCTCTGGTGGACAGAGCCTGAGAAATCCCAAAGCAAAGTAAGAAATAGATAGAAACAATCCAGGATGATTCCGGAAGTCACCCTTAGTTCCCCACGGGGACACCCAGTATCCTCTGATACACACACACACACACACACACACACACACACACACACACACACACATTAATTAAAAATGTTTAGAAGAGCTACCTGAATTACTCATGGCTGATCAGGGCAGGAGAACTGGGGATTCAAACTGGAATGTCTGACTTTGAGGATGATGCTCTTTCCCCTTGCAATGTACTCACTGTTGTATGGAGCTGCTCAAAGGAAAAATCCTTGCTAGAAAGTCAACACTCAAAAAACCATAAAGAGGCACTTAACCATGATCACAAAATTCCATTTTCTCAAGACACTTCCATGATATCTTTTATGTGAGGCTTAGTGACTGGCCCTCTGAATGACCCATGACGTATCTGTTATCTCCCAGAAGTTCTGTCCCCAAGACTCAGATGTCACATTTATAAAGCAAGGAAAAAGTGCCTTCCCAACTGGAGAGTTGGCTCAGGGGTTAAGTCTGTGCCTCACAAACAAAAGGACTTGATTTCAGATCCCAGATTTCACATAAAAATGCTGGTCAGAAATGGCAGCAGCCTGTACTTCTGGCCCTGGAAGATGGGAAGATAGGAAGCCTGTGAAACCCCAAAGCAAAGCAATAAGGAAGTAGAGCAGTCCAGAAAGATTCCTGATGTCACTCCTGGGCCTCCGTAGGCACAGACACTAAAGTACCCTTTGATGCACACACTGAAGTGCCCGCTGTACATACATCTGAAACACACACACACACATACACACACACACACACACACACACACACACACACACACAGTTGCCTTCTTTGCTGGCTTGACACTGGGAATGGGAATGGCTCCTGTGAATGATCCAGCAACACGAACCTTCGAGGCAGTCCCTCTCTTGGAGTCTCTCTCAAATTCTTTCCTGTGATTTTGCTCTGGTGCTCAATAGATTTCCTTCCTGGGTCCTTAAGCACATTCTTCTGTGGCTGGACGTTTCTAGAAGGGTCCTTCTATATCCCTTTGACAATGATCCCCTTCCAGTGGAGCCTGTGGAAAACTCATTCTGAGGGAAATATAGGCCGGCAGTGTTACTGATGGAGAGGTATGCGGCCGGGACACTCCCAGGATCCTTCTGGAGCCCCAGGCCTTTAAGCCGCTCCCGTAGCACAGAGGGGCTGTTCACAAGCCAGCATCCTCTAGGGAGCCATATTCTGGGCCCCTTTCATGAAGTTCTGTCCGGTTGCTAGCTCGGAACTCCTATGCTCCTCACTCTAGGTCAAGACTGAGTTTTTTTTAAAGTCTGCTCTTTATTTTTAATTGACTTATAACAGTTACATATATTTATGGAGGGAACCTTCACATGACAAGGACAGGGTCAGGCAGAGGAGTGAAAAGAAAGGGCACATTGCCACTTTAGACTAGGGCTTCTCAGACTTCCTACCTATTAGTGGCAGAGGTGACCTTGAGGTCTAGAAAGGGCCTCGACGACAGTTCGTTTTCACACAGAGCTTGTTCTCTGTCCCTGGGGAGAGTTGGCATCCTTTCTCCGAAAGCTCTCACTCTTGGTGCTCGGCCCTGTCCAAATCCCAAGGACGCCACCACTGCCCTGGGGATGGCACGATGGAAAGGGATCCGGAACCCTCGGCAGTTGCAGCAGGTAGGAGGGCAAGAACTGCGTTGCCACTCTTGCAGTCCAGGCTGGAATGGGCACGGGTGTCCTTGTGTGGGAAAGATAAATGTTCACTCTTATGTGGCCATGATGAGCTGATCGGAAGTGTCAGGATTGACGATGTGTGTTTGTCATCCAGAGATTGACAGCTGGCCAATGGCTATAGTCATCGCATCCTACTCCCTCCAGCAACACAGGTTCTCCGAGGCTCAGGCTGAGCTCCCTGTGTTCCACAAGACTGTAAATAATTGGCAGGCATTTGCTGCATCTCCATCTGTCCACAGCAGACATTGCTAATTGATTGTGGAGCTAGGAAGAGGCCTAAGAATCCTCCGCAACGGTTGCTTGGGGTTGACTTGGGAAATAGTGTCCAGGTGGATACTGTGGCGATGGAAGCGTCGAGGAGCTTTAATAAAGGAGGAATGTGGTGGTGAAACTCCTTCAAGGGTCTGTCCTTTCAGGATCTCCGTACTTCATCCCAACCCTAAGGATCATCTATAAAAAACGACTCCCAGGCTACAGTGATGGCTCAGGAGCTGAAGCCTTTGACTCACAAGCAAAAAGACCTGAATGCAGATCCCCACATTAAAAACACCGGGTGGATATGGCAGCGGCCTGCAATTCTGACCTTGGAAGGTGGAACTTGGGAAACCCCAGAACAAGCAATAAGGAGGTAGAGCAATCCAGTATGACTCCCAGGCTCATCCTTGGGCCTGTACAAGCACACGCACTCAAGTGCCATCTTCCACACATCACCGGAGGCTCACCTCCTGTGGGCGTGGCAATGACTCGGTGGGTAAAGGAGCTTGCATACAAACCTGCTGACCTGATTTTGATCCCTGGAGCCCACATGGTAGAAGGAGAGAACTGACATCTGGAAGATATTCTCTATCTCCACGTGACACATGCCATGGCCTCTCTCTCTCCCCAGTCCCCTCTCTCTCTAGCAAAACATGCCCCAGGACTCTTAGACAGGTGAAACCCTCCAGGTTTTTTTTTATGCTCTGCTGCCTGGCCTGGGGAGTGTGTCTGTGTCCATCTTGGGCTGCCTGCCTTGAATCAGGGATGATTTATATAATCAAGGCAGGGAACGAAATTCAAGGCCTAGTTTGTTTGCATCTGAGAGGGCAGACTTCAATGCTGGAAGAGCAATGGGGGCCTTGTAGATAGGACAGGGACTACAGGTCACTTGAGGTCAGGGATGGACAGACCTGCCATCTAAAACCTCATCAATAGCATGGCCTTCAGCTTCCAGAATGACTCTGCTCCTGGAAACAGGTTACCCTCCCTTATTAAGTGAAGTCTCAGAGGGGCCCTTGTGTTCACTGGGCCAATTGACTTGACAAATGGATGTGCTGGGCCAAACCTCCAGGAAAGGAGCTTCATTCCACTGGCATCAACCCGATAGCAGAATTGCTCAGTCCCCATCAAAGCACGTGTCCCCTTCCTGTGTCCCAGTTACAATATTAACATATTCATTCTCAGCTCTGCAGAAGAATGGACGGGAGTCGCTGCTTTTAGCAAACAGAGCAATGACAGCCCTGCTTTCCCCAGTGGCCACATCTCCAAGTGAACAAGGACATTATTGTTAATCAATATACGTGCCCTGCAGAAATCTAATGCTCTCAGGATTCTTCTTGTTCAGCAATTCCCCTGATTTCTGAGACTTCCTCTTTCTGTGTTCCTGTAGGGAGGGTGAATTGAGTCCAATCATCATGTGCCATTGAATTTCCCACTCCTCCACTCTCCCCAGTATCCCAACACCCCCCAATTCAAAACACAATAAGGAAGGGGACTTTTGCCTCCTATAGAAGCCAGAAACCAAAGCCTTCTAACTTAACCCTGTGACTACTATGGAAAGATCAAAAGCTCCCCTTTTAAAGACCCTTTAGCTGTAACAGTGGAGGGAGAGAAGAGGAAAGGCTCAGGGGCAGAGGGAGGACTCAAGTAAAGAGCTTCCTATATGGCCACCATTGCTGAGAGGGAGCACGAATAAGAAGAGGAGAGATCTTACTGTCAGGACCTTAGCTGACTGTCATAATTAGATAGAACCCCAACTTGAAGGTTGAGGGTTCGAGCTATGGGCACATTTGTAGAGAATTAGTAGTTAAGACCAGAGCAAGGCTGCAGGAGATCATTTAATTAATGGGGAAGGTCCAGCTCATAGTAAAAGGGGCTGGTCCCTGGGCAGGTGAGTGAGATGGAGGGAACTCGTTAAGAAAGTTGGCATTATTCTGTATACTTGGCTAGACATGCTGGTCTGACAAGTAAGAATTGTCCCCTCTCTCAGCCATTATGTGGCTGTGGCACGGCCAGTTCCCTCGGCCTTGGGTATTGGCATAGACACTTCTGCTAAGCTGGACTAAGAACTGCAACCACGCTATTGTAAGAGACGATTAAAGCTCCCGTTTCCTTAAGCTGCTTTGTCATGGTTTTATCAGCAGCCATGGCAGAATAAGCTGCTACTCTGGCACACTCACCGATTATGGAATTTCGGGGATAACTTTTCCAGGGAGAGCACCGGAGCCCCTGTTGTCAAACTCCCCTGATCTGACTTCAGGTCCCAGCTCCACTTGCAACTGCGTGATCACAGATACATGCTTACCTCCATTCCCTGCAGCTCTGAGACCCCCCTTTCCTTCTGAGTGGAGTGGACAAAGGAATACGCCCTTCTCAGTTTTAGGAGAAACTCATAGAAGAGAACGTGGGCTTCACAGAGCAAGCCTGGGAAGACGTGTGTGGCCACTGGGCCTATGAGGATTCACCTTGTCATTAAGAAGATGGAAGAGAAGACCCAAAGGATCACTTGGAAAGCTTGCTATAAAATGCAGTGAGGAGCCAGTCATGAACGCCTGAGTTGAACTTCCCACGCACATCTGGGCATGCGTATTTCCAGCAAACTCTTTGACGAACCTTAGTAGCTAACATTTGAGAGTCACTGACCCAGCTGGACACATGAGTAGGGTTTGCATACTTGTTTGACTTGACCCAAGATCCAGAGCTCAGCGTGTAGACAGAGAGCGCTCTCTCTCCCTTTCTAAACACAGATGGGCACAACAGGTCTCACAAGGACATTTCTTAATTTTCTGCTCTCCACGAAAGTCATGGCACAGTGGCTACCAGCACTGCCTGCAGCCAGAGCTTCCCAGTCCAGCTAAATGAGACCCCAGCCTTCTCTGTTCCTGCCCTGGAATATACTAGAAGGACAAACGGCGAGCCCAGATCTGGGGAGAAACCACAGGATTTCTAGCTTCAATGTTATTGTCTCTTTCAACAGTCATTCCTCTACAGCAAAAACCCAGAGTTGCTCTAATTTCGACTGTGAGTAGGAAGAACCTCTTTTTTCGGTGTGTGTGTGTGTGTGTGTGTGTGTGTGTGTGTGTGTGTGTGTGTGTTTCTATCTTTATGGAAAGTATATTTTATGTAAACTATGTTTTGTTATTGTGTTTTAGTTTGGGGACTGAGGATTGACCCTTGAGACAAGGGAACCTGGACCCTTGAGACTAAGAGTAACTGGATCTAGGCTGACAGTTAGCAAGCCCTTGCAGTGCTAAGGTTGCCAGCACACATTTGGCCACACCCAACCTTTTTTTTTTTAACATGGGTACTGGGGATTTGAATTCAGGTCCTCATGTTTGCATGGAAGCGCTTTTACCCAGCGATGTCATCCCAACCCTTGCATTTACTTTTTCAATGTATTTTCCTGTAATTTTTTTCTGATTATTTTTTCTGATATAAATTTTCTTCTGATTAGTATATATACAGATAAACTGTGGAGAATTTCAGAATATGCTGGAGATTACAAAAGAAGGAACCATCTGTAGAGACGTCACCCCTTCTCCCACTCCCACACACACATACATACTCACTCAGATTCATGAACAAAATGAATAACTGTGACTAGTTTGTGAGTGACTAGCCAGGACAGGACATACTACCTATGACCCCCAGACATGTGACCAGCGTCTTGGTACTCTCTCTAGTTTGTTATCCTTTTGAACTTTTATAAGGCCGTGGTCTGTGAGAATGAAGCAGAGGAAGCTGTCATCAGGAGCCATGATGGAAGCGCTGAGCTTCCATCTATGCCCCCCACAACATAGGGGCTGGGCAGTGTGACGAAGACCGTGTGCAGCAGACAGGATCGGGGCCACAGAGCCAGGGAAGTATTTCAAGAGAGAGAGAGTAGTGAAGGAAAGGAGCAGAGGTGAAAGGGTAGATAGCAACTGTCACACACCACAGGGCATACGTCATGCCCCCTCCTTGGAAACTCGTTGACCGTCAGGGCAAGAGTGACTTCCAGGGCCTGCCGTTCCCTCTGCTCTCTCTTGGACATTCCCTCTGTCACCCTTGAGCTGCCGTATCAGGTATCAGCTGCCCTGAGATGGCCTTGTGGAGAATGAGGAGCCTCAGCTGTGGAGACTCCGACACCAAACCTATGAGTGGAGGGCCTTCCCAGAACCCCAGTTCCAACCTCCAAAGAACAGAGATCCCCACAGAATCACCCCGTAGAGACCAGTCACCGCCCACACCCCCACAATACACTTACTCAGATTCATGGGCAAAATAAATAATTGTGACTAGTTTATGAGTCACAAGCAAGGGCGGCCTCTTTGGGAACCAGACTTACTTTGGTCTTGAGGTAAAGAGATCAGCTAGGGCACCATGCTTGGGGAGGCTGTGGCAAGGCCAAGTTGAGAGGCTGCAATGTGGAGGGTATCCCAGGCTTACTGTGCAGAGCTAGAATGGCAGCCGCTGGCATGTGCACTGTCATGTCTGGTGCACTCTGTCCTTGGGGCTTCCTGTGTCACTAGGCCTCTAGCCTTCTTGCTGTGACTCGGTGAGTCAGGCACCGTGGTTGTTAGACTCGTGAAAAGATTCCCTGATGCTGATCAATGTCACCCTTGAGCTGCTGTATCAGGTGTCAGCTGCCCTGAGATGGCCTTGTGGAGAATGAGGAGCCTCAGCTGTGGAGACTCCAACACCAAACCTGTCTGCTGCATAGCTCAAGGGATGGTTTTTTAAAACTCAAGCTCAGCTGCATCTCCACTTTCTGCCCTGATGCTTCCAGCTCAAAGGAGGTTACTGGACACAGCCAGGACCGTGCACCTGAGAGTCTTTATATAGTGTGAGGCACCTGGCTTCCCTTGGTAAGGGGCAAACTTGTCCTTCCCTTCCAGAAAGATCCGGCTCCCAGGCTAGGGGTCAGGTAGCATCAGCAGCTCTAGAAAACTTCTCAGAGTGCAATTTCTAGTCCAAGATTCATCCTTGTTGCCAGAGTCCTCCAAAGCCCCTGGTCCCTTGCTGTCATGGTTTGAAATGTGTCCCCCACAGGCTCATGTATTTGGGGAGGTCATGGCACCTTAGGAGGTGGAGCCTTGCTGGAGGAAGAGTCACAGAGGTGGGCCTTGAGTTTGGTTAACCCGGTCTGAGTTGATGAGTCTGCTCTGGAGCAGCAGCAGCTCTCTGTCTCCGTGATGGACGTGAGTTAACCCGTTTCCAGTTTCTGCCAGCCAGCCGTGCCTTTTCTGCCATGAAAGACTGTATCTCCCCTCTGAAACCATAAGCCAAACAAATCTACCTTTTTCCCCATAAGTTGCTTGACTGTGAGTGTTGTCTCACAACAGCAGAAAAAAGTAACAGGCACACATACATTGTGCTTGGTGTGACCTGGTCTGTACTGACCCAGAGGGCAGTCTGCCAGCCCGCGTACAGGGCAAGACGTAACTGTTCTTGAAACCGAGACTGCTGTATACTCTGCCCTCCTCCTGGAACACGGAGTCTGGCTTTGCCCCACCGATGACGTACATGAGAAGCAGGATCTTCTGACCCAACCTCCTTCAGTCACTATCATAGTTAGGGTTTGACAGTTGAGGGTTTGAGCTCTGGGCACATTTGTGGAGAATGAGTGATTGAGTTAAGCCCAGAGCAAACCTGCAGGAGATTGTCTAGCTGGTGGGGAAGGCTCAGCCCATGGTGAGTAGAACTAGGCCCTGGAATAAAATACAGAGAGCCTGATTGCAAAAGTTGGCATCTTTGTGTGCACTTGGCCAGACATGCTGGTGTAGCAAGTAAGGATCGTCCCTCTCTCAGCCATTATGTAGAGATGGTGTGGCCAGTTCCCTCGGCCCTGGTATTGGTGTGAGCTCTCCTGTCAAGCTGGACTGAGAACTGCAACCAGACAATCATAAAAGAAAATAAACCTCTAGTTCTCTTAAACCGCTTGATGGTGATTTATCATCAATCATGCAGGCAAACTGCTATAGTCACTCTGTATCAGGTTGCGCCTCTTGGTGGTTTGGATCACTGAGCCACCCAATATTTCTCCACACACTCTTGTGCTGCGCACGCCTCACTGTCCTGAGTCCAGGGCGTTGCACGCGTTCTCTGGTCTCATCTGCTCCTGGGAAACCTGCTTGCTGGGATCAGAGGGAAGCAGGCGTTGGCAGGAGGCTGAGTACAATTGCTTTATGTGCAGCCATTTTCAAGGACTCTAAGCCAGGAGAGGTAATTAATAGTGGCTGCATCGATCTTCCTGTTTCCTGCATCCTTGGTGACTAGGCGGTGAAGAGAGGAATGAGCATTGGGTAGCTGAGTGCAGGCACTGGCAGACCCCAACAGAGCCATACTCCCCGCTGAAGAACCCCGAACCTCAGGTTCCTCTGACATCCATTGCTGTACCCCGAGTATGGACAGCCTGAGTCTTCCCTCTTGGGCAAATGTTCGTTCATGTTGTCTGCTCCCACCAAGATATCAGCCCTGAAATGGGGTGTCAATCTGTCATCTTATGATGATCTGAGGAGGTTGATCCCACTGATCCAGCTGAGTGCGATCCAGCGTCCTCTGCGCTCTCTTCTTCCCAGTGTAGGACAAGAGGAGGGACTTCATGTCTAAATCTGGTAGGAAAACAAGGAAGAGAGGAGATGGTGAAGAATCTGGATTATTTTTATTATTATTATTCAATTGTGCGTGTGTGCATGTGTGCGCGTGTGTCTATGTATGTGTGTATGTATGCATGTGTGTAGAACCATGGGCGAATTCGGGAACCACCATGGACGCCTCCACCTCCTCCTTGTTTACTCTGCCCCGGGATTCACAGGCTCCGCCCTAGCAGGACCGGAAACGCAGGCCGCCCCCGCTTCCGCCTGGCGTCTATACATGGGATCTAGGATCCGAACTCAGGACCTTCGGCCTGTAAGACAGAGCCTTAACCCCTGAGCCCTCTCCAGCCCCCAGAATCTGGATTCTTGCACTGTATCCACCCCTGCTTAGCCCTAGAGAATAATTATAGCTGCTCGTGCAAGGTGCAGGCACCAGTCAGTGACGTCAGCCTGGAGGTATCCAAGGCCAGCCTGAGCTGCAGAGGTAGACCCTGCCTGTCTCAAGAAGCCAAGGGTTGGGGTGCAGCTCAGTGGCAGCATGCATGAAGCCCTGGCTTTGAGCTTCAGCACCAGGAAGACAGAAAAGATGATAAATCAGCCCCTTCTTGTCTTTAATCTCAGGTCCTCATCTTTCCTGGGCCAGAAGTTTCTGCTAATTTGCCAACAGACCCTGAGGGCACATTGAGAGACTCCTGGGGCACAGAAATGTATTTCAGACAGTCTATATGACTGACCATCATGCCCATCTAAGACAACCCCTGTCTCTTTGGATTCCAAAGGCTTCTCACACTGGCACAGCGTGTAACCTATAGGCTCAGTGACCTGTCCAGTTTGGACAGCCTCTGAGCCTCCATTTCCTTGATTGGCCCCTGCCTCGCCTCCCCCACACACTCCCCTGCCTTACAAGCGATACTAGAATGAGAAGTGGGAAACCAACATGACAGTGTTGCCAACAGTGGAGTCAGGCAGAAGAAAGGGTGTGCTATCACTTTGTACATCTGCGCTCCTCACTTGTGGGAAGGGAAGAATTTGGCATTTCCCTCCCCAATCTGCTCTAAACAGACTTCCTGGAGGAGGCCTGGCCTCGTGGATTTCAGTGTGTACTGACCATCAGGACCCATGGTTGGGCTCTCAGAGCGCTGCCATATTAGTGCTGCGGGTGGCAGGGCTATGCCAACGAGTGCGCTTGGCCCCCATGGGTACCTTCGATTCTGCAGTCTGTTCAGTCTTACCGTGTGGGGAGGGCAGGAGGCTGAACAGCTGCCGTCCTTACCTGCATGGTCTCCGAGTACCCAATCAACCTCAGAGGAGAGATGAGCAAGAACAGGACCCTTCGTGTTCACAGATGCCAAAGCTTACACGTCCAAGCGCCTACAGCTAGGTTTCAGAAGCAGCCCAAAAAGGACGGGATGTTTGAACTCGGCCTTGAAAAGATTTCCTGAGCTTTCTAGGCTGGGAGGTCTGTTGAATGAGGCATGAAAGTGAAAAAGCCCATTTTGGGTTTAAGACCCTGAGGAATTGGAGAATGACTTGAGAAGACACTAGGGAGGTGGTGAAGGGAGGAGAGGGACAGAAGAGACATGGGTCCTTGCCCCCTAGAGGCCTACTCCCCTGCTTTAGGAACCTTGGACCAAGAAGATGAGAGTGTGTCTCCTGCCTCCCCACTCCCATCCAAACCCTACTCACTCTTCCAGAGTTGGGGTGCCCCTGAATAAACACCTTCTCTTTCCCTGGAGAGGCACCAAGGTGAGTGGTCATCCCAGGGCTCAGGCCGCCAAAAAGACACCAGCTCCTCCCCCAGTTGCCTCTGGCTGGAATTGGTCTCCGTCTCTGTTTACAACAGAAGGACTCTGTGACTCCCCTTATAAGACATGTGGGATCCTGGGAGGAACACATGAGCTCAGGGCCGGGTTCAGGATTCCAGGACCTGCGCTGCATTTGCTGAGTTTCAGCTTCTGTGGGATGTGCATCCCCCAGCGGGCTACCTGGAGGCCTGGGCCATAAGAACTGTGAGAAGACGAAGGAGCCAGGCTCATCCTGAGGAAGCTCTAGCTCTCTAGAGACCCCATACCCCAAGGGACAGTCACACTGCAGCCCGCCTACCTGAACACAACCTGTCTTTATCCTTCCGATTTATTTTCACTTTAAGGGACATTTGCTACTGACTTTTCATCTTGTACAGAATGTCTCCGATCAGCAGATGAATCTTCAAGGACTCTTATCAATGAATTGGTGGGACAAATTAGCTCCTAAGATCCTGTTCTTGTTCATAGGGTGTCTGGAAAGCTCTTAGGGCTTCCGGAAGGGATGGACTCAACTTTCCGTGGTGACTCAGCACTGATTCTATTCCTGAGAGCTGGTTGGGTTGTGGGGGGGTGACAGAGAGTGAATGTGAAGCTGAACAGCTACACAGAGGGTTGCTTGAGCTGCGTCCCCACAGAGGTGCCTGGCAGGACCCACAAAACAAGACAGTGGCAGAGAGACAGCGCTTGGTCCTATCAGGGGATGAGGAACAAAGGCAGATGCAGGTTTTCATGGCTCCTGAGGTTGTTTGTTTAATGTGTGTGTGTGTCTGTGTGTGTGTGTGTAAGAGTATGCTTGAGTGTGTTTGCCTGTGGAGGTCCTAGAGAATCGTCCTGGATTGCTCTACCTCCATATTGCTTTGCTCCGGGATTTCTCAGGCTCTGTCTTCCAGGGCTGGAATTGCAGACCACTGCTGCCCATCATTTTTATGTGGAATCTGGGAATCTGAACTCAGGTCCTTTTGTTTGCGAGACAAAGACTTTTACCCCTGAGCCATCTCTCTAGCACAGTTCCCGAGGATAATGCAAATTTGACCTTTTTAATATAATGTAATATGATGATAACAAAAAGTATAAAATCCACAGCAACAGAGAAAGAGTGATGGCCACAGAGGGCTTAGTGACTTCAGCCATTATCCCTACCCTATCGGTGCCTGTCCTCCCTGCAGCCTGTCTGAGCACCTGAGGGCACTGGGTCTTTGCTCCTGACCCTAACAGAGGGTTTTCAAGGGCAGAGTTAAGGGACCCCCATTCCTTCTCACCTTTATTTATTCATAGGTAATACATTTCCTGTCCTCAGCATGCAGCTGCAAGGCAAGAACCAGAGGAAGAGAAGCAGATGACCAATATCACCTTAACGGTCTCCCTTTGAGTTTGAGCTTAAGTGGTGTCTCACAGCAACAGAGAAAAGAAATGGGCACAATTTCCATATAAATCTTGCCAGTCTCCTTGCATAGTGGACCATATTTAACTGGTTTAGTGTAGAAGAAAAAATTTAGCTTTATAACTCATTACCGGAAATATCAGGAGGTGTCTGTAAAGAAAGCCCTGCCAACTCTCATTCTTTTATATCTGGACTGTAAGATTTGTAGACATTTTCAACTTTCTTCGGCACCGTGAATCTTAGAGAATTGAGGACACTCGTTGGGTAGTTATTCTTCAGGGACCACGCTGAGGTGGGAGAGGAGGGGCTTCCTCTTGTCTTCCTGGCTGTCAGCATTGCATGTTGTAGTGGTTAATATTAATTGTCAACCTGACAATTGCCTAGGTCTCTGGGCACATCTGAGAGCAATTTTGTAGATGAGAGCAGTACTCACATGTAAGAGATTGGTTGTTTTAATTGAAGTGGATTATGTTCTCATTGTGGGTGGCATAATTCCCTGAACTTACTGTGCTGGACTGTATAAAAAAGCCAGCTGTCCTAGTTAGATACAGGAATCGACTTCATTGTTGAGGTTTTGAGCTCTAGGCACATCGTAGAGATTGTCTAGTTGATGGGGAAGACCCAACACATGGTGGGTGGGACTAGGCCTGGACAGATAAATAAAATACAGAAAACAGGTTGAGAAAGTCGGCATCCTTGTGTATACTTGGCCAGACATTCTGGTCTGGCAAGTAAGGATCAGTCCCTCTCTCGGTCATTATGTGGTGTGGCCAGTTCTCTCGGCTCTTGGTGTTGCAGTGGGCTCTCCTACCAAGCTAGACTAAGAACTGCATCTGGACTATCATAAGAGAATAAACCTCTTGTTTATTCTCATGATTTTATCAACAACACATAGGTGAACTACACCACCAACTGAGTACTAGCAAGTACTGCATGCATCATCCAGGGACTGCAATCGATGGGAACTTCAGCCTTCTCAGCCTCCTGTCTCTGCTACTCGCCCTCCACTCCACAGATCCTCAGGATTCTGGGGATCAAGCTGTGGAGAAAGTGAGGTGGGGCTGCATTTCCTTTGGATTTAGTGGCACGTGTTTACTCCAGGTGACTTCTACATAATGAATCTCTGCCCTCTGCTCTGGCTGTGGCAGTTCCTTGACACCTTCTGCTGTGACTCGCCTGTTCTGATGGACAATAACCTGGCTCTGTGAGCCAGCAAACCCTTTTTCTCCTCCAGTTACTTGGGTCAGGTATTTTCGCAGTAGCAATATGTAATAAAACTAAAACACACATTGAACCAGTACAGGTCTGATTAAAAAATAAAATGATGATTAGATGATTAAGCCACTTAGGGTCAAGGGAAATGCATGGACAAGAGGCGAGGAATCACTGTGGGGGTTCCTGGCAAACTTGGGGCAGACAGTGATTCGGGGAAGAGAGGGAACAGGAGTAGGGTGGAAACAGCATCCGGTGCTGAGAACAGACTGGCCTGCCTGTAATTAAGGAGTTAAGGCCTGTCAATAAGTCGCTGAGCAGACCACAGCTGACAAAGTGCGCTCCCCAAATGGCAAGCCAAGCATCAGAAAAGTCGGACTCAAGTCCTCCCTGCCACCGAACACCGTTTGCAGCCTTGTGGTAGACTCATTATGCAGAAGTCACCTGGAATGAACACGTGCCACCAATTCCACAGGAAATGCAGTCTCGTCTCATTTTCTCCCACAGCTTGATCCCCAGAATCCTGAGGATCTGCGGAGTGGAGGGCGAGTGCAGAGGCAGCAAGCTGAGGAAGACTGAGGTGCCCATCAAATGCAGTCCCTATAACAGGATCATATCAACATCCTGCTCAGGCGTGTACCTCGCAGGGTCTTGGAGCCATGGGAGCGAAGGGCATCGAAACTTCAGTCCTTTAGCTTCACAGTAAATGCACCTCTACAGTGAGACCCAGAGGTAGGGGGGTAGGGGTGGAGGGATCCTAGAGGATAGAGAGATGGGGTCTACAGATCCTTGCTGCAATGAGGATGGAGAGTCCAGGAGAGGAAACTGACATGAACAAAGGTGCAGCATGCTCATGCTTGGGGACAGGGTAGGGCGGTGGCCCGCAGTGAGCTTCTATAGGAGAGGAGACAGAAGGCTCAGGTGGGGGCCGGGCCTCGTCAAGCTTCAAGTGCTTGGCTGAAGGGCCGGCCCTGGCTCTGTAAAGCAAGCTGGTGGCTGATGACTGCAGACACTTGAGATATTTCTTTGGGCAGTGGGTCTGTGGGAGGAGTGAGCATCAGAAGACCAGGAGGAGTGACCTGGGTACTGAGCGCTCTAGGCTGAGGGAGGGAACCCGGGGCACAGACGCGAATGAGTCAGCTCCAGGAGGCAGAGAGCGGGACTGAGACTTGGGGAGATGGAGCGCTAGCGAGAGATGAAGACCACAGGCAGATTTGCCTGGCCTTGCTGGCTGTCTCATGACTCGTAAGATAAGAAGCATAAGGCCGTGTGTACAAGAAATGCTGTTTGTAAAACAGTAGAACTGAATCAGCTTGCTTTTCTATAAAGGACCAGAGAGGAAACATCAGAACCGACAGGCTGTAATAGTGTTTCACGGCTACCCTGCTTGGCCGTAGTAATAACAGTACACAGATTTGTGTTTGGGGAACTGTGTCTAGAGCTTACCACCTATGAACATGAGCACCAAATTTCATAAGCTATGTGCATGTTATAATTTTGATCAGTTAGTCTTTTCCAGTCCAAGCTGTGATCTAGATTTAGCCATGCACTACAGCTTGCCAGCCCCGTTCAACCACATTCCCATGCTGTTAGACTCTCCAGAGCAGGGGCCATGATCCAGGGTGCTCTCAAGGCCCTCTCCGGCCATATCCACTGAGCATGTCATTGTGGGAAATGTGGCCCTAACCGAACCTGTGGGACTCTGGGCAGCGAGAGCTGGGCAGCTGCGTGAGTGTGCGGGACACTTGTTATGTGTTCTGTCAGATGCATGTCACCCAGCTTGATGTGAATCAGCTCTTCTCATTCCTCACCCCGACTCCATGAAGTCATTGCTGTGTGTCCCATTTTGCAGAAGAGCAAGGTGAGGTTGCATACGGGATAAGGGACATGTTCCAGACCACCCCGTAGGCAAAGAGCAGAACCATACACAAGCCAGCTGAGGGGAGGAAGGGAAGGCAGAGTTGTACTACGATGTAGGGATCCCGATCTTGATTACATAGTGAGGGTGCTTTAAAGCCAAGGCAGCATCAGGAACATTCACTGAAGAGGTTCAACTGGAAAGCTTGGCCCTCAGGGTAGAGGTCAGGCTGAAAATGGAAACTGGGACTTGATTTCCCCTACAGCCTTCCACGGTCTTGTTAGGCCACTCCCAGCACGCCTGCTGTCCCCATCAACCAAGCCCACAACTAGGTTATGCAAATGAGAGCTTTTTAGGGCATGTGCCTTGTGTGGTGCTGAGCCAAGGAGGCCGGTGTCCTGCCTAGGGCTCTGCCAGAGGCTTGGGCACACCACAGCCCTTGGCTCTAGGGAACACCTCTTCTGTGTCCCTTCCTTAGTTTGCCTCAAGCGGTGCTTCACAAACTGGGAGACAGAGACTTCTCCAAGCTTCCGAGGCTCAGCATCTCCCGGATCCCGGCCAGCACCTATGGAGTGAGGACCACAGGCAACCAGTGAACTGGTTCTCCATTTATGTGGTCAAGCTGGGAAAGATGCCTTCCTTGTGCTTCCTTCGACCAGCCACTGCAAGAGTCTTTTCTCTTCTTGAACTCTCAAAGAAAAGCAGCTGAGAGCAGAGAAAGAGCCCCGGCTGCAGAGCACAGAGAGGTCTTGCAATCTGCTCAAATCACATAGTCGCTGAGAGATACAGTCATTTGGAAACCCCGGGGAAACAGCTTTCTGCAGCCCACTGTCGCTGCCTCTTTGAAGATCGTGGTCTAGCAGTAAAGCACAGAACTTGGCAGGTGTGCACGCAGACCCGGTCAGAGCAAAGCACACTCTGGAGGGCGGGGGAACTGCTCTTTTTGAGCAGCAGCCTGGTGCAGGGACATTTGGACTCCAGTCATTTCCCAAAGCACCAGAGCTAAATGGTGGTTTTTATTCTCCCACATTGCGCAGAAAGCGCAGCCCACCTCACTCTAGCCCTCCCCCTACCTCTTGCTGGTTCTTGCCCAGCCTTGATCCTAATCATCCTGCTTGACTTAGCACATCTCTTGGATTAAAGCCAAACGTGGTCATTGATTTGTTTTCCAAGTTTCATCCTAATGCCTGCCGCTGGTCTCTCAGGAGCACCCTTTCCATAACCCAAGTCATCGGAAGTGTCCCCACGGGAGGCCCATGCTGCTATGCATTTTTTACTTCCTGCCTCTGCATCGTGCTGCCTCCCACACAACGAGGACCTGGTCCTTCCATGATGCCGCCACACCTGGGGGCCTCTTCTCAGGGACTCTTTCTAGAGCACTCAACTCTCAAGATTGATCGCCCCTGGCAGGACGGCTGCTGTTCTGAGGATGTGCTTCCCGGGTTTGTGGAGGGGAAGAGGGAGCAGGAAACAGAGACAGTAGCTCCATTCCCGCCACCGAGGGGCGTAGGTGAGCCCTGTAGGTACTCACCAGCCGGGGTGAGAGCTTGAGGGCGGCTTTCCTGGAGATCATCACTACAGATGCAATGAATCTGCAGCAGGGCCTTTGAGGGACCATTCGTTCCAGGGACATTAATCACTCCTGAGACAGCCACGCCGATGGCTTGCTGCTGCCTGTGAGTCATCGGGCTGGACGTGGAGCTTTGTGAGCATGTGTACCGACGGCATCTGAACTCCAGCTCTCTGAGTTCACTTGGGGTGCCGTGAAACGAGGCTTGGGGGACTCGGTCCTTGTAGGACGTCCCCTTGTCTGAGGAGAGCATCCAGACCTCCCTTTGTTGTCAAGGACCTGGCTGCCAGTTTCCCTTGGAGGGACTTTCAATTTTGAACTGAGGTGGCAGGATGTCATTGCAAAGATATTGATGCCGAGCGTGGTCCCCAGCTGTCTCTATGGGAGAGAACCTTCTGGCTGGTCCTCCGGGGGTGGGGGTTTTACTTGGTGTTGGGGTGTGGGGGACAGGGCAGGACAAATCCAGGGAGCTCCGTACCTGGGCTGTTTGTGGGGTTTTGAAGGGCTTCTGCTAAGGGGCAGGCTGAGCAAGAGCTGTGTCGTCACACAGCACCAAAGGGCTCTCACCACCATCCAAGTCATACAACTCAACTTCATGGTTTAGAGAAGACGGATGATTCTATCCATTAAAAAAAAAAATCTGAGGTTGGGGAGATGGGTCCATAGTGAAAGCTGTTACCTCAAAAGCGAAAGGAACTGAGTTTGGATCCCTAGATTCCCATTTAAAAATGCCAAGTGAATATGGTGGCGACCTGCAGTTCCAGCCCTGGAAAGCAGAGCTCGAGAAACCCCAGAGCAAGCAATAGGGAGGTAGAATAATCCAGAAAGATTCCCGAGGTCATCCTTGGACCTCCACAGGCATACAAATCCAAGTGTACTCATATTACACACCTGCATACACACGCACACACACACACACACACACACACACGCACACACACGCATGCATACATGCACCACATACATAAAAAAAAAAGTCTTCAAGGCCAGACACGGCACTGCCCAAACCTGTCACCCCTGCCCTCGAGAGGCCAAGGCAGGAGAACTACAGTTTGAGGCCAGCTTCGTCTACAGAGTAAAACTCTGTCTCAAAAAAGAAAAGGAAAAAAAAAAAAATAAGTTGGAAGCTCTTTGCCAGGGCTTAGCAATGTAATGTTAGTAATTATGCAAGGGCAGCAAATCAAATGGCAATCAGATTAGAGATGTAAATCCAATTTCCCGAAAATGTCTTTGGCTACTGGTTTGATGTGAGATATTTGTAGATCGCCAGACACATAAGACGATGAGTGGTTTCCCTGGGACTGAAAGGGGAGGGAGACTCAGCGGGACACCCCTGTTCCTGCCTCAGTGTTTCCCAGCCTTTGTACCACCTCACTGCCCTGCCTGGATCCCAGTCCACTCAGCCTCTCCTACCAGATGGCCTTCAGGGTTTTGTATAGTCAGTCTCACCTCCACACTTATCTGTCTTTCCCTCCAGTTGCAACCAGTCGTTGCTAATCCCAATGTGCTCCATCCATGCTGACCCCGGAAGCTCCACACCAGCCAGGGTACCTGAAACTCCTCTCTTAGCTGGGTAGCTGAGCTAAATGTTCAAATGATGCCTTAAACAGATATCCTCTTCCCAAATATAAATCAGAACAAGCAACAGCGGCAGCCGTTCACCACAGACTCTTCCCTTGTGGTAAGATGGAAAATATTTTGTATTTTCTCACCCCAGGGGGTCTGATGTTGAGCCCAGGTCACACAGGGAAGTGACAAAAAAAATGAAATGAGGAAGGAAAGACCACAGGGATCCTCAGTGACTAGCAATCAAAATACATGACACAGCAGAAAACCACCTTCCCTCCGGGCTGTTCTCCTGGAGAATCGGTCTTCACACTCCTTTATTTCCATCCTTGTTTAGGACATCACAGCTGGGAGGACTTGGCTCATGAGCCTCTCCCACAGGGTCCCCCACATTTGCATCCTTAACCAGGAAGCTGCAGTAGGGAGTGAGACGTTGACTCCAGGGAACAAGCATGAAAGACGCAGGTCAGAAACCACAGGGGGCGGGGGAAGGGGTAATGCAGAGACAGACCATCAGAAGATGTCTCTGAGTTCTCCAACTTAGACCCGGATCTGAGTGAGGCAGGAGAGAAGCTGAGAGCCCAGAATGCTTGAGGCCCTTGGGCACTGGGCCAGATGGGAAGCCATCCTGAAGTGTGCCCGTGAACCTGGAGCACACGCATGTCATGATGCATGTTGAAATGAATCCGCAGAGGGATTGGTCAGCCTTCAGAGTAGACCAGAGAAGAAATAAGAAGGTAACTAGGAAAAGTCTAAGGTTTGGAAGTGAGTCGAAGGAGAAAGCGGCTTACATGAACAGAGTCTTTTCAGCTTGTGTTTTGGAGTGAAGTCACTGTTCCGAGGAGCATTGATAACTCCAAATGCACATTTTGGTAAAGAAGCAAGTCCTAAAATCAACCATGGAAGCTTCCAACTCAGCAAGGTAAAAAGAGAAGGTAAATTAAACCTAGAGAAACATCAAAGACAGGGGGTATAATAAAGACAAGGACAAAATCAATGAAATAGAAAGCAAACCTTGGAAAAAGTCAAGAGCTATTCACTTCGGGGATTAATAAAGTTGATGAGCTGATAAAGGAGAAAGGAAGGAAAATTACCAACATCAGAAATGAAAAAGACTCTTTGCCATCACTTTGGCCCACATCTTACCACAGTAAGAGGGCTGAATGAGCAACTTTATAGCACCATTTGGTGATGTAGAAAAAAGTGAACAAATTTCTTTAAATTCCCAAGTAAGACCAGTAAGATAGCTCAGCGGGTAAGACACCTGCTCGAAAAATGTGGCAGCCTCAGTTCTATTCCCGGAAGCCCACATGGTGGAATGGGAGAAGTGATTTTTGAAAGTTGTCCACAGACTTCCGTCCATGCACCAAGACATACATTCTCCACTCTCTCCCTCAAATAAATAATCAGATAAAAAACATTTGCCAATTAAAAAAAAGTGTGTGTGTGGGGGGGGACCTGTGGAAAAAAATATAAAATAAAAACCTACCCAAAGCAATGGTCAGAATAAAGGTGAGCCAGGCCAGGATTTCTCCAGGACTCTTCACTTCCACTTAGCTTTAGTGATTAGCCGCCAGCAAAAGAGCATCTATTCCGGATCCTGGGGAGGGCTGCTGGGCTACCAGGTTTGGTAGAGACGAGACAAGGAGCTCAAAGATTCGGCAGCTTCTAGGAGCTGCTAAGAATCTACCTCCAGCAAACAACCAGATACTAAAGCCTGGATTGTGAACGTTAGCAGCGTGAGCAATGGAGGCCTGCAGGGGACACAATACAGACAGATCAGGACTGCGCCAGAGCCTCCAGGGACACAGCAAAATAAAGACATTTTGTTTCCTCTGCACGTTGGTGGTGTCCATTGAATAAGCCTCACTTTTTTAATATTTTATTTATTTTATGTGTGAGTATATGTATGAGTGTGTGTGTGTGTGTGTGTGTGTGAGAGAGAGAGAGAGAGAGAGAAAGAGAGAGAGAGCACTGTGTGTCCCTGTGGAGGACCAAGGGTGACTTCAGGAATCATCTTGGATTGCTTCTACCTCCTTCTTGCTTTGTTCTGGGATTTTCCAGGCTCCACCCACCAAGGCCAGAAGTACAGTCTGCTGCTGTTTCTGCCTGGTGTTTTTATGTGAGACCTGTAATCCGACCTCAGGACCTTCTGCTTGTGAGAAAGAGTCTTAACCCCTGAGCCATCTTTCCAGCATGCACTTCACTTTCGATGCCTGCCCTGTTTCCAACAGCACAATGGAGATGATAAGTATTTTTTTAAAGTTAAAATTGCAACTCGAACAGAAATAAGGAATGAACAAGTGACAATGATTAATCTAGTTCATTAATGAGAGAATCGGCACGATGCTAAGGCTGGCACTGTGGTCTGAAGGGAATCCCTGCTGCCCAAAACTCATCCACTGTAACCTACGCTCCAATGCAATGCCATTAAGAATGGGCTTATGGGAGGGGCGTAGAGCATGAGCCAGAAGACACAGAAATGGGACTCATGCTCTTAAAGGAGAAGAGGAAAAAGGAGGAAGGAGAGGATTTCTCTGAGCCTATACCACCATGTTTGTTTGTTATTTATTTGCTTATTTGAGAGAGAAAGAGAGAAAGAGAGAGAGAGAGAAAGGTCTTGACAAATGGGTGAAGGACAGAGAACTGACTTCCACCAATAGGCCTCCAAGTATAGAACACAGGTTGCCAAGTTTGTGAACAGATCCCTGACCTGCTGAGCCAGTTCACAAGTTCAAGGCCAGCCTGGGCGATTTAGCAAGACTCTGACTCAAAGCAATTATAAGATAAGGGCTGGTGAGATAGCTCAATGGCAGAGGACTTGCCTAGCTTAAATGAGACTCTGGGTTTGTTGAAGAAGAAAAAAGTCCCAGAGCTGCTCTCCTCTTCCATGCAAGGCCACGCGAAAGAGGCCCAGCCAGTGAAAGGGCATTGCTGACTTCAGACCTGCCCTGTCTCTGATCTTGAACTACTCAGCTTTCAGAATAGTAAGAAATACAGCAGGTGTTTATAACAGCCCAGTGTATGGTGTTTCTGTTATAGCAGTACAGACTCATCAAGATAGTCGGCCAAATAAGAAGTATAGATGTGAATCTTTGTAGTCACAGGAGGGAAAAAGACTGAATAAGATCGATAATTTACACAGGGCTTATTGATCTCCTAAAGGCAATAAAACTGTGACCCTTGGGGCAACCTTTTACATCAGACAAAATTCTTTACATGTCTGACATGCAGAAACCATCTGCATGTCTGTCAGTGCTGTACAAATTACATCCACCCTCAGAGTTGCACAATATTCAAATCACTAAAGAAAAGCAGGTCAAACAAAGGCACAAAGCTAAGAGACTCAGATGGCCACCTCTCCCCACCCCCAGCCAGTAGTCATGGAGATTCCCCAGGAAGGGAGCGAAAGGGATCCTTCAGGAAGAGATCCTTTTGTCCCCATCTAAATATTCTGGATAATTTTCCTCAACAGAAGTGTGTGAGCGTGTGCTCATGTGTGTGGCATTTAGGAGGTTGTGAATATTTAAGAAATAGGAACTGACAGTTCTCCATGCCAATGGAGACACGGCCCCCACACCACCAGAGACTTTGAGAGACCATCCATCGTCCCGCCTGCCAGCCCGGCAGGATGCGATCTGCAATTACGCTGCTGCAGATCTGGAAACAGAATTGATTTTCACCTTATGCAATCCTATTGACCCACGAACTCTGGAAAGTCATTCTGGAAATGAACTGTGGATTCAGGGTCTATAAAGGAAATAGCTACCAAGCTTTATGTATGAAAGAGTGCGGCGCTCAAGCCCTTTGAGTGATTCTGCACTCCGCTGTGCAGTCCTGCAACAGAAGGCTTTGGGTGTGTGAGGCAGAAAGCTGGTGCACAAAAACACAAAAGACATGGAGTTTCCGAAAATCCCTTTGTACATTTATCTCAGACCAAAAGTTCTATCCATTCATTTAGCATGCATCTACCACACAAAAAATTTGCTTTTCAAATCCAGGGTGTGTCAGGGGAGAAGAACAATAGATGTTCTAACATGCTTGAGTTCCTGTTGGAATATTCAGATCACAGTTTTTTCATTCTGTGGGAGGGCAGATGTCCCCACCCTGTACTATGGTGGCCAAGCCTGGCTTGCAGGACTATGTTAGAAGAATATTATTCCTCCAGCTCCCCCAGTGAATGAACTATTGTCATTGTCACTAAGCTTCTGATCAGTCTTAGACCTGCACATAGTTTTACTGTGTGTGATCAGGACAAAAGAGCACCGCATGTGACCCACATAAAATGAGTCTCTGCCTGATTCAAGAAGAGCGCCCACTAACATGCCCAGACGTCGCTGCAGCTTTGGACTGCTTTGAAAGTTCCCTAGACTCTCCAAGTCTGTTCACCTCAATGCAAACCAGTCATAACAGGTCAAGTGCTCGATAAAGGATTCCTGAAATCTAGACACTTGAGATGGAAGAGACAGAGAGGGTCGCAGGCAATAGGATCCTTTTGCCCAGCTTCTCCTCAGTCCATGCTAGAGCTTTCAGGATGCCCGAGTACATGGGACAAGCAGAGGACGTGGGGCCAGAGGCCCATTTGCTGAGCACAGCACAAGGGAAGCTGCAGTGCCCAGGACGCACTCAGCCCATGGTTAGCAAGTGCACAAGGAATGGAACAGAGGCAGTGGGCAGACATACCTGAGGGCATGTTCCTGGTTCCAACCACATCACCAGCATGTGACATCACATGTGACATGGAAGAAGAGCAAAAGAGGAAGAGAGAGCCATGGGCGAGGACTTGGAAACAAGCCAGAAGGCCCAGACATACCCAACAGTCACCCTGCCAGGGAAAATGGAAGTCAGAGGAATCCAGAGAACTGTGTGGATCTCAAGATACTCACTGCTACATCACTATGTCGTGACAACCCTCTGTGGCAGTCAGCCTGCATGGTTGCTGATAAATGACCATCAAACGGCTTAAGGGAACAAGGGAACAACTGTCCTTACAACATTCCAGTTACAGTTCTCAGTCCAGCTTGACCGGAGAGCTTGCACCAACACCAGGGCTGAGGGCACTGGCCACACCATCTCTACATAACGGCTGAGAGATGGACAATCTTTATTTGCCAGACCAGCACGTCTGGCCAAGTGTACAGAAGGATGCCAACTCTCTCAACCGGCTCTCCATGATTTATTCCAGCGCATAGTCCCACCCACTGTGGGCTGGACCCTCCCCATCAGCTAGACAATCTCCTTCAGGTTTGCTCTGGGCCTGACTCAACCATTAATTCTCTACAAATGTGCCCAGAGGTCAAACCCTCAACAGTCAAGTTGACACCTGTGCCTGACCATGACACCTTCCATATAACCAAAGATCATATTAAGGAGAAGAGAAGAGAGGAGGTGGGACTCAGAAAGTCTCGAGAATGGACCTCTGTAATAATCCCGGATGGGATGGAAAATTAGATGATGAAATATTTAAGCTAAGGGCAGTTGAAGAGATGACTCAGGATGTAAACCTCTGACTCTCAAACAGAAGGACCTGAGTTCAAATCCCATGTTAAAATGCCAGAGGAAATGAGGGTGGTCAGCACTTTCAGCCCTGGAAAGCTGAGCTTGGGAAACTCCAAAACAAAGCAAAAAGGAGGTAGTGCAATCCAGGAGGATTCTTGATGTCACCCTTGGACCTCCCCAGGCACACACAGTGCCCCCCTGATACATACAGAAAGAGAGAGAGATTTAAGTTGAAAAGAGACTTTCAAATGTGGAAGATTGTGTACAAGGTGAGGACTTGTAAACTTGCAGAGAAACTACAGATGAATTTTCCATGTGTGTTTAAGGTGTTGTTAACATGCTTCATGCGTACAAGTTGCATGTTTTTTCCCATAATATTGAAGAAGAACTGAAGACTCGGGGGAAACACATAAGACGTGATGTATTTCACCAAGCAGATGTAAATTTTAAATAACATCTGCCATGCGCGCTCAGTTAAACTCAAAAAGCCGTGGTCCCTATGAATAAGATATGAAGAGCAGACTCGTTAACAGTCAGAAAAGCCAAGCAATGGGGGCGGATCCTGCTCATTTCAAAAGGGTAATTGATCGCTTGGTTCTCTCTTTACATCCTCTGAGATGACCAAAGAATGAGAATACTGTGACTGTGGTGGAAAACAAGTGAGGGCACCGAAAGCCATAGAAATTTCTGGAGGCAACACTGTAGTGATGCAGGAAAACAAGTGAGGGCACTCTGAAAACCATAGGAATTTCTGGAAATTGGGGGGCAGAGAGGCCCTCACTGACCCTTGGCAGCTGAGCACTCAACCCCATTGAAGTGTTCCGGGTCAGAGAGAAAGGCATCTTAATAAAGAGGCCTGGGTGCACTTAGCCCGGGGGGCTGGAGAAACTGAGGCAGTTCTATGTACAGGTTGATTCTTTTCACCAATCGTGGGCTCATGCTTCTGCCTGACATAGTGGGTTTGCTCTGGGAGGCTCCGACAGCCAGGCGGGGCAAAGGGCCGTGGGGGGAGGGGGGGATATAGCTGTAGTCACCACTGCAAGCACGGGGGAGGATTACTCTTCGGAAGGAAAATGTAACAATGTGCTTATTAACTTTCACTGGAGCAATTTCATTTCCTTCCAAAGCCTATGTTCCACAGAACACAAATACCCTCTGAGGACCCCAGCAGCAGGGTCTGAGGACAAGTAGGTGGGGCGGTGACGGACCGACATCAGAGAATAAGTAAGAAGGCTTATAAGGTTCTGCTCTAAACCAACCTAACAGCTCAAATGGTCACCCTATATTGGGGGCCGGAGAGATGGCTCAGGGGTTAAGTCTCTGCCTAGCAAGCAGAAGATCCTGAATTCAGAATCTGGGTCCCATGTAAAAATGCCAGGCAGAAATGGCAGCGGTCTGTATTTCTGGTCCTGGAAGATGGAACCTGGGAAACTCCAGAGCAAAGCAAATAGGAGGGAGAAGCAGTCCAGGGTGATTCCTGAAGTCACCCTTGGGTCTCTACAGGCACACACAGTGCCTTCTGCTACACACACAGAGAAACATACACAGGACACACATGCAAAAATAATAAATTAAAAAATGTAAAAAGTCTATGTTGTTCCTACATACTAACAATAACCAATCATAGAATGTAAAAAAAGAAAAGAAAATTAAAAGAAAAAAGATATTATCGATGATGTCAAAATGCAAAAACCTACAAAATATTTAGGAATAGCAAAAAAAAAAGAGTTTTCTCATAAAGAAAACTATAAAACATTATTAATGAACACGCATGAGAGTCTAAATACCTTTTTGTGAATGCAAAAGCTAAATTTAATTCAGATGAAAATTCTCCACAAAATTAAAGTTTCAATGTAACTCCAGTCAACATCTCTACATAGCGCTTCATGTCTGAATAAGGAGTCAGGATAGTATTGAATGTCTACCTAGCCACTAGCATACTGCAAGATTCATGATAAAGCCATTTTAGTGCAACTTAAGAGTGTGGAATTGGCTCAGAGGTAGACAGTAAACAAATTCACAATGATAGACAGCCCAGAAAAGGAGGCCTGTGCAGATGTGAACAGAGGCGCAGCCCTGCAAATCACCCAGGAAGGGACAGGCGAGTCAATAAATAGGGTGAGACAACTGCTGATTCACACAGAGAGACAAAGATCGACGGCCCCAGAAGAAAATCAATTTTCAGACAGATTATAAACCTGAACTTGAAAGATGATACTTCGAAATTCTAGACCGTACAAGTAAAACTTATACATAATATCAGGGCAGGAAAGAACTATAGAAGTCACGAAATAACATGAATAACAGAGGACAAGATCTGTGAGACTTGATGCATTTTGGGCTCCAAACAGAAGTTCCTTTAACTTTTACAGCAATCGCTTATAGAAACAGCCAACATCATGACTGAAACAAGGATCCTTGATCCCGTGCCTTCTTGCCTGCTTGGATTCCTTCTGAGCCTTTTGGGAATCTTGTTTTAGTTTCCTAGACTTCCTCCTTCATGCTCAAGGCTCGAGAGGCACAGAGGTCTAATGTGTGGTCTGGTGCACAAAGGAAAAAAGGAAAGCAAGCAAGATGAATTTTGTTCCCTACATTCTGGTGCTGGAAGCTGGGTTCTGTGCCACTGGAACCTACCCAAGGAAACAAAAGAATCGAATAGGCAGCATCATGGTGGGTTGATGTTCTGAACAGCAAGCCAGGGTCCCCGGGTTCTGGTCTCATATAGGGACCTATTGGGTCCATGATCAAAACTCTTGCCCTGTCTGGTTCTCTCAAACTCTGAAATAACAGCATTGGGCAGGATGACCTGCTTACTTCTGGCTCTGTATTACAAAACAAATGACCCATAAATAGGGTCCAGGTTACTTTTTCTTTCTCTTTTTAAAAAAATATTTTATTTATTTGCTCTTTCTCTCTCTCTCTCTCTCTCTCTCTCTCTGTGTGTGTGTGTGTGTGTGTGTGTATGAGTGAGGGGGGGCACTTTGTGTCCCTGTGGGGGACCAAAGGTGACTTCGGGACTCATCCTGGATCGCTTCTACCTTTGGGAATTCCCAGGCTCTGCAGACCAGGGCTAGAGAAGTGCAAGGCGCCATCATTTCTGCCTGGCATTTTTCTGTGGGACCTGGGATCCGAATTCAAGACCTTCTGCTTACAAGGCAGAGTCTTAACCCCTGAGCCACCTCTCCAGTCCCAGGTTACTTTTTCAATGACGCAAAAGAGATGTCAGCTGGTTGGTTCCTGCTGCCACTTAACATTGTAAAGTTTGCAAGAAGGAATTGTGACCACCGCAACTCATAGAACAAACGAAAGATGCTCTTAGCAAAAGAAATGCCTCTTCCCTAATTATTTTACAGGCATGTTGGCACAGAGAATGTGTGTAGTTATTCAGAGGGTCTCTGTATTAATTTTGGTGGAAGCATCATTAAGAAGAGTGTCCTTTTGCCATATGTCTAATATAAGCAAAGCCAGAAAACATATGCTCAGGTGTACCCTGGAGGATGGAGACACTGTCCTTAGAGTTTTTCAATGAAAGCTGAAATAAAGACAGACTTTCCAAATGTCATCTGGTTCTGTGTGTCAAAGCATACAAAGAGAAGGACTTCAGCATTTTTTTTTTTTTGAGACAAACTTTAATGAGCAGGTCTTGAAAGAGCCTAGTGAGAGGCAGGCACAGTGGTACAAGGTATCTAGGAGTAGAGACTGACTGAGGTTCCTCCTCTTTCTCCCCAAAACTCAAGTTCTAGAAATGTTGTAGTGTCCCCACAGTTTCTTACACAAAGTCCAGAGAGAGGAAAGACAATGAAACCCCAGAAATGACGTCAACGTGGAGCTAAAAGGTACTGACTGGGCTTGAATTAACCAGGAGAGAGAGGTCGAAATTCCTGACCCTGGGGGTGGTTTGCATCCAGTCCTTCCCTGGAAGTCAGCTGGTGTTCCAGGAATGTGACCCACATGTGCAAACAGATCTTGGCACAGTGCTAAGGAGAGCAAGGAGCCCCCTACTATATCACGAAGGACCCCGCATAGAGCCACTGGGATGAGACTCGAGCCAAGTTCTGGGTTGTCGACCAGCTCCACCAGCCAGTCCCCCAGGGAGGCACTTCCCCCGAAGTTATCAGCCCTTTATTCATACCTGAGCCCCTCGGGTTCTTCCATCGTGAAAAGCATATTCAAAAAGTGATGTCTAATGATTGAGCAGCTCCGTGGAATAATAACGAGAGAGAGACAGGTCGATGCTGCTTTGGGACCCCGAGTGTCAGGGAGGAGCGTACGTGTTGGATGTGCAAGGAAAGAACCCCAGTGCTGTCAGAACAGGAAGAGTGACTCTGATCCAAGGTTTCTTCAGCAGAGGCCGTGATCCACGTGGGATCTGGGGTAGCTTTGTGCGCTTGCAAGTGTGATCTACCTGCTGAACTTGTTCCGAGTAGACTCCAGACAAACGTTCCATGTAAATTGTTCTTGGCTTCCTTTTGACTATTTATATACATTTTTTTTTTTAAAAAGCAAAACCTCATCACGGTTTTCATCTGGACTAGACCGGTTGGCTAGTTTTAGTCTCCTCGTACACCCCTGCATCTTTCCTAACTGTGCATTTATCCTTTCTCTCCTTCTATAGGAAACTTACCAGAAGTTTGCCTAGGTTCAAACTGTGAAAACTTGCTGGAGGGCTTATTTTTAATTCTGTTGATTTTACTTTGTAAATTATTAACTTACACTTTTTAACTCTGTTAACCTCTTCTTCCAGATACTGCTGGTGCTGTTTACAGACATCCTTGGGCTGGGTCTTTGTTTTGCTGCATTTAATTCTTCTTGTTCAATGATGTTGAAAGTCACAATTTGCCCCTGAGTACAGTAACAGCTGTCACTCGTCCCAAGTATTCTGTAATTGAAGCTGAGCTTTATCATTAACTCAATAGCCATCTTAACATAATTTAAATCATTAAGTCATTGGTTTCCCCTTGTTTAGTCCTTTATGGTTAGACTGCCAGCCTATAAATTTCTAGTTTTCAGAATTCATAAGTATTTTCTTTGTGGACCGGTATTAAATCATTGTTCCATGAACGTCTGAACATGATGTGTATTCCTCACGACCCCTGAAAGTGTCTCCTAAGCAAGGAGAGAAGATAGCAGAATTGCTGCATTTCTAAGAAACAAAAACAAAAAACACAGCTGGGGGGTGGGGGAGGGGCTGGGAAGAGAGCAGCAGTGTGTGGTGGGCAAAGAGCAGGTGAAATCCAGAAAGACAAGGCTTTCCATTTGTGAGAAAAAAAGAACGCCAACATAGGACACCGGGCAGCACTGCAGGGAAGGGATGAGACCCCTCGGTGGGGCTTTAGGTCAAAGAGTTCCACAGCTGCGCCATTTGGCGCTCTGGAAAAAAAAAAAAAAAAAAAAGATCTGATACCTGTGCAGCAAGCAAACACTGCAAAAGGGGCCCTAGCCCCTCCTCACCGGCACTAGAGAAAAGAACTATCTTTAGAGACCCTCCCCATCAAGCCATTCAGCTGGGAGGAAGAGAGGCTAGTATGGGGTTTTTTGTTCCGTTTGTTTGTTTGGGGGTTTGTGTGTGTGTGAGAGAGAGCACATCTCTCTCTCTCCCTCTCTCTCTCTCTCTCTCCCTCTCTCTCTCTCTCTCTCTCTCTCTCTCTGTCTCCCCCCCCCCCGTGTGTGTGCATGTGCACAAGAGGGCACTTACGTGTGTGTGCCTGTGGAAGCTTAAGAGTAACTTTGAGAATCAGCCTGGATCCTTATTGCTTTGCTTAGGGTTTCCCAGGTTCTGCTTTCCAGAGCTAGAATTGCAGGCTGTCACCATTTCTGCTTGGCAGTTTGACATGGGATCTGGGGATCTGAACCCAGGTCCTTCTGCTTGTCAGTCATCTTCCCAGCCTGGCCACTACATTTTTATATTTTCAAGTCCCAGCAGCCCTAAGCGAGCAACCAATCCTGTGTGCCAGTGTGGACCAGGGAAATTGTTCGTTGTGACCTTGCACAGCGTCATGGGTTCAGGTCTGTGGCAGGGAGTGCAGGATAGGGCTGTGCAGGGGATGAGGGGCACTTGCATTTGGAAACAAGGGCCCAGCTCTGTAGACACAGCGAGGGTGGGGGCAGGCTGGCCTGAGCACAAGTTGCTTAGGTGTGGCCACCTTCTCTACACCACAAAGAAATAAAGGGGCTGCTGGGATACGTCCACGCCCATGCACGCGCTGTTCAGTGCCTCTGATTTAGGGACAACTCCCCAAGACCCTGCAGCTCCACGGTGTGCGTGGCTCCTTCCCTCGTCCTGGAGGTCTGTGCCGGGTAGGTGGTCACAGGCGCACATTCGGACCAGCAGTGGCCACCTGTATGTTTCTTAGCGCACCAGCTCTTCCAACGATGTCACGAAAGAGAAGAGAAAGGACTGTCTCCACCATGCCCGTTCTTTCCATGAGAAATGTCCTACTTTAGTTGGTCTTTGCAAGCTAACTTTTTTTAAAAAATCATTTCTTCTATTCTCCTGTCTTCTCCTGAAATTTCAAGTGTAATTGAGCTCCTAGACAGACCACAACCTTTGTTGGTGGAAAAGGTGTATTGGACTCACTTTTCTCAACTTCAGTGAAAGTGAAGTCCTCCTTGAAGTTTCCAGATGGAAATCAGGGGGGCGTCTGGAGGAAGCAGGTTGTAGGTGGGATTTGGCCTTCTCTTGTGCTGTGACAGGTATAGAATGTAGTTATGAGCTGGTCTTCTCCCTTTCGGTGGAACACAGATGCCAGTCACCATGGGTTGCTATGTGAAGCATGTTCTCACCTGTGAGAAAGATCAGGGAAATGTGCAGTCGAGCTGGATCTGAGACCGAAGGGTGAGGTGAAGGAGCCAGGCCTCTTCTGCAGAGCAGCATAGAGGGTGTGGCCCAAAGCAGGACAACCCAGACCTTCAGCAAAGGGGACGGAACTCACAGGAAGTTATGATAAAAGGGACTCTGGAGATGTGATTATACTAAGGCTACTGAGATGATATGATCCTGTATTATCTGGGTCCCAGCTGTAATGACAAACATCATTGTAAGTGTGAGGCAGCAGGAGTTTTGACTCTATTATAGAGGAGAAGACCACGTAACTACAGAGCGGAGACTCAATGTGGTCAGCAGCCAACAATGCGGTAACTTCTAGAAGCAGAAGAGACAAGGAATGGATTTGCTCCTGGGGCACAGAAGGAATCTTAAGGTTCATTTTGGACTTCTTGCTCCCAGAACCACAAAGGGGTCCTTCTGTGCTGTTGACAACAAGCCTGAAGTCACTCATCATAACAGGAACTAGTACTGAGAATCACTGACAGGCAGGACAATGTTACTTCTGCTTGCGATCTTTTTAAATTTATTTCCAAGATGCTTTCTTTCCTCTCCACGGTGGCAGTGGTCATTTATCATCAACTTAAGGATGAGTCTGCCATTTTTGGCACAATCGCTTTTTCTTTCTTTCTTCTTTTTTTGCATGTGTGCATGCACACACGTGTATGTGGGGGGGGTGCTGTGTGTAGAAGAAGGCACTTGAGTATGTGAACCTGTGAAGGTCCAAGGGTGACTTCAGGAATCATTCTGGATTGCTCTACCACCTTATTGCTTTGCTCCGGGGTTTGCCAGGCTCTGCTTTCTAGGGCCTGAAGTGCAGGCCACCACCATTTCCGCCGGCGTTTTTGCATGAGATCTGGAATCTGAACTCGGGTCCTTTTGCTTGAGAGGCAAAGGCTTTAACCCCTAAGCCATCTCTCCAGCCTTCTTTTGGTGCAGTTTCTGAATGACTCCAGTGAGCAGCAATTGCTGGCTTTCATTCTGTTTTGTTTAGAGACAGGACCTCACTATGGAGCCAAGCCCAACAAATCCTTTTGATTTTTACACCCAGCCTATAAAAGACACAAGCTATTTCTGCTCTGTTCCCCTAAGTTTAGAGAAATGGGAACAAATCAGCCAAGGGCACATGAAAAGCATGGTCCTTGCCTACTGGATGAGGAATGACTCACCGGCAGACTGGTGGAAACACTGAACCTTAAAATGGAACCAAGAACCCAAATGAAGGAGGAACAAGTGTTCACCAGCTTTGGGAACACTTGTCAGACAACACCAGTCACACTGCTGAGGAAAGGGAGAAGGGAAAAAATTGCACAAAGTCAAGGAGAGACTCAACAGCACTCATACATGCACCAAAGAGAAGGTGTGGATCCTAGCACAGGGGCAGCTTGTAGATCCCCCTGAATCCAACCAATCGGCTGGGCCACTGGGCTGTGAAGTTTCCAGCCCTTGTGGTAGCAACAACAGCAAGAGAAGCCAGAACTAGAGCACTAGTAAAAGCCGTGAGAGAACTGGGTGAGGCTCCGCTTGACTTTGTACACACAGAGCCACTCCTTGAGGTGGCCAAAGGGAAACCTCTGTCCCTTATAGGATCACTGTCATGCATAAGAACTTCACTTCTGGGGGCTGGAGAGGTGGCTCAGGGGTTAAGCCTCTGCCTTGCAGGCAGAAGGTCCTGAGTTCGGATCCTAGACCCCACATATAGATGCCGGGCCGAAGTGCGGGCGTCCTGCGTTTCTGCTTCTGGTAGGGCGGAGCCTGTGAATCCCGGGGCAGAGTAAACAAGGAGGAGGTGGAGGCGTCCATGGTGGTTCCCGAATTCGCCCATGGTTCTACACACACACACACACACACACACACACACACACACACACATACATACACACACACACACATACACAAACGCGCACATACATACACACACGCACAATTGAATAAATAAAAAAAATTAAAAAAAAAGAACTTCACTTCTGGCTTCCTCTGAAATCTCTGAAGATATAGTATGGCTAATTCCCTTCGCTCTTGGTTGTTAGTATCAGCTCTCCTGTCAAGCTGGATGAAGAACCATAACCAAGAATCATAAGAAAGAATAAGACATTTTCTCAGCTCTTTGGCCATGAATTTGTAAGCAAAATTCAGAGTACCCATACCCCTTACAAGGTCCTTTTTCTCCTTCCTTCATCGGGACAGTCTCCTCAACATGTAGAACTTTGGCAGTCAACAGTCTCCTCTCCTTTCATCTTGTCTGTTCATTTCAGTCCAAGTCGGCAGCATTTCTGCTGATATAATGTGTGAAAAATGTTGTGTTTTTCCAGTGAAGGTCATGGGGGGGATTTGCTTCACCCAAAGGTCTGCCTGGGCACTCTCATCTTCACCCCTTGTTCCCACAGAGATGACTGAGGGGAACCACACCAGAGACACATTTGATATCTTTGAAGCTATCAGAAGGCCGTCCAATCCCATCCTGGACCTTCTCTTTAGAGTGTATTTTCCTGATGCCTTCCATCTTTCGCTGCCCATATTGGTAGGCTAAAAACCCCTGAGGGTAAAGACTAGGTCTGATTTCACCCTGAATATCCCCAGCACATTGTATTCCCTAGTCTAGCTTGCAGTGGAAGTTTCACATCTGCCTGGGGTCAACTGACTCTCAAAGCACACGCTGAGAAGTTGGATTTATCGTAGAAATGCTCCCAGGAGAATCAGCAGTAAGGAAGTCTAGCAAAGAGGGCAGAGAGAACCCACGGTCAGGAGAAAGACGAGTTTCACCTGTCCCCAGGATGCTCTGTGGTCTAAATGACACAACAGTTTGCCTCCAGCCAAGACCAGTAATTTGAACTGTTGCATCTCAAGGTGACAAGTCCTAGGCACTTTCAGCTGGGCACACTGAAGGCTAGGGGAGATGCCTTAGAAGTACCTAGGACACTGCGGGTGTAGGCTGCTAGGAGAGGGCTAGGGCTTGAAGGTGTGCCTTGGTACAGGAGGGAATCCTAGTGTATAAGAACATCATAGTACAGAACCGCACTGCAGAGGTAGTATGATGTTGCGGAACCGCGCCCGGGCCAGCTGGGGAAAGGAGGGGGAATTTGACAGGGGCCTCGGGGCTCGAGGCCAGGGGGCTCAAGGCGCGGGGTCGCCACCCAGACCCCGGAAATCAGGTGAGAAGCAAGCAATGGACGAGTTTGCTGCAGACTGTATTTAAGAACGCGTGATTGAGCTTATATAGGGTCAGGGGTCCAATCAGGTGTTGCCATCCCTCTGCTGGGGGGGGCAGCCACCGATCACTTAACTGTTTACTAGGTGCCCATTGCAGAGGCAAGTTAGACGGCCGCTTCCCATTGGTTGTTCATCCCTCCGCCTGCATGGTCCTCTATTGGGACATGTCCGGGGCATGTCCCTACGTGTTCAGACTTGTCTGTGGCCGGACCTCCTGAATTCGGGAGCGGGACTAGGGCCTCCCTGAATCGATAGTGCCACAGTATGGTGGTTCACGTGATACAATGATCACGTTTTATTTCCACAGAAATACTCTTTCCTCACTTTTACCTAAAATGGTGCTGTGTCATTCTGCTTGCTTGCCTAGGAAGGTTTCTAAGAAGCTAAGGGCAGTTAGGTGTTTGCAGGTAAATCCTAAACAACACTCCCTCCCCTCCACGCACACACACATACATACACAGCCCCAGCCCTGACTACATCCTGGTTTCAATTATCAGTAACTATCTACTCATCTCCTCCTTCTGACAGGCCTGTTAATAGTGCTGATAGAAGAGTGAGGCCACCAAGTACTGTCCCACTGGACAAGGTGATTGCCCCCCCTCTGACCTGACAAAAATGCCGTCCACTTAACCCATTTGTCAGCTGGAGGCGGCGATTCAGACAGGTCACCTTTTATAATGGCTCTGCTTCTATTTATAGATCAAGCTGATGAGCGCTCAGGTCTGCCTTGATTCAAGTTACCCTGAATGAATTCACAATGTCCCTGCAGCCTGCTGTTCAGCCCTGAGGCAGCGAGCCTCGCTTGCTCGATACTCTCATTTTCTGCACTTGGTGCCTGGAGAGAAGCAGCTAGTCATATCTCATCTGGAGCCTGCAAGGAGTGGACCTATCCCACACCCAAGGCCACAAGGCAGTAACCTCAGTCAGACTCACACATTGGCCCCAACGGACTTACCTACCTTCACATTCAGGCGCTAAAGCTCAAATCCTCAACGCGACTCTATTTTGGAGAGAAGACATTAGGAAGTAATTAGGATAAAATATGTCATAATGGTGGGGTCTCAATCCGAAAGCAATCGTGACTTTATAAGAAGGCACAGAATCCATTTGCATGTAATGACTCATCCCAGACCCTGGGAGGTGGGGAAGGAGGACTGCTGTTTCAGTTGGAGGCCGGTCTGGGCTATGCAGCAAGATTCACAGCAGCCTGGGCCATAGAGCTAGACCCTGCTACAAACAGACAGACAGACAAAAAGATCACAAAACTGCTCCTGGCTCACTGTGGTCTGGACAAAGTACATTGAAGATGGGAGAATTTTCTCACAGTATGGGGACAACACTTCCTGACTAGTAACATGTGTGGTATTACAAGTTAATTAATGATATTAATGCTTCACGCTAATCTTTAGTATACTGCCTACACCAAGACTGGCTCTGTCTCATGACCCCTGGCTCCCAGAGCCACAATTAAAGGGAAGAGAGCAGATACATCTGAAGATGTACGGAGGTGTGATGCACCAGGCCTGTGCTTATGTAAGCTTGATTAGGGAGGAAATCCTGGGAATGTTTCCTAAATGCTGAGGACATTTTGTCCATATCTGCACCTGGCAGTTTTCTCTCTCTCTTTCTCTCTTTGTATGTACGTATGTACAAGTATGTGAGCATACGCACATGTATGTAGAATCTAAAGTACCTCCTCTTTCTTTTCCTTCCTCCCTCCTTTCTCTTTCTCTCTCTCCTTCTCTCTTTCTCTCTTTTTCTTTCTCTTTCTTTCTTCTTTCTTTCTTTCTTTCTTTCTTTCTTTCTTTCCTTTCTCTCCCTCCCTCCCTCCCTCCCTCCTTTCCTTCCTTCCTTCCTTCCTTCCTTCCTTCCTTCCTTCCTTCCTTCCTTCCTTCCTTCCTTCCTTCCTTCCTTTCTCTTTCTCTCTCTCTCTCTCTCTCTCTCTCTCTCTCTCTCTCTCTCTCTCTCTCTCTCTCTCTCTTTTTCTCTCCAGAATCTCTCACTGCCCTGGCACTCTCCACAACAGCTACACTGACTGGCCAGGGATTCCTGTGGATCCACTTGTGTCTTCCTTTCCAATGCTGACATTATAAACGTAGCTTTATTTTATCATGGATTCTGAGGATCAGACTCAAGTCCTTGTGCTTGCAAAGCAAGCACTTTATCAGCTGAGCCATCTCCCTTAGATAAGCAGGTTTTAAATACACCACTTTTTTTTTTTTTTGAGTTTGAGGTCACAGTTACATGAACACTTAAAAAAAACAAATAAGGTGTCATATTTGTGAAATATAAAATTGCTGTGGCTGACATTTTAGCAAATGTTACCAAAGCTGCATTTAGGCTCACCCAAGGAAAAGGTGTAAACAGTAGAGGATAGGTTGAGTCATCCAGACCCCCAAGCTTTGCCAAGCACTGCCATGCTAGGCCTGGGTAGTACACACACTTGCATACAAATCCTGGATGTGTAACAGCTCAGTTGTGGCCACCCTATTCTTAGATTTTTTTTAAACTCTGACTCAGGTACTTGTTCACAGATCCTGTCTGTGAATTTGCACATATCTGCTGTATGCATGTGTGGGTTTGTATAGGTTTGTGTGTCTGCAAATGTGCAGGCAGTCACACGTGTGTGTGCAAATATGTATGCGGTTACACATGCACACGAGTGTTGAGGATGTCATGTGTGTCTTCCTCAATTGCTTCTCCACCTTGCTTTTTGAGACAGGGCCTTTCACTGAACCTGGAGCTTCCAATTGGCTAGATTATCTGCTCGGTGAGCTCCAGAGATCTACCTGTCTCTGGGCCCTATCAGCCCTGGGAAGCCATGCCGGTCTTTGCGTGGATGCTGAGAATCCGAATTCGGAACCTCATGTACTTTGCCAACTCAGTCATTTCTATGGCCTCCTCCTTGAAGTCCGGCTTTCCCACCACATTTTGGCAGGACTTTGCGCCACTTGAATAGTCTATGTCCATCTGCAGCAGTCCCTGTCCTTCAATATCATTTGCTTTTCCTGGTCAGAAACCTCAACTCTGAAATATCCACCTCCAGTGCCCTCTGGCTTAGGCTGGCTTGGTGCTGAAAGACAGCACAGTTCCACTTGAAGTCCACGGAGCAGGAGGAAGCTCAGTTGCCAGGGAGCAACAATTGAGTTCTGTCTTGATTCGCCTCCTGGGTGTCGTGTCTTCCCTTTGAACCGAAGCTGGCTGGGACACGTGCCCTCCAGATAATTAAGGTTAACGATCACACCCCATCTGGAAGGAGGCAGCTTGAATCTATTCTTTGAGGCCACAATCTTGGCAATCGCCCCAGTAGGAAGGAATGAGATACTAATTGCCTTCTTCTGGGGTATGTCTGGGACCAGACAAGACAGGGGAGGGTCATAAGGTAAATCTCCCTGAGGTGCAGCCCTGTGGTGCATGAAGCATCTGATGCTAACTTGAGGCAGAAGGTCCTGGAACGTCTGAGTCAGCTCTTGAGAAGGCAGATGCCGGAGTCCTGCTGCGAAACGCAGGCGTTTCAGCTTCTGTCCTTCCCCGAGAGCTACTCAGTAGCCATGTGGACGCCAAGTCGCAAGGACTGGAGGTCTCTGGAAGTAACCAACGCTCTGTTCTGTTCCAGCCGCCTGGGGTCAACACCAGCTACATCTCATCAGCTCCGGCTGTGATGTCTGGCTGCCTGCTCCCCCTTCCGGAACAGCTCAAGCCAGCATCCTCTTAAAGTGCTGACCACTCTAGCCAGCAGGTCAGTGCCTTGGGAGTGGGGTGAGGACGCGGCAAGGGATGAGGAGAAAGCGGGGCTGCCTCGAGGCGAGTCCTTAGCTGCTTAGTCATTTCCCTGCTCTGTGATTCAGTTTCCACCTTACTTGCTGGCAGGGCTCTCCGGTGGCCACGCAACAAGGAACTGATTAACAGCATGGCTGTGCACACTTTGGTCTGACATCGCTCCATGTGGGGAGCAGGGCAGGTCCCTCATCTAATGCTCCGTGTCCTCTTTGCAGCTGGCCTCGCAGGGAGCTGAGCCTCCCCCACTCCCACCTCCAGTCTCCATGTCACCTATTTGTTGCTTAGTCCCCCACCCCCACCTCATCCCCACTCCCCCGGGCCAGGGGACCAGACTGGATTTTCCCACCCAGGATCCATCCTGTTTAATACGCGCATGCCTGAGAAGTGGGTGTGGCCACCTGCCCTGGGCAGGAAAGACATCAGCACATGGCCCCTAGATGCGTGAAAGGATGTCAGGGGGTCTGTGCAGGCACAGCCTGTCCTGGTGGCAGCTGAGACCTGCCCAGTCCTCACCTGCACCTGATTCAGCAACCTCACCTGCTTCCACTTTCCATCTTGAGACTCAATGGAAGCTCTCAGGACATCCAAGAGATCTGCACAGAGGGAAGGGGAACGTGGTCCCCCTGTCTCTGACTCCTTTGCGTCAGTAGCTCCTTTTCATCCTCCTCCTACCTAGTGTTCAGTATTCTGTTTCATTAGAAATCTAAATAGTGGAATGGGGAGATGGCTTAGGGGTTAAAACCTTTGCCTCAAAAACAAAAGGATCTGAATTTAGATCCTCAAGTCCCATTTGAAAATGCTGAATGGATGTGACAGTAGCTTACAATTCCTGCCCTTGAAGGTAGAACCAGGAAACCCTACAGCAAAGCAAGAGACAGCAAAGGTAGAACAATCCAGGATGACTCCCAAGGTCAGCCTTGGGCCTGACAGGCACACACATTCAAAAGTGCCCTGTTGTACACACACACACACACACACACACACACACACACAAAATTCAAATAGCATTGAGTTAAACATATTTGTTTTTCACCATCTTCTTTTTTAAATGTTTGGATGGTGTTTTCAGCCAGTGGCTTAACTAAGCAGAACATTCTGCCTTCTCATCTTCCTTGACAGACTTAAGGAAGGGAGGCGGCTGCAAAGTGCTGGCCCCCAGGCATACCTCTGTCCCTTTGGGGGACACTTCCCCTGTTCCCATTAGGAAATGCACCTTGTTGGAGACACGGGTTGCCTGCGAAGTGTTGGATTATGACCATGTGGGTCCACCTAAGTGGGGTGGTCTGAGCAGTAAGCTCTTGTCCCTTGGGGCATATCAAAAGGAGTAGGTTCGGTACCCCACAACCACCCAGACATGGCTCTGACCTCCCTTTCCCACTGTTGGGTTCTCTCCACAGGGGTGGAAAATGGTACCAGTCAGGCGCGAGCCCGCAGAGCCCACAGTCACTGCTGCGAGATGGAGGAGTCCACTCCCGAGCCTGTCTATGTGGATGTGGACAAGGGGCTGACCTTGGCCTGCATCGTCTTCCTCTGCCTCTTCCTTGTGGTCATGATCATCCGCTGCGCCAAGGTCATCATGGACCCCTACAGTGCCATCCCCACATCTACCTGGGAGGAGCAACACCTGGATGACTGAGGGGCCGAGAATCTTGGCGGCTCATCATGCACCACTGTGTCCCCGGGGCACCAGCCCGACGGCCCTCAGGGACGGGGGTAGGGGGGCTGCGGTCACCTAGAGATGGACAAGGCTCGCTTCAGCCTTGCCAGCTCCCATATGCCCACCAGAGGGAGCTGCCCAGGTGCTGGGGCAACACTAGGCCGTCTGTGAAGTGACGGCCCAGGACCCAGATGGCCGGAGTCCAGTCTCGATGCCACTGCAAGGCTGCACAGTGGCCTGTCCCCAGGCTCACCTTGAGAACTGAGCACGGAACAGACGTCCCCACAGCTCGGTGATCAGGAGGAGATTCTGTCCTTCAAATGCACAGCACAGGGAAGTCCCCCGGAGCCCAGGCCCGCCCCCCCATGGACTAGCGATGAAGTAGAATGGGTGGAAGGTGGTTATGGGGGCTTCCCCACAAATTCTCACAAGGCACATAGCTACTTCCAAGCAGTGTTTTTCTTTCTTTTAACTGAACTATAGAAGGATATATATATTTTCTTCCTGTTAAAAATGAGATGTGGATTTTAGACACTTGGGAAAATATAGATAAGTAGAAGGAAAGGGCAGGGAGAGAATTTACAACTCCACCTCCCAGAAGCCATTATTTTGATATATCTCTTCTGGTCTTTTTTACACATATTTTTTAGTCAAATTCACGACATATGCATGATGTCTCATTGCTTCGTATGATAGCAAGTTTCTTCTGCTTCTTCAGATACTACCGTTGTTTTGAGTGACTTCAAGTACACTGGTGGCTAGGTCATGAATAATGAACAATGCCTCCTTTCCTTCTTTATTTAACTTTCTCATTAACTTCTTGCATGAATTACGCCATACAGCAGCAGGTTCACAGCTCTGGAGGGTAAGACAGGACCTGGGTTCTAGTTCTGCTGAAGTCACCCAAATGCTGTGTGATCAAGTCTCTTCACACCTTGGTGCCTCAATTTCCCCATTGTAAGATGAGGAGGAAAATTCTACCTTCCTTCTTTCCTCCCTTCCTCTCTCCCTTTTTCCCTTTTTTCCCTCCCTCCCTCCCTCCCCCGCCTTCCTTCCCTCCCTCCTTCCTTTCCTCATTTCCTGCCTCCCTCCTTCCTTTCCTCATTTCCTGCTTCCCTCCTTCCTTTCCTCACTTCCTGCACATGAGCAAAAATATCAGAGAGGAAGTGCTGCAAATGCAGACCCACTACAGGGGAAGAGGCACTAAGTTTAGGTCGTCTCCCTTTTCTATCCCTCCTTCCTCCCTTTTCTTCCCACCTGTTATTTGCCCACGTCTATGACCTTGCTATAAAATGTGGGTTCAGACACAGTACCCACATACCAGACTCCATGTCCTAACCCTTCTGTCTCCCTGTTATATGAACCCTGAATAACTCGGCTTCTCTGAGCCTTGAATATAAAATGGGGGCATGACACCTACCTCACAAGGCTGTTATGGGGATGGAATGAGAGAAGATGAACCAACCTGGGTGTTGTTTTCTGAATCTACCACCTCTGAAGAAACTGGGAATTAGCTGGGGGATACAGAGCCTTAGGCACCCCTCCCTGCAGAACCTGATTCTGAACTTCCAGATAGGACTGCTGACCGGAGGAGCACCTAACTTCCAGGGATCCAGGTCGGGCGTACTGATTGACATGGCTATCACTGTGGTCAGTTTAATCATTAAAATGAGGTGCACATGTTTTATCTTTCCAGTCCCCATCAGAAGAGACCTGACCTCTTCCAACACTCCCACCCCAACTATGGGTCTCCATCTTTCCCAAGGTCACCTGGGAAATAGGTTTCCAAAGCACTTTCACCAGTAGGTGACCCCCAAACATAGACAGAAGCTGCTCAGTAAGACTTCCAGGGTGCGCCCAGCTGTCCTGTCCCCACGCTGGGGGATGCACCAAGGGACAGCTGGCAAAGGCTGTGGGTCAAGAAGCTCCTCTGGTCAGCGATAGCCTTTCTCGCCTACCTCAGGGACACCAGGCGCTTCTGTGGAGTGCCCACAGAACAGGGACACCACGCCAATCAGGACCTGCACCCGGCCACTCATGACAGAGCCAAAGAACGGAAAAGAGATGTGAAGGGCGCTGAAGACCTTCTGTGGAGGCCTTCTCAGTGCACAGGGGAAGGAGAACAGGAGCCCGGCTGGAGGACAAACCACACCTGCACATGAATGGTTTGCCAGATAGTCCAAATCATATCAGACTCTGTGAGTGGAGCCTAGAATTTGTCATTAGCCAGAGCACTGCGCTCCACATAACTTCTCCCCATCTCTAGATCCACTCTAGCAATGGGAACATTTCAGACAAGAAAAGATTTTAAAATAATCCCTCCCAACCAAACCTCCAACAAGGCACCTAAGACTTGACAACATGGTGGTAACCACAGGGTGGAGAGGAGTTTTGCCACTCAAAACCCATCCTGCAGATTCTAAACTTGCAATCTGTAGAATCACAAGAGACAATCGCATTTTCTCTTCATTCTTTTTCTCTGTTCTTCCCCCCAACCCCCCCACACACTGGTTATCTCAGGCGACACTCTCTTCCCACATTCCGTGGAATTAGGAGTCCTTTGCTGTCTGATGAACTCCACGGGGACATTCAGTCTCACGGCTAGAGAGATAACTGACTAAGCCTCCCGTGGAAGCAGGACACACTGAGCCGCTGGATAGAACTAAGGTCAGAGACGATCTGCTGCACTTCCCATGAGTGAAGTGAATTTATTCATTCCTGAATTCAGAATAGCCATGGCAGGAGAATCAGCAGGCAGAGTTTGGGCACTTGGTCTCTAGAACTTCAGGCTGGCGACAGGGCGGGCAGCACTTTGCCAGTGCATTGACCAAAGCCAACGCGATAGCCATTTCCCTGACAGTGACCTGGAACAGAGAGGACAGGAGTTAGCCTCAGAGCCACAGTCCCTAGGGCCAGTCCCAAGACAGGCGGGCACACCAGCGTAGTGCACACGGTCGGCCTCCCAGGAGCCCGGGCCCGCCCATGGCTGAGGAGTCCCAGAAGCGCTGCTGAACTGCACGGCCTCCCTGCGGGTGCTCTGCCCCGAGGAGTCAACCCTCCATCTGCCAAGGAGCTGAAGCCAGACTCCTGGAGTTCAAAAGCCCGGCTCTTCCACCCCCTCACTCGTTGACCTCGGGTCCCTGCGGACGGCAGTGTCCTCGTCTGCGAGTGGATCTAATGACAGCCCCACTGTGTAGACCTGCTAAAGGGTGAGTTAGATCACATGCGGAAAACTCCGTGGACAAGGCCTGGCTCACAGCAAAGGCCCTGGAAGTGTTTGGCTGCTTGTTCCATCGGAACTCAGCTTCCAGTGCCAAAAGGAATGATAGCCCTCATCTTGGCCGCTGTCAAGCTGTGGTACTTGAGTAACAAAGCAAAGAGTCTAAGCCAGAATGTTCAAGCAGAGTATGGAAGTAATGCTAAGCAGAGGGGAGGAGAAGCCTGCCCCTGCCTGGAGGAGGATCCGCTCAGTGTGCGTGGCAAGTCTGAACAAGAGATGCAGGATGGATGCAGGATGGCTGTAGGATGGAGGGTGGATACCTGCAAGGACCGAAAGCAGCCAGGGAGCAGAGAGCAGGAAGGAACATGTAGGTTGCTATGGTCCTTCTGACACGGATATTCACACTTGAAGTTCCCAGGAGCCCGGGTAAAGCCCAGGGCCCACCCACACAGAGTCAGGAAATGCCAGTCAGCCCGAGAAGACAGATGACTCCAGATGCTTCGGGGCTCAGCAGTGCTCACCTGTTATGATGACCTCATCCCCGTCCAACAGGAAGGTCCTAGTCTGCCCCTGCCCCAGCTCGATGGGCTTTGTTCCCCTCCAAGACAGCTCCAGCATGGAGCCGAAACTTCCAGGCTCCTGTAGAGAGGAAAGGGGAAAGGGTGATGGATCTGCGCTTTGGTGAGATGGCAGCTCTGGCACTAGGACCCCGTGAGGCTGCTGAAGAAATGCCCTGAAGGGTTTTTTTGATCAGTCTCATTTAATAGTACAACTTTTTGTTCCATTGGTCCCGTGTGTGTGTGTGTGTGTGTGTGTGTGTGTGTGTGTGTGTGTGTGTGTGTTTTGTGAGGTTTTTTACCCAATCATACTAGGACAATAGGTACCCCGTCCTCTCCCTCCCTTCACCCCTCCCCCTTTTCCCCTTCTTTTCACCCCCTTCCCTCCCTTCCCTTCTCCCAGTTCCTCCCCCTTCCTCCCTTCCATCCCCTGGAGCATCCTTTTGTGTGAATGTCAAACTTCCCTCTGAGTCCTCCACTCTAGTGAGATGTAACGATTCAGTGGCATAACCCTGAGCTCTTTCTTGGGCTCCCTAGTATGGGAACACTATTATGACTGTTAATCCCTTGCCTCTAAGGATCCTACTGCCTGTGATCCATGCTAGACTTTGGGGGGTCCTTGACATGTCAGTCATTGCGTAGGTCAGGCAAAGTCCGATTATGGCTACTGCAGCCCTAACTTGTGTGGAGTATCTTCATATCATTGGTCCTCCCCATCTTTAGGCTCTTACAATCTTACCACCCCCTCTTCTACAAATTTCCTTGAGTTTTAGGATAGGGAGAAATTTGGCTGGTCTGGTTCCAGGTGATTAATGTAGGGTCATTGGTGTTTTGAATTATGGTTTGTTGTTTTCAGTTTTGCTTTCTCTGCACCGCCTTTGGCTCCACACTGATTGGTATTGAAGGTCACCTCCTAACCAAAGATATAAGGCTGTTTAAATGAAATCTTACTATAAGAGGAGACTCAAAGATAGATGGAATAAGAGTAGGACAGCGCAGTGAAGGGGAGATCAGTGTCCCATTTGCAGGATGGTTACCATCTATCTGCCAGTCCCTACACTCTCCCTGATCAGCAAGATCAAACCCCCTCAGTTGCAAGTGACCAGGATGGGAAGTGAGAGTGAGCTTCACCAGATGTCTCACTACTTACGTGCAATAATTGATGGTGACCTATTTTCTCTACTGAAAGCATGATCCCCTCTCTCTTTTTTTCTGGGGGGGGACTCCTTCCCCTTCCCTCCTGTTTATAATCTTTGCAATTACAGTAGGTATTACAGAGGTTTATCTTTGAATATGTCATTAAGTGGGTATGGTACTAGGATCCACCTATTAGGGAGTACATATGATATCTAATTTTCTGTGCCTGGGATACTCCAGTCAATATAATTTTTTCTAATTCCACCCATTTCTCAGCAAATTTCATTAATTCATCTTTTTTGATGGCTGAGTAGTATTCCATTGTATAAATGTGCCACCTTTTCCTTATCCACTCGTCAACTGTTGGGCGTTTGGGTTGATTCCATGACTTTGCTAATATAAATAGTGCTGCTATGAACATGGTTGTGCTTATGTCATTGTGGTGAATTTTTGCTGTATGGGGGATTATTCCCAGAAGTGGTATAGCAGGGTCATATGACATTTCAATCTTTAACATTTTTAGAAATTGCCAAACTGATGGCCAGAGTGGTTGTATAAACCTGTATTCCCACCAGCAATGTAAGAGAGTTCCCTTCTCACCACATCCTCTCCAGCATTTGGTGTTGTTTGTATTGTGGATTTTTGCCATCCTGACCAGGGTGAGATGATGATATCTCAGGAAAGTTTTGATTTGCATTTCCCTTATAGCTAAAGATGTGGAGCATCTTTTAAGATATTTGTTAGACATTTCAATTTTGTCCCTGGAAAAATTTCTTTTGTGTTTCAAGGCCTATTTTTTAATTGGGCCATTTATCTTCTTGGTGTTTAGTTTTCTAAGTTCTTTGTGCACTCTGGATAATAAAGCTCTATCAGATATGTGGTTAGTGAAGGTTTTTTCCCATTCTGTGGGTTGCTTTTTTGCTAGGTCTACAATCTGTTTATCTGAACAGAAGCTCTTTAATTTCATAAGATCCCATTTGTTGAGTGTCGATTCTAGTGACTGTGCTATTGGATGTCCGTTTAGGAACTGTTGGCTTAGCCCAATCAGCTCGAAGGAGTTCCCTACCCTTTCAACTAAGGTTTTTATAGTCTCTGGTCTACTATTGAGGTCTTTGGTCCATTTGGAATTAAGTCTTTTAATCTTCTGCATGTGGATATTCAGTTTTGCCAGCACCATTTGTTGAAGATGCTGTTCTTTTTCCATTGGATTCTTTGGGCCCCTTTGTCAAAGATCAAATGGCTGTAGTTGTGTGGGCTTATATCTGGGTCTTCAACCCTCATCCATTGATCTATGTGTCTATTATGAAGCCAGTACCAGGCTGTTTTTATTACTATGGATTTGTAGTATAGATTAAGGTGTGGTATGGTGATACCTCCAGCAGTGTTTTTGTTACTTAAGATTGTTTTTGCTATCCTGGGTCTTCTGTGCTTCCACATGAATTTTGAAATTGTTTAGTCAATTTCTTTAAAGAATTGCTTTGGGATTTTGATTAGTATAGCATTCAATCTGTATATTGCTTTTGGTAGGATGATCATTTTTATGATATCGATTCTACCGATTCAGAAGCATGGGAGGTCTTTCCACTTTCTGGTATCTTTTGTAATTTCTTTCTTTAGGGTTTTAAAGTCTTCATTATAAAGGCCTCTTACTTCTTTGGTTAGGTTTATACCAAGGTATTTCATTTTGGGGGGGCTATAGTAAATGGGATTGTTTCTCTTAGGGCTTTTTTACTTCTTTCATCCTTAGCCACTGATTTTTGCACATTTATTCTGTAACCTGCTACCCTGATGAACTTATGTATTAATTCCAGGAGTTTCCTGGTGGGTTTTGAGGATCACTCGGGATTACGATCCTGTCATCTGCAAAGAGAGATTTCTTGACGTCTTCCTTGGCCAGGCTTCCTCTGTGCTTTGCCTCACCCAGGACCTCGTCCGCAGAACGCTTCCGCATCCTCTTGCTCCCCGTGTGATGGCTCAGCACTGGGGAGAAACTGTCACCGTCTAGTGGGCATGGTCAGGACCTGTGAGGCCAATGCACACACTACCCACGCCACCACCTCTGAAGGTCCACGCTTCATCCCTTATGGTGGGCTCATGGTGGTTCAAAGGGAGACAGGAAGGTACAGGCATGGAGCGCCTCATCCCAAGGCCAAGGGGGCAAGAGCAACGGCCATAATCCAATGGCTCGACTCTTCCCGGGGAGAGAGGGCGCTGTGCCCTCACACGGGCCAGCTTCTCGGAGAAGCCCTCTGCATCCGCAGGGGCACAGCCCACCTGTCTTGGGTTTAGGTACTGCACATGGGCAGACCCTGACTCACCGGTCCACTGATGGTTCCAGAAGCCAAGAGGTCCCCGGGTCGCAGGTTGCAACCACTGACAGAGTGGTGAGCGAGCTGCTGCAGCATGGTCCAGTACATGTGCTGGGGGAGAGACGCAGTGGGGCAGGTGAGAACATCCCCAACCTTGGCTGCTCCACAGCTTCATTCCTCATCATCACATTCTCCAAAAGCCTGAAAGCTGTCCGTTGCCCAGCTCCTCCATCGGCCTCAGACTCGTGTGCCCAGTGTGACCACTCTGGGTTGCCCTCCTCACAACATAGGTTGGCGACCCTCCCCCTGGAGCTGAATCATCGGAGATGTTGGAGAAGGCTGATAGGAACCGCAAGGAAGAAGGCAGAAGCACCATATGCCCCAGATGCTCCAAGGCAACACAAACCCACGTCTCTGTGAGCTTGCAGCTTTTGGGTCTCCCTCCTGCAGCTACACAGGCAGGCAAAGGACCCTCAGATACAGATTCTTCCCCTTGAGCTCTCTCAAGGAGTCCTCAACATCTTATCACATGGTTAAATTCACAGGGAGACTAGACCAGATTGGGATGTATTCATTCACAGGGCCTTCAAGCGGCCAGTTAATATATGAAAGAGGTGCCCAGTAGTGTTGGCTGTTAGGGAAACGCAATGAAAAGCACAGTGACCTGAATGGCTGCCGGGAAAAGACAAGCACCACGTGTGGTGTGGATAAGGAAAGTACTGGGACGTCATTAGTGGAGCCCACTGGTGCGGCACCTTGGGAAGCTGCTTGGAAATCCTCCTAGGCTGTGGAGTGTGTGTGTGTGTGTGTGTGTGTGTGTGTGTGTGAGAGAGAGAGAGAGAGAGAGAGAGAGAGAGAGAGAGAGAGACCACAAGTTGTGTGGCAAATAGGTACACACACACACACACACACACACACACACACACACACAAACACACACACAAATCACTTTCATCAATCAAATCCTAGAAAGACAGGAGAATTAAAACCTTACGGAATACAAACTGCCCCCAAGAAAAACTCAGTGCAGAGTGGAGAGATGTCTCAGGGGTTAAGACTCCGTCTCGAAAGTGGAAGGTCCATCCCAGGTCCCACATTAAAAAAAAAAATGTTAGAAGGAAATAGTGGCAGTCTGCAATTCCAGCTCTGGTGGGCGGAGCCTGGGAAATTCCAGAATGAAGCAAGAAGGAGCAAGAAGTCACGCTTGGTCCTCCACAGGGACACACAGTGCCCTCTGATACACACACACACACACACACACACACACACACACACACGAGTAAATAAATAAATAAAATCTTTTTAAAAACCCCTCAGCCCATGCCTCTACAGCCTCCATCTTAAGAAGACGCAGACCTTTAGAAAGGAAAAAAAATCACGAATACTCTGGATCCTCAGACCTCTCAGACCATCACCAGATGGGCGCTCTGACCCCAAGCCTGCCTGGCAGAAGGCACTCCCTTTGCTTCTTTCCCACGAGCAGGGTCAGGGGCTCGGAGCTCACCTTAAAGTTGGACCTGCAGATGGTACCCGCCTGGCTCATTCCCTCTCCTGTTGGGAGACAAAAAAGCAACATTTTAAAGACTTAGTTGCATGGATCAAGAAGGAAACATTTTACATTGCTCTGTGGCCTAAGCTTCCCATTATTCAATACAGTTTCACTTAGTTTGGGAAACAGTAAACCCAAAGGAGTTTACTGTTCGGAGTGGGGAGATGCCTGCTGAGATGGTCCACTGGGAGTGGGGGGAGGGCGGATGCATGCGCCTGATCCACAACTTTCTTTTCCCATCTCCATGGCAGACGCCACTTACTGACTGGGGTCTGTGAGTTCTTCAAATCCTGATAACCTCAGAATTCTTCTTAACAGGAAAAGGAGATGATGACACAGATGTCAAAGTCTTTGCCTCACAGGTAAAAGGACCTGAGCTCGGATTCCCAGATCCACATAAAGATGTTAGATATACTGCAACCTGCAATTCTGGCCCTGGAAAGTGGAACCTGGGAACCCTAGAGCAAAGCAACGAGGAGGTACAGCAGACCAGGATGACTCCCAAAGTCATCCTTGGACCTCCAAAAGTACAGACTCAAGTGCCCTCTTGCACACACACACACACACACACACACACACACACACACACACACACAAAGAATTCTTCTTAATACCACATTCCTAGTAGTCACCAGGACATGAGAGGCATTAACAGGCTGAAACCTGTCAAAACCTTGGCTAAGCAAGCCTGCTCCTTGCCCCCCGCCAAATTCCCCTGCATAGCTGAGTCACCCGCGGAACTCCTGCAGTGAATGATGGATCACATCTGGCAGTGCTTACTAAGCAGCTACACCCAAGAGACACTTGGCTACTGTTGCGCATGATGGTCCAGAGCAGGTGTGCTCTGCAGCTTTAGAGGAGGTTGGAGTGACAACTACTTTTTCCCAGTTTCATCATCCTGACCCCAGCTCGGACCCTGAGAACAGCTGCTTCAGAACGATATGTAGGGGCCTTGTCCTTCTACAGAGGTACCAGCCAGAGCCAGATGGGAAGGCACTCCAAGAGAGCGTGTGTGGGCACAGACCTTAGCCTGGAATTCACGACCCTCACACTGAGACGCAGCCTAGCCTTAGCCTGTTCAGCAATTCAGGGTGACTGCTTCTTTCTCTCTGAGCCCGTTTCCCCATCTGAAACATGAAAGGGGGAAATCACAATTTCCTAGGGTGCACCATGGTGGCCACAAGGCCTTTCTTCTGTGATGCATCCTGCTGCTTGTTCCTAGAGACACACAGCCTCCTGCACTCCAGGACGGCTGACACCTGGCAGCTAGTTGTGGGTACACAGTAGAGCCTTTGGTCATGTATGTGATCACAGGACCAAAGGAGAGAAACTAAGCAGTAAAACAAGCAAATATGGTCAGAATATGACCTGGGAGGGCTCTGTATGTGGCAAGCTTTCTTCTACCATAGTGTTCCCGCTGGGCTTGGAGATGACATACACACCCTTCTAGCTAAAGGCTATGGCCCAGATATTAAAGGCTATGTTCTAGACTCTCTGCCAATTAGCTTTCTTAGCCATTACCACTCCTCACAAGGACAAGACCATTCTCCCATTTTACAGATAACAAACTGGGGCACAGACAAGTAGGTAACTGAGGCGGTAGTGTGGCCAATCTAGACCATGTGTGGCCTGCAGAACTAGTCCCAGCACAGCGCTCTCCAAACGCTCTCAGGCCTGCCCAGAGGTGCCTCAGGTCTGTATGGCCCTGGGCAGGTGAGGGAGAGGGGGCATGAGATCGGACTTTGGAAAGGGCACTGAATGAAAGGCACCACACTCGGGGTGCAGTAGGAAGTGTGTGTGTGTGGGAGGCTGTCCGCAGCAGATGTGAGCAGGGATCAAGCAGACTCTAGCTGGGAGTCTACACAAGGTAATCAAGCACAGAAGGGGGCCCCAGGTTTTCTCTCAAGCAGCTGACAGTTCAGGACACTGCCACACCGGGGAGGGGGGTGTAGGGGGACACTGGGATAGCTCCCTCTGAGCTGGAGGAAGACCCAGTCCTCTTCTTTCTAAAATACCCACAGGGCTGGGGCAGGGACTGTGCCTGCCTGTCACTCAGTCAAAGCCAGGACCCGTCTGCAACATACCTTGTATGGCCACAGACAGGTTGATGTCGAATGTGTAGGGCTGGTTGTGACAGAGGTACGGCAGGGGCTTGGGGTCCTGGAGGGAGGAACACAGCACAGCAGGGTGGCGGCCAGTGTGCCGAGTTTGCAGGGTCACCAATACTCCTTCTCTACGGGCTCAGGACCGTGTCCCTGGGGACTGTCCTTGGCTGTGATAGGGGCTAGACTCCCAGGAAGAGGAAGGGGGGTTACCATCAGGTCAAAGGTCTTGAGGTCAGATGAGAGGTGCCTCAGAAAACCAGGGAAAGAGGTAAGGATTGACCGGAGATAGAACACAAGGTCTTTGAGAAAGGACCAGAGTAACAGAGTATAAGGCCGAGGGGGCGGGTAGCAGAGGAGCAGACAGGCCGGGACAGGTGGGCGGCTACTGGCAGTTACACAGGAAGGAAAGGCTTTGGAAAAAGCGACATTTCCCCAAAACTTCTGAGGCATGCAGCCGGTGGCTCCTGTAGCACAAGTTTGCTTTGAGCTCATGACCCAGTGTAGTAGTTCTTCCCGGGATGCCTATTTCTTGACAATAGCCAGCTTCCCTGCCTTGCAGGATTCTGAAAGCTACGAAATTCTCTTTTCCCTGTATAAAGAGCAGGAAAACTGGAGGCAGCCAGTAGGAAGACCTCTGGAGCCATAGCAGATGGTCCTGCCTTGTGCCGTGGCTGATGCTCCTGCCTTGTGCCTCCTCAGTGTTGGGATTACAGGCACATGGCACCCCGCCTCATCCTGAGGTGTTTTTCAACGAAAGAGAAAGAGGTCATGTTTATGCATGTCACGATCAATGGTGGCGGTCAGAGGAAAACTTTAAAAGTCAATTCTCTCCTCGCATCATGTGGCCTTCTAGGATTCACATTCAGTTTGTCAGTTTGCACGCGGGTTCTTTTACACACTGAGCCATCTTGCCAGACTACAGACTTGTTTTTAACAGAGTAAGCATGAAATCATGTGTAGGAGCGAGAGGAAACGTAGGGACATGCACAGACTGCTAAAGTGGGTCCCAGGGAGCGCCGGGACAGGACAGACAGAAGCTGAGCCCACCCGAGGGCAGGGGCGAGTCTCCTGTGAGCCAGAGCCTAAGGCTGAGAGACCTAGGAAGTTAAAAGCATGAAAGAGGGCGCTGGCCCTAAGGACAGGTGAGTGTGTAAGGTCCTGGTGGTGAGAAGAGGGCCAGGCTATAACGTGATAAACTAGAGAGTGAGGGTGAGACCACCAGCCAGATCTGGGCAGGGGAGTAGGGAAAGAGACTGCAGGGTGCCGGCTCCCCATACTTCCACCACAAACTGTATTCTGCACATTGGACTCCAGGGGGCGCCATTGCACAGACTACAATTGAAGGTGACTTGGGAAGACCCAGAGGAGTGATTCTTCCTAGGACCAATATTCCTTGCTAATAGCCAGTTTCCCTGCCTTGGGGGATTCTGAAGACTGTATAGAGAGCAGGGAAACCCCTGGAAGCAGCCAGTAGGAAAACCTCTGGAGTCATGGCTGCCTGGTCGTTATGGCCAGGCTCAGCCAGGAACCACTGTGGTTATGCTGGGGGCTGGAGCCTGCCACAGGCAGCGGGATCGGTGTTCCCCAGAGGAGGTGCTTCCGGCAGAGGTGTGCTTACCTGCTCAGGGTTAGGTACCACAAAAGGCATGAGGGCATCCATGGGAACCACCCACGGTGAGATGGTGGTTCCAAAACTCTTCCCCAAGAATGGTCCAAGGGGGACGTATTCCCACTGCTGTATGTCCCGGGCTACAGGACAGAAGTGGGACAGTGTGAGTGCTCACAAGGGCCGGGCGACTCACCCCGAGGCTTAGCATCAAGTCTCAGCTTGCCTCTGAATGACATCCCTGAGCTCGGACATCAGCACAGTGCTCTATACAGGACATAGTATTAGCGACTGTCAGCTGCAGCCTTCTTCCCCATGAGAAAGCTGGAGCTCAGCAAGGCTGTGACTAGCCCACACCTCCAACCCACATCCCTAGCATCCCTCGCAGCCTCTAGACTTGACTGACATCTTGGCTGATCCCAAACCCCTGTGTGCCAACCTCCCAGAGGGCAGAGTATCACAGGGAGCCAAGTCACCAGGTCTTACCACTCCAGTCGTTCATGAGGACCATCCCAAATATGTGTTCGTGGGCCTTGGAAATAGGGATCGGTTCTCCAAATTTGTTCCCAGGACCTACAAAGAAAGCCTGCCATGGGGGGGTAGGTGATTAGAATCCAAATGACCTGCTCCTGGGTCACTATGGTCTGCAGGGCAAAGGAAAAGTATTTCCAAACTTCAACAGGGACCAGGACTGCCTGAGGGTATGGCTTAAACCCACTGAATTTCTAAGACACCAACTGCACCTGAGTGGGCACCCACTGCACCCACTTCTTCCCATGGAGCCCACCACAGCTCCACCCTGACCTGCATCACAGGCTTTCTTCCTCTCACAGCTGTATAGGACTTAAGAAGCCTGAAAATGGCAGACTTTTGTCTTCATGCCTCTAAGGGATCTGACAGGTGACTCGCTCCCTACCACCTTAAAAAAAAAACAGCATCATTATCTACCTGATGCCCTTGAACATCCAGACATCATTAGCAGGAGAGATGAGGTCTCCTTCTTCTGCACTGAATCAGCCACAACATTTGCAAGACCAGACTCCCTTTCAACCGTTCTGTCACAGTGTTTAAGCACTGCAATTTTTCGTCGAAAGAAAGAGACTCAAGCATAGCAAGAATCCTACCACCAAGTTCAGATTATCTGTGCCCAACATGCCCACACTGACTTTCAGCCTTTCTCCAGGGAAGGACAAGAATGAGGAAGTAGAATCTTTACTCTCCTAGAAAGACTTGGCTCTAAACCATGGTTTCGGTGCCCGCCCTGGTGAACCTCCTCCTGGGACCTTTGGATAAGGCTGCAGAGGCCAAGGACCACTTAGGTCCCAGGGCCCACACATTTCCTCAGTTCACATCTAAAGAAAGCACAAGGTAGGTTTTATGTGCTTCTGATAAAAGACCCCTTATTTAGTATAGACTCTGTGGTAACCAAGACTTCCTATCTGAGCGCTCAGATACACAAGATAACAATGCACGGCTTGCATTGGGGGCTGTTATGAATGGTGAAACTACCCAAAAAACCCCCACAAAAATGTGGAAAATGTGGCAAAAATAAATCAGAAAAAATCCCACATGTTTGGAGGATGAGATCTGAAACAAGACAAGAGAGCGCTGTGTGACCTCGGTGGGGACATGTGTGCATAGCAGGAGACACAAACTTTCCACTGCCCTGCCTGCAAACGACTTGTGAATACTGGGGCTGTAGATACATTTTATCAAGTGGGTAAATTTGCAAATAAGCCGTCAGTGAGGAATGAGGATCGGCTGCCCTCGATAACCGGATGGGAACACAGAACTGTCTCTGGGGGCTGGAGGGGTGTGAGCCACTCTAGGAAATCTTGGGCCACGGGTCTTCATGGATTCCAGTCAATAAAACCCCCAGAGCTCACCATCTCCAGCTCCACATCCAGGAGTTTGCAGGCACCATACACTGGAGGCTTTGCTGGAAAGATAAAAGGCCGCAGTAACTATAATCGGACTTTGCATGACCTGCACAATGACTGTCATGTCAGTGACCCCCCCAAAGTCTAGCATGGATCACAGGCACTAAGATCCTTAGAGGCAAGGGATTAACAGTCACAATAGTGTTCCCATGCTAAAGGAGAGCCCAAGAAAGGGCTCTGGGTTATGCCACTGAGTCCTTACACCTCACTAGAGTGGAGGACTCAGAGGGAAACTTGGCATTCACACAAAAGGATGCTCCAGGGAATGGGAGGGAGGAAAGGGGAGGCACTGGGAGAAGAGGAGGGAGGGGAGTAAAAGGAAGGGGAAAAGGGGGGGGGAGGTTGCAAGGGAGACTGGGGAAGGATGGAGGGAAGGAAAGGACTGGGGTACCTATTGAGATGTATGATTGTGGAAAAATTTTAAAAAAGAAAAAAATATAAATAAAAACTTGAAATTATGGGGAAAAAAAGGCATGAGTGGCAGACTATGAAGCCCACAGAAAGGGGAGAGGGCAGGGCACAGGCAGGGCTGCGTGTGGGAGTCACTTACCGTTATCAGGTCGCATCTGTCCCATGGGTCTTCGGATTGGGGTGCCAGACACCACAACGGAGGAAGCCCGGCCATGGTAGCCCACAGGTAAGTGCAACCTGACGCAGGAAGGTGAGGAGCACAGGTGTCAAAGTGATTCACATGGAAAATTCACTTTAGAAAGAAACACCGTCAGCTGCACATGCATGGCTCCAAATCCAAACAAACTCCCGAGGGGCCACTGATGATAGATGAATGGATGGATGGGTGGTGGAGGGAGGGAAAAAGGGAGGAGTGGGCAGACGGATGGACGAACGAGATATGGTACCAGTACAGGGGCAATATCTTGGCTTTAAGAAGAAAGGAAGTTCAGTGAATGGTGGTGTACAATTCCAGCGCTGGGGAGACAGAGGCCGGAGAGATGACCCAAGTTCCAGGTCGGCCTGGTCTAAAAGCAAGTTCCAGGCTACCTACAGTTACATAGTAGGATTCTGTCTCAAGAAAACAAAACAGAAATGAAATAGGTTCTGGCATATTCTAAAGCTTGAGGAGAACAACCAACCACACAAAAACAGGCTCAGGGAGAGCTTGATGTGCTGAGGCTGAGCAGGAGATTTTCTTCCAACTCCTGTGTCAAAGTCATTGCCTAACCTGGGTTCATGTTGTCCTCCGAAGCAAGTCGGGGAGCCATAGCCCCTGGTGCCCCTGTTTCCTTTGCAAAGAGCAAAAGGGCTTCTATAGTTCTGCGTGACACAGGCTGGCTACAGCCCTGCCTTTTTTTCTTTAATGTACATATTCTTTATTATAAAGTAATATAGGCTGAGTCCGTCATCTGAAATGCTTGGATAAGAAGTGTTGTAGATTTCTAATCTTGGATTTTGGAATATTTACTTGTAAGTAATGAGACAATCTAGGGAAGGAATCCAAGTGTTAACGTGAAATTTATGTATGTTTAACATATGCTTTATACAGGTGTGTAGCCTGAAGGTAGTTTTTATAGTGTGTGTGTGTGTGTGTGTGTGTGTGTGTGTGTCCCAAGGGTGATTTCAAGAATCATCCTGGATTGTTCTACCACCTTACTTTACTTTGGAGTTTCTCAGGCTCCACTTTCCAGGGTTAGAATTGTAGGCTGCAGCCACTTGTGCCCGGCATTTTTACGTAGGATCTGGAGATCTGAACTTGGGCCCTTTTGCTTATAAAGCAAAGACTTTAACTCCTGAGCCATAGCCCCTGCCCCCCTCCACCTTTTTTTCCGGTGTTCTTGTATTTTGCCATTAGTTTGTCTCTGTGTTTACTTCTGTCTTACTAGTTCAAAGTAGAATTCTGTAAGTGATAGAAATCAACCCACTGTCACAACGCAATGCTGGCATATTCTCTGGTACTGACCGAACATCTCTAACATAGAATCCCAGCTCCCAAATATTTAAAAATCAGAAACTTTTTGAGAAACTGACACACTGGTGATGCTCCTGTTGCTTTAGTGCTTGCCAACTTTGTTCCATGCTCAAAATTATTAAAAATATCTTCAGGCTATGCACATAAAGCTGAGTTTTGAGTTAAACTTGGGTCCTATGCCAGGACTATTCACTGTGCATATACACATCACAATTTCCCTCTGCCCCTAAAAAAATCTAATGATTCTGGTCCCAGACATTTCGGATATGAGGACTCGGCCTGCATGTCGTCTTTTTACTTCCTTATCTCTCTAGATACTGAACTTTTATATTTTATGAAGTCACATGTGTTCTCATTTTCATGACATTTTCTTTCAGTATCCTGTTTAGAAAGCCTTTCTTCATTCCAAGTGTCTGAAAGTACTTTTTGCATTTTCCCTTAATATCTGTAATCCCTTCCTTTGTGCACGTGGACCTTTAATCCACTGGTATTTCCCGTCGCGTGTTATGAGGTATGGACTGTACCGACTGAGCACCGTGCTGCTGCGCCTGACAACTACAGAGATGTATTTTTCCACAGTTCCGAATTCAAGGTGTCAGCAGGCCGTGTTCCCTCTGACGCTTCAAGGGGACCATCCGCCTTGGGCCCCCTCGACCTCTCGTGGCAGCAGGTGGTCCTTTGGCACATCATTCCTGCCTGCCTCTGCCTTCACATCGATGCCTCTTCTGCTCTGTATCTTCTGCCTTGTTCGAGGACACTTTGATATAGGGACCCTGGATAACCCGGGGTAACTCCCTCTCAAGATCGTGACGTCCGTCTGCAGAGGCTCTGAATGTTCCGGGGGAGTAGGATGTAGCTACATTTGGGGGGGAGCTGCCTCTCACTGCACTGCGGGTCTAACTCCTCCCTCTGTCCAAAGCGCTTACCAGTGTTTATTTATCATGTACTGTTTGCTCGCCCACATGTGGTTCTCAGCGTGTTCTTTTGCATGATGGTGGTTTGGAATTTAGAAATAATTTTTCCTTCCACCTTTACGGCTTGCAAACATATTTCTAATGATGTTCCTGAGGCGTGGGCTCTTTTGCTCTGATCTCTGTAATCTCTTGTCCAAGAGTCCCTCTGTACTGGGATGGAGGTGGTGGGCCACAGAGGAAGTAGCAGGATTCTACGGTCAGAAGACTGGGGCTTGGAATCCAGAGCCTCTTTACGCGAGTGACTTCAGGCAGCCAGGAGCACCTCAGAGGTCAGGCTGGCTCCGTGTGACCTGCGTCACTGCAGTGTGGGGCGCTCCTCAAGATCCCATGAGTTACAATAAGCATGTTCTCTGTGTGTGGTGCCTGGAATGAGTTGGGTGCTTTGTGCACGGTGGTTCTTCCTGGGGGGTGCTGTCTGTGCACGTGCTGGCACTGGGGACGAGGGTGGGAGAAAGTCTCATCTCACAATACGTGCCACAGTTAGAGACAGGTGTCAACCCTGACAGCTGAGGGCTTGAGCTCTAGGCACCTTTGAACAATATGGTGGTTGAGTCACCGACCAAGCCTGCAGGAGATTGTCTCACTGATGGGAAGGCCCAGCCTGTGGCGGATGGGGCCGGTCCTGGGGCCAGTGGGTAAGATGGAGGGAGTTGGTCAGGGAAGGTGACATCCTTCTGTGTACTTGGCCAGACATGCTGCTCTGGCAAGAGAGGGCTGTCTCTCTCAGCAGACCTGTGGATTTGCTGTGGACAGTTCTCTAAAGCCTTGGTGTTGCTGTGGGCTCTCCTGCCAAGCTAGACGAGGAGCTATAACCAGAATAAGCCCTTCCCATATAAGCTCTTAGTCTTGACTTTATCAGCAACACTTCAGAGTAACTGCGACAGCATCCTTTGAGTTTTCAAAAAATGATGGTAAACAAAAGATACATTTGAGTTGGCAGAGTGCTTACCAAGCATGTGTGATCCACAGCATGACATAAACCAGGCAAAGTGGCACAGGTTTTCAATCCCAGCACTAAGGAGGTGCATACAGGAGGACTAAAAGGTCAAGGTCATCCTCATTGCTTCATGAGTTTCAGGCCAGCTTGGGCCACATGAGACTCAAATAAAAATATGTCGTGGAACTAGGGAGAACTCAGTGGTTAAAAACGCTTGCCGTGCAAGCAAAAGGACCTGAGTTTGGACCCCCAGATTCCTCGTGAAATTCTGGACAGGGGTGGCCGCCCACCTGTAAATCCAACCTCAGAAAGCAGAGAGTGGGAGTGGCCAGAGCTAGCTGATTGGTCAGACTAGCTCTATCAGTGAGCTTTAGGTGTGATTAGAGAAAGAGCTTGTCTCAAAGGAAAAAGGTGAAAACACAATTGAGGATGATTCCTGATGTCACTATCGGGCCTCCACAGGCATATTCACACACATATGTCCACACATGTGAACATGTGTGCGCGCGCACACACACACACACACACACACACACACACACACACACACTTGAAAAACAAGAAAACAAGTGATGATGAAACACACCTAGATCAGATTTACCATTCACCCACGTTCAGTGCAGTGGTGTTAAGCACATCAGTGCTGTGTGGCTGTCTCCAGAGTCCTGAGACTCTTCATCTGACGCGCATGACACCCGTGACGCCACTCCCCACTCCCAGCTCCTGGCTGCCCTGTTTTTTCTTCCTTCTGTCTGTGAGAGTTTGACTCTAGGTACCTTACGTACATGGATTGTCCAGCAAACGAGGCTGCCAATCACAGCCTGAGCAGCTTCACAGACCTCACCAGGAGGACAAAGGAATGAACGTAATGGACCTGGTCTTGAGGACTGTAGAGCTCTGGGCACATGAAGATTCTTGTTCATCGGAACACGCTAAGCAGCAGAAGGCCGGCAAAAGAATAACAGAGGCTCCCCAGTGAAAGAATACAGAGAACCACAGTGCCTCATGGAGTCTAATCCCCGTGTCTATCTCCAGAGGAAGGAGCTGAGGGGTCCTGACCTCAAACGACCCAGCTACAGTCTTCCTACAAGCCCAAGACAACATTAAAGACCAGAAAGTGGGGCCTCTATTTTTAGAACCCACAGAGTCACCAGCTCTGGTTTATTTCCCCGTTTGCTTTAACCTAAGAGGGATTTTGCAGCCAGGGGCAAACATACTGCGGAAACCAAGAGAGGACTCTGAACGTAGCCAAACCTCTGGCCCGGGACATACCAGTTGGGCATCAGTGCGTTCTCCTTGCCCCTGAACATGGTGCCGACATTGATGGCATGCTGCTGAGAGGAGTAAAAGTCCGTGTAGTCTCCTGCAGGGAGATCCAAGGCAGCCAATGAGCCAGGTGTAGGGGAAGGCGAACAGAGTCCTCACCAAGGACAGCACCGAGTACAGCACAGGTAACAGCCTGACTCAGGCTTGAGAACCCCAGTCCAGAAACAGATGAGAAACAGGAGCCACGCCGTGTGAATCAGAGGGATTCAATCGACTAAGACATGGATGCCACCATGCCTCTTCCCTCTGCACCGCGCGCAGCATCCGGGACACCTCACGTGGGCAGTGCTTGCTGCGCCGTCCTTTAAGTTTTGCCTGTCTCCTGGACCACGCTCTCTCTCACATCTGTTGATGCAAATCCTGGCAACGGTCTGAGGTTCCTTGCTCCATGCAGCCCTCGATGCTTTCTCTAGCAGGCCCTGCCCTCCTCTGAACTGAACCCTTCTTGGGCTGGGTTTCCTTCCCCCCTTCCGTGTTCCAGATATGTTTGCGCAGGTCTGTGCTAGACGGTGGGGGCCATTCAGTACAGCCCCTGCTCTGCCCTCATTTCATGGGATCGTCCTCAGGACTAAGAACTTGAGCATCACAAGTGTTCACTGAGTATCTGTTCATGAGCTGAGCACAGAGATGCGTAAGCTACAGGTGCCCCCTCGTTCTGGAAAGAGTTACTCATATTTACAGACAGATACACTTGGGGTGGTTTGTTTATTTATCCTCCAAACCTTCTAACCTCCCCCTTCAAAAACAAACAAACAAACAAAGCAACCTGACTTAGAAGTGAAAATGGGAAGGATAAGGAGAGAAAGCATAATCTAAGGACAGACTGAGTGAAGAGTGCATAGACTAACTGTTCTCGGTACTTCAAGTCTTCAGTCCCCGAGCACAGAAATAAGAGTGAAGATATTTATAAGAGTAAATCCATAACAAACAGGACAAAAACATCAGTTAACCAGAAAGAGTGAAGAATCGCTAGAAGACAGACAGAACGTGGCACAGTTCTGAAGGGAAGCAGGTGATGCGCCCATCCTCAAGTCCGCCCTCCTCCAACCTGTGGCAAGTCACCAGCACAGAGGGCTTTGCCTAACCGCAGAGCTGGAAGGCCATGGAGCCTCCGGCCAGGACCAGTGGGCTATCAGGGCACTGGTGCCTAGATAGCGGCAGCGGGCCCCTCCCGGGGCTGATGTGCAGGGATGCAGCTCGTGCGTGGCCACAGCTGATGACTTCTCCGAGCTCCAGGCTAGGAAGCTGCACCAGCATCAGCTCCCTCGCATCACGGTCTAACCAAATGCTTCAGCTGAGCGTGCGCCAGGGCCCTGTAGACCTCTCGTCTCCTCGTTACAACTGCTCACTCCTGACAGCTCAGAGTACTTGGCCCAAGGCCTTTAGGGAAAAAGGAGCAACTTCCGCTAAGGGAGGCATGAAGCTCATCACAGATTCAAGCAGGCCTGCTAGGAGAGTGACTCCAAGCAATGGTGACTATGTGCTGAGCTTGGCCACGTTGGGGTTGGGCAGCAACTCCCACTCTTGCTTCTTCCTTATCAGGCTGTGGGAGCCAAGGCATCTGATTGGTCCTTTGGTCTCCCTGACTTCCCATGTCATCTTTGCAAAGGGGCCATTCTTACCTATAGTGGCAGGAAGGTGCATCGTGGCAGAAGCCTGGGCGGTGAATGCACTGAAACACAGAATCAGGGGTTTCAAGGTTACGTGACTGGCAAAGCGGACCCCTACACCGGTCACCCGGTGACAAGCTCGGCCCAGACCATGACCAGAATCCTGCTCACCATCTCACTGATAACACCTCGACTAACCTAGAGCCCAGGTTAGGCTGAAGAGGCCACGCAGGGCAGACCCTAAAGATGAAGTGCCGCCCTGTCTCTCCACCTCCAGAAACTGGGCGAGGGTAACGGGATCTCTGGCTGTAGAAACAGGATGCGGGCACACTTGGTGCAGATAAGGCAGGGCAGAGTGAGGGTGCAGGCCAATAAGCCCTGCCAGGCAGCTCAATCCAGGCATGGGGGAAATCCCAGGTGTCGAGCCCACCAATATGCAGTCCAGCGGGGGTGGGATGGGCCTGACTGCGCTGGGCCACAGAGTAAGGCAGTGATGTGGAGGGGTCGTAGGCGACCCAGGCCTCATCTCCCTTGCTGTAGCCCCCCTTCCCCAGGCCCGCACGCTCCTCACCGCTGCCGCAGCTCGGCGTCGTCTCTGAGCCTGGCTTGGCTGGCGGACAGCAAGTTCTGCAAGAACGCTCTGGCTTCCGTCCAGGCAGCCCGACCCAGGCCCATGAACCTGTTGAGAGTTGGCTAGGACCGAAACAAGGACAGAGAAGGTCATGCACGGGAAAGCCCCAGGGCCTGACTTCTCGCCATGTTAAGGACCTTTTTGCTCTGCTCCAAGCTGGACAAAGCTGTTATCCTTGTTGATGCCCCATCCTGTCCCAGAAGTGCACCCTACAGTCAGTGCCCAGGAGTTGCAATATAGATGGCAGCTGTGAAGTCCTGTCTGGCTGCAGCTACCTGAGATCTTAGTCCTCCATCTGCCTAACTCGGCCCATTCCCAAAAACTAAAAGGGATCTCTTGGCCAATAGTGTCAGCACCTAAGACTGCCAAGGTCAGCATTCCAGCCGCAGCTCCAACTCTTCTAGCCATGTACCTAGGTGAACCCCATCTTGCTCCACGTGCTTATCTACCTAGTGACAATTCTGATTTTGTGCCAGAGGATGGTCGGAAAGACTGACGGAGACGATGCAATGCAGAGCTCCTAACATAGAAGAGGTACTCCATAAAAACCATGTGTCTGATAGAGACACACGCAAAGTGCTGACCCATGACAAGGAATGAAAGTCACATCTGTTCCACACCAATGTGGAGATCCAGTTGCTGCCCCAAGCTCTACTGAACACCCAGAGGACAGGACACCCATCCCACGTGGAGGCCAGGCTGGTTTTCCCAAGCTGTACCCCACACCTGGAAGGCATGGCTCCTTCTATTGGGGGTCTGCTTAAGCCTTGAAAGACCAAGTGCAAATAGAATAGTATTGAAAGGAACCAGAGTTATGAAAGAGCCTCTCCTCAGAAGCAACTGGGAAAGACCCAAGACTGCAAAGACACTGACCCATTGCACCTAGGAGCCCGCCTTTAGCTTAGAAGCTACTCTGCGATTTCCAAGGTCAATTCTTTCGAGATTCTCTATCTCAGAATAACTCTCCCCCTCCCCGTTACCCACACAGACACCCTGAGGTAGAGAAGGTCTTGTCTCATTTGTGGTATGGGGATGCCGAGCTGTGATAAGTCACATTACAATGCCCTACCTCGTCAAAGACATCCTGGTGTTTGGAAAGCACAGGTCCGGTGAAGAGGTGCTTAATGACACTGAGATCCAGGATGTGGTCACCGATGGCCACACCGATCCGAGGTCTTGGCTAGGAAGAAGGTGACATGTTCAGTCGTGGCAGGCGTAGCTCACTGAAACATCCTACTGATGGGCCGGCCATGGATCCCCTCTAGACAGCCCTCAAGGAGAGGGAACTGAGAATCAGGACCCCCGACATTCAGGACAAGAAGGAAAAGGAATCAATGGTTCAGCGATGGGAACTAAATTGAACGCCCCTGGGAATCGGGGAGGCACAAGTAGCTTTGTACAAGCCATTGTCGAGGCAGAGTTCCCAAGCACTGCTTACATGCCTCTCGTGGTAAACTGCTCAACTTACTAAGTACCTGGATTCTTTTTCAGGGTAGACCCGGGCCTTTGCTCAGGTCATCTGTGTGTGTGGCAGATGAGTAAAGTGCTCCATGCCCAGTGACTTGAACAACTCTGTGTAGGATCCAATGCAGGAGTTGTTAAAGCCAAACTGCTCAAACCACGTGGACACCAATCCTTCCCACACCACAAAAATCCCTGTATCAATTCACACAGATAGAAAACCTCAAACGTTAGACCGAGGTTGATCTCTGACCACATGACCCTGAGCATTCTCAATCCCCAGATGATAGTATTGCCAGGGAGGGAAACGAGATCTTTAGGAGGTGGAGTCTTGCTGGAGGAAGCAAGTCACTGGGGGGAGACCCTGAAGTTGGACAGACGGGTCCTATTTCCTCCTGCTCCTTGCTCTCTCTGCTTCCTGATGGCTGCAGTGACATGAAACGACCTCCTCCTGCTGTATGTTCCCCGTCTTAATTGTCTCTTATCCCCCTCTGGAACAATAAGCCAAATAATAAACACTTTCACTGCCTTAAGTTACTTGGGTTAGAGTATTTTCTCACTGCAACGGAAGAGTAGTTGCAACACGACATTCCTGTTTCACTTCAGCTTTATAACATTTGGTCTTGTGTGACATAAGCTGTCCAAAGCGAATCTCCACTAACTCCCGCCACGGAAGGAGGGTGTGCGGAGAGGAGGCTGAGCAACTGGAGCCTACCTTTATTGCCTCTACCACCCACACCTGATGCTTAGCATCTCTGAGCCACGTCGCCCTTAGGTAAGTGGGGACAATAACCCAATGGTAGGTTTGTTGTGAGATTCAGTCTACACCCATAATTTCCACATGAGAACACACCATTCACAGCACAGCCTCCATGGGGCGGCTCGGCACCTGTAACCAACATGCAGAGGAGCAACTTGGCTGCCGACCTCCACAATCAGAAGTTCCTCAGGACACGATGGCAGATAACAATCATCGTGAGAGGCATGTAAGCCATGCTTGGAAATTTTGCCTGGAATTGGCAGTGAGTAATTCATTCAGAGAGGGAGGTCTCAGGGGGCTGGCACCTAAGTTGGCTCTTGAAAAGAGAAGAGGAAGAGTACTCCAGACAGAAGTGAGACCTGTGCTTAAGGCCCTGTGGCAGGACACTGCTGCTAGTGAATCCCAGAGACTAAAAAACTGTCACTGCAACTTGAAGGAGCAAAGGCCAGGAGGCAGCGGCAGGACCAAGCTGTGACAAAGCACTTGGCAAACTGACCTCTAGGCCACTGTCCACCTCCCTTCCCAGAGGGCCTCTGACATTGCCTTCAGAGAGCAAAATGCAAAGGTGGGGGACTTCTCCTGTGTCTTTGGTTACCAGGGTTGGGATCTGTAAGTAACGACTGAATAAAATAATCAATTGACAGCTGCATAAATTCACTGCTGTTCCACCCTAGCTAGTGGCACAGGGAAGGGAGGTTGGCTGTGGCCACCACTGCCGGCCTGTCCAGTACCTGCAGTGACAACTCAGATGAATCTGTGATAGCACAAGGCCCAGGACCCCGTGAAAGCCCAAAGAGGCCAACTCTCTGCTCTTCTCAGAAATATCTAGCTGCTTCTGTGAACATTTAGTAAAAGAAACTGTAGGGCATGGCGTTTGAAAGCCTCTGGCCACGTGCAAAGGGACATGGATTCCTCCCACGGAAAAGCAAATGAGAACTGTGGGGTGTGCCTGCCCCTCACAAACGGTCCTGTCTAATGGCCCAGAAGAGACTAGAACATCTGTCCTGAGGGCAAAGTGACAGAAGAGGCCAGAGGGAGGGTTCTGCTTTTCAGACGGCGATTGGCTGGCACAGGTTAGGGCCCAACACCTCCTATACAGACAGAGCTGAGCGCGAACTTCCATGTCCTTGGAACATCTGGTCATGCCTGCCAGTTATGCAACCACAGTGACTCTTCCAACACAGACAAGAAATGGCAGCTGCCTGGGGTACACGTGGCAAAAAGGGTCCTCATATTTGCAGAAGGAGCCAATTGCCAGGCACCTCATTAGGCAGAGTATGTTATACTTTTTTATTTTTATATGTCCTGGGTATGGAACCCAAGGTTTTTTTGTGCATGCTAGACAGGTGTTTTACCACTGTAATATACAACCCAGCCCCTGGAGGACTTCAGGGTCTCTGTTAGGAGGTAAAGCAACTCCTGGGATTCTGGAGCTCATAAAGTTGAATCAGCAGCGAACCTTTGGAGAAAGAAGCAAAAAGCAATACCACAAACAAATCTAGAGAAATAGGCCCAGTTGTGTATTTGCTTCAAAGTCCTCATCTCCAATCCCTTTTCAGGGATTTCCTCCCAATCAGATTAGTCGTCCCCGACAAAGTTCATTTACCTAAGTGTTTCAGACCAACACGGCAGCCCACAGTAGAGATAGAGTGAATTCCAGCCAGGGTCCGAAAAACCTGCCGTCTTAAATCACACAGCACTAGGCTAGGAAATGTGTGTCGCCTTCTAAGTTGCCAAAAATGCCAGGGCTAGCTGGCTAGATTCTAGGTACAGGCCTGCTGTCCAGGAGACCTGCACCTTGCGTGTCTATCAGAGTTCGGTGGAAGCTGAGGCTGAAGTGCAACGTGCACAATTTTGCGGCCACGGGAGGGATGCGAGCCTCAGACTTCCTCCCCCGAGGCTCTGCTGGACCGGCCAAGGGCTCCCCGCGCCCCCCTCCGCGCCCCGCGCCCTCCCCACGCCCGTGTCCAAGCGCCGCAGCTCACGTGGCCTCGGGTGGAGAAGACGCCGTAGGGCAGGTTCTGGATGGGGAAGTCGGAGTCCGCGGCCACCGGAATGAAGGACATGTTGGAGGGCGCAGGAAAGCGAAGTGGGCAGAGAGCGGGCAGAGGGCGCTCAGCCAGACGGAGCCGGGCTTCTACCCCAGGGCTGCTTCTCGGGGTTACCCCACCCCCTGACACCCGCCCCCTCCCCACCCCTGTACCACCCCTGAACCCATTTCCTGGCTCCCGGTTACGCCCCCAGAACATGCCCTCCTTCACGACTGCCCCGCCCCGCCTCACCTCCCCCTTCCCCGGGGAATCCGCGCCCACCGCTTTTGTCCCAAGCTTTCCCCAACCCCCCCATCCTAGTCCCGCTCCGCGGCCTGTTGGTCTCACCTTGACCTCCAGGGCCCGCCCCTGTGCGGGCTTCGTTTGCATAATCTCTCCCTGGCCCCGCCCCTTCCGCAGGTTGCCCCGCCTCGCTGGGAGCCTGCGCTCGGGCCGGGGCTCCACCGCCCGAGACCTGGGTTCAGACAGTGTCCGAACACCCCCATCTTGGCCCTTTGGCTGCGTATGCTCACTATGCTCACCGGTCCGCGCAGACATTTCCAGGGGTGAAGGGGACCCTCAGGCAGCTTAAGAAGACTTGACGTTACAGCAAACGTTCTGAAATGTGTAATATGCTTGCGTATTCATGTTCCACAATTCTGTTCAGAGTTGACACAAGAGTTGCTTCTAGTTCAGAGTTGATGCAAGAATTCAGTCGGTTAATGTTTGTTGAGCACCTGGCATACAGTGTGTGTGTGTGTGTGTGTGTGTGTGTGTGTGTGTGAAGAAAGGAAGGGATGTGTGTGTGAAGAAAGGAAGGGAAGGAAGAAGGAAACAGGACGAGGGGAGTGAGGAAGAAAGGAAAGGGTGTACATGCACTTGGGGAATTATGCTCTTGGTGTGGCCTAATCGCTGGTGCAATGGAAGCTTTGGTGTCCGCGGTGTGGTCAGGGATCCGCTGAGAATGTAGAGCATTGATGCTGGCAATGCATTGCATGCTGGTGGATGACAGCGGTTACCAGTGGAACACAGTGTGGGCCAGGGCTCCCTGCACCCCCCTCCGGGCAGGAGATGTCTCAGAGGCTGTAGTGAGGAGTTGAGCTGTGGCAAGGCTTCCGAGGGGGGAGAGACTAGAAACCCGCAGGATGATGTAAGCAGAGAAGCCTGAAGCCATAAGCCAGAGCGCTGGGCCATTTACTGGAAGTGAGCTCCCTTCCTAGGCACTTAGGTGACTGGCACTGACCACAGTCCACAAAGCCTGACCACCCATCTCCAGGAAAGGGCTCAAGCTCTCTCCTGCCCCGAAGGGCTGCCACCAGTTTTATTTTTGAGACAGGGTCTTGCTGCCCAGACTAGTCTCACACTTGCTAACTCAAAGATCCTCCTGCTCCAGCCTCCGCTGTGTAGGATTACAAGACAGTGTGTGTGTGTGTGTGCGTGTGTGTGTGTGTGTGTGTGTGTGTGTGTGTGTGTGTGTGTTTTAAAGTTTGCCAAGATGGGAATCCTGTCTTCCTTATGGCACATGTAGTTTGTCCATATTCAGCAGCACACCTAGTGTAAAATAAGTGCTTCATAAATGTATTTTTAAGCCCCTCCTCCTTTCTCTTTTAAAGAAAGTTGCTGTGATATCCAGACGGGTCCCAAAATACTGGACTCATGTAATTTTCCTGCTTCAGTCTCCTGATCTGCTTTATTTTTACTTTTATTTACATGTTTACATATCCCAGGCTGGCCTCAAACTTACTATGTAGCTGAAAATGACTTTGAACTTCTGATCCTTCTGCTTCCACCAGGTCTGTATCTCCAAGTTTTCACGGTGCTGGGGATCAAATACATGGCTTCCTTCATGTTAGGTAAGCACTCTGCCCACTGAATCACATCTCCAGCCCACAAACTCAGCTTAAGTGAAATGAATCAATAGCCAACACATGTATACCAGGTCCTGGGGATACACTGGCAATTCAGTACTCCCAGTTTTCTTTTGTAGAAGAAACAGGACTGGGATTTTCCACTAGGTACATGTAAATTGATAAAGGCCTAGACTCAGTGGTGTTCAGTATGTGGTTCACAGCCACATACGTCCCAGGATTGTTGTGAATGCAGCAGGATAGGTTTGAAGATGATGTCACATCATACATCACATCCGAGGTAGAAGATCAGTCACAGGAGGAAGTGAAGAACCTTCTGAGCAGAGGGTGGGTCAGACCGTGTGGGAGAAGGGATGACTGAGCCCAAGGGGAGTAAGAGTTTGTCGCTTTGAAACATGACTTGCCAACCCACTAATTGTAGAGATGTTCTAAAAAATGCGAAAAACTGTTGTTTGGAAAACAGCTTTTGCGTTAACTTGCAAGCACACGTTTTCTTTTTCTTTCTCCTCTTGTGGGAAGGGGTGTATTTGGCTTGTACATCGAAACAATCCTGAAAAAGAATTTTAAAGAGCTGGGCGTGGTGGTGCGCGCCAGTAGTTCCAGCACTTGGGAGGCTGAATTGCTGTAAGTTCTATGTCCGCCCTTGCCCCAAATGTCTCTCTCCACATCTTCCTTAGCACTATTGGTTGAAGATAGTATTCTCTTTTCTCAAATGCATGCTTTTGAAACGTTTGTCAAAAATTAGGTGTCAATAGCTTGGTGTTTTCATATCTGGATGTCCTAGTCTATTGATGTACATGTGCCATTTCTGTTAGAGACTTTGTACATCAACTGGAGAGGTGATTATGATTTCCTCCGGCACTGCCCTTCCTGCTTAGGATTGCTTTGGCAATTTGGAGTCTATTGTGTGTGTTTCCATTTGGACTTTAGGATTGTTTTCAGAATGTCACTGGAGCTTTAATGCAGAAAGCACTGAATCCATAATACCATTGCTCACCATGAGCATGGGAGGGCTTTTCATTTTCTAATTGTGTTGGCTTCTTCAATTTCTCTCCTCAGTCTGAAGATTTTTATTGTAGAGTCTTTTCACCAGCATGATTACATTTATTCTAACTTTTTTTCAAAGCTGGTTTCCTTCTCAAGTTTTAATATTAGAGTTGACATAAAAGAATGTAAGTGGACTTTGGGAGTGCCGAGGTTCCAATATTTCAAAGGACTTAGTTAGACTCTGTCCATCTCCACATTCCTTGACTTTACAGCCTAGTTAATTTTTGTTGATCTACCATTCCCCTCCCCCTTTTCTTTTTTTAGTGTTTCATACAGGATTATAGTTAATTTGTATTTTCACACCTTAACCCCCAATCTTGTCTTCCCTCTTCTTCCCATTAGAGCCCCCCTTCCCCCCTGCCAGATGCCTTCTTATTTCAAGTCTTTTCCCATGTGTAGCCTGCCTGGTTAATCTCAATGCTTACATGTTAAAAGAGAAAACACAACCAACCAGGAAGCCAGTCTAAGAAAGATGAAATATGAATTGAATTCTCTCCTAAATCCCGAAAAATGTTCACTTAAATATTCTAGAAACTATGCAAAAGGGGAAGTCTAGCCATTATCTGTTTAGTGTAAATTGTTTTCCATTGGAATAGGATGGACTTTGTGTGGACCTAGAGTTGTAAATTAGAATGAATCTTTTTCCCTTAAGTTGTTATCTATTTGATCACAGCAGGAAAAGAAACTACAACTTCCAGACAGCCTGTGCTGTGTGTTGTCTCTCATCTACGGAGTGCTCATTTTCATCCTTATGAGTTTTATATAAAAATTTACTGAAGATTTCTAAGTGCATTTCAAGTTTTTTTCCTTCCTGTGTTAAGGCTTAAACTCAGAGCCTTGACCATGCTAGTCAAGTATTTTGTTGCTAAACTACACCTCGGCCATCTTAACTTCATAAAGGGAAGCATCTCATGCATTGTTCTTATCGTGCTCCTAAAGCACTTGCAGGACTATTTCTTACACTGCACTTCTGTTTGGCACTACGGATTAGTTCTAGTTGCTGTGTGGCAGCATTTCACATGGATGTGTTGCATTTTAGCCATCACTCTTCTTGAAGACTTGGGTTCTTTGTGAGTTTCTAAGTTTTCAGTTTTAATTTGTGTTAAATTTTTCTTAGGGATACAGTGGAACTCCTGGAATTTAAAGGATGTTCAAAGTTCAAATTCAGGACTGGCGAGCTAGTTCGGGGGTTAAGCCTCTGCTTTGCAAGCAGAAGGACCTTTCAGAGCCCACATTAAAAAAAAAGCCAACTGGAAATAGCTGTGGCCTGTATTTCTGACAGTGAAAGACTGACCCTGGGAAACCCCAGATCAAAGCAAAAAGAAGGTACAGCAATCCAGATTCCTGAAGTTACCCTTGGGCCTCCATAGGCAAAAAGTGCTCTTTGATGTGGGCCTCTCATTCACGTAAGTATACGCATGCACACGCGTACACACATTAAAAAAAATTCAAAGTCATAAAAAGTAAAAATGAACTTTCAGGTGGAGCAAATCACTGTTTACTACCCCAGAAATATCCTTGGAGTCCTTTCTACAACCGGTTGCTGCAGGCTTCTGAAGCTTGGGGCAAGGGAATGGGGCATCTGGCCTCACAATCTACGACCTTCACCTGCACTTCTCCCACTCTGCAGCCTGTCCTCTCAAGTAGATAAAATCTTGAGAACCATTCTGAACAATAGTTGAACAGACATTTACTTTTAAAGCCTTTACAGTTAATGTACCTAAGTACATAAACCTCTGTACCCTAAAGATCTTAGTAGTTCTTTGTTTTCTTTCCCTGGGAGTCATAAGTCTTCTGACATTTTTATTGATGGTGTACAGTGCTGTTTCACCTTTTCCTAAACCACCATGTCCGTCCAGCTCTGTTCCTTAAGTCTCCTTCCCTGGATGCGACATTGCCTTTAGCCCACACCAAAGTTCAACTCTCTGCCTTGATCCTATTCTGAGTAATACACTGGAACGTTAATGGGTTCATTCTAGACACGGCTGTTAAGTGGTATGTTCTAGTTTTCCATTTACCTGGAGTAAAGAAATGTAACTGAATTCTGAAAACTGTTGTACCTTGCTACCTAACCAAACCTTACTATTTTTAGTAACTTCTCTCTGGATTTAAGTTCTCCATAAAAATCATGAAATGTATGAGCAATACGTCTTCTGGCTTCTTAGGAATGGTTTGCACCAGCAGCTGGGACCACAGCTCCGTTTTAAACACAAACTACACTATGGGACAGCTTTGTTTCTGACCAGAAAAAGGAGTTGCCATTTTGGGGTAGACCCTTGGCTGGTTTTCATAAAAAGTACCACCGGCTTAAAGAAATTCCTTTGTAGGCCTGAGGACATAGCTCAGTGTGGCGGTGGGACATGTCTATAACTCCAGCACTCAGGAGGTAGAGGGAGAATTAGGAATTCAAGTCCAGCTAGGGCTACATGAGACACTGTGGTGGGAGCAATGTCTTTAACAGCTAAAGCACTTGCAGCACAAACCAAAGGACTGGAGTTCAGATCCTCAGATCCCACATAAAATGCTGGCTGGGCAGTTCAGATCTCTAGATACCACTTAAAACGCTGGCCGGGCAGCCCGCTTGTAATTCTAGCCCTGGAAGGCACAGCCTGGGACTCTCCAAAGCAAGCTAGCTGGCTAGACTAGCTTATCAAGGAGCTCACAGTTTAGAGACCCAGGCTCAAAAACTGCAAGATAGAATGATAGTGACTGACAAAAATCATTCCCATATGCAACTCATATGAATACTTGCTCGCACACACGTGCACCCATACACATGCAAACGTGCACATACAAGGAAATGGGAAATAATCTGCCAGAAGCATGGCCCACATGACTACTGTTACATGTGCATCAGCAGAGAAAAGGCGGGGTCTACACTTGAGTGCTCTGACCTGTGAACATCTAATTAGGAGCCTGACACACCAGTGTTACTGATCTCTTGAACCTCAACATAAGACCACCCCTCCCCCACCGTTCTAATTGCCAGGAGTCACCCTGAGCCATTTGACATACCTGAATGAGGGTCCCCCGCATAGTTTCAGTTAAAGTGACTTGTTCATTCTCAATTTAGAGCAGTGTGTGTGTGTGTAGGGGGAGTTGGGGTGGTGTGTGTGTGTGGGTGCTTGTATCCTGGGCTGCTAGACTATGGGGCGAGATCGCTGGAAGAGTACCTGCTGAAGCAGAGTGACAGTGTGAGAACCAAGGACCAAGTGAGGTCTGGTGGCCAGTTAGTCCTGGAGCCCAGGCCCATGTACCCATTCCTAGCTGAGGTCTGCGGTAGACATACACACTCAGTATGCAGCTGGCCCTCAGGGAAGGTTCCCCTGACTTAGCAAGGTCAGTCGAGAGATGGCCAAGTCTCCCAAAGTTAAAGCCCAATGGGCCTTGGTGTATTCCCAGCACCAAGGCCTTTCAGGGGTGCGGGGTGGCTCTGCACTCGGGATGCTCCTCACACTTCTCTGAGTTACTTTTCAAAGTTAGCTTTTCTTGTGAAGAGGTGTTCATATCGGGAGGCATGAAAGATTTTGAAGGCTCAGCTTCCTGTTGTCTGTCCAAAGCTTTCTGAGGTGAATAATCTTAGTGCCGCATCTTTGTTAACCAACAAAAGAATTCCAACATCTGTGAGCCCAAACCATAGATTACCATTCCAGGGACTGGGCTCATCTGGTGGGCTTATTCAGCCGTAGGGGGAGACTGGCAAAACTACCCATCTTCAGTTTTATTAGGGGTTCTTATGTGGAGCCGGAAGTTCAATCATAGCAGCTATCTACATCCTAAATATATTTTCCTTTATTGCTCATATATTAGTCCTTTTTTAATTTTTTAAAGACATGAAGATGGGAGGCTACGTAAGAGAGAACCTGGGGCTTGGGGAGCAGGAAGAGGTAGATATGGTCAAAATGCATTACATGTAAGACATTGTCAAAGAATAAATGAAATTATAAAATAACTATACAGTTCTCTTCTAGTTCTGAGTTTGATTACTATGAATGAGTTCTTTTTCTGATCTGTTGTCACTACGTAGAGCAGGTTAGCCTTGAATTTGCTGTGATCTACCTATGCCCGACCTCCACAGTGCTTAGATTACACGTGTGTATTACAATGCCTGGCTTAGTTAACTCATAAAATACTTTGTCTGCAACTGCTGAAACAATCAAAGACGTTCTCATTTTGACAAGGGATTGACAGCCACAGTAGTGTTTCTATGCTTAAGGGGAGCAGAGGAAAGGGTTCTGGGAAATACAACTGGGTCCTTGTTCGTCATCGGAGAGGACGACCCAGAGGAGAGTCTGGCATGCACATTAAAGGACTCTCTGGGGATTGGGGGGGAGGCACTGGAGGATGGGGAGGAAGGGGTGAGGGGAGGGGAGCAGGGGGTTCGGGGGGAGGAGAAGGGACGGAGGGAAGTGGTGTACCTAACCTATTAAGTTTGTATGAGCAGAAATAATAAAAATGTTAAAAAAAAGGGGGGTTCTCATTTTAATCAACTTGTATGGTCAGCTAAATTTACATATTTTAATATTAAACTACCTTTTATACAGGGATAAACTACCTTTTATACAGGGATAAAGAATTTTAGACCAAATATGGCTAATGAGTGTTTGTATTTCCATTATATAAAATACACACATACACAATGCTTCGTGTACATATATTTAGAAAAGGCTGACTTCCAGGTAAGTTTGGAAAACAGAATACAAACGGGTCCTATGGGAGGGGTCTTTTTACTGTACAGTTCTGTAATTTCTCAAATCCTGCCTAGCAGGGGCTTTATCACGAGTGCAGGACGAAATTGAGGCCATGCTATAGTCTTCCGCTCACAGGAATATAGTATATCATCACAAATCAGCGGACGATAGATGGAGAATAGCAGTAATACTCTTACCAAATTATGAAAAAAGAAAACAAAATGACTCAGCAAGCTAAAATTAATTACCAGAAAGGAGAGAGAAAAAGCAACACAAGGGAACACTGAGTTTTTCCTTTTATTTAATCAAAGACTGGTGAATAAACATAAACGCAGCACAATCACTTCAGACCATCTCCATAATGTGCACACAGACCATCCACAGTAGTCTGAAAAGAGGTTTGCAGTCAGGAGTGCAATGATCCAGCTTTTTCTTCCCTTGCTCAGAAAAAATAATAATAATAATAATAAAGTCGAACACAAATTTAAAATCCTAGCACATATTCTCCTGTGACAAATGATTCAGACATAAATAGTGGGTGCAAAGAAACTATATGCTAACAAATGTATAAACCTTTGTTAATGAAAAAACAGAAGCAGCCATAATGATTAAGATACATTCAGTTACTGATAACTAGTTGTGCCCAGAAGGGCATTATCAAAAGGGAATCGTGCTGCAGAGAAAAGCTATCTATACATACACAGTGAGAAATAAACTGCAAGATTAACGCATGCATGTTTAATACTGGAAAAATCACAGCCCTCCAAAATTTCTCCACATTTGTTATAAAAGCCCTCTGCACTCAGCTAAAATTAAAATGATCTTAAAAGGATAATACTTGTAAAGTATAAATCTTTTCAGCCACAGAAACTGCAATGGAAATAAATGTTCAGAGTCATTTTCAAAACAAAAACAAAAATCTATTCTTCTGATGACATGCATGATTCAAAGGTCTATGCAAGATACGGTGCTCTACATTCCCAAGGACTAGGAAAAAAAACCTCAAGTCAATTTTTAGTTTGCAGATGGTCAAAGGATTTTGTATTCCAGCAGGAGTTCAAATCTTCTGGATCTTTTCACCAACAACTACTGGATTTTCTTTTCTGATTTTCTCAGCAGCATCGGCTTTGTAATTGTAAGAGCAATTGTGTACATCTGAGTAACGGTGCACACCACAGTAAACATTTCCACACCGGCATTCAAACCCTGAGAATGGATGAATACATGCACAGCATGAGTTGGACAGGAGAGAGAAACATTAAGTTCTTTCCATAGTTAATGTTCAGTAACAGCATGCCCATATAGGCAGAATCTAAAGAACCCTTCTAAGTAAAGATTACTGAGCTACTTTCTCAAGTCGACTTTTGTAAAGTTTCAGTTTTTGTTTCTACCTACAAATTCTGACATCACACTTAAATCTCCTTCTACTCTTAGGTCCAACGACATAACCAAAAGTGATCTTTCTGAAGCACAATTCTCATTTGTTTTTGCATATAGGGTCTCATGTAGAATAGCTACTCTTAACTCCTGATCTTTCTGTCTCCCTTGGCAAGGCTGGGGTTACCAGGCACATGCCACCTGCCAACATCTTTGTCACTCAAAAGCTACTCTCCTGTGCCTAAGTCAGCAGAATGCCTCCCATAACTATTTGCAGCTTCATTGTTTTCCACCATGAACTACTTTAATGGGCCTTTCCTTAGATCCTGTATCCACAGTGCCCTTGCTAGAAGCTGGGGTGTAGCCACCTGACTCTTTTCCTGCTCTCTGAACAGGCCCTAATCTTTTGCTACGAGTTTTGGTTCAGACTATTCACTCTGCTTGAAATGTCCCTGCTTCTATCACCAGCTTTCTTTACTGGGCGCTGGTTCTCTTCTTTTATCTACATATACCATCATTGATCATGTATGTACTGCTATCCCAGAATGCCAGAGCAGTTAACCTGCACGGAAAGCATATTCTTTGCTGAGTGTGAATGCTGTGAACACCGGCAGCTGAGTTACAGACGCCAATAGAACTAGTGTGTCTTACAGTCAGTATTTGTGCCAGCTCATCGGGTCCTCTAAAAATACTTCCTCCCAGGTAAGAGACACATCTTCACCTTTTCACAGCATTTGGCACATTAACTTTACTTGTCAAATTCTCTCAAACTCAGCTGACATGAAAATTTATGAGAAAAGTTATTCATTTCATATTTAGGCACATCATTAAAGCTATTTTTAAAGTTAATTCAGAAGCTGAGGTGCATCCACACAGAATCTCGACTGAAGGCAGTCACAGTAAGCATGTGGTATTCCAAAGCATGATCTTAACGTTAAACCGCCAACGACCCTTACCAGTAAGTCCCACTTTCTTCCTGCACATGAAACAGCGATTCTTTTTTTGTTTTGGTTTTTCAAGAGACTTGCTTTGCTCTTCAGATGGCTGCTGTGTTGTATCTGATACTGAAGATGATAAAACAGGAGGGTGGCAAAATTAATCATGCAGTATGATTTTGACATTTGGGTGGTGTTGGCCCTCATTCCACCCACTTATCTGTAATTTAGAGGACAAATGAGGAACTTTCTCACAAGCAAGGGAAAATAATCATAAACTACATAATTGTTAACAAAAATGTGATACTTTTGATTAAGTGTATATATCCACACATAACTAAATGGTGACTTGGAGATCTTGTTTTTTTGGGGGTAGGGAGGTACACAAAAATACTACCTGGGAATTCTAAGAATATATGTAAGAAAAGAGTCACATAAAAACTTAACATTATATACAGCCAGCATTAATGAACACACAAAAAATTTTTCTCATGTTCTCCGAATATTTCACATACAAGTACTTAATTTTGCCTATAATCCAGCACTCAGAAGGCTGAGACAGGAGGATTGCTGTGAACCCAAAGTCAGTCAAGTCTACAAAGTGAAACCCTATCTCAACCTCACTGTTCCTTCCAAAAGCACTAAAATGTAATGAAACAGAAAGGGATACCAAGAAACATTAAAATGTTGCCACAGAGATAACAAATTGATGATTTACATGTCAAACAAGGCCAGATGTGCCAAGACTCCTGAAGAATTATTATTCCTAAACACTAGCTCTTCGGGGCTTCTCTCCTGTCATTCACGACCCTGGCATCCTGAAAACTGTCGCCAGAGCCAAAGTCTGCAACCTGCCCAGAACACAAGGTGTCTTGTCTGAAGACAGTACATGGCTTGTTGTGGGGCGAGCTCTTGTCTATTCTGCCATCATCTGGACCTTCTCAGTCGTCGCTGCTCCTCCACACACTTCTAACAAGTCATCCTAAGGCTTCCCTTTTCCTCAGTCCACTTGTGCATCTTCTTTTAAGGCCAAGATCAAATACTCGGTTTGCCTTCACTCTCATCATTGTCACCACCCCACTGGGCCTTCTGCTCAAGGCCCTCTCCAAACTCGTTTTCAGGGTACAACCAGTCATGTCTTGGTTTTGCGGAAAGCTAACAGTATCACCTATAATGTTTAAAACATTCCGGTGGCTTGCCACCATCTCCAGGGTAAGACCCAAAACCTTCCTGATTCTCTTCATCCATATTTATCTGACCTTGTTGCATATTACTCAGGCCATCACATGCTTCAGCCACATTTTTTACTTGTGGTTCTTGTGAGGCAGTCTCGCTGTGTCTTCTTTCGACCATTTGTCTTTCCTGTCCAAGCCTATAGTACCTACCAGCACAGGTCTGGAGCTCTACCACAGCACTTTCCACACTGCTGCCAACTGTCCATCTGGCTAAAGGCCTTGCTTAACGGACTTCTCTGTTCTATTGCCATGTTACCAGAGTCGCCCTCGATGCCTCTGTTACCCAACAAACAAATATCTGTTGAACTGCAGAACTGAGTCACTGACCAACTTTGTCTCTCTGGCACCACTTCTACAGCCGCACCACCCTAACCCATAGCAGATGTTCAAACAAACGTTCATTACAGTAGATTCTGGCTTGCTTTAGTTTAACTCATCTAGTATTTTAAAAAACATGGCACAAAGCACAACACCATAGGCTATTGAGTGACTATGGACTATGGACTAACAAAGAACAACTTCTCCACCTGATATGCAGAAGCTAGTCAGGACAAGTTCAAGTAAAACACTATTTTGAGATAGGGATCCCTCTGTAAACTCAGACCCAAATCCTCATGCCTTAGCCTCCCAAGTGCTGAGATTGCAGATGTGATTCCCCACAGCTGGTTAACATCATATAGCTGTACAAAAGCTTTTTATTTCAATGAACAAAATACTTCTACCATGAGAGCTCACTGAAGGCAAGGGTCAAAATTTTAAATGTCTTATTTCATCCTCAGCCCCTACAACAGTATCAGATAAAGTGTGGCACAGTGCCTAGAACTCTAAAATAATCATTTAGCCTGTAACTAGAAATGAATTGAAATATTTACAGTCTTTAACATTTACAGGTGACAATAACCTGTTCACTGAAAACACTTATATTCATGGAGAAGAGTGAAAACACATTCACCTGCTATGCACACAATGTGTTTCGTACCTGAACAACATTTTGCAGCATAAGACCTTAAGACCTAAAGCATACGGTTCTTTACAGAAGCAGATGTAAAGCCTCTGAGCTAAAAACTGGTAGCTATCTAAAAGTTCGTGACCTAGAACTTGCATATAGAACTAGTCATGATCAAGCAGTCTTAAGAGATGAAGGGCCTTTCTTTACCCCAAAGTATTAGCAGAGCCAAATAAACACTGAACAATCTGAATTTAGATGAATCCATGGGCGAGATGGTAGAGTGCTCTGTGGAAGTTATGATTCCAAGAAATTCCTCAGGTTGTATGTGAGACCAAAGAATTCTTTATTCAATTCTAGTTATATAAAAGGAAGTATTTCAATTCTTCAAGGAGCCACTTAGTGGTCCAAAAGTCAAAGAACTACAATCTCACTCTCCTTAAAATCAGAATAGGGACAATTTCTTCAGAATTAGTGGTTTTTCATATAGAGAGCTGAGAAATGGAAATGAATTGGGCCCTTATTAAGAACAGAGGGATTAGTGAGATGAACTCAGTTGCTATAGATGCTTACACTGAAACCCCTGAACCAAATGGTAGAGAGAACCTACTTCTAAAAGCTGCCCTCTGACCTCCACTGTGCTGTGAATGCACGTGATGCACATCGCTGTCTGTCTCTTAAGTAAAAGCGTGGTAAGAGGACTAAGAATAGGTAACCTCTATCACATCCACTGGTCAGCAAAAAGCAGTAAAATAAACTGTGTTTGAATGTTTGCCAGCTGAATTTCTAATGGAATTTCTGACCAGACAAGAGACTACTGGCCACTATTGTTAAAGCACTGGACAGGTAAAAGTGGTTTAACTACCCACATGGAGGATCACATTCAAGAGGAACAAGGCCCTCTGCTCTGGGTCCTGTAAACAGAAAGAGAGTACAAGTATTATAGTAAGTACATAACGCAATTGACAATCCACCACTGTTTGGGGGCACACTCATAAACCACTGCAAAACAAGTTACCTGAAGATAACTGTAACAGGAAACCCCAAACACTATCTTAACATATCTAACTCCTCTTGGTAGTGCACACGTCTACATAATATATTATTTATAAACTTTTCTCAGAAAACCAGGACAATCCTCCTTGTTTAAGAACTAGACAAAGCTTTTCTTGACATGCAGTGTTTGAGATTGAATCTGGAGCCCCAAAGTGAGGCAAGCATTCCACCACTGAGTTAATCCCAGTGAAGAACAGGACGCGGGATTTTAAAAATATGAATCTTTCTGCTTCCTTCTGCACACTGGGTGCGGAGACGCTGAATCACTGAAGGACACAACCACCCACTGGGATAATGTTTATCTCTCTTCTCTGGACCTCATGTTTCTTTCACTGAAAATACGGGTTGGCAATGAATGAACCTGACATTATTTCTAGCTCAAAAAACTCTTTACAAATAACTGAGAAAAATTTCAGTGCTCAAGAGAAATATAGAATTTCAATGATAGTAGCATTCAAAAGAAATAACTGTGTATTTATTATTTCTTAGGAATCAAACCAAGAGGCAACAATAGGTAAACTATATCATTTTAAAATAGAATCCATATGAAAAATGTTAACTAAATATTTTACATCTTGTGTGTATTGTCTTCAAAACTCAGTGTATATATTATCTTTACACTATAAATAATTCTTAAGTACATACTTAAAAAAAAACTTATTCTGGCTGCCATCTCCAGAGCTCCGTGTCTTTGCAAAGCTCATGGCCACCCTAACATGCACAGTGCTCTGCAGGGGAGCACCTGCCTGACAGGGACAAGGCCCTGGCTCCATCCCAGCATGGAAAATAAATATGGAAAAAGGCTGAGTAGGTCAGTTCTTGCTAGCAGCTCTCTGAGGACAAAAACAAAGACCCTGTTAAAATTAATGCTCCTTATAAAGGGTCTAGGCAGGGGAAGCACATAATTAACATGCATAAGATCCTATCTCACTAGCACCAAAAAGGTCAACCCAACAACACAAAAACCTCTATTCTTCAGCATTTCCCATTGTACCATTTCAAATCACCTTTCCAGCTTTAGTTAAATGTACAGATGTTACTTCAGAAACTGGTCATGTGTGTCATGGTTTTTACCTGATTACTGGTTTTCACAATTTCTCCTCCAGTAAAAAGTCCTCTTTATATATTTGGCAAGAGTGGAAGGAGTGGAATAAAACTCAACCCCATTAAGTGTGCAACAAGGTTATGATATCATTGAAAATTATCACCCCTAACTAATTCCTTAATATCTTGCTCATTCTAAAGCAACTTAGCAACTCCCATGCCCTACCCATAGCTCTTTCCAACTAATAATCTTTCTGTATGAATATACACACTGTCTCTTCCTGGAATCCCTGTAAACAGAATCAGAACGTGTTTTTAAAATTTATTTTGTGCACTTGTGTGTGTGTGTGTGTGTGTGTGACAGGGCACTGTATATCCCTGTGGAGGACCAAGAGTGACTTTGGAAATAATCCTGGATTGCCTCTATCTCCATTTTGCTTCACTCACAGGCATTTCAGTCTGTTTTATGTGAGATTTGGGATCTCAACTCAGAAACTTCTACTTGTGAGGTACAGTCTTAACCCCTGAGCCATCTCTCTAGCCCAGCTTCTCTTAACTATTTTTTTTTATTAATTTTAATTGTTTCCTCTTTGTTTCTTGTTTTTGTTGTCCTTTTGGTGCTTTAGATTGAGCCCAGGGCACTGAACATGATAACCATGCACCGTATCAATGAGCATCACCAGCAAAACACCTTCAATGTCTTTGGAATTAGAGACTGAAAATACTAGCTAGCACAGCAATTATCCCCAACTTTTTGAGAAACCACCAGACCGTTTCTCCAAGCACCTGTATCGTTTTGCATTCCCACATGTTCAAAGAGTTTTAGTTTCATACACCTTGACTGCACTTGCTATTGCTCAAAGTGATTCCAGGAGTGTCAAGTAGTAATTCATTGGGGATTTGTGTTGTATATCCCTAATATGTATATATCCCTACTAAAATCCCTAGTATATCCCTACTAAAATTGATCATCCTTCCATTTGCTGATTGTCAGTGTGGATCTTTTCTGAGCAAGTACCTCTTCAATTGTAACTGGGTTTTCCTTCACTGTTGATTTGCTTCATGCATTCTTACCAGATATACGATTTAAAATATTCATTCCTGTTCTGTGAGCTGTTTCTACATTCTTTGAAATAACTACAACATTCAACTTTCCTATCTTTCCCTTTGGTTACTACAGCTTTAGGTGTTTTGCCTAACAAACTGGTACTTAATCCAAAAGCATAAAATTTATTCTTGCTTTAAGAATTTTTAGTTTTAACTCTTATATTCATTTAGGCTTGTTGATACATCTTGGTGAATTCTTGAATATTTTATGAAGCATACTTCTGAAGCAGAGAAGGCTACCTCCCCATCCCTCACCATCATCAAATAATTCTTTTCCCAATGAATGATCCTAGCACCTTCATTGGAATCCAATTGCCCTTAAAGAGACTGTTTTTCTGGGCTCTCAATTCATTCCACTAAGCATCTTCACTACAGTACCACTCTCTGCTATAGTATTTTAATAAATTTTGAAACTAGAAATCATTAGTGCTCCAATTTTGTTGTCCACTGAAAATATTGTTTAGGCCATTTTTTTGCCATTCTTCAAAGTCAGATAAAATATTCTAACCCAAATAAGCTTTCCTAAATCAGTACAATTGTTCCCCTCTGGAGTGCTGTGAACCACTGATGGACGGACAACACTGATCTGAATTGATCCTTGTATTCTTTACAGTTATATTCATTTTACTTTTGATGCCTCAATAATTAAAAAAAAAAAACAACGCTACTATGGGGGCATGATTTGAAAATAAAAATAAGGCTTAGAGAAGTTAGCAAGTGGGAGATGAAGATTCTCCTCTAATACAGATTCTATTCTCTTCTTAGAATGTATAACCCCAGATTTGAGGAACTGAGAAACTAAACAAAGTGCTACCTTGAACAAGGAAGTCAATAGTAGAGTAGGATTGAATACATCAAAATTCTTTGTTTTCTAAGTCTGCTTTGCAAAATGGAAATGTGATTTACATTTCTAAGAGCTTGAAGTACCCTTTTTATATATTAAAAAATTACTTTTAGGGCTAGAGAGAGATGGCTGAGCAGTTAAGATCCTTGCTGTGCACCCACTAGCAAGCTGGTTGTGGTGGTGATGGTCCTGTGGACAGGGAGGCAGCGTGGAGACAGGATTGTTGGAGCTTGCTAAGAGCAAAGTGCACAGAACAGGCTCAAGGTCAGGAAGAGAGACCCTGCCTCACAAAGGAATAAAGCTGAAATTGATAGAAAAGGACACCAGATGCCCTCCTGATCTTCCTGTACACATTCACACACAAATGTCCACACACATACACACGCAAAAATAATTACATAGCATACTGTAGTAAATAAACTCATTTAAACCTGGAAAAAAAAAAAAGCAGAGCCATGAGGCCAAAATTAAAGCAGTACCACCTACTTAATGATGCCATACCCTAATTACAGCAGGATAGATACCTGCAAAAAACTGCAGTTCTGAAGTCCCAGTAAAAAGTGTCTAGAATTCTTACTTAGGCACACTACTAGCTCACCTCTTGCACTGGGACAGTCTCCTTCCTCGATACATTTCCCGAGGGAGACACTGGAGTGGTAAGGAAGAAAATGGATCCTGGGTAGCTTGCCTGAGCAGTCGATGCGCACATTGCATGCCAGCTCACAAGCACCACTGTCTAGTGGAAGGAATGCAGCTACGGTCAGTGCATGGGCTCCAGTTCCAATGCCAACAATTATATGCCTACACCAGAGTCTTTCTCTGGTTCTTTCCATCCAATCATGAAATAGATGGACAACTCATTCTCTGAATATGCTTAGGCAAACCTAGGTGTTTATGTACAAATACAGAAATATATCTGTATCTCTGTTGACATAAAAAGTATTTTTCTTTCAGAAATAGTAAATTGAAACTATTTTTAAAATAAGGCTATTGGCACTGGGGTGACAGCCATGGTAAAGTGCTTACCTTGCCATCACCAGGACCTGAGTTCAGTCCCCAGAACACAAGCAAAAAAAAAAAAAAAAAAGTCCAGGCATGTTGGCATGCTGGCCATTCATTCTAACCTACTTGGCAAGCCCCAGGCCAGTGAGAAACTGTATCAATGTAAAGAAAATGGATCAATACTGTAAGAATGATGCCTGAGGCTGTTTTCTAGACTCCAAATACATATACCTACACCACACATGTACCCACAAACGCCCAAATGTATACACACACACATGCTGTCTCGAATGCATGAATGAGGCTGTTAACAACTGAAAACGAATCCTCTTCTAAACTCAAATGAAGGTGAAACCTACGCCTGGTTTGTCAATGATTCTGTTGAGCTGAAGTAATGAATAAGTTTTCAAGGTACTTAAAACTTCACTTTAGTTTAACCTAAAAGTCACATAATTACCTGAAAAAAGAAGCCTACATTTTTAGAACCCAACCAAATTTTTCCTGATACAGTATCATGACCATCTTTTCAATTGATGTGCTCAGGGTGAGCTGAAGGAGACAATAATGTAATCCATACACCAGAATGACAGAGACTATTTCACATTGTTAAAGCATCAATTCACACATCTATAATCTTTACTTTTAGTCAAACCATACAAACAATTCCATCTTTAATCTTCACAAACTATTTTCACAGCTAATACTCTGAAATGTGTTCTGTCTTAAAACATATATCCTTCCTCAGTGACTGACAGCCTGTTTTCTTCTTTCTTAATCTCCATCTTGAAACTGCTTGCTTCTGGAAAATTCTCCTCTGGCATCTATAGCCTGACACAGCTCAGCATTTACATGGCAGCCTCTCTGCTGGATCGCTTTCCTGCCTGCTCACTAGCTCTCTGTCTCTTTCTTTTTCTCACTCTGCCAATCTCACGGAAAATTTTTCAAATTTCAGGCACAATACTGACCATCTTGCTATCTACCTACATCTTCCAAATGAACTCTCTCATTCTTGAAATTGGATCACTTCTGCCTTACTCATTAAATTTTCTATGATCAACTACTTTTATTAACCTCCCAGTCTAAAGCAGTCGCACCACTGTCACTATGATAAGACCCAGAGTTCTGACACCAGCATTAGTCCATGTCTAATGACTAACCCAATCTACACCTTTCCAATCCACACCTTTCTTTTTTTGTCCTCCCTTCTCTAGAACTTTTCTATTTATAAAAACCTGCTCACTAAAAAACAAAAACAAAACCCTGCTCACTAATTACACTTATGAATTTATAGTAATATGCTGGGAAGACTAAAATATTTACAAGAGCCACCTAGTATATTCACTTCCTGTAGCAGTATCTACATGAATAGGTGAGAATGTCAAGCCTTGGCCAAACGTGAAATAAACTAAGGAAGAATTTGATAGATGATTTAAATTTCCCATTCAATCAACTGTAAACTAATGCTGCTAGATCACCGACCCCACATGTAACACCATGCAAAATTTCCCTCCTAAAAGCACCCCAGAGTGCCACACAGCATTACTCATCCTTAAGCCTATGGTGTAAGTTCACACTCTCACTCCCTCCTCCACAGGAAATGCAGCTTAGTAAACCAATTCAGGAACTTCCTTAATGCCACTCTACTACTAAAGTCTTTAGGTAGTTTCCATTAACAAAGACATAAGGCAAGAGTGCAAGGTGTCACACTGTGAATGCAGGTACCTCCTACACTGCAGACTCAGGTATGTAAAACAGATGCCTGGAAACCAAGCAGGAAAGTCTCCCATAAACTTGAATCAAAACCACAGAGAACCAGATTCCTATAAGCCAACAATCACGGTTTTCTCAGGAAAAAAATGTTTTACATCAAATTGGTTAAATTAAGAGAACAGTGCTCTCTGCTTCTGCTTACTCACTTGTAACCATATTTTTTAAAACAAATTTTGATTTTCTCTTCATGCTGATCTAATTAAATAAGTAGGAAGTGGCTCCCAACATTTCAGTCAATTAAATATCTTTGACGATACAAAACACTCTCCATAATAAAAATATAAATGTATTATAAACAGGCAAATTTTTATACACACCTATGTCTGCCATACAATACTCAAGTGTTAATGAATGACAAAACACATGCTAGTTCATATGCAAACCTTGCAGATCTTCTGTTTCAGGTACTGCTTTGTCCACAGATGTACTGTCCACTTGGGAAGGTGCTACAGATTCTGATAAAAGTGACTGATTTGATACAGGGCTAGAAAAGCAAAAATATTTTCATTTTTTACAATTAGTATTTTTATTTATTGTGTCTTATTTTTAGGGGTCTTGAGATGGGGGCTCACTATGTAACCCAGTAAGTCTTGACCTCCTTCAAGAGTTATGAACTGAAGTGACACAGGAAGTACCACTTACTATTGCACAGAGATGCTTGTTTAGAACTTAATAATCACACAACTTCAGAACCACATACTAATTTAGATCAATTTACTTTTTGGAAAACAAAGCAACAAATGGTGAATTTTTTTTTTGCATATTTCAGGTACTAAATGAAAACCAGCATAATATATCTTGTTTATAGGAACTGTAAATGAATTGTAAAAAGGAACTGTAGTACAAAAACTTAATATATTGCGACATAACAATGTAAAACAGAAATAAGCATTTCTTGTTTTCTTTTTATTTTGTGTGTGTGTGTGTGTGTGTGTGTTTGTGTGTGTGTGTGTGTAAATCACCCTGCACTGTTTCTATCTCCTTTCTTCACTCTGGAATTTCCCAGGCTTCACCCACCAGGGCTGAAAGTGCAGGCCACAGCTGTTTCAGCCTGACATTTTTATGTGGGATCTGGGATCCGAACTCAGGACTTTCTACTTGTTTGACAGAGTCTTAACCTCTGGGCCATGTCCCCAGCCCTGTTTCCTTTTTTTTTCTCTTGGAGGCTGGCTTTGAATTTGTTTTGCAGGTATGAATGACCTTGAATTACCGATGCTCCTGCATCCACCTCTCAAATGATGAACTTACAGGTGAGAACTACCACATCCAGAGGTTAAGAAAAGTATTTCTATATACATGTTGTTATATCTTACTTCACAGTCAAAATAAGAATAAATTATAAAACAAACAAAAGTATTACCTCATGGCACTAACAAAGAGACTGTTTTCTGACGCTAACTGTTGCAGACTAAGAATGCAATTTAAAGAATAACCAGCATGTTTTAGAAGAACTTCAGCAGTGGGGTCTGGATATAGTATGAGGAATAAAGGAAAAGATTTCTAAAAAGGGAACCAAACTTAAAAGAGCTCTCCCCCAAGTATAAACAATAAAAAGCATTTCTAATTAATGAGTAGTGGTCAGTTATAATTTCAGGCCACTTAATTCTCAGCAGTGTTCCTTAGAGAACTTACTCTAAACAAAGCAAAATAACACTATTCTTGCATTTTCTGTTGTTTCTGTCACCACCCCGAGCACCTCACCCCGGCTGCATAGATGAAGACGTGGAGTCTAACGCTGACGGAGCGTCTGCGACACTGCCATCTGTGCACTGGACTGGTAAAGATTCCGACAGACTGCTGACAGAAGCTGCTGCAACACAACCACACTGCTGTTAGTGATTCCATCAGTCCCAGATCTGGTCTAAAAGCAAAGCAAGATCAATTTTCTACAAAATAATTACGTGGATTTCATTTTAAGGTATTTCATTATTTTTAATATGAAATTTTGCAATAGTTTGCTGGTGATAAAAAAAAAAGGGGGGGGAGTGCAGGTGTTGAAATCAGGGCCATATGCATGCTAAGTATAAATTTTACCACTGAGCTGTATCTTCATTTTCTACCTATTTTTTTCTTCTGTGTACATGTGTAGTGTGCTACATGGAAGAACCATGCTAAAGGTCGAAGGAGGACTTTTGAATTTCCTCCTCTATTGTCCTCCACTGTAAAAAAGAATGATTTCTTAATGAATTGAAAGCCCACTGACTCAGCTAAGCTGTCTGGTCATTTAGCTGCCAGATTCCATTTGTTTCTGTCCCCCAATATTGGGGTTACAGCATGTACAGCTATGCCCAGCCTTTAAATGGGTGGAACATGAACTCAGGTCCTCATGCTGAGGTGGCAAATGTTCTTACCCTCTGAGACATTTCTCAAGTCACTGCCTGCTATTAAACTTTCATGGTTTAGCTTTTTCTTATTTCTAAATAATATTCATTTTATGTGTTCAAGACTATACTCCTATTTCTTGAAGCTATCACTCAAGAGCCAAATCCTTTAATTCCCACACCTCTTCCAAGTACTCATGTACAAATGAGATATTTGAAATGAGAGGTGATTAGCCATGGAAAACAAATTCAGAATGAGTACATTATTGTGTCTTCCCTATGCCTCTTAATATAAACAGACATGATTAATGAATACAAAAATAATTTATATTCATGTATTCTTTGCCTTAAAATCTAAAACTTGTGTAAGTTTTGATGAAATAGTAATTTTTCAGTTAAATATAAGACAATAAGACTCTGAAACAATTTTAAATTAATAGAAATATACATTAACCTCCATTAGAACTATCTTAGCTGAACATTATTTGGGTGTGAATGTATGCGAGTATGTGTGTAGTGTGTATGGGCATATATGTGCATGCATGCAGAGGCCACAAGAAATATTGGGTGTTCTGCTCTACCATTCTTTGTTTTATCCCTTGAGCTAGGGTCTCTTGTGAACCTGGAACTAGGCTGGAGGCCAGAAAGCCCCAATATTCACCTGTCTGCCCGTGCACAGCATAGGAATTACAAGCACAGCATACATGGTCAGCTTTTTACATGGGTAAAATGTTAACTTCAATTCTAGTAATATTCTTTGGCATAAAAAAATCCAAATGAACTTGGGTGGAGTGTCTATTGGGTGGAGTGTCTATCATGGTGTGTGTGTGTGTGTGTGTGTGTGTGTGTGTGTGATTTCTACAATGGCTGTGTTTACTTGAGGTGGTTAAGATCTTCAGAAAGACTGCAGCATGGCTCTGCTGTCTGTATTTTGAGATGTAAGGGTACACTTGCTTCTGACTTCACATGTATACTGAGAAATACTACTAATAGGAATGTGGTACTATAAATACAAAAGAAGAGCAAAAAGAACTAGCCTGTATGGTGCAATTTATGAACACTGCTGTGTTCTAACAGGATTACTTACCAGGTGGACTTATTCTATCACTGCTGCTATTCTGTCTTTGAAGGTGTTCTTTATAGCACACTGAACACATGCCGTTTGTACGAGGGTTACCGTAAAATCCGCAGCCAGTGGAACAAAGCATAGGCGCTTGACTGTGATTAGTTTCTTGAGCCATGTTCTTCTGTTGCACACCTGAAATTTCCACAGAAGAAGCTTAATAATAGGGCTTCAAAGTTTACATTATCCAAACCTGCTTTCTATAATAAAGGGGAAAATAACATTATATAAGCCACTCAGCAACTATCCCAAGACACAGGACTAAAGGAAAGACAGAGAAAAGAACAGGGTACATATGATAAACTTTTCCCACCCAGTCACTCTACACAGGCAGGTCTGTATTACTCAAAGTATTAACAAACCCCTAGAAAAAAGGACCTCATCTGGAGACCACACCACCCAAAAGTTAACTTCAGTTTGGATTCTTACCATAATAAGAACAAACATTATGAGCTATGTGTTATAGTATTTAATTTCTAACCATTTAAATTTTAGTTCGAAGCTCACATTAACTTGTGCGATTTATTCATTTACTCTGTTTAAAAAGCATTTAACAATATGGGTAACTGGGCAGAATGTTGGTGAGATACTGGTTTAATCACTTTGGAAGACAATTTAGCTACTCATTTCAAGAACCCTGCTTTCTGAACCAGCCATTTTGACCTTCTAAGGAATACCTAGCATATGCACTTCACGGCACGTTACTATGTAGGAAGACAGAAAATAGCACAGATGTCCAACATTAACACAGTTTTTTTTCTAAGTATGATACACATAATGACAAAAATTACAGTGTTGATATTGTAAGACAACTTCTCAGAGAGAAAATGTTGGTGATGAAAGGTATGATACGCAACATGCGCACATGATGCTGTCCACTGGCACTGAAGATGTAGCTACTAACCATCACAAAGAGCATTAGAAAACAGCCAAGAACAGAAATTAATTTTCTTTTTTTGGATATGGAGTTTTCTGTTCTTTAAAATTTTTCTCAAATGAAGATACTATTTACTAAGTGGGGGAGAATTTTTTTTTTTACTTTAAGCATCTACAATTTTAAAATCTAAAAATAAAATCTATTAAAGACTGAGACATTACCCTCAAAATGCTAGGTTCTCAGGGTGTTTGGGAACCACAAGAAGGTGGCAATTAAGGGCAGCAGATGGAAGAACCCATACACTGTTTTTCCCATAATGCAGTGGGTGTCTGGCACAAATAAGGTGAGAATAGACAGAAAAATTAGTTCTTATTAAAAACAACTATCTCCCAAAGGTTACTCCAAATGATCTCTATATGTTACACATCATGAAGAATGAAACTAATCAAAACTGCACTAAAATTTCTGGAACTAACAGACATCTGAAAGTAGTATTCATTGTTTACTGTTACCCGATTTTCTTCTCACTAAATGGCTTTAAATCTGTTGAGAGGTAGTGAAGATTTACTGTGAATTTCAGAAACAAGAACAATCAAGTACATGTCCAGACTACAAAAGGAAGGTGAAGACTAGAATCTATCAGGAAAAAGAAATGCTCTATCTGGGCATGATGGGGCATGCCTGTATCCTCAGCACTGGAAAGCTGAGGCAGATGCATCCCTAGTTAGATGCCAGCCTGGGCGATTTCTTTTGGATGGCCTTAGCTCAAAACCAAACCAAACCAAAACACCCCCACTAAACTAAACAAAACATCCAAATCTGTTAAGGCTAATAGTTACTCTAGGAATTTAGCCTAGGAATGTAACTGAAATTTTGCCAAGCATTTTTTTTTTACTACATGACCATTCCTTTCAGAATCCCATCTTTGCCTTCTTGATGCATAGGTATGTTTACATACTTTGTCAGATTCCTTTTTCTTGCAGTCCCATGAATACAAGAATAAAATTAAAAGAATGAAATACGGAGAAGCAAATATCAAGTATTTTGACTGTGTGTGTGTGCGTGCTGCATCTGCCTGTCACAAAGGGCACTGTGTCTGTGCCTATGGAGTACCAAGGCTGACGTCAGGAATTATCCTGGATTGCTCTGCCTCTTCTTCCTTTGCTTTGGGGTTTTTCAGGCCCTACCTTCCAGGGCCAGAAGAAGTACAGTCCCCTGCTGATTCTGCCTGGTGTTTTTACATGTGATCTGAACCCAGGTCCTTCTGCTTGTGAGGCAAGAGGCTTAATTCCTGAGCCATCTCTTCAGACCTGTTTTTCCCTTACTTTCACGTATGTATATGTTGTGTGTGCTTTGCTGAAGGAAAGTGATTTTATCTTATTTTTCCTTGTTTGTATGTGTTGTGTGTATGTCGTGTACACATGTGCATGCGCATGTGTGTGCAGAGGCTAGAGATTAACATTAAGTGCCTTCCTCAGTCACTCTCCACTATGTTCTTCAAAACAGTTCTTAGACTAAACCTGGAGCTTGCTGATTTCACTATATAAACTGGCCAGCAAGATCTAGGGGTCTTCTTGCTTCAAGTGCCAAGATTTACAGATGCACCCCACTGTGCCTGGCTTCTCACGTTGAGTGCTGGAGATCTAAATTCAGGCCCCCATCCTTATGTGGACACCACTCTGCCCACAGAGCCATCTCCCCAGCCCTGTTTCTCTTTGTTTATGTTAACAGGGTAGCTGTTCACCATCATGAAGCTAATTAAAGTAAGGAACTGGTTTCAATTCATTCAGGTAGTCTAGCTATCCCAAAGTCCAAGTTGTAAGACCATGGCTTTTAAAGTGTGGCCCATGAACCTCTATGGAGATCAACATTGTTCTCAGAATAGCATTAAAAAATTACTTCCTTTTTTGCCATACTGACCAGGTCCTAAGTGGTGTGAAAACAGTGCTGCATGACAGCCAGAGCCTGACCCGAAGCCAGGCAGGGCAGTGGACAAGCCTGACGTATAGCAGGTCAGAAGCAGGGGACAATCAGAATTAGTAGTCCCTTCTACGCTTGTTGAGCTAGGCAGCACTGGGGATATAGGCGTGTGCCACTACAAGGGTGTGACCAACTGGAAGCCACATAGAAGGCACTCCCATTGTCTAGAGAAACATGAATATCTGAAGAAAAACCACTTGTGTAGCCACTGGAACATCTGAATCCTGATGTGACTGGATTACCTTTCTCAGAACACCTTTATCTGAAAGAATGACAAGATAAACTGGTGATTTAGGCTTCAGAATAGGGCAGATATAAACAAAGGAGGGGCATCTGAGACTTAGAAAACCAACCACACTCACTTCCAAGAGCAATGTTCAAGCATTCAAAAGAAAGTCTCAGCATATTGCCAGTTTTTAGTCAGATAGTGATGGTATTAGCAAAGCAAGATTAGCTGAACTTGAAAGATCTTAAAATGTTGAATCAGATATCTAATGTATGATAGTACAAAATTATTCATGAACAAAAGACCCACTCAACCTGAAAGGCAATCAAAGAAGATTAAAAAAGAGGCCTGTAAGTTGCATCCATGCTTTAAGAAAGGCACCAAATGCAAAATTTCAGAGTCATTGCAAAATCACCTTCAATTGTCTAAGAAAGTTATTAAAACACTTTCTCTTTCCAAGTGTACAAACCCAGATTTCCTTCACAATATAAAACTAAACTGAAAGCACCGTGAGATTCATATTGTTAAGGCGCATGTATGTTATGAAAGGGTGGATGCAATTTCCATAAACATTTAAAAATAATTAGCTATTAAAATTTCCTTCGCATTCACTTGCAACATAAACAGAAGTAGATAAAAACCCTTAAAAACAAAAGCTTTTCACAGTATTCAGTAATTTTATGAAGTACAGGATCCTAAAACCAAACTTTGTGAATCTACTAGGGCAAACGAATATTCTCTACGTGGGACACAGGTACGTCAAGGAGGCTAACACAAATTCTATGTACGAGAGGTGAACATAAAAACAATTTGCTCTTTATGTACAAAACACAGTTTTACATATATACACGCTGACTCAGGTATATAATAACATCTGTGGACTTAAAATTTTATGGAGGTGGAAATCAATTAGAAAAAAATGTCTACAACGATTCTTGTGATAATCAAGAAAGGGAGAAACAAACCTGGAAACACAGGTCTAAATCATTAACTACACCAAACAAAAGTGACAGGAGATAAAATGAAAGAATCTTCTCCACTGATACTGATAAACATTTCACCATTATGACTGGACACCACAAAAAGACCCAGAAAAGATAAACATCCACTTTTATGAAAGCCCAAGTAAACAGGCACCAATTAAAAATGGACAATTTGACCATCAAGCTTTTCAATTACAGTACTTATTTCAAAGCAGTCAAGACTGAAATTGAAAAACATCTAACATTAGCAATTTCCCAAGCCAAACTGCCCTGATAGCTGCAAATAGACCATAATTTTCAGAACTCAAGAGACACAAGGACTTCATAGGTGACCATGACAAGAACCAATATTGCTTATTCATCTTTTTGGTCTTAAATGTACAAATACTTCAACTACATTCCAAAGTACAAAAAAAAAGTGTCGGGTGACATGAAGACAGCGGCACAGAAACCAGCCCTGCCTCCTTTGCTACAGATCAAATGCTCAGGGCCTCAGCCTGGCGTGACATCACCAGGGAGCATGGTGAAGCAGGCAGGAGCACAGCAATTTTTTTATGCTGCACTGTGGGACTCCAGAGCTGCAAGTCCAGATGTAAGAAGAAAGGAGACATCTTGCAGAGAGTGCTCTCAACTGAATTCACAGGGGCTGAGCTCTGATTTCACCATCAAAATCAAAAATCACACCATCACTCCTGTTAGTCCTTCACAAAATGCTTCAGATGACTCAGTTTACTGTGGGCTACTATTTGTTTTTTTACACCATTTATTGCTCAAGAACTGGCCATGTTGGTGATATTGGCACCTTAACTTTGAAAAGAGGAAAATGAGGTGCAAAGGACTTACTAACTGGACCCAAGCCACACATTTAGCAAGCAGATAAATCAGTTTTTCTATCTTAAAAATGAAGACAATTAGAGCCATCATATCTATAATGAGCATAACTTTGCAACATTCATGATCCCACCACAATGGTGATTACTCCTTCCTCTGTACCTGAAGAACTCTTTTAAGTTCTATTTTTGGGGTCCTGGGGATTATGTCCCAGGGCCACATGTACAACATGCACACTATTTTTTCTTTTCTGTTTTATTGCTGGCCTCCAGATTCACTGACTTAGCTTGCTTGGGCCACCTAGCACTTATCATACTACTTACTTCGTAGTGTTCTGTCCCATTAGGACACTCAACCAAGTATTCATTCATACTCCACATAATTGTCCTAGCCGGGCACCTTCCTGTGAAGTATGCTGTGTGCAAAGAATAGCTGAAGTCAGGTCAGCAACAACATGAATCCCAGCATTGCCATTTTCTTGCCCGCAACAGCTTGGACAAGTCTCTGAAGTAAACCCTGTAGTGAACTCTGTGAAGATGCTCATGTTGCCTGTCAAAGAAACATGGAAAACATCACACGGACGCCCTCACAGCTGAGGCTCTGTCTGTGTGCTCTTCTCTGAGTGCTGTCCACTGCGGTACTCTTGCCCAGGCCATCCTGTGCAGGAAACCAGCTCTACATCCCCTAAGAAGTCACCACACCACTGAGACACTTCAGTTTACTCTGGGCAGGGGTCTGCAAGGAAACAATGAAGTTTCTTCTTCAAAGCCTCCTAATCCCCAAAATGAATCCTACAAAATTTATTATTAACCATATTTCATTATCGTTAAAAGGCAATCATGTCCAGAAAGTAGGAAAGAAATTGAAAAAAAGATACTTTCACACTCATGGTTCCAAACAGTCATAAAATTGCCTTTTGTTTCATTGTTTTTCTCAATTAAAAGTAACAAGTTAAGAAATAAAATTTATCATGAGTTACTTTAGAGAACTTGAAGAAATTAGAAGTTGAAGCCAACTTAAGTTAAATTTGACTTTGGTTTAGTTGGTTAGAACATACTGAATTTTTTAAGTAGCTGTTAGCATTTAAAATTAAGAAATGCCATGTAAAAATTCCAGATTTCCAGGAAAAACAGTAGATTCGTGCTCACATATTAAAACTTAGCTAGGGCCCTGTCAGGCAAGCCTGCACTCCTTAAGATCATCTTCATTACCTGATTGGCTGGAGTCTGGATCCCCATGTTAACATCTATAACAATCTTTAAGAAGGAAAAAATCATGCATAATGCAGCAAGTTAAATAAAAACACAAATTACTGTTGGAATCAGAACTGAAGCACAAAATGATAAGGAAAGTCCCTCCTATCCTGGGGCTTAATCACTGGGAAACTAACCACTCAGAAATGGCTAATCTCTTTTGTCCTATCAAAAGGGAGTTCAGAATACAACAAAGTGGATCAAGACACATCCAACTACATAATTTTTTGTAATAGTAACATCCAAAGATTAATACTCAACCAGACAGGCCTATTTCAGATTTGAATCTCCACATGGCACACAGTAATTCTCAAAGTTATGAGCATTTGGATCTCTGATTACACATGACTACTGATCACATGCTAACTTGTCTACACAAATAATAAACGTCTAGGAAAGCCTCATAGGGCAAATAGATCAGAAAACAGGACATAAGAAGAAGCTCCTAGGGAGGGAGGGGGAGCAGGGGGTTCGGGGAGGAGGGGGGGGGGAACTGGTCTACCTATTAAGTTTGTATGAGCGGAAATAATAATAAAAGTAAAAAAAAAAAAAAAAGAAGCTCTTGAGAAGAGAGCTACTCTGATAAAAGATTGGGGGCTTGGGTTAAAGTTCCTAGGAACAATGGACACCTGGTATTTCTCTCTGTACAGAAATCCCCAGGTTCCCTAACTCAGGATGCCTTTGCTGCTGCTACTTGGGTTGAAAACCAAGTCTGACTAACAGGAGAGTAATGGGAATACATCTATGGGAATACAAAATAGTCTCTCCCAGCAAAAAACAGGGCATGTTTCAACACGCTAGGCTGCATCGTCCTAAGAAACTCAGTGCTGTAAGTAAATTTTCCATTGGTCAGCAGGATAAGTATCATGAAACGGGGCAATAGTAGGTAACTAGTCATAGCAACACATGCCTATTCTCTCAGCACACAAGAATCTGAGACAGAGCACTGCACAAGTTCAAGGTCAACCTAGGCTCAAAGGTTGATCCTCATGGAAAGGATGGGGTAACTGTGTATGCATATTACTCGCCTTTTCTATTCTTAAATTTTTGCAAATGGAATCATATAGCATCTAATACTGTTTGCCTGAGATTCAAGTGTGATACATAATTGCTGTTCATTCACCCTTCATCCCTACAAAAAAATGTGTTCCATTATAAAGAACTACTACCCAACCACATCTCACGTTAGTGAAGATCTGGACCTTTGCCATCTAGGCTTCCACAAATACTGCAGTTGGGAATATTGTTTTATGGGTCTCTTGGCTAACATACACTTCTTAGTAGAGTATACATCTAACAATGGGAATATTGGGTCACGGTACGTAGATATTCAACTCCAGAAGAGACTACTAAACAGTTTTCCAAAGCAGATCCATCAGCTTGCTTTCCTGGAACATTAGGTAAGCTTTGAATTTATGTCTCCAATACTGAGTACTATTAGGCTCAATGGTGACCACCAAAAAGTGTCCATGTCTTGATCCCTGGAGTTGGTAAACACCTGCTCACCTAGCAGCAGAGTTCTGACTACCGGGTCTATTTAATATTCTGTACATGCATGTGATGATGCCTCACTGTCGCACTGCAACATACACTGCCACTGAGATGCACGCAGGGCATGTGCTGCCTGGACACTGGGAATTGTCTTGTCTTTTTTGTCTGTTTCTGCTGCGCGCTTACCCTCTGCTTAACGTTGTCATTTTTAAAATGGGGTTTGATTCTAAACATACTCCACAGGCTCATGTTTTTGAATGCTTGTGTCCTGGCTGATGGAACTGTTTTGGGAGTCTGTGGGCCCAGCTGGAACCAGTCACTGAAAACAGGCCTTTGAAGGTGACAGCAAGTCCCTGTTCCAGTCCTGCAATTTTTCTGCTTCCTGGTATCCTATGAAATGAGGAGGCTCCTGCCATACACTTCTGACACCAAGAACTTTGTTGTACAATTCCCCCCACCATGGACTGAGGCCCCCTGAAATTGTTGTTCAAAATTAATCTTTTCTTCTATAAGTTGCTCCTATCAGGAATTCTACCACAGTGGTGCTAAATTTTGTTAACAATGTCCTTTGTTTAACAATCCTTTGCCTGCATATACTAAGATCATAAAGATGCTCTATTCCTTTCTTCTAAATCTTACTTTCATCTGTAATCTACCTAGAATTTAATGTGTTTTATTGCAGGATAAGTGATCAGTATCCATGTTTTCCCTGTTTGAACAACCTAACTAAAAGTCACTTCTTGGAAACACCACCCTTCCCTACCACACTGCAATCATTTTGTTCACATGACGCAACCATCTCTGAGGAAACTGGCTGCCACATCTGTAGAAGGCCAGTCCCACAAGCAGCCGAAACTTTCGCGCGATGGCTGCCTGAGTGACCTTGGGAGCAGATCCTCTAGTCCTTACTGTCCTAGGGTGACTGCAGCTGTAGCTGACACCTCATCTGCAACCTCATGAAAGACTTGAGCCACAACCAACTAGTCTGGTTACTTTCATATTCCCTAAACAAACTATGAGATAATAAACATTTAATAACCTTAGCTTTTTTAAAAAAGTATTTGAACAGGGTTAATGTAGCTCAGTGGTTGAATGCTTACAGAGCATGTATGAGCCCAGCATCACAACACTATACAGATAAAATAGCTGTTTTAAAATTTGGGAGAATTCTGGCATACTTTTTTATTTTACAATTGATAACTAATGGTTACTAACATATGTTCTGAATTCTATTCTTCCCCTCCAATATTTGATTTTCAACAGAGCAGAAGATAATCCTTTAAAAGTCCGAATTTAATCACAACAGTTGCTTCCTCAAAATTCTGTTATCATGGCTTCTGGCGATCTGGCCACTGTGGCTGCATCTCTTCTACCTCTCCCATATACTGCCATGTCTACCAGGGATGCTCCAATCTCAAGAATGCCTTACTTGTTGCTCCTTCTACCTTTAAAATCCTCATGATCAAGTCTCTCTCCCCCCTTAGGTCTTTGCTCAAATGTTAGTTTCTCAGTAACATCTATAATGTTGTCCAGAACTTTTCTTCAATGTCTGTATCCTAATTTTATGAAGCTATACTTTATATACTTTATCTTCCCTCTAAAATATTACCTCTATATAAAAGCGTAGATTCTGTCCATGCTATTCTCTGATGCTTAAAATAATGCTTGCAAATGATTTTGAATGACTTTAAGTGAAATGCCATGCCACTTGGCTGCCTACTCTCACTAGAAGCTAGGTACTCATCCCGGAACAAGAAACTAGTAATACATGGTCTCGACTTAATGGTTATACAGTTTGCACATTAGACCAACATGCTAAGCCTCATACTTGAAGCTTCTGGGCACCTTTCCAGTTCAGCCCATTCAGAAAGGGATCATTATCAATCCGCCTGATATTCAGCATACACTGAACAGTAATTGTGTGAGTAAAAACTAAGCTGTTCTCAAAACTGACCTTGGTTTCACTGGCTTACCTTCAAAAATAAAACATTTTCCTGGACAAGGTCACTAAAGAATCCTCCTTTAAAATAAATAAATAAATATATATTTTACAAAAGGCAGGAAAACCAGCTTAGAACTCCTCAGTGGCTTCTTCATTCATGACTTCTCAAAAAAAAAAAAAAAAAAAAAAAAAAAAGATGGTAGGGGAGGTAGAAATGGCTGAACAGGTGAAAGCGCTTGCCACACAGTCCCCACAACCTGAGTTCAGTCTCCAGAGCCTACACAGTGAAGGAGAAAAGAGAAAACAGATTCTCAAAGGCTGTCCTCTGACTTCCATGCTATGCCTATGTCCCTTCCACCCCGCCAAGCATAAAGATCTATAGTGTACAAATCCATTATCCTCTCTCTCTCAAAAATCCTAAAGCAGCTAAGCTAACCACCCAGACTTCATGCAGCCAGTGGCTTCATCTCCCTGTTCTCACCTCATTTAAGGAAATCACTTACCTATCAAAGCAAATCTCCAACTTAGTTTTCATTTCTAAATGATTATCTTGCTTACGTTCTTCAATTCCTTATCACCTTTCTTAAAATTTAAACTTCCTATTTCCTTGGAATTGTACAATACTTTCTATACAAATAACTAATTTTACTATTGACATAGGGCTTTATGTACCAAGTAATGTTTCAGATACATTACAAATATTAACTCCTTTAACCCTGACAACGCTTCATCCAAGGATGAAGAGACAGAAACATGAATGCTTAATTAGCAATGATGAAGCAACCCAAACAGTCTGTATGAATCTACCTGTTAAATCAAAGTCTCCAAAGCCTGTCTGTAGAACCTGAGGATTCCCTAACATCCTTTCAGAGTTTCAGGAGGTCAAAACTACTTTCATAATAATAACAACTTACAGCCCAGCGTGTCATCTACAGTTCTAGTTACTTGAAAGATGAGGTAGAAGGGCTGCTTCTGTGCAAGCTCAAAGCCAGTTTGGACAAAAAAGTAAAATCTCACCTTGAAAAAGCACTAGGGGGTAGGAAGTGAGGGTGAAGTGGTAGGCCTGGAAAGACTGCAGGCAAACCTGGCAACCGGAATTCAATCCCTACAACTCACAAGGTAGAAGGAGAACTAACCTCTGAAAGTTGTCCTCTGATCTGCACATGTGCACTTTGGCATACATGTTGCTAGCTCTCTTTGTCCCTACCATCTCCCCCCTTTAAATAAATATTTTTAACATTTAAAAGTACTTTTTAAAAACCTCACCAGATGTGATGACATTCAGTTAAAATACTTGCATTCAGAAAACCAAGGCAAGATCAAATGGCGAACTCCAGGCCCATTTGAACTACATATAAGACCTTGCCTCCAGAAATAAAACAAGAACTTTGTTTTGCCTTGGCGTCTATTCAGATAACATAAAAGCAGGAAGGCAAAATGGCTAGCACTGTAGCTGATCAAAGCAGTGGCCCTACATTATCACTACACGCTAACAGGAAAACCAGTGGCAATTCTTGATGAAACAATACAAACAGTAACTTTATAAATCTGTGCTTAGGATGCTTCCTTGTATTTCTCTTTGACCTGTTCTGGGATCCTGGCACTGAGAATAAAGCCTTCCTATTCTATCTTTCTGTCTACATGCTGAAGTTACCTTGGGACAGAATCAACATCATGACTCCCATTTCAGAGACCAGGTCTGCTGAAGAAAACAGACACCTATAAAGCAAAGGCAGCCAGCTATAACTGCCTGTAATACTCAGCAACATTCTTTAATGTCAACTGTCTGCGCAGACTCAACGAGTGTAACAGAAGAGAGAAAAACCAAATGCAACTCTTGTAAGCAATGCACTTCTGTACTGAGACTGAAGTTGGCAAGCTTTCCCTCTGGAGCAACAACAGCAAATATTAGGCTTGGTGAGTCATGCAATCTCTCTGACAACTGTCCAGGTCTACCTTTGCATGGAAAGAAGCCATACATTTGTAAATTAGTGTAGCTATGTTACAATGAAAAGTGAATTTACATTAAGAAGTGACAAGGAGGACTTGGTTAGTGGACTGTAAGTTTGTCAATTCCCACTCCAGAATCAAGCCAGACTGCCTAGGAAGTACTTAAGTAAATGCTAGATGAATTAATGAATGCTTTCACAACTCTTTTGGTTAGAAATATTATTAGGAAATACACAGCAAGATCACATGACTGCAAGCAAGTTTTATTTCTGTTACAGCTTTGTTCAAGGATGACTTATACTGCCTACTACTCCACTAAATACTCTAAAAGACAAGTTCATAACATATGATTTACTTTCACAGTTAATGTAGGGAGCTGAGAGCAGTTCAGTGGCAGATGCCAGCCAGCATGGATTCTATCCCCAGCTCCAAATTAAAGGATCAATGTAGATACAAGGAAGGGTACAAATGCTTATGTCTTATTTTTCACCTACTTTCAAAATCAATCAATCAATCAATCAATCAATCAATCAATCAACACCCTAAGTGATTAAAGTAACCACTTTAAGTTCATAGAGGTATTTTCAAAAGATCCCAGGGGCTGGAGACATTGCTGAGTAGTAGTACTTTACTAGCAAGCTCCAGATTCAATCCCCAGAACTACAAAACAAAATGCATAATATTCCAGGTTTTTCTTGCAGATAAAATATTAACACTTTGAGGGCAACTGAGAGCAAACATTTTGGAAAACATAAATATAAATCACTGGAAAAGTGCTGTAAGCACAGGGACAACATCATGTGTAGGACAGCACCATACATATAGCAAAAGTGACTTAATTTTAGAGTTCGTTTCGGGACTGACAGTGCCTACTCAAATGGTGAAGCTCAAGGCTCTCATGTGGAGTTAGCTGTGATACCTATTTTCTAAGTCACTAGGTTTTAAAGAAGATGACAGAGGACAAAGACTATGAAAACAGCTTAGTCTAAAACTCAGTGGCTTATTTAAGTTAAACATCTGTAGTTTATAATGAGAGTCAGGTGTAAGTCACATCCTTATGGTTGCAGTCATAAATTTAAGAATGTTCACCACCGCCACAGCCACAGAGTATGGTGATGCTCAACTAGAGCAAGGACATAAAGGCCTTTTATCCATATAATCACGGTCAGTCACTTGCTAGGAGTTCACCAAAAAAATGTCTAGCTTCCACCTGAGATGATATACTTCCTTGAATTAGAAGTGTGAAGAACAGATTCTAACACCTTTCTCACAGAAATTCATAAAATGACACATCAATTGCTTTACCAACAATACTCTCTATGCTTATACTGAGCTTATACAATTGCAGAAGGATAAAAGCACTGCAATTATACACCACACAATGACAGTCAGTCGTCCAACTATATATGCGATGGGGGTCCCACAGGGCACAACTGACACCATTAGTGCCTCGGATTGCAGCCTCCCACTCACATGTGTGCCCATGGTTACGTGACATGTGCATTCTTTTCTGGAGAAAAAATTCTGTGTATCTGTAGATCCCACAGTGGAAAATAATGCCTGGGACAGAATAAGGCCACATCTTGAAAGCTCAGTTTCCATCTAAGGAGGAGTCTGCAAAGGAAAATTCTACACCTCAGAGTAGGCCTTACTAAGGACTGCTCACTGCATACTACCTTTTTTCTCATACTTCATATTGATGAAAACAAGTCAGGGAGATAAAAATTGAATGCTGAATGACATCAAAAGGAGGCAAAAAAGGTCTTTTTTCCCTATAATTTTTCCTTAAAATAATTTCAGAATTACTGTCTGTGATGGTAAATTTTCAATGTTAATTTGACTGTATTTATAAACACCATGGAAATACCTCTCAGTGTGTCTGACTATTTCCAGAAAGTTTTAGTTGAGGAGTGAAGACCCGGCCTGCAGGTAAACCGCAGCATCCCACAGTCTGGGGTCCAAGAGTGAAGAAAAGGGAGAAGAGTGAGTGGAGGAAGCACCAGCATTATCCTTCTCTGCTTTTTTTTTTTTTTTTTCCTTCTCTGCTTTTGTAACTATGGATGCAATGTGAGCTCCACCAAGCTCCTGCCACCATGACGTCTCCATCAAGATGGACCGTCCTCTCCCGCTATGAGCCAAGACAAGCCTTTCCTTCTTTAACTTGCTTTTGTCAGGTCTGCTGTGATTTTTCTTGTTACAGTAATGAGAAAAATAACTAATTAATACACTGTGGACAAAATGTAATTAATTGGCCTATAAGATCTATTTGCCAATTAGAAACAACAGATGCCATTCCTCTTTTCAGCTAATACAATGGATATGACTAGCTTAGTTTAGAGGCACAATATTTAAAAAAAAAATTTAACTACTCAGGGGACTTAACACTTGTTGATCCAGACAACAAGGACATCTTACACTTATGAGTGGCAAACATCTGGGAAGTAAAACTGGAGCTTCTAGGCTTGTTTGCGGATACTGTTGTTTCCATACACATCAGTACTATCAATGCCACAGTATCAGACCACACCCAGTCTACTAGGAGCCAGAATTACAAATTAAAATGGCAAACAACAACAACAAAAGCCAAACTACTGATATGGTGATCTTTTCCAAGCTTACCAATTAGGGAGCTCTTCGTTAAGTTTACCCCTTGCAAGTGTGTTTTTGTTCCAGCAAGAACAGCTACAACAGGGAAAGGGCTGTGGAGAAAGAAAATCAAAGAGGCAGGCTACACCACAAATCTCTGCTTCATGTTGAACAGCTCCTTTTTGCTATTTCTATATTTTTCCATAAAAGGTTTTATACGAATAACAGATTCAAAAGCTAACATTTAAAAACCTTATTTTAAATCTCTAAGAGTCAACTCTTAACAACCGAAGGCCAAGCTAAAGTCAAGTCAATACCATGTCACGGACACTTTAGAGAACAATGAGGCCACAAGACCACACTCGGTTAGGCAGCCACTCCACCTCAAAAATGGCATGTTTTAAGTAAAACAGGTCACACTAATTCAACCTATTGACTTTCCAAACTTCTCTTTCCCTAAATTAAAAACCAGTTGCGGGTCTGGAGAGATGACTCAAGGGTTAAGTCTGTATTTTGCAAGTAGAAGGTTCCAAGTTCAGGTTCCAGACCCCACATAAAAACACCAGGCAGAAATGGCAGTAGCTTGTACTTTCAGTCTTAGAAGGTGGAGCCTAGGAAACTCCAGGGTGGAAAAAAAGCAAAGAAGTCGCAATCCAGGATGATTCCTAAAATTACCCTTCGCTTCCACAGGCATACAAGTGTCCTCTAATGCAAACATACATAGAGAGAGAGAAAGAGAGAGACAGAGACAGAGAGAGAAAAACAGACACCAAAACCAAACAACCAAAACAGATGGGCCTCAGAGGTGAAAGTCTAAGATTCCAACAAGTTAGGAGGTCCAGGCAAGAGGGCTAAAGTTCACGGACAGCCAGAGCAACTTGCTTTGACACATTTCACAATGAAATTAGAAATAACTGAGAACTGAGTCATCAGGTACACCTATGAAGAATTAGTCACGGGAAGTCACTGAGGAGATCACCCCACTGATGTGGGAAGACCGGCTCACAGTGGATGGAACCACAGCCTGGGGAGGTAGATAAGAAAGAAAACTAGTTGGCAATTTGGCAGACTAGTAAGCTCAGACTAGTAAGCTCAACAGTGTGCCACTCTCAATACTCTTCCTGTGCAACTGCTGTGGCTGGTTGCCTCAGCCACTTCTGGTAACTTCTGGAAAAATGAAAGCCAATAAGAAACCCATGTTTCCCTAAATTTGTTTGGGCCGTATGTTTATCACAGCAACTGAAGAGCGAGCTCCTATGTGCTCGGGGGCCCATGATTAACATTCAGTAATTAGTTATGTCTCTGAGGACATTAAGACCATGATTTCTTCCATTTTTGATACTTCCACTTACACCTACAATATTTACACAGCGTGATTATCAGTGTGGAAATCAACTACTTTTAGCCTTCAGCAGGATCCCTGAAAACAGGTAAGATCTCTAAAAACTATTACCTAATTCTTCCTCAAAGACAAATGTATCTACCACCTTCTAGTCAGTGTTCCAAGTGCTTCTGGTTTAGGAGGTCTGAATGTTGGCCTTCATTTGCATAAAACACGAAGACTACGCAGCAAATTTCTACCCAGGAAGCAGTTGCTGACCAACTTTAATACTGCATTACTGCTTATGTGTCAGTGCCTTACTTGAAAACTACATTATAATGCATTTGTAAATACCTACAAATGACATCACCAAAACCCAAAGAAAATATAACCGCCAAGATTCCTGGAGCAATATTTTTGTTTTTTTTTTTTCCTCTTTCATTACAGAGTTACAATAGAGAAAATAGACAATCTTTCATGTTCTAGACAAACAGAATGAGGCTATCAATAAACATCATGCCTCACAGAAATACTGTAACTAACGTATCTTAAAAGTACCATGTAATACAGAAAACCACTAAGCCTCACTCACTCCTGAAAATGTGAATGGGCTGGAGTAGGTAACAGGATGAGAATGAGAGGAAAAAGGAGTAAGATGCTATTCTGTGCTGGGATATTTCTTGAATGTGGTACCTTAACCAAAAATATCTTACTAAGAGGACTTATATTCTCTAGTATTCTTCCCCTCAAAGAAGAAACAGATTTAAATATTAATGATAATTAATTCCCAAGTGTTGATGAATCACCCAACCTTATAACAACTGTATTAGGCAGCAAATTACCACCATATCAAGTTTTTACTGAGGCAAAGAAAATGTGTGATCTGCTCAGGATCATCAGGTCATTAAAAGCAACACCTAGGCTTTGAACGCAGCGCAGACTGACTCTACGTACAGAATTGTATTTAAATACATCCACTGGCCCTTACAAAGCCAGAAACTCTGCTTAATATGGTGAAGTCAATTTCATTTATAAATCTGGGTAAGAGGGACCAAGACCAATGAGAAGTCTGTACCTTCGTGGTAAAGCAAAGGGCAGAAGAGAACACAGACATGGTAGAAGCAAGTACCTGGCATATGCGTACTCATCTATGTGCACTTCCTATCCCAGCAGAGAGAATAGCTTCTTAGCACAGCCCTGCTAGACCCTTCCACAGAAGAATATAAAACAGACTCACCTCAGGAGAAAATTTGGGACCAATTTACCAACACATAGCCTTTCCCATGTTTTCTGGTTATTGAAGCTGCTTCCCTTTCCTACTATGGATCCTTTCTGACTAATCTCATTTTAGAAAGTGATAGTTTCATTTCCATGTTCCAAAAGCTTCAGCCTTTAATTCTCTTTTGTTTTTGACTCTGATTTAAAGGAGTGTTGAAGCACTGTAAATAAAGCAGCAACCCCAAACTAAGGTTGGCTGTGCATGTGAAGTGCCTAAAGACTGGCCGGAATTATAAGCCTCTGTTAGAGACCTGAGTTTCACTAAAATGAGCCTGGTCCTACAACACTTCCTCTCTAGAGCTTAAGACTCACATAGCTGTGTCTCCTGACCAACTGGAAAGGAAAGAAGAGGCCGAAAGAAGCCTTAATTTTTCAGAAGAGCACCCTGCTCAGCATGCATTTGCCACAGGCTTGTCTGGTACCTTCTCACTCACTGCTTTAATCTTAGGAGTGTCTTCAGCCAATGCAGAGGCATTAGCTCATCTTAGGTACAAGCACCATGTAAGCAGAGCAGCTGCTACACGGTTAATGTGAATCCAGTGGGAAGCTGGCCATGCTGTCAGTGTCCAACAGCTCATTTGCACACCACACTCTCTTCAAGGCAGAGCCTACCTTCCCAAGAGGGTTCTTGAGTTGGTAACTTTTAGTAAGACAGAAAAAAAGACAATGTCTTTATTTACAAGGAATTTACACTGCCAGAGTAGTTAAAAATTTCAATTATATTTAGGAAACAAAAGTTCCTTTATTTTCAGAGATATGTTCTCTCTAAATCATTAGATTATCAGGACCTATTTTTATATTAATATCAAATTTAATCCTAAAATAAATCTTTATGGTTGGCTGGTCAGAATATTCACTTTAAAATGTTGAAATTAAATGCAGCAATCTAAATAATTATGATAAATTCAGTCAATGTTTGGAATAATTTCTTGGAAGATGCATGATCACCAACATTGTGTCACTGCTAAAAAATACCTTATGAATAATTATCTACCACCCACTCTACCCCTCAAATCCTAGGAGGGAAGGGGAGAAACAGACCTTACATGTCTTATCTAACTTAGGTGTATCTTTAAGCACTTTAGATTCTTTTTAAATTAAAGTCTTATGCCAATTACATAGTGTTGTTAAAGGCTTAAGTCTTTACTCACACAGTTGAGGTTGATGAGCAAACAGCTGTCTTGTGTCTTGAGACAGACATTAGCTTCCTGCCTTCCCTATCCTCATAAGCAGCTACTTAAAGTTTGAGTTTTATGCAAGAAAACATTTTAAAGCCTTCAGTGTTTTACTGCAGCAGACTTCAGATTCATTCCTGTAACACATTCAACATAAGACAGAGTTGAGACAGTTAAAAATCCACCACACACCACATTTTAACATCTACAAGTTAAAGAAATGCTTTCACTATGATGGTGACACAAAAAGGGGTGACAGCGCTGATATAATCTACTGACTATTCTACATACGGCCATAGGCTGTGCCAGCAAGAGGTGCTTTTTGTAATTATTTGTACACAAAGTAAACAAAACTAGGGATTTTTCAGTGTTTCTGAAGTTGAACATTTTTAGAATAATCAGCAACATCTTGGCAAATAAGCAAAATGTCTTCAAGCGCTCCAAGGACAGTCCTGTCACACAAAATTTGAGTCCAGTTTAGACGGCACAAGGAACTAGCTGTATTTCTAAGATTTGCCATAAAGGTTGGCAGCACAGCACACTCCCAGATTCAAGTTTCCACAGTACCATCCCTGTTACAGATAAAATCAGGTGGGAGGCAGCTTCTCTGGAAAACAAGACTATATTTCCACAAGGGATAGTTTATACTACTCAAGCTGCACTTTAAAGACAAAACAAATGAAGCTTAGAATTTAAGAACTACTTAAAAATTAAGATTTCTTATTTCTCTATTTCATTAAAAAATACAGAAGTGACCACAACAGTGTGTACTGAAGAAATAAGCAATAGAAATACAGAAACAAAAATGACACACTACTTAAGACTTAATATAGATCACTCTTGATAGCATAACTACTGATATCCTTACTCAACCTAATTTGAAATTTGTACTCCTATTACTATGTATACATTTTAATGCATAAACAGAAAAACAAATACAGGACAAATTTTAGGCTTAGATGTTTTCATAGTTTTCCTTCTCATTGGTATTTTTTTCAGTTATAAACCAGGCAGAAGGAGAATATATCAACTATCTTTGAAAAACCCAGTGATGACAACTTTTCTCTTTCATAAGCATGATTCTTAAGTGTATTTATACTGGACTCAATATATACACATATATAAAGTTTAGAAAAAGTTTAAGAATTTCATCAACAGAGGAAAGGTTTTATTTATAGTAGCAATGTAGTTTAAAAATACCATGAAAAAAATCAAATTCACTTTTAAAGTACTATCTAATATTAATATAGAACATATGCTATGCTATATGTTTTAGAGTTTAGCCAAAATAAAAGTTTTACAATGTACTTCTAAGACACAAACATAAACAGAAAATCTAAGAAATAATTCAACATTTCACAAGGTTTGTAACATCCTGAAGTTTTACAGACAAACTTTCCCCTTCTTTGCCCTAAAAAAGGATGTTTTTAATAATAAATAACTTTTTACAGAATATGGAACTGAGTTTAGGAGAAGTTAGGGAATTGCTCAAGAGCACACAGTTTGTGACAACGCTGACTTAAAGCTGGATCTGTCTGTCAAACACAGTGCTCTACAGAATCAGCTCTAGATGAAAGGCCACAGTGACCCAATATACTCCGATAATCCGTGTCTGGAGTTGGGTACCATTAACGAGTGAATTTTATCAGGAGTGTAACCAGATGGCTATAAATTGGAAAGCTATATAAACTAGACAGGGCAACCCCAAGAAAGGGAAAAGAACTCAGCTGAAGGGCTGTTGACAAGAAAGGAATTGGGATGGGAGGTGTGGCAATGAGATAACTCAGTGGTAAAGATGCCTGCTGGTTGCAAACCTAGCGACCAGAGTTCAATCCCCAGAAGCCTACATGGTGCATGTGTGCATGCATTCTCTCTCTCTCTCTCTCTCTCTCTCTCTCTCTCTCTCTACAAACACATGACCATTCAAAGTTGTCCTCTGGCCTTGATACGCACTTCAACAAAAGTTCAGCACCCCTGCAAATACATATGCAACACACACACCACTCACCCTCAAAACCACATAAAACCCTTCTCTGGAACAGAACATATAGGGGAAAATGTTGAGAGAGGTCAGACCCTGCTAAGTGGTATGCAAGAATTATTTGTATTGTTCTATAAGTATATTATTTCAGAATAAAAGCTCTGAAGTGGATGCTCTAAGGATCCCAAGGTACCCAGTAAAACAAAACCAGATTTCCAAACCCATAGTATTTTTCAAGCTCCAATCTGACTACAACCTGAGCTTTATAATCATCTACTCAATGACCTACAGTAAACAGGACCTGGAAAAATACCAGCAGTGAGTGCTCAGTAGCACTGTCCCTGCGCTGAGGACAAGGAATGCTGTGCCATGAATTTCTGCCTCATCTCACCCTTCTCATCCTGGTGCAGCCTCCCCCATACTACACCACAGAAGAACAGGCAAATTTCTCCGTTGAGCAGCAAGGCAGAAGAACCAAAAGAAAGAACTAAGAAATGATGACTAGCATAAACAGAAGACACTAAAACACATCTTCCATCCAAATAAACAAATGTATGCAACGTCAATAGAGTGAATGAATGTGTGCATTCACAGCAGAGCATTTTATGTGTGGAGAAAGACTGTGTAGCATGGCAAGCACTGCAATCACCAGGCTGACGGGAAGGCTTTCAGCTGTCTATGCTAAACACTGGATGCATCTTTCACTAGGTAGCAGCAATCCAAGCATACTGGTATCTTCAGCTAACTCCAGCCACACGTTCTACTGTTGAGCTGTGCCATTCTTCCAGGTAGGCGCCACAGCAGGCTCCAAGTTTCCAGCATTCAATGCTGAAGTTCCTGCAACACTCAAGAGGAGAACTTTCTTACCTCAGTCCCACCTTGCCTTCCCTTCCTGATCTCAGGCATTAGAGTAAGTTGGCTAAATCCTTTTTTTCTATTAGCTTTCTATCACAGTCAGGCCACTCATCAGATTTCCAATTTTCCCCCTCTGGTCTAAGTTTAAAATCCAGCTCCTGAATGCAGAAAGTATATGATAAAGCCGTCAAAGCCGAGTAATTTAAGGAGTTTATGTGGGCATATATGTGCACACAGAAACAATGGGGAGGGCAGGGGCATGTGTTCCGTGTACGTATCATCAAGGTGGTTGCAACTTGGTGTACAGGTTCCTAGTCAATAAAGGTTATTCATGCAGCTCAACTCCCAGAGACCCTCTGATATGAAAAACCACAATCCTTTAAGGACAGCTTCTTTAGTGTATCCCCTTAACTTAATGACAAGTGCTCAGCTGTAGCAAAAACTCAACCAGCCTTTAGAAGATTAAGAGGTAAATCCCAGCAGTAGAGGCAGGAGATTTAGGAGTTCAAGGTCATCCTGAAGCCAGCCTGAGCTAATGGAGACTGTTCTCAGAACCAAAATAAAAGTAAAAACAAAAGATTAATTTTCTGATGACAGGATGAGATGACACAACTGGTCACAGTGGGCTGACACATCAGTTAAGGGTGATGATGTACACCCTACAGAGATTGAAGACTGGATAGCAGCCAAATCTAAAATCTCACACTAAGGAATGGTTCACCCTGTAACTCAGTGACCAAGGTACTCACTGTGAAGCCCAGGCTGTGAATCCCTGCGCTTCAGCCCTAGAGTGCTGGGATTGCAGGTGGTGCTGGGAGTACAGGTGTGTATCACCACTCCAGCTGAAAAGCCTCTGAGCAGCTTAGATTGCTTTCGTTCTTTACAAATACAGAAGCACAACTATGTTCTTCTCCCAGGTCTGTTCTGTGCCATGTCTGTTGGTTTCTTTTACAGGTGAGAATCGAAGAAACAGGTACACTTGGTCCTAGCTTATTCCTACCCAACCCCCTTCACTACAGCTTCCAGAGCAGATGTGCACCGAGGCCTATGGGTGCAGTTCTAGATCTAGACATTCCTGGGCTCCCTGGTTTGTCCTCCTGCCTGCTGAAAAAAGATCCTGATTCTTGTAGGTACCCCTGCAGTCTGCTCCCAGTACAGGAAAGCCAACTTAACATATTAGTGCATTTCAAATAAATAAACAACCCTAGCCCAGCACTGCTCTGGTGGCTGAAGTGTCAGCTAGAACTTGCAATAGATGGGCCTCTTCACTGTCTCAAGAAATCACCTTGGGGAGGGAGAGGGGTGGGGAGGGGGAGCAGGGGATACGGGGGGAGGAGGAAGGAGGGAGGGAACTGGTGTACCTAATAAGTTTGTATGAGCTGAAAAAAAAAAAAAAAAAAAGAAATCACCTAGATCTCTGGCTCAGTTTCCTCACCTGTTATTCCTAATCACTCAGCTCTGTAAGATCCACGTGCAGGTGGGTACTGTCAACTATCTACACCAGAATGATCTACTTATGCAGGATGATCTGGGAGCTAGAGGATCCAGAGCAAGCTCTAGCAATCAGTCACCTAGAAATGTCTCTAAATACTATGGATGCTGTTTCTCTCTCTGTCCTTTTCTGCCCTCCTGTAAATTGGAGATGATGATTATACTTACTTTGAAAGATCATTGAGAGACTCAGATAAAACTGCATATAATAATAAAAAAAGATTAGGAGGTTAAGGGAAAGGTAATGGCTTTTGGGGAATGGAGCAGATGAAGAATAGTAGATAGTTGCCAATTCAATTATTTTACTTAACTTTTGGGTTTAATGTGGATTTTTAAGTCTTCCCTAGCAAAATGTAGACATGAAACATACTTTTAATAAAGCAAGTTCTCATTTATGCATGTCAAAGACTTCTACACAAATGTTCTTAGTGACTTTGATTATAAAAGCCAAAAACTAGAAACAGATATATTAAATGCTAAGAGTCACAAGGCATTGTATCCACACTATAACACATTCTCCAAATTGTGCTAAGTAAAAGAAAACAGACTACATAGCGTATGACTCCATTTACATGAAATGTACAAAAAAACGCAATTATGACAGCAGATACAAGGTACATAGACAATCAAGGAAGGAGATGAGACTAACTTATCTAAAAGACTGTAAGTGGATCTTTGGGTTAATGCAAATGTTCTCCATTGTGACTGGTAACTGGTGATACACAACTATGCCTATCACACTGAAATTAAGCATGTAAATTTAGCAGATTTTTCTGTTATGCAAAGTTACCCAATAAAGCAAAATAGAAAAGATAAAGAAGAACAAAGAAACGGAAACGGTTATTGTTACTCCAATTATTACTCAGAGTTGTCTTTGCTAAGTAAAGATATATTAAGGTGGGGTGATACCATAAGCCACAAAACCCCAAGGATGAGTTTTCTACTATTTTTTTTATATCTCAAAATAACAACATCATTTAGTTACAAGCGCAAAAAAAACAAAACAAAACAAAAAAAACAAACCCTCCCCTCCTTTGCCTTCTCTCTATATCCCTGATTATGACATTTTAATACCTGGAAAATTACTCAACTTTGAGTAAAATCAACCTAGACTGTACCTTAAATATGTCATTGTTTCATAATAAAGCACAAAAACTATGAACTGAACTTGAGTACTTTCTTACTACGTGTGTAGTGCTCAAGTAGCCGTGTACGCATTGCATATTCCTGGAGGACAGAGGATGATGTTCCGTATCTTCTCAGTTACTCTCCACTGTACTTCTTGAGACGGTCTCTTCACTGAACTTGAAGTTCACTGACTGGCTAGGCTGACTGACCAACAGCTCCGTCTATCTCTCCTGCCTCACGCTGCTCTAGTAGTGGAGTTTCAGATGCACATCACCAACACCTGACTTTTAGTGTGGGTCAGGGAACCAAAGTCAGTTACATGCTTATGCAGCAGGTACTTTACTGACTGCACCACCCCCATCCCATCATCATCCCCCTTTGTTTGGAAACAGGATCTCACTACTGTAGCCTGTAAGGTGACCTTAAACTCACAGCAATCCTGCTGCCTCATCCTACTGCTGAACTACAGGAGTAAGCCAACATATCTGGTTTGTTTTGTTTTAAAATTAAAGGTAGACTTGGGCTAGAGATATGGCTCAGGGGTTAAGACTCTGCCTCCCAAGCAGAAGTCCTGAGTTTGGATCCCAGGTCCATGTAAAAAACACCAGCTGGAGACAGTGGTCTGTACTTCCAGGCCTAGTGGGCTGAACCCGGGAAATCTCAGAGTGAAGGGAGGAGGTAAAAGCAGATGATTCCCAAAGTCACCCTTGGTCTTCTGACACACACACACACACACACAAAGAAATTAAAGGCAAATTCTAAGCTGAAATAACTAGGCTGAAACAATCCACGCATGTTCATACCTGCTCAGCACCAATCTTCAAAGCTACAGACAGAAGCTCCCTATGAACATGATTTACTAACCCCAATTTTATAATTGATGGTAAATAACTTATTACATCCTTTAAAGACTCCTTGTATCTCAAATAAAAGTATTGTATCTTGGTCCTTCTACTAGAAGTCATTTCTGAATAATTCCTGTTGTTTTTTTTTTAATTAGAGAAAACATCTTCCTTCCTCATATCTCAGATGAAATTTTCTTGGTCTTTCATTAAATTTGTACTACAAGGAGGAAAGGGAGGGAGAGGGAAGGAGGGGGTTGGATAATTAATTTCTCATTATGCTTGTAAAGCTAGGGAAAATTAATTTAGAAAATTAGTATTATGAAATTCATGTTCCTAAACATTTAATTTCTCTGATAAGGACTCTTCCATAGGTGGATGTATTGGGAGAGTCAAGTGAAGGGAGGTAGATATGATCAAGATATTTCATACATGAATAAAATTTCCAAAGCATTTTTTTAAGTCCTAGTTAGGTTGAAGAGATGGCTCAGTAGGTAAAGTGCACAAGCATAAGAACTTCAGTCTGGATTCCTAGTACCTATGAAAGAGCAGACCCATGATGGCTGGTCTCTGGGCATGCCTGGGTACACACAGACAGAAACAAACACACACACACACACACACACACACACACACACACAATCCTTCTCCCTACAGACATATACAATAAAAATAAGTTCCTATACTTTATAATTGTGCTTGTACCTTTAAAATTAGTTATTTCATGTCTTTAAAACTGGCAAAATGTGATCTATATATACAATACTGCAAAAGCACAAAAGCAAATGACAGGAAAATATTACAAATGCCTTCAATTTTAATGTAGGACACTTGTAGGGAAACTTTGTGTTTGTAATAATCTTAGAAGAAATTGAAAATAATATTTTTTTAAGAGAAGAAACACTAAACATAGGTTAATGAGTGAGAAAAAAGGTACCCATAAAGCATGAGCCAGCCATTAACAAAGAAAACCAGAAGCTGTCTGGGAAATGAAAACTTTGAGAAAAATCATCCCTCAGATACCGTGGTTCTTACACAGTGGGTCTCACAGATAAGACACTGAAGTTCTTACACTGCAGGCCCTCACAGTTTAAGTGTTAAATTATTACCACCTTGTGTGAGGAGTGAAACAAGAACAAACGTTTTCAGTGCTGAGTACCTTTTAGGATATCAGAACTACACATCAGGAAGAGTCTATGTAGAAATGCTAAGAGCAGGAACTAGGATTTGTGGAGAAGAGTGTAGTTCAATGACAGAAGTACCAGGTACACAAGAGCAAGTGTGGCAGGATGACGGGGAGAAACCTTGATGTCATGGTGGGCCTCTCACAGTAAAGCAGCAGGAATGCAAAGTCCATAATGGACCCTAGAGACATACTGTTCAATGTAGTGGCTGTTAGCCATGTTACTTAATTTTAATATAAAAAGCTACCATATATCACATTAAACAGTATTAATTTACTTTACATGTATTTACGAAGGGTTTCCTTACCCAGGAAGAGATACATCATCCACTAAGAACTAGACAAGTTTCAAAGGGAAGGACAGGAAGCTGAGAAACCCATGTGATAATCTCAATGATAATTATGAAGTAAGATTCAAAAAGGTGGTCAAAGATAAGTAAAGAGGACTTAAAACAGCAATCAGAACAATGGGAAAGGATGAAGATCTAAAAAGGACAGCTAAGAAGAGATGGCTCAGGGATTAAGACTGTCTGTCTCACAAACACAAGGTCCTGAGTTCAGTTCCCAGGTCCCATGTAAAAACACCAGCTGGAAATGGCAATGTCCTGCACTTCTAGCCCTGGTGGGTGGAGCCTGGAAAATCCCAGAGTTAAAAAAAAAAAAAAAGAAAGTAGGTAGAAGGATTCCAGGATGATTCCTGAAGTTACCCTTGATTCCCACAGGGACATACAGTGCCCTCTGACACACACACACACACACACACACACACACACACACACAGTTTTTTTAAAAAAAAGACAGCCAAGGCAAGGTTTGAGTTATGAATCACGAAGTTCATAGTAAGAATTTTTTAAAGCTATAAAGAATAAGCTCCTGATTTCATAATTTAAACTCAATGAGAAAAAAAACTTTGTTCTAAGGTAATATAAGCAGCACTTAGGGGGAACATCACTAGCTTGCTGGAAAATAATTCATGTGTGAACACACACATTCCAGTATAACCTGAACATGAAACAAGATCAACTGGGAATCCAGATGGATGGCCCAAAAGCAAAGGAGTACAGCTTCTACATAAATCCCTAAAATGAAATCAAACAAAAAGTTATGGGAGGGGATTATGAATTAAAAAGTAGCAGAAAAAGTAAAATTGTGTTAAAAACATAAATATGTATTTTTCTCTGGTAGCTTAGGTTTAGAAGCAAAAGAGATGGCAATAAAGTACTAGGAAAGCATGTGATCCAGAGGGAATAAGGCATACAGGAAAGGATGAAGGCTAGGTCTTAAAGAGTGAGAAGAAGGGGAGGAGTTAGCTCTAGGCAGAAAGGAAGGTATTAGCATTTACTAGAAGCACTGTTACCAGTCATTTAGGAATGTAACTTAACTCCATGGCAAGAAAGCACTCTATAGCCACTAAGATGATTCAAATTTAAAACTCCGATAATACCAAGAATTAGTGAGGGAAAACAGTTTTAATGCATTATTGATGCATACTGAAGAAAAATGGTTTAGTAATTTCTCATGAAGTTATCACATAATCTAGAAATCCCATTTCTAGATTTCTACCCAAGAAAAACAAAAATAAATGCCATTCACATACAAATAAGTGTTCATAAATTATTTACAGCAGCCAAAAGGTAGAAGCAAATTATCCACAGATGAATGAATGGAGAAACAGAAGGAGGCCTGTCCAAGCCTTCATATCACTATGCTAAGCACAACAAACCACTGCATGACTCTCCTTGCACAAAGCACCTAGAATGGCCAACTTCACAAAGCAGAATATAGGCCACTAAGGACCCCTAGGACAAGGAATTAGGATTACTGGTTAGTGGGTACGACTTCAGCTGGAAATGCTTTTACAGGTTCTGGAAGTCAGGCCAGGGTTACTCATCTGATGGCAAGGCAGGAGAATCCTGAGACCAGGAGTTTGGGGACAGGCAAGGCAACACAGTTGAGTCTCTCTTTAAACAAAACCAAAGTTGGCAGGACTAGTAAACCTCAAGGCCCTCTGTGTCACCTTTTCTTCCAGCAAGGCTCCACCTCTGAAAGGTGCCACAACCTTCCCAAACATTGGTATCGGCTAAGGATTCAAGTACATCGGTCTGTGGGAGGCAACTTACATTTAAACCACGACAGCTCCTTTTCAAGTAAAAATAAAGTTTTCACCTTGTAGTCAAACATTGAAAGAGGCATGGCACACTATCACTAGGCAGTATCAAACAGGTGTCGCAAATGGTCAAGGCATGTAGACCTTTACTTTTTCTAATTGTCTCATTATCTTTGCTTAAAAATCACCTTTTTCCGTGCTGAGAGTCTATAGTAATGATTTATAATGAATCACAATCTGGCACTCAGTAATAATAATCCTGATCCTCCAAATAGGAAACATTCATGTCCTCTAATTTTATCAAACAGGATGTGCTTCCTTGATTCAGAAAGCTGAGCAGCAGCTTGCAAAGTCACTAAGTGTGTAGTCCAGTTACATAAGATCCCACACAACTCAGGAGAATCCTGCCACAGAAGGGCTGGGCATCTGCATCACCTTCTCCCCCACCCCATACACTCTGGTGTATAAGGGTCAAATTTGAGGTCAGCACAGGCAAAATTGCCAGGAACCTGCCTTAAAAAAAAAAGGAAAGAGGGCTGGAGAGGTGGCTCAGGGGTTAAGCCTCTGCCTTGCAGGTGGAAGGTCCTGAGTTCGGATCCTAGACCCACATATAGACGCCGGGCGGAAGCAGGGGATAGCCTGCGTTTCTGGTCCTGGTAGGGAGGAGCCTGTGAATCCCGAGGCAGAGTAAATAAGGAGGAGACCGAGGCAGTCCATGGTGGTTCCCGAATTCGTCCGTGGTTCTACACACACACACACACACACACACACACACGCACGCGCACACGCACACAGGCACAATTGAATAAATAATAAAAAAAATTTTAAAAAAAAGGAAAGAATTTATACTGAAATTATTTCTTACAGTACCTTCCAAGAATAAGCTTTTATGTCTTTTATAAAATGCTACTGAGAATACACTATGCAATTCAAGCAATTACTAAAGATGTCACATATTCTATCAAAGCTACCTAAAATCTTTTTGAATTACATACTATATTACATAATTACAGCATCAAAAATCTATTATTAAAATCAACAATACAGGGGCTGGAGAGGTGGCTCAGGGGTTAAGCCTCTGCCTTGCAGGCGGAAGGTCCTGAGTTCGGATTCCAGATCCCACGTATAGACGCGAGGCGGAAGTGGGGGCGGCCTGCGCTTCTGGTCCTGGTAGGGCGGAGCCTGTGAATCCCAGGGCGGAGCCTGTGAATCCCGGGGCAGAGTAAACAAGAAGGAGGTGGAGGCGGTCCATGGTGGTTCCCAAATTCGTCCGTGGTTCTACACACACACAGACACATACGCGCGCGTGCACGCACATACATACGCACACACGCACAATTGAATAAATAAATAATAAAACAATTTAAAATCAACAATACAAATGTAATTTTATATTTCCACTCCTTAAAAAACAGCTAAACATTATTTGGGATAGCAAGTATGTCCTTAAAACTGAGAACAGTATGATAATTCCTGTTTCTCAAATATTATTACATTAAAAACAAAACATCTTCAACTTTTATAATACATGGCTTTTTAATGTATGCCTTTATCTCCATTAGTGATTAAGAATGCACTCTTTTAAGTACTGGTTAGATAAACATTGATTTTCAGAAGTTCTATCTACTTCACCTTACTATTATCACATTTCTTTCAGACTACAGATGAAAATTTAGTTTTGCTGCTCAATGTCAACAGGGTCTTCATTAAATATAAATGCTGTGGTGAGGATGGCAGAGACAGGTTAAAAAAAATGAAATAAAAATGATTCCAAATCAACTACTTTTTAGTTTATCTCAAATCTTCTATGTGACATTTTTCATGGTGATGTATATTTGATGTAGCCCCATAATAGGTTACAAGATAGCTGTCTGACAGGTATGCCCAAGGTAGATGCCCCACACTTGTATGCACAGGTCCAGACTGACAGCCACCTAAGAAGTCATCAGCACTTGACAGCTTGCAGGAAAGAGAGATGCTACAATACTGTCCAATCTTCCTCCGCATAGCTTACTCTAGAGCTCTTGTTAAATGCAAGGAATTTAAGTTTTGAAATCCAAGAAGCCATGTGTGAAAAACTACCTTGCATTTGTCCTATGACATGTATGGTATTTTTAAAATCTTCTTATAAATGCTAAAGTGCCATATTTTTTCAATGCCCCCCCAATTTGAAAAAAAAAAAAAAGCTATCAGAAATGGTTTTTGAATTTGTTATTGAGACTAGGTAGAAAAGTTGGGAGTCTGTCCTAGGAGAAAAAACTCTCAATGACTGGTTAAAGAAAGAAATATACTGTTAAGTACTCCAGTACTTAAGAGGCCGAGACAGGAAAATTGCTGCAAGTTGAGACAGGATATAGTAACAAAAAGACAAAAGGATGGACAGCTTAAGACTTCACTCTTACTTCCAGTTAGAGTACTCACTAGCCAGGGCAACTCTAGACAAATTAGCTAGCCTTTTAGATGTCTTGTTATTAAACAAGAGTAACAACACTTGGCTTTTAAGGTTGTTTGTAGACTCCCTGAAAGAATATTTAGCCTAGAATTAGCTGGGATTACTACTCACCCGAAGCAGTTAAGTTAACCTTCAAAGGGCAAGAAGGACACTGCACAGTGCATTGTATGTTTTACCTGCCAAAGGTGGACCACAGATCAAGAAGGCAGCAACTTTTAACAATCTAAGTAAGAAATTAATGTCATCTATGCTAAGGGATGAGGAAAAGGAATGGAGAGAGTCCAGAAAGTAGGTTAAATGAAGATTTAGCAGCAACCTGAGGATGGCACAGGCATGAGAGGACATGTGATAGGCTGGAATATGGGTCTCAAGTACAAAGGGCATATGCAACACACACACACACCTGTACTTCAATAGGTCTTGAAACCATTTAATGTACATGACTGTTAAAGGCATAGAACTGGAGGTTACCAAGATGAGCCCAGAATGAAAGGAAAATGCAAAGGTCCTGTAACAGTCTATTACTCCATGGTTTTAAAGAAACATTTATGAAGGACACAAAGTTCAAATAGGAAGAGAAGTATGAAACTTATGGAGAAGAGTTTTGAAAAAAGTTGTCAAGAGTACTGAATATTACAGAAGGATTAAGTACTGGAGAAACCTACGAGGGGAAGGACAAGGGCTTGCAAAGAGTAGGGAAAAATGTACAAGGAGGAAGAAATGGACCTGCTTTTACCCAAACAGCAACCTGTTTCTCTTGACCACAGCCAAACAAAGAAAAAACAAATTCAAACAGATTCATAGGCCTCAGTTCACCCCATTCATGTCTTTCCCCAATATCTAGGTCAAAGACAGACTTACCCCTGTGAAAACTGAAACCAATAAACAGAGGACACACTCTTACTTATCAACAAGAAACTGACAGGATTACAGTAGAGAAAACAGTACAGATCATCATTTCTCAAAGTTTTAGTACTTCTTAGAGCAGGAAAAGCTTTATGTCCAGACTTCCACTAAATTATATATATAATTATTTTCATCTCTACTTGATGTGTTAAGATTAAATTTTGTTCAGAAAAATCAAGACAACATTCCTTTCAATTCAGAATAAGCAAAATATTTATGATATAAATACAAAAAATGTTTTCTTCTATACCAAATGTAAAGAAAACAAAAGAATCTATTAAGAATCACTCTTTAACAACACAACAAAGTGCAAGTGTGCATGAAAACACACACACACACACACACACACACGCACACACACACACACTCTTTCCTGGAAACAAACATCATGACAAACATATTAATACTGACTATGAAAAAAGTGATAACCAAACTATTGGTAAATTCAAAGAAAATAAGTTATTTGCAAAGCAGAATGAAACAGACTAATTCAGAACCACTGGCTCAGGTAACTGCTATCACAAACAAGAGACGGTGCAGTCCATGACTTAGCCCATCCCTATTTATTGATCGAATTGGTAATTTTGTCTTGAATTTAATCTGCAATATTACTCCTCCATAAATCGAAGGTGCTGCTAATTCCACCTGGCAGTTTTTGAAGTACACACAATCAGCTTTGTCACCAAACAAAGCACATCCTTAAAGGCTGTCTAGAACCACTATGCATGTGTATCTGTTTTACCTCCAAACGAAAACCCATGAAATACTGGAAATATCATGTTAAAACGTAAAACTAAAGCATAAAAAGTAAAACTTCCTAAGGTGTATATTTTAAAATACAAATTTCAGAAATGCAGAGACAAAGGTTATTCATCACACAATCAGAGATAGGTAATGGTGGTCGCTCTACAGGGTCCTCTCCAAAAATGGTCCTGACATACTTTCCTAGAAGAAAATGCTCCTCTTGGCCCAGGCTCACAGAAGCTGCGCATGCTGAGGAAAGCTGGCACCAGCAGTGCAAGTGTAGAATATTAAGCCCTTGCATGCTGAGAACAGCATATATGATAAAAACAGCCACCAAAAATACATGATTGCTCCCTAAAACAGGTATAACATTCCCAACTTCCTTCAGTTAATTTTAATATCCAGAAAATGGATTCAGACTCATCTGTAGTTTGGAAAATGGAGTTTAAATAGCCTATTTGCTTAGACAAAAACTAACCAATTCAGTGCCCCAGAGGCACAGTGCAATAGAAAATTTAAGGGCTGCCCATCAAGGAAATTCTTAAGACAACCCGCTGGTGGCAATACAAACAGGTAAAACCTTTCTACAGCAATTTGGCTAGTGAGCATTCACATCTTTTGATCTAATAAAGCCCACTCCAGATTTTTTTTTCCAAATGAATCTTTTGTAAAAAGGTAGGTTCTTAACACACAGAAATAAGTTCACTGTGATGCCATTTAAAATTATGAAAAAATTAGAATAATCTAAAAGGACAAAAAAGTCCATGAATTAATATCACACCAACTTCAGAGGAATGTATGGCTGCCAGAAATAATGCAATTTTAACATGAAATGTTCAATGAAATGAAATTATTGGAAAATGTAGCACTACAAAACACAGAGAGATGGGGAGACAGAGTCCAAGCAATGATACTGTGGGAAGATGTGTGACTTTATGATTTTATCACAGTATTCTTTAAGTGACAGACATAGCAGGAAAACCCTGTTCAATGAGCAAACACAAGTACACTTGCTGGAAATGCTCGGCTATACTTGTGCTGAATGCTAAAGGAACTTTTACACCTTGATTTCTGAGAGCAAAGGGCACAGCAAAAAGAAAACAATTGCTGAAGGGGAAAACAGGCACTAAAACATACTCCCAATTATTTACATAAGAAGTGTTAATAAATCCACAGGACCCCCCCAAGTTTTGGTAGCCTACCTATAGCTGTTAAAAATATAAATCCACCCATTTCCTGTTTTAGAGGGATGTTAATCACTACGTCTATCTTTTGAAAAAAATGAACCTGAAGACTTTGTTCTACATACTATAAAATCAATGTACCTTTTACAAACAAAACTAAAATTGTAAAATATTTAATATTTCAGTGTATTGTTAAATTTAAAACATGCAAGAGTTAAAGGGGTGTACGAGTTAAAAAAAATTCAGTAGTTGGCATTTCAATTCTTTAAAAAGAACAAATTTAAGCATACCACATTTCTCAAGTCTTCTAGCAACTTAACATCTTAGATTTAAAGAAAATGACATGAATTAGATCTCCTGAGATGTCATATATAAAAACTGACAAATGACTGCTTCAACATCCAATACAAGAGAAAAGCCTCTTATTGGAGATAATTTTGAGTCAAAGATTTTTAATGGCATTCACATTCTAAACTAAAAATAATAAAAAAGAAAAGTCAAGTTTGATTTTCTGAATACCTATTTCCTGTCCAAACAACCCTTTTGTTCTGCTTCCCTGCTTAATGTTAATGTTCAGTTTGCATCAGAAAACAGAAACCACCGTGACAAAGTCTAGAATACACAAAAGCATCAAGAAGCAAAAGTATAAGATACAGGATCATGAAAAGATTAGAACAAAAATCCTACCAACGAAACCTCCACAATTTTCTGTTTGCTTCACCTCAGATTAACTTCACTTGAAGCTGTACTCCAAAGCAACCAAACCTGAATACCAAGCCCCACCTTCTTCAATTCTAGTGGCTAAAGAGTCAAATCTCCTCCCTGTTAGTGAGACTGATAACTGTGATTGGATGCGACTAATATCCATTATTTTAAAGAACTTTTCCTCGCTAGCAGGTTAGGTTAAACGCACTAAACCCCTGGATAAGCTGGTTTCTTAAAGAAACAGTAGATAATGTTTCAGTTTTCCCATCACAGACTATTGCTTTCTCTTTGTCTAGAGAAAAGTACAATGAAAGGCTCACAGAAACAGCTTTCATTTCAACTTTAGTGACACACTCTCTAAAAGACACACTTCTAATAGAAATCATACCACACTGCTACACAGCCATAGATATCAAGTCATGCTTTAAAAAGAAAGATTCCTATTGTAGCAGCATTTATATTTTTCTGAAAATCCATTACAAAATTTTGCCAAGGAATAAAACAGTATGTTCTCTAAGAATTAAAACGAGAAATCATTAACTTGGGGGGAAATAAACAGAATTAAGAAACCCCCCAAACACAAAAGATTTACCTTTAAGTTACCTATCAAATTCACTAGCATAATCTCATATCACACGGTACATTAAAATACTCAATGACATAAAAAAGGCATTTGCACTTAAAAGTGAAGAAAATATCTCATCTGTATTAACAAGTCTAACACTGCTTGCTACGTTTAATGCTTCTCTACTGCAAATATGGATTTGAAAGGAAAAGACAACTTTCTCAATGGCATGCTTCAGTTCTGAAGTTATTTCACAGGGTTGCAGAATCCAACCCAGGCCCTCAAATATTCTAAGCAAGCATTCTACCAGGAGTTACTCCCCTGAGTCCCAAGTACAAAGTTTGGGAAAGTTTACTTAAGTTTTTCATTTTGGGGGGCACAGGGGGTGGTTGTTTGGGTCTGAGACAGTATCTCCCTCTGAAGCCTAAGCTGGCCTAGAACTATTGTGTAGACTAGACTAACCTCAAACTCTGGGCAAATCCTGCTTCAGGCTCCCAGGTGCTGGGATTACAAGCGGGAGCCACCATTTTAGTTTTGCCCAATCATTTTTTTTTTTAGGAAGAAAATTATAGTGACCTGTTTGATGTGGCATTGCTATTCTAAAGTGCAGCTGAAAAGTACACTCCTAGGCTACTCTAAGCTACACGAATGGTACTTTTACTACCACTCTAAAGAGACACTGTAGAAGCATTCTGCTGATTTATATGACTAAGTTTGTTGCATTTTATACTTTAATTACCAGCTGCTTATGCTTCAGTAGCGTGACCCAAACTTTCAAACTTTATTCTGACAGTAATCATTTGTTAATTGATTGAGTAGTATTTAACATGTCTAGTAAAGTGTAATTTTCACCTCTACTGTATTTGCAAATTTAAAATTAAGGCAAAATAAAGTTGCACAAGTCTGGAACACATTGCACCATGTCGTGGAGGCTGGCCTTGAGCTCCTGCTCCCACCACCTCGACCTCCTGATTAGGGACTGCAACCTGTGCTCATCGGGCCAGGCTTTCACAGTGGGCTCTTCTTAAAATGTTCCTGGTAAATTTAAGTATTAAGAAATCTTTAATTTAAATTTGCAATTTTCAAGATTCAAAATCTTACCATTTTTTTCTCGATAAAATTTGTATGATAGAACACAAAGCCAATGAAATTGTATTGAGTAGAAAGAGACGTCTTTGCAACAATATGAAAATTCACGTGACTGCAGTTAGACATGAATATGGAGCAACACTCTGTTGAAGCCCAAACAGCTGCACAAGCTGTTATGCCCTTTAAGGGGACAAACTGAAAGACCCAATTCAGAGTCCTGGTCCCAAGATCCTTTCAAGGACTCACTGCTGTGAATGCCCAACACTTCCTGAGTCAAGTTCAGGTTTTCTTCCAGTGTGAAATACTCTTGCAAGTGAAGGGGTACAGGAGCAATCAATGGGAAGAATGCAACATTTAACTTCCCCTGAAAGACTTGAAGAAAATGACTGTAGGCAACTATAGTTTTCTACAAACTAGAGAAAAACAAATGACATTCTCATGTGAAAATCTGACAAGCAGAGAATTAGATGACAATTATGGACACCAAAGAAACCTCTGCTGTGAGGTCAATTTTCACTTCAATGTTAATTATTTGCAAGAAATACACACTAATGGTACACTCACATAGCACCAAAGCAACTGTTAGTCTAAGAGAGGTGAGCCAGGTGTGTATGTAACATGCCTGTAATGCCAGTCCCTAGGAAGCTAAGGCAGGAGGATTGTCACAAAATTGAAGCCAGCCTGATCTACGAAGCAAGAACCGGTCTCAAAAAGACGAAATAAAACAAAAGGAAAAGGAGATGTAGATTTAGTAACTCCAAAAGATTTAGAATCTTTAAAACTCAAAAGAACTTCAAGGTGATAATCATCATTTTAGTGGCACACAGGTTAAAATTAAGAGCACTTAATTCCATTTCTAATTCAACAGAAGGAAACAACAAAAGTAACAAGGAAGTATTATTAAAAACCATACATTAAATGATCTATATGTATGAAAACAGTATCACACCAAGACAAACATCCAAGATTTCCAAATGCAGGCAATAATGCCATTTTTCAACACTAAGTATTCAAGGGTAGTACACTGTATATGTTCTTTTGGAAGCCCAGCGATTTCCCCAAACTTTAATAGCTTAAAAAGAATTCAGAAAACAAGGAATCACTCAATAATCTGGAGAGACTTCACTTCAGATAGAAAAGCTCCTATATAGAGATCCTAGCAAGCATGAAGCCCTGGGTTTAATTCCCAGCATAATATAAGCCAGGCATAGTGGTGGCACACCTGTAACCCCAATGCTCAGGGGAAGGAGTTCAACGAGAGAGTGGAGAGGAAAATGAAAGAGGGAGAGAGAGAAAAAGAAGAGAAAGAACAGAGAAAGAATAGTATAAAGTCTTGGAGGGAAGCAGTCCACCTTGGCATTTTCCCTGGATAGAGCGGTGTGAACAGTAACAGATAAAAGGATTGCCCTGACTTCAACAAAGTGTGCTTGCTGATCAGTGGGCCTGAAATCTACTATCCAAAGAATAATGAATTTTCCATAAATAAATAAAGTTATTTCTCTGGTTAATACACACTGTGTACAACAGTGAAGTATGTTCCGGTTTACAACTTCTGGTTTATCTTTTAACTTCAAGGGTGGGAACAAGAAGAGTGCTATGTGATAATGGGCAGAGGATAGTCACAACCCATTTAGCCGCACCTTGAATTCAAAGGAAGCCTTAAGGCAACATGCAAATAGGAAAGCATAAACCAAGTTGATGGGAACAGAGACCCTAGCACAAGAAATGATTAAGTTGCTCTGAGGTTTGTGAAGGGATAATTAAGGTCACCAGTAAATAATATGGGAATCAAAACAAGACAAAAGTGTAAGCAAAAGGAAAAGCATTCATAATTCTCAAGTATTAATACGAAATGTCCTTAGCTACAGGAAACCAGTACTGCTGTGCTGAGCAAGATGCCTGTGCACACGATTTTACGGAGGATTTAAGTGAAATTACTAAACATGGAAAAGCATACTTTGGGGCTGGCAAAACTGTTCAGCAGATAAAGGCACTTGCCACCAAGTCTGAGTCAAATCAACATGATGGACAGAGAAAGGACTCAATCAAGTTATCTTCTAACCTCCTCATATGTTCTGTGTTGTATGTTCATGCGTGTACATGTGTACACGCATGAACATACAACACAAACACACACACAATTAGTGTTAAGAAATTAAAGGAAAACTAAACTGGATTTTCAGATTATTTTCCTTTCTTCTCAGCTGCCTACAACAGAACAAATAAATATAAGATTAAAAGACAAAGAATAACTTCAGATTTCTTTTTTAAATCATTACAATTCTGTGAAAAAATCAGTTTACTGTCCCACCTCAACTGAACATATTGGAATCCCTCAAACTGGGGATGCCATAGTCATCAAAATAAACACAGTTCATTTACCTTTTTGGAAACTTTTGATTTAGAGTTAGAACAGAGCTATCCAAATCAAAATATTATTAGAGCCACAAGGACTTTTAATTTTTTACTAGTTATAGCAAAATATCAATATAGGTATAAAATTCACTGTAACTACATATTCTATTTAATTCAATATATGCAAAATGTAACATTACTTCAACACATACTACTTTTAAAGCTAAGATATTTTCATTACTGTTTCGACTAAAAGTTCATATTTCAATTCTGACTTGCCACATTTCAACAGTCTCAGGCATGGCTATTTTAACTTAAAGTATGCCACATAACTGCAAATTAAAATTCATTTTCATAACTGCATAAGACTCCCTTTTCTCCAGTCTACTAAAATGTTGACTAGTTAAATGAGGAACTGCAGCTTTAATTTACGTAATTTTATCTGGTTGAACAGCTAGAAGTGGCTGGCAGCTAGCAGATCGTCAAGCACGGTTCAGAAGGAAGAAACAGACACTAGAACCCCCTCAGTTAATGGGTTGCAGTTGTTAACTGGTACAAGAGAAATGGCCAATCTGAATAAGCCTCACAGTCAAGTGAAGGAACTGGTCTATCTGGTAGCAACAGGAGAGTTCTCAAGGAAATCACAATGAAGCAAAACCAGCGTGAGCGCAGGTGTAAAACAGGAAAAAAAATGGCACTGCACTAGAAATAATGAAGCACCCAAGAGCAAACTGGGCAGGCAGGTGTGATAAGGCAGAAGGTAACAGGGGTCTCTAAGATGAGGCGAGAGCTATTCCACTCTTCTCTCCCTCTCAGTAGGCTCCAGCCACTGGGATTTTTCCTCAGATTTTAAGGCCAGCCAAGCACTCTGCCCCCCCCCCCCCCCCCCCCGTGCTGGCCATTCACTTCCCCTGAGGATTCCTAACTCCTCTATCAGAGATGAGAACCGCAGGGCAAACTTTGCAGCAATAACCCAGAGGGAAGGTGGGGAGTAACGAAGAGAAAGAAAAACAGAAAAAGAAAAAAAGTCACTGGTTTTTATAGTTGTCCTGGGCGAGTGCACTAAGGAAGCAGAGGCAGGAGCACTGCAAGTCTGAGGCGATCTGGTTTCCTTTCTTTATTTCCAAGTACTTCTAAATCTGAAAACTCCTGTGTTCTGTGCCTTCCGTTCCCTATCTTCCCAACAGCACAAACTCCATGAAAACAAGCCCACCTATTGCTCACAGTGGTATCCGCAGTACTTACCTGATTCTGGCATGATCAGGTCTGAAGAGTACTGCTAGAATGAGAACCACTATTACTGCAGAAGCACATGTGAAACAGATGAGCTGATGCCAGGGGCACAGAGTTTGCCTACTATGAGTCGAGGGCCTGGGTCAAAACCCCAGGAACCAAGTTTGGGGTGAAGGAACTGTTGGTACCAAACACAGTGGTATTGAATAAATAAAACAGATTTAAGTGTATATACCATGTGAAAGTAGTTCCATTTCAAGGCAACAAGGTCTTGCTTTTGATAGTTGTAATCACTGATTAACCATTAAGGAAGAATAAGGCAAATTATTCCAGTTTACATGTTATGTCAAAATATATTGCAGATGAATACAGGAAAGTGTGAAGATTGAAAATTTAAAGATCTAGGGGAAAAATTTAAAGATCTAGGGGAAAAATTATCTGGATAGTAGAACATTTTAAATATAAAAGCAAAATAGAAGTTGTAAGAAGAAAAGCTTCAAGCAAGATGTCTTAAAAGCTGAAGTTAAGAATGAGGAGGAAGGGAAGAAGGAAGGAAGCCAAAAAAAGGCAAATGAAAAGCCAGGAAAAATACTTGCAATGCACAGCAAAAGATGCTATCCTAAATAGACGAACGGCTAAATAAAAAGGATCTCACAAATATAAACCGTTATCCAAAAATGGGCAAAAGGCAAACTAGAACATGTCCAATACCCGCAAAACCCATGAAGAGATGTACAGAATATGAGTTCAATTCACTGTCACATTTACAACGTTAACTTTATAAAGTCAACCAAACTATTTTGAGCCAAGGTTTTACTGTTGCCTTGGCTGTGCTTGAACTGGGCTCAAGCATCCTATTGTCTCAGCCTTTCAAGTAACTAAGACTATGAAGGCAGGGGAGTACTAATATCTCCCACTGTGCACTTTGGTCAAACTTTTTATTTTTTGAAACAGGATCTCTTGTACCTCAGGTTGACCTCAACTCCCTACCCCTAGGTACCTGAGGATGACCTCAAACTCCTGCTTCTACCTCCCATGTGATGGGATTACCAGATGTGCACCACCATGTCCCCTTTAGGTGATGCTGAGACTGAACCCACCACCTCATGCAAACTGGGTAGCAGTCTACCAAATGAGCTACTTCCAAGCCCCAGTCAAACTTTTAAGGAAGCTATCTGGCAATATATGAGATTTAACATAACTTTGTAATTGTAAGAACTGAACTGTAAATAATGAGAAATACACAAAACGCTAAAAAAGACCTTCACCACACTAGAACAGAGGAAAAAAGTATCACACAGCAATCACTTAAAAGTATAACACAGTCATTAGATAGAGTGAGGTATGTCCTCTAAGATTCCTATTTTTGTGAGGTAAAATAACTCGAGCCATCTCTCTAGCCCAAGGTTCCTATTTTTGATACATTAAGGATCTAGTACAGACCCAAGGAAATCGCTGCCCTCAAGTACTGTACATCTAACAGGAAATGCAGGCAATAACCAAGTAACAAAATAATTCCAGATGATAGATCTATGAAGAGATGAAGCAAGGTGATGCCAGAGACAGAAAAATGCCAGAAAGAAGGAAGAACGAGAATGTCAAAATGTCCAGGACAGGGAAAGATGCATATTACAGTTAATGGTTAGTGAGGCAGGCGGGGCCCAAAAAGATTTGGAGTACCTCAGCAGCCATATGAAAACTGAAATACAGCTAGTCTGAACTAGGTCACACTGTATCTGGATGACACTTGATCATAATCTACAAAAAGCAAAATATCACATGAATAAATTCCTACAGCTACAATATGCTGAAATTTTGGGTTACATGGAATGTATTTCGTTTTTCGCTCTTTTGTAACATGGTTATTGGGTATTTTATGCTGCTTAGTGTTGCTCCAATTGGTGACTTTCACTGCACAGCTACTGGCACTGCCAGAGGAAAGAGCCTATTTCGTTTTGAACACTGAAAAACCACTAAGGGCCTGGAGTCTGGGACTACAATAAACATATTTAAATAAGGCTCTTGTCGGTAGCAGCCAGAGAGCATTGTAGTGAAGGATAACAATTAGATGACAATGCTGCCATCTTATATAAAACAAAGGTGATGACACATCGCATAAAGTCTTGAAGATAGAACCAGCCTAACGCCATTTAGAACTCTTGGAACTTCTAAATGCAGGCAATCCTCCTGCCTCTGTCCCTGGAGGGGCTGAGAATAAAGAGGTACACTAAACACCATACACATACAGGCACACACTTTGGTCAAATTTTTAAGAAGATATTTTGCAATACTTAGAAAAAAACTACAAAATATTCACATGCTATTCCTGCAAGTCTCCCTGAGACTGATGAGGACCAATGCTGACAGAAGGAAAAGATGCTTTTCTAATGCAACACCCACTGATCTACGATACTTGCTGGAGCATGATTGTCAGGGCACAGGTCATCAAAGGCAAACCAGATGAAACACAGTGGGCCACACAAGTGAGAAGACTTGAAACTATGAGGGAATCTGACAAAGGAGATAAAGGATTGGAAGAAAAAATGGAGGGTGTGCAGGACTGAGGATCAAGGGGTGACAATATCATAAATTCATGTACACAATACTAAGAATAAATTCAAAAATCCATATGCTTTCTAACTCCTAAAGAGTAATGACAATGTTGTTAATAGTTTAAAAATACGCAAAATATACACACATTGGTGATTATCTATGATTGTGCTATTGATTTTTCATTATATCTTTCTAGGCATTTCCAAAATGTGGAAGGAAACCCACATACATTCTACCATTACCCTTATAGGGTATTTCAGTGAAAACCTAGTGACAGGACTTTGATATCCAGAGCCCATATGGTATAAAGAGAAAACTGACTTCTCAAAGTTGTCTTCCACCTTCCCACACAACCCACTTTTTCACAAATATTTTTTTAAAAAATACATTATTTCCTGATGTTAAAAAAATGTTTTTAAAAGCAGGACCTGTATGTTCCACTCTCATACCTTCAAATAAAAACGTGTTATTCAAAGGTAAAGAGTCATGGTACATACATCCATCTTCAGGAAATTAAGGAAATATTGCCCTGTAATTTGTGTGAAGCTCACCCTAAGACATTACCAAACCGACAAAAGTCTTAAATGTGTGGTTAACAAATCCTGAAATACCTTCCACACCTACAGTTTTTCTAAATTGCTGAGTGACACCTGGGTCCTAATGTTAAGGGCTGTCTATTAGTTGCCCCATCCTTCTGGATCCTTCCTTGGAAACCTGGTAGGATGGGTGCAGATTTCTTTAACAAGACTGTTCTTTAAAGAAGAACAAGTAACTCTCCAGAGATTAAGGGGAGGATGACCGGGAGAAGACATAGAAAGGGTGACTTCTTTTACAAAACAACAAGAGTTTTCTCTAACCCATTTTTTGCATTAACTAGGAATACCTAGAAGTGCCAGACTTTTGGCATTTTGTCTGAAGGAAAGGATTAAGTGGTGTTGAGATTAACAGGAGCCTTAGTTTCTCATGCAAATGTGTAACTACTAGGAACCAACTGCCAAAGGCCATGAGTCCTTCTTTCCTTTACACAAAAGAGAATTAATGTTTCCATCCATTTTATTCCCAATATGCCTATCTATTTCACCCCCAAAGACCTAAAAATAAAAGGAGAAGTACAATTTGCAGGACTTTTCTCTCCTGGACAGAACACATGCACTTGGGCCACAACAAGCCAGAGGTACATTCGCAGAGGGAGCACACTTATAAGCAAAACAAAAATACCATCATTGAAACTCGCAGTTACAGGAGATTAGCCTATTAATATAAAGCACTGACCCGGATGAGTGATACACATTCTAAAGATCAAAGGAAAGGAACCTGAGGGTCATGTAAGGTACAAGTATTTTTTAGAAGTCCAGAGACTGGCTGGTACAAAAATCTACAAGCCTAGAATGTTTACCCCATGAACACGTAGTAAACTGAGGGAGGGCAGATAAGGACGTCACGAACAAACCCACGTTTGGACCTCGTTCTCTGACTTCGGGGCAGAGGTGGTTCTACTTCTTGTTTTGTTTTTCGTACTGTGTACTCTGGTGGCACTAAACACTGTGTGTCACCGTTTAAAACCTTGGGATTAAGTTATACACTCAGCAGTGAAGTGCTCACGTTCACGTACACAAAGTAGGGCTGCAATAAGGGAAAGAAACGCAGCCATCGATTCCTACGTGTTCCTGTGTGTCCCCCCCGGGCTCTCTTAAGCCCTTTCGTAAACTTAGAAAAAACCCCAAACCTGTTTTGTACACTCAGTGCGCATTATTTAACAAAAGTTCGTCGGCAAGTGCCCTAAAATCGGAGACGGAACGACGGCCGCGCTTCGGCTCAGGAAGTCGATGGGATTTTTACATTTAAAAAAGCAACTCAAATTCGGGGTGTGGGGGGGAGGCGGCGGCGGAGCCCGGCCCCCGGGCACGGCCTGGAGGTGACCCCGAGGCCCCGGGGGACCCGGCGCAGGGCTGCGGGCAAAGTTGGAGCCGCTCCAGACTCCGGAGGTGACACCGATCCGGGGGCGTGCAGCGGGGCGCGCGACCCTCCCCGCCGCGGCGACGCCCCGCCGCGCCCCCAACCCCCCCGCCCCGCCGGAGCCAGCGAACGCGGCCCGGAGCCCGGCCCGCCGCGCCCCCCGCGGCCCGCGCGCCCGGCCCCGCCGCCACCTGCTGCGCCTCCCGCAGCGGCGCTTCCGGGGCAGGGGGGAGAAGGCCCCCCGGAGAAGGGGCGGCGCCGGCCGCCCGCGGCACCCGCCCGCCCCGCGCCCCGCGCCCGCACCTGGCGGCGGCCCTCTCCGCCCGAAGCGCCGCCGCCGCCGCCGCCACCGCCGCTCCCACCGCCGCCGCCGCCGCCGCTCCCACCGCCGAGTGGGGACAGGTGAGGCCGCCGAACGCCTGCTCGCTCCCGCCCCGCCGCCGCCGCCGGCCCTCCGTCCGCTGTTTATTAAACTTTTCTGTTTGGCTGCTCGGCCTGTGACGCGGCCTCCGGGGAGCGCCCGGGATTGGCCGGCCCCTCACGCTGACGCGGCAGTCCCAGCCCGCTGCCTAATTATGACCGCCCCAGGCGGGGCCGCGGGCCGGAGGAAGCGTGGAGGGGCGGGGCCGAGGCTCGGAGCGCACGGCCATTGGTCAGAACCCGGGAGGGGCGGGGCTGGGGCGACGCCCGCTCTGAGGCCCCGCCCCCACCTTCCTGGGCCCGGACCGCGGGGCTCCCTGGCCCTGCCTCCTGCAACGGGGCTGGGAGGGTCCAGCGGAGATATGGGGCGGGGCGTGGGCGGCTTGAGGGGGTCTGATGACGCAGCTTGGGGCCCTATCACCTCTCATTGTGGACTGAAGTGCCGGAAGTAGTTGTGCCCCACCTGCGCGTGTGCTGGGCAATCTGGAGCTTCGTTTGCAATGGCCACCAGGTGCCAGCGCAAAGTCCGAGGTCTGAGCTCAACTGGGACCTCAGCCAGGACTGGCAAAGCGGCGCGACCAGAGGCGTGTGCGCACGCACACAGTCCGGGAGCGTCCTGTCTTTATTTTAAATCTTGCTGAGGTCATGAGGGTTTTGCTTGATTTTTTTTTTTTTAAGCATAGCTTATTAAACCGTTTATCGTGGTCACTGAGCGCTTTGGTGCCCCTTATGTTTTTGCCTGAATCTTCCCTAGTCTGAGCAGTAGTGGAGGCTCATGGGAGCAGAACCGGGGCATGGTGGATCAGGTAGACGTTACATATCTTGCTCTAGGCCTATGAGTCAGGGCTATAGAAGAATTCTTCAAGCAAGAGGTAGGATTGGAAAAATTTAGGCAAAGGAAGGAAGCAGCTCTCCTGAAGAGGCCTTGAGAGGCAAAAACACTATTTGGTTGTGAAAGGACACAAGCTTTTGTCTAAAGGAAACAACTGAAACTAAGCCTGTTAGAAGCAGAAGCAGAACAGATAAGACCCTCATCCGGCGCCTAGCAGTATTCAAAGTGTGTCTTTAAGAAGCATTAAATTTCTATTTAAAACACATGAGTAGCAACAGTGGGCTAGCTCAACAAGAGGTTTTGCCCAAGGTTATCATCATCTCTGAAGGAAAAGGCAAAGCTGTTAGTGGACAGTAGAGGTTCGATTATGGTAGGTCTAAAAAGCCAAGTGAGCAGTCGACTTTCTTTTGTGGGAAATGGGAAATCACAGAACTGAGAAAGGAAGAAAAGAATGGTAACAACTGATACTACTTCTGGCAGAAATGATCCTGGAGAAAAAGAGAAAGGGAGAACAGGCTCCATGTTCCCTGGGGTATGGAGGTCAGAGGACAACTTTTGGAAGTGGGTTTTGTGCTAATACCATGTGAGCTCCAAGGCTATGTGGCAGGTGGTTTGGAATACAAATGACCAGCGTCTCTTTGCATATGGCAAGGACCCTCTAAAATAAGAAAGGAATGTGGCTTGGAATACAATGGTCAGCGTTTGTATGCATTGCTGATTATCACAAAAACTCAGAAACCTGTTATGGGGAGGGGACTGAATTGTACAGGGGACCATAAAGGATGTACTTTGCTTTATTCCAACTCTGACCCTTGGATAAGAGTCTTGCACCAGCACAAACTGCTTCCTGGAAGAAAGCCCTTGGTATCCTGCTCATCCTTGTAACGTTCCTGCAACAGATAGAACTCGGGTCTTGAGGTTGGTACACAAGCCCTTTACATACTGAGATAGTGTCCTCATTCCCCTGGAACTTCTAACTGTTTCCTGGTCTCTGGTCACTGTGTAGTAAAACTATATAGAATTTAGAGTTTTGTCCAGAGTTCAAATTGTTGTTCAACCACATTTTGACACAGTACATTAAACAGCATTTACCAGTCTCACTCTGCGCAAAAGCAGGAGTCCCCACCTTTATAGGTGAGTTCTAATGGAGAGAACACAAACAGACTAATAAGAAACTTCCGGATATTAGAAGGTGGGAAGTAATGTCAATGGGAGATAATGTAGGGCAAGGTGAATTCAGGCTTGCAGTCTCAAGCATAGCTGTCAGGACAGGCCTTATTGGGAAGAGGTTTAAACAGTTTTAAAAGGTGAGGGTGTTAACCCCGAGGAGCTTTCCAGCGTGAGAACTGATGGAGCACCATCCAGTCCAGCACCAGCAAAGAGGAGTGTGTCAGCAGAGCATGTGGCCTAGAGGAAGAGGAAGGGAAGTTAGATAAGGAGGTCCTTGTGGGCTGTTGCCTCTGCTGTGGCTCTTACTCTACGGAGAAGCAGGTCAGTGCAGGGTTTTGAACAGAAGAGATGGGATGTATTTGTTTTTAAAGGATCATTCTGTTGGTAGCATGTCGAGAGCCGGCCCTGGAGCATCAAGGTGAGGAGCAGGAGTCTCTACATGAAAGTTTAGGTCTGACTGTCTTGAGAGATGACTGTAGTGTGGTGAGTGTGGTACAATGTGCAGGAGAATCTTCATCTTCTGATCCCCAGTGCTGGGATTATAGGTATGCACTACCACCTGGCTTATTCGATGCTGAGCGCGGAACTCAGGGTCACCTGTGTGCTAGGCTAGCCCTCAGCCAGTTCAGCTGCATCCCAGACACCAAGGTTATATGACTTTTTTTTTAAACGACTGGAAGAATTCTTACACATTTAGCATATGTACAGTCTTTTCGTACTGGTTACTCTCTTTGTTGCTGTGAGACAATAAACTCAAGCAATTTAAAGGGAAAAAAGGGGGCTGGAGAGATGACTCTGGGGTTAAGCCTCTGCCTTACAGGCAGAAGGTCCTGAGTTCGGATCCTAGACCCCACATATAGATGCCGGGCTGAAGCTGGGGCAGCCTGTGTTTCTGGTCCTGGTAGGGCGGAGCCTGTGAATTTGGGGCAGAGTAAACAAGGAGGAGGTGCAGGCGGTCCATGGTGGTTCACGAATTCATCCGTGGTTCTACACACATACACACACGCATACACGCACAGTTGAATAAATAATAAAAAAAATTTTAAAAAAAGGGAAAAAAGGAGGATTTATTTGGCTCACAGTTACAGAGGGAAGATACAGTCCTTTATGGTGCAAGAGGCATGGCAGAAGCTGAAGGAGGCTTAGGTCACAGCAAACACCTTGGAGACTTAGAGAGCAAACTGCAAACTGCCAGAGCAGGCCAGGACTGCCCAACCTCAAGGCCCACCACCTGTGACTACCTTCCTCCAGCAGGGCTCCGCCTCCTAAAGGCGCCATGAGCTTCCCAAGCACTGACAATGAGCCTGTGGGGGAAAGCTCACATTTCAAGCCATGTTGCCTTTTCAGAAATATAATTTGCAAATATTTTCTTTTTCTGTGGGTTGTTTTATCCCTTTCCAGTGGGATCATTTGAAATTTTAAACATGGATCCATTCTTTTCTTTAGCACTTCCCTACCCAATACCCAATATTCCCTTCCCTACCCAAATATTTTTTTTTATTAGTCACCACTTTTTATTTGTATACCCTCTATAATACAACTTAGAAACATGTCCCAACCCTACCCAAATATTTTTAAGGTAGTTCACTGACCTTAAAAATGCCCACCCTATGCAGCCCCATATTATTTCTCATCTGAATTAAAGCATCGTCTTGATTTCCATTCTCTTTTCTATGTCCCCACGTCCACCCAACTGATCCTTCAGCTCCTTCTAGAAGGAAACCACAGTATGAGCAGGTCAAATTTTTGTTGTTTCCCAACTCCACCACTTACACAGCAATCCTCAGATTCCTCCAGGAAGAATATCTAAGCTTTAAAAGGCTTTGAGTTTCCACACCCATGATCTGGATACAATGAGAGTCTCTTGTGAAAGAACCCACGGCACCATTTCCAGTGACCTGGACCCCAGGGGATTCTTAAACTCTAAATGGGTTGACATAGCACAGAAGTTCCAAACTAAGGATGATTTTTGTCCTCCAAAGAACATATGACAGTATGTAGATAGAGACAGTTTGCGTTGGTTGGAGGAAGAAGTGTTCTGTCCTCTAGTGCCAGAGGGAGACTGTGAAGCATCCCACAATGTACCCAGCAGCTCCTCCATGAAGATTTACCAGCCCCAAATGTCTATCCTGCACAGTAGAGAAAACTTGGTCTAGGATGTAAATACAAGCTTCTAAATTGAAGGCCAGCCACTTAGGCCTGACTCAAATATCTACTGCTGTGCAACAAGCACCCAAAACACATGGCTTCAAACAAGAAGTTAGAGGTTAGGGATACAGCTCACTTGATAGAGTCCTTGCCCAAGTGACATGAAGCCCTAGGTCCAGTCTCCAACACCGAATAAATGGAGCATCGTGGTACTCGGGCCTGTAATCCCAATACTCAGCTGGTAAAGGCAGGAAGATCATACATAGCAAGTTTCAGGCCAGTGTGGGATCTAGAAATCCTGTCTAGAACAAAAACAAAAACAAAACAAAAAGGCAAGGATTTAGGCCAGACATATGGCTGGCCTGGGACCCCAGCATTCAAAGACTGAAGGAGGAGGATTTTTTTTAAGAGAAATTATTTCATTTATTTGGGAGGGAGGGAGAGAAGAGACAGACAGAGGGAGCATGTTCGTATATGTCATGGCACACTGATAGAGATCAGAGAACAGCTTGCAGGAATCAGTTCTCTTCTTTCACCTTCTAAATTTCTGGGGATCAAACTCGGGTCACCAGGTCTGTGGGCAGGTGACTTACCTGTTTGAGCTTTCTCTCCAGCCCCAATTTTGTGGAATTTCTAAGAAGATCCTAAGTGAGATTTCATTGACTGGAAGCAGCTTTGGGGAGCAGACAGAAACTGTTCCATCCTCACAGTGTGTGAAGGGCCTGTTAAGAAATCTGCTGTTCTGGCCCAGCCGGGTGGTGCACGTAGCAAGCCGAGGCAGGACGGGTGTGGACTGGGTCCAGACTGAGCTGCATACTAAACCGGCCTCAAAAACTGTAATTCAGTTTTTCACAAAATATTTCTTAAGCATTTTTTTCTTGACTAATATAATTTAATGAAAATATGGAAGGGAAAGACTTGTGAGCATTGTATTTCTTATTAATAACTCCCTGATGGTTATTCTGTTTTTGCTTCAGTAGTGGAGATTTGAAACCAGGGCCTTGTGCTTCCTGGCAAGTGCCTTCACCCTGAGCTATACACCCAACCTTTTCTTTCTTTCCTTCCTTCCTTCCTCCTTCCTTCCTTCCTTCCTTCCTTCCTTCCTTCCTTCCTTCCTTCCTTCCTTCCTTCCTTCCTTCCTCTCTCTTTCTCTCTCTCTCTCTCTCTCTCTCTCTCTCTCTCTCTCTCTTTCTCCTGCCCCAGCCTCTCTAGGACTAGAACTGTAGACATGTGCCTCTATCCCAGGCTGTCAATTCCAATAATATGGACTTTAGTTGAAGTATCATCTATAGGCTGGTGAGATGACTCAGTGGATAAAATCACTTGCCTTGAAGCCTGATGACCTGAATTCAGTCTCTGGATGCATGTAAAGGTAGAAAGAGAGAATCAACTATACAAAGTGGTCCTGTAATCTCTACATACTTGCGGTGGCACACGTTTACCATTATACACATCATCATCATCATCATCATCATAATGATACACATTCCACAGAGACTTCTTGTGTTTATCACTATATTCTTGTACTCTTGGCACTCCAAGGATGGTTTGAGAGAATTGTTTCTAAGTATCAGAATGCAAGATTTTTTTTATTTTTATTTTTTTTTAATTTTTTTAATTATTATTTATTCAACTGTGCGCATGTACATGTGTATGTGCCCGCACGTGTGTGTGTCTGACCACAGCCGAATTCGCGAACCACCGCCTCCACCTCCTTCTGCCCCAGGATTCACAGGACTCCGCCCTACCAGGACCAGAAGCGCAGGCCGTCCCCCGCTTCCGCCTGGCGTCTATACGTGGGATCTGGGATCCAAACTCAGGACCTTCCGCCTGCAAGGTGGAGGCTTAACCCCTGAGCCACCTCTCCAGCCCCCAGAATGCAAGATTGTCTGCTGAGAATTCCACTACAAACTCACCTAATGGCAGGAACTACAGGTAAGATTTTTCCACTTGGTTTAGGAAGTTCTCAGAATCTTCCACAGTCTGTCTATAGACCTCAGGCCCTATCCATGAACTATGTAACTAAGAGACTAACTAATATAGAACTTGCTTTTTTTTTTTTTTTTTGAGACAGTCTTACCACATGGCTCATGTTAGCTATGAACTCTGTAACTAAGACACTAGTGAATATAAACCTTACTTGTTTGGTTGTTTTTTTTTTTTGAGACAAAGTTTTACTATATGGTTCATGTTAACCTTGAGCTTGTAGCAATTCTCCTACATGCCCTGCTTAATGAAGTCTTTTTGAATGCACCAGAATGCTAAAGTCAGCATGTGTCATCAGAAGAAAGAGAGGATCGGTTACCATAGAAGCAGAGACATGGTCCCTAGTGATACCCATTGCAACATCATCTGGCAGTGGGCAGGTTCAGTGCTGGATTTCATAAATCCTGGACTAGTTCTTTTCTAAAACAAGTGTCTAGTTTCCACTCTCTACAAGGCCATCTTGGCTATGAAATGCCTAATTTACTGAACAGAATTTTTTTGTGGCCAGTTAACATGATTGGGCTCTTCTCTGGTCTTACTTATGTTTCTCATTTTTAATTTATAAATTGGAATTTGGATTCCTACATTGCTCATATGCACTTGGCTCATGTGAGTCTGCGATTGAGAAATAAATCTAATAATAAAGCCATTGTCCTGGGATGTGAGATTGAGCAGCTGATGTAACTGAATGCGGGTAAGAAAAGACGTCCATGGAGCCCCTAGGGACACCACAGTGTCCCCACTGCTACACAGCAAGGGACACGCCTCCATCCTCCGCACAGTGCAGTCCTGCTATTGATGCATTCTCTCCATTAGTGATGGCTCCCAGTCTTTTTTTTTTTTTAAATGTTTTTTTTATTATTATTATTTATTCAACTGTGGGCATGTGCGTTGTGTATGTGTGTGTGTCTGTGTGTGTGTGTGTGTCTGTGTATGTGTAGAACCACGGACGAATTCGGGAACCACCATGGACGCCTTCACCTCCTTCTGCCCTGGGATTCACAGGCTCCGTCCTACCAGGACCAGAAGCACAGGCCGCCCCCACTTCCGTCAGGTGTCTATACAGTGGGATCTGGGATCCGAACTCAGGCCCTTCCGCCTGCAAGGTGGAGGCTTAACCCCTGAGCCACCTCTCCAGCCCGGCTCCCAGTCTTTGAGCAGAGCTCAGCCGATCGCTTGTTTCTGATCTTGTCAACGTGTACTGTCTTAGGTGCTTATCAATTCTACTTCCAATTTATGACTTTCTATTGATTTAATCTCACTTAATCTCATTTTCTTCCTATACATTTACTAAGATATTTTCCCCTTCTCTTCAGATCATAAAGTGAACATTTTTCTTTCTTTCTCTTCTACAAAGCCTTTCTGATGACGAGTGTGTCTTCCTCCGAGGGGACACTCATGGTACACCATTGACTTCCATGCTGACTGGCTTTCTTGCTTGCTAAACATCTCTCATTTGTATTCTCAGAAGTGTATTTCCTGTTAGCATCTGTCTTTTTTAATTAAAATGTTTTGCACGTGTGAGTTGGGTGTATATATGTGTGTTATATGCCCGCATATGTGTGTAAGTGTGCATGCCTATGCACACACATACAGAGGCTAGAGAAAAACATAGGGTATCCAGCTGTATCACCCTGTCCATTATCCCCTTGAGACGGGGTCTCTCATTGAACCTGGAGTTGGGCTGCCAACTACTGAGCTCTAGCAACCCTCCAGTCCCCCCACAGGGCTAAGGTTAAGATTGTATGTAGCAATACTCAGCTTCTTATGTGACTGCTGCAAATTCGAACCTGGGTCCTCATGCTTGCTCAGGGAATCTTCACTGAGCCAGTTGCTTACCCCTTTAGCATGTATCTTTCTAAATCAAATCCAATTTAACAAAATAGATTCAAAATACCTATTATTTGAACAATTTTTCCCCTCTTAATTATAGATGTCTGCACACACTGGGCAGTTAGTTCACCCAGTAGTTCTGTGAGGTGGCCTGTAAGCACCGTCATCTCTGTAGCATGACAGTATTTGAAACACAGAGAAGTCAATTGACTTACCCAGACCACACAGCAATAATCACTGTGAGGTATGCACTAGCATCCTGGCTTTTTGTCTTTCAGTTCATGTCCCAGAGCCCAGCAGATAGACAAGTAGCTACTGCATTTCTAAAGCACAGAATGAGAGGATGGGCATCTCTAAGCTTTCTGCTTCTGAATCACAAGTTAGACATTTTTATTCCTGTACTTTTCATGTGTATAACAAAAGGACCATATGTTGGTCCTTAATAGTTTTTTCCAAAGCCATAGGGAAATCAAAACTTGACAAGACCATTTGATATGGACATGTGGTAAGAATAACTTGGCTTAAAATCATACAAATAAGTAATATTGCTGGATGAGCTATTTTCCCAGATAAAAGTGTACTTAGCTACTGACTTAGAACAAGAGGCTGTTGTGATTTTAATCAGCACAACACTTTATTCATCAAAAAGGACCACACAGAAGCAAAAACCATCCCCTTGACCTATTGAAAAAGTGTTTTTATACCATCTGCAAAATGCAATTTGGCCAAACATCGCCCACATGTTCCATGATTTATTTTATTATTCTATTGTAATTTGAAAACATTGCCAAAAAGACATAATTATTGAGTAGGGAAAACTAACACTACTTCATGGTTAGGCACAGGTGTCAACTTGATAGTTGAGGGTTTGAGCTCTGGGCACATTTGTAGAGAATTAGTGGTTGAGTTAGGCCTAGAGCAAACCTGCAGGAAATTGTCTAGCTGATGGTGAAGGCCCAGCCCATGGTGGGTGGGATTGGGCCCTGGAGTAACGTACAGACAGCTGGTTGAGAGAGTTGGCATCCTTCTGTACACTTGGCCAGACATGCTGGTCTGGCAAGTAAGGATCGTCTCCCTCTCTCAGCCGTTATGCAGTGATGGTGTGGCCAGTTCCCTCAGTCCTGATGTTGATACATGCTCCCATCAAGCTGGACTGAGAACTGTAACCAGAAAATTGTAAGAGAAAATAAAGCCCTTGTTTCCTTAAGCCTTTTGATGGTCATTTATCAGCAACCGTGCAGGTGAACTGCAGCAACTACACTATTTGGTTATTCTACATCAGGCCTAGACTTGATTATATTCTTGTGCTTATGTTATAAATATTTTATTATATGTATTGTATACCTTGATAAGGACAGATCAGTGCCCACACAAACATAGCCAGCTCATTCCTGACAGGCGTACACAGGCAATTTCAGTGGAGATGGGAGTTTTCCAACAGATGGTGCTAGAATAGTGGGGAATCCACACAAAAGGAAATGAAGCTAAACACACACCTGCTTGCCTTTCACAAAAGTTTGCTTAGGATGAATGGTAGACCTAAGTGTAAGACACAGCAATATACAACTTCTAGAAAAATACAGAAGAGAAAAAATCACTTCAACCTAAGTTTGCTCATGGGTTTAGCTTTAACTCCCAAAGTGTGTGTGTGTGGGGTGTGTGTGTGGGGTGTGTGTGGTGTGTGTGTGTGTGTGTGTGTGTGTGTGTGTGTATCCCACTTGGTGGAACATAAAGAACCAACTTCTGAGAGTCTCCCTCTGACTTCCACACTTCCACATGCATTCCATGGCATACATGATCTTTCTCTCTCTCTCTCTCTCTCTCTCTCTCACACACACACACACACACTACAATCGAAGATTCTCCCATTTAGTCAATATCTGAACAGAACCTTCACCAAAAGTATGTACATGCAGCAAATAAGTCAGTGTATGAAGAACTGTCTAATACCAACACCATTTGTCTTTAGGGAAATGCCAATTAAAATAAAAAGGTGCATACCTGTTATGCCAGCGCTGAGAGAGGCAGAAGCAGGGGCATCAGGAGCTCATGGCCAGCCTAGGCTACCTAAGGAGTTTCAAGCCAACTGGGTCCATGAGATCCTGTTTCAAAAAATACAGATGAGAATACTAGCCACAATAAAGACAGTGAGACAGGGCATGATGGCTTGTGCCTGTGATCCCAGAACTCAGGAGGCAGGAGGATTGTTACAAGTTTCAGGCCAGTCTGGACTACACAGTGACTTCTGGCCTAACTAGACTGTGGCGTGAAGTCCACAAAAGCAAAAACATACATACATACATGTAAATAAATGCAAAATAGTAATGATATCTACTGTGCACCTGTTACAATGCCTAAAATGATTCATGTGGACCCGAATTAAATTCAAATTGGAAACTTGGTGAATATACATGTTTACTTTAATTAGAGATGGATATGGACATGGAAATGTTCATGTCTATGTGCACGCGAGTGTGTGTGCGCGCAAGTGTGTGTGTGTGTGTGTGTGTGTGTGTGTGTGTGTGTGTAGACTCATTAGCTTACACATTTATTTTCATGCTCTCAGTTAGGGCCTGGAAGCCACCACACATGTGTAAACTCCAGCACAGCTAGCCCTGGATCTTGTTTTCTAATACCATTTCCATAAAAGGAAACAGTCAAACTGGAAACAAGGCTGCTTCCAGGCCAGAAGCAGGAAGTATACAGTGCAAAGCTGGAACATCTTGCAATTCCAGAAAGTAAAAGTCACGCTCAAACCCATTTTAGTGGAATTTTAAAGGAACACAGGGGCTGACTGGAACAATCTTCAGTAGCCAGGACTAAGGCAATTTGAATAAAAAGACGAGCAAAGTAATAATGGATTAGACCCCAAAGTTTAAAATAGCTAGGAGCCCACACTAACATAGATAAATGATTAAATACATAAATGGGGGAAAACACAAAAAAACTTTCATGGCATAGCCTTCAGATAACTTACATAAAGGTATTTTGTTCCCAGGAAGATGGAGTGAGATTTCCAAATCCTGAAGTGTGTAACATAATGTATGAAGTTGGTGTGGGGGAGGGGAGGCGGCCTTGAGGAACATTTGCTCGTAGGACAAGTCACTGCTGGTGGTCCCCTGTCCCTGTGAGACCGTGATCATTACTTCTGGGGTCTTCCTGTCTTAAATGTAGAACCCCACCTAATCATGAGAAAAACATCAGAACGAAACTCAAAAGGGACATTTTACTGCATTGCTGAACAGCGCCTGAAACCATCAAGATAATCAAACAAGAAAAGCGAGCATGGCAGCCCCGGCTGATTCTGGAGCAGATGAAGGACACTAAACAGACCCTGAGTCTGAATTATGTGGGACTTCAGTTCATAATGTGTCGATGCCCATTCATTAATTGTGACACACGTGCCACAAGATACTAGTAAGGGAACCAGCCTAGTTCAAAGGAGAACTCTCTTTATAATCATCATTTTCCTATGAATCTAAAATGATCCTAAAATAAAATTTAGAACATAACTATTTTAAAATTACAATTTCATCTAAGAAAGCATTCATTTCACTTCCTCAGTGTTGCTTCAAGTACTCCCCAAATCGCTTTCCTTCCCTGGCAGAGAAGTACATTTGCGTCAGGCCTCCAGCTCAGGACATCCCTAGGCCTAGCTGCTGTGTCCTGTGCAGTAACAAAGAGGTGACTCTCCTGTCACTACTGGAAATTCAGCTGTCGTGTGCACAACTTGTTTTCTTGATGTTTTCTAATTTGCCCCCCTTTCCATTTTTTTGCCCTTATACTTTCCAGAGAGATTGAGTCCCGTGGGCTTCCTCACTGAGCACCCTTGTCTTCTGCCCTCCAGTTGTGTTTCATCCATGGGATATACAGTCGGGGGAGGGGAGTGCCGTTGGCATCCTTGTTCTTGCTTCTAGTTCTGCTGACTCGCAGAAGCCCCTACTCCAGTCAGTGGTCCTTCCCATCCAACTCGTCCTTCCAGGTGCCAGTGACAGCTCACTCTCCTCATCCCTTATCAGTCCCAAGCACAGCCTCAACCCAGCACTGTAGGAAGAGCTTATCGGTGGCACCTAGCAACTCCACCAGGGAGGGCACTGGACACCAGGCAGATATGTGCTTTCCCCATACGCCCTTCAATAAATATTTGTTCAATGAATGAGTCAGTCATTGACTAGGAGTTTTGTCATTACGAGACCCTTGCAACAGTGCTGCTACGTGGTTAGAACACCCGACAGCCAGGTCTGAGGTCAGATTGTGGCTCATGTTAATAAGTTGTTTTCAACTCCCTGAGCATCAGTTCCTTATCTTTAAAGTGAAGGTAATAATATCTTCTTCACTCACTTGATTAAAGGAAAAGAGTCTATGCAAAATACTTAGCACAGTCGGACAAAAATAAATGCTGGGTAAATAGTACTTATAAATATTATCTAGTCTAGTCATGGCTAAAATTAGGTTGTCTTTTGCAATAGATAAACGGATAAGGACAAAAACAAACAATTAGCAAGCGACCAAAATAAGTGGTTTAACGTATAGGAGTCTATGGTCCAACGCTACTCCCAAAACAAAGCAATAAGGAAGTTGAGCAATCCAGGATGATTCCTTTTGTCACCCTTGGGCCTCCACAGGCACACACACTCATGTGCCCTCTTGTACACACAACATACACATACACACTACACACATACAAAGGAAAAGCATGACTTTAAATGCCCCAATAATAGTAAAAATACTTGAAGATATAGAACACGGTACATTTGAGGTTGAAAATATCAGACTTGTTTTTTGAATGCACTTAGTGGTCATGCTTTTAGAAGTTCAGCATATATTTTTATCATAAGTGGCTAAGTGGGTCTGGCCTGTGAACTGTAGAATGCTGACCCTACCCTAGGCAGTGGGGACCACCAGGGTTGGGGCTGAGGGAGAGTTTTAGGAAAGGAATCCAGAGTTAGGAGAGTGACAAGGGGCACTGAGGGAGACCCGTGATATCAAGCCAGAGCCCACTGCGCTGAACCAAGTCCCAGGCGAAGGATGCTTGTTGGAGGTGATAGCAGGGCTGAGACTGGCCTCTAAAGAGCTTCCTGTTCATCCCACCCAGGGGTCGGGGACTGCAAGGGAGGACGGCAAGTATCATGCCACCCACTCACGGAATTTCTTAGTGGCGCCTCCCACAATCTTCAGCCACCCCAAGAACTGTGCTTCAGAAACCATTGTCACTTGGAGGTAGAGAATATTTGTCTCCTTCGTGTGGAAATGATTGTGTTTCAAGTTTGTGGGTGACAGACCAGAAGCAACAAGGTGGGACGGAGCATTGGCAGACCCCCCCCCAAGGAAGTGGATAATACGAATACTACCTAATGCAGTTTGCCTGCATGTTGTTTATAAATTCATGATCAAACAGCTTAAGGAAGCAAGAGGTTTTATTCTGGTTTATGATTGTCAGCTTACAGTCCTTAGTCGACCTTAGCTGGAGAGCCCATACCTATAAGGGAACTGGCGACACTATATCCACAGGACTGATGAAAGGTGCAGACCTCATTTACCAGACAGCGTGTCTATTTTAGTGTACCCAAAATACCAGCTTCCTGAATCAACTCCCTCTATCTTAGCCACCTGCCCAGAAAAAAAATCAAACCTCCCATAGGCCGGGTTTTCCCCGTAAATTAGATAATCGTTTGGGCAGGTTTTCTCAGGGCTTAATTTAACTACTGTAGGGGTTGTCAGGCCTAAAGCCTGCTCTCTGGAGAATGACACATTAGCATCTAAAATGGGCAGTTGTTTCCTCCCTTTGGAAACTGAGTTTTGTCTCTCTTCTGCATAGACAATGGCAGCCGAATTCCTTCCTCTGGGAGTTGAGTTTATCTCCTGTCTGTTCTTAGATCGCTTTTGTTCTTCTCAGGACTGGTGAGGTTAAAACTTCCCCCTACAGTTCTTTCCCTACATTTGAGATATGTTAATGCATAGACCAGGTAACTCTGTTATGAGACATTCATCGTCCATTCCCTTTTAGCAACTAAGTCTCATGCCTGCTTTTAACTCTACCTGGAGACATCATGTCTGGTCCCACACAGCAAACAGATGTCATTCATGTCTTTGTTAGCCAGAATGTATACATTTTATGTAATCCTATAAAGAATTTGGCCCTATTCTTCTTTGTTTTCCTATAAATACTCATGTATGCTACAATAAAGTTGGCTTAGATGATGGAGGACATCCTAGGCTTCCTCTGACCCGATGCCTGATCAATTCCTACTGCTCCCACTTCTGTTTCTTGCATGTAAGTCTGGGTTTATGTTGGTTCGTGGGCCCGGACAAACTACTAATTCTTTTGTCTGTCTGTCTGTCTATCTATGTGTGTATCAGAGGGCTCTGTGTGTGCCTGTGGAGGCCCAAAGGTGACTCTGGGAATCATTCTGGATTGCTCTACCTCCGTTTTATTTTGCTCTGGGGTTTCCCAGACTCCGGTCTTCTAGGGCTGGAAGTGCAGGCTGCTGCCATTTCTGCTTGACATTTCCACCTGGAATTTTTATGTGGAATCCGGGATTTAAGCTCAGATCCTTCGGTTTTCTAGGCAGTGATTTTAACCCCTGAGTCATTTCTCAGCCTTCAACTATTAATTCTTTACAGATGTACCCAGAGCATAAGCCTTCTATTATCACATTGACACCTGTAGCCAATTACCACACTGCCATCAAAGTTCATTAGCTTCTGTCTGGCCTGATGTCTACCACCCTGGATGCATTTTACTTTCTCAAGACTCCGACTGGTTCTGTCTGATTCCATCCAGTTGGAGAGCCACTGGGTTAAGGTCTTGTTATTCAAAATGTGGCCTCTAGCCAAGCACCATCAGATGACTTATCAGAAACAGGGTCTCCTGCTCCAGTAGGACCTGCTGGATGAAATGCTTCAATTTAGCAAGACCCTTGGAGGATCTTTATGCACCTTCCAGTTGACAACACGGGGAGCTTCGATCACTGGTGGACAGTGTATGAATGGTGAACAAGGTTCCTGGCTGCTCAGGGTTGTCTTCTGCCCTGGCAAGGACACACAGAGCATAGTCAGACAGAGATCCCTGTGCAGAGGACACCTGCTCGTTATGCAAGCAGCTAGAACTTCAGCCTGGAGTAGCCATGAACTCTCAGGGAGCCACACAGGCAGATCAGAGCTAGAGGCCAATTGCAAAAAGCCCTAGGTCCTCCTCTCCTTGGCTGAGACTCTCACAAGCTCTCTCTGCACTACACTCAGGCCTTATGCCCCATGCAGTGACCTCCTGAATCACATCCCTCAGACCATTTACCAGTGACTTAGCAAGGTGGGCACTTAGGAACAGATTCCTGTGTTAAAGAATCTTCAAACTATCCATCCTTCTATTTCCAGCTATAACTTTATGGCTCAAACTGAGCCAGAATGCTCAAGAATGTCTTGAATAAGCATGCTTTAGAAACTGGCCCACCCCTATGTGAATATGTATAGACCCTTTTCGTATATCCCCCACTCTTCCTTTGTTCGAGGAGAGCATGCTTTGGAAGTGATTCCCGTGGTCTCTCCTTATGTGCTGTATGTAATATATGTTTCTCCACGCTTCTATGTTCTGGTTGTGTTTATGTTGGCTTTGCATTCACCAAGTCAAAAAACCACTGTATTGTTGACACGTGAGCTTTCTCTGGCCTAAACCCAGCCTTCAGATGTAACGACAAGTCCATCTTCCGTGCTCTGAAGGCCCTGCTGTCCAACTTGTATTCCATGATGCTGGAGAAACTACTGGAGAGTCCTCTTTGGCCTGAGACCCACCTAAGTATTATTTCTGTCTCTAGGCGGCGGAGTCTACACGGAGAGAGTGTATTTGAAGGCCTCTACTTGGCTGTGATCGTCCCTCTGAGGCACATGGGGCCACTTGCTAGGTTCTAGTACCAGCCCCTCCACCTAGTCCTAAGCCTCCGCTAGCTACTTAAAACAGGTCACTCAGTCTTCCCTATATGCTGCTCTCAACTTGATCTGTAGACCCTTTAAAAATCAATCTGGGGCTAGGGTTATAGCTCAGTAGTTAAAGTCTTTGCCTGCAAGCATAAGGACTTGAGTTTGGATCCCAGATCCCACATTACGATGCCAGGTGGAAATGGCTTCAGCCTGTAATTCTAGCCCTGGAAGGCAGAGCCTGGGAGGTTGAAAAGCAAAGCAATAAGGAGGTAAAGCAATCTAAAGTGATTCCCGATGTCATCCATGGGTCGCCATAGATACACACACTTAAGTTCCCTGTTGTACAAATATTTATACACACACACACACACACACACACACACACACACACTAAACCTGATTCAAATTGTCATAATTTGAGCGAACCAAGTTGGTATCCTGATCAGTGCAGCTGATCAATGCAGGAGATTGACACTCCCCCCGCCCCCATGCACAGTGCTATATCTAGAAGGTAAGTTCACTAGAATCCAAGAGTTAGTGACAATCTTCAGAAGACAGCACTGTTGGAGGATGTTTTCCTCAGAACAAAGAGCTTCCATCTTGGTCAGAGACCATTAGGATTGCACCTGTTGACTGGTGATGTTCTCTTAGAGACAGAAGGAATAAGGAGGGGCTCGAGTGTACCTGCCCTCACACGTGCCTTGGGGCCTTGAGGTTTGGGAGGGGCAGTAGGGTGTAGAAGCTGAGGGAGGCTAATTGGAGGGAATTCCATTTAAGCAGTCCTGGGAAGCCATCAGTCACGCTGGGGTGGACTGTCTGGTGATGTAACTTTCTTTGAGTCATCCCTGCCCCTGTAAATAGTCCCAGTAAATTTGTTGGTTTGTCAACTTGGCTCTCGGCATAATCATTACTTTGATCAGTTTGAACTCCTCCTATCGGGGTACAAGGATGGCTGTGTGGCATCTCCCCAGGAAAAATGCCCACATAGCAAACATACACAGCAAGAAGTTGTTACCCTAAAAAGAGAAACGTGGACGGAAGACTACTTGTCTGGACATCACCCAATTGGCAGCCAACCACAGGAGAGGCAGGATGGGCCCATGCGAGCAGATCTGAGCAAGCGCTGAAGAAGGCCCCTTTGTGTGCTGAGTGCTGTGCTGCACGATCCTTTCCCATGTGGACGGAAAGCAGGGCTCAGCGGCCCAGACAGGTCCTTCTAGCTCTGGGGTCACTACAGTGCCATTCCTGCACCCTCCTTCCAGCAATCCTGGGGACCAGCTATCTGGTGGTCAATGTACTGATTAGAAAGAAGATTGGGGGTTAAGGTGGGAAAACATTACAATGAAACATGAAAAGAATTTGAGAAAAAAAGAATGCAAAGGAATTAGAACTTTCGTGTTTTACTAAAGATAGTATTAAATCAAATAAAAATATACACTTTTTTTGATTTTTTTTTTTAAAAAGGATTGACCCTTCCCTTGGCATGCCTTGTTTTCACCTCCTCACCTGGCTTCTTGTGCCCAATTCTGGATGTGAGGCCCCCACAGATGGTGCCCGCTCAGCGGTTTGGAAAAGTCTGCATGGCGTCTGCCAGAGAGGACTAAGTTGGAACATATCCCCAAATCAACAGTGAGTAAGCAGACAGCTCCCTGGAGACCTGCCCAGGGGGTGGAAATCCCAGCTTTGGGTCACAGGAAGGTTGTCAGGCAACCAGGCAAGGTCACTTTGGAGTGAAGGGCAGCGGGATTTTGTAAGGATGCTGATCAAAGAGGTCTGGGTAGCTCTCAGGAGTGGGACCATGAGAGCAGATAGGGTATCAAGTCACAAGGGCTTCTCGGACTGGCCTCTGAGGCAGTCATGCGGCTGAATGACAGCAGAGGAGATGGGAGGATAAGGGGGGCAGATGCGAGGCCAGGGTCCAACGCTTTAAGCTCCCGAGTAGAAAGAACAGGACCACTGCTAACTTACTCCTTACCGAGCCCTTGCTCTGCAGAGCTGTGTGTTTCCTGCTAGGAACTCAGTAATGAACTAGAGCAGCAGGTCTGTCTGTACCCTCTGGAACTCAAGGCTGTCCTTCTTGTCCCTTCCAGGACGACTTGGCAGTCCAGGTGCCAGGCTGAGTCAGCAGGCCTGAGGTTTGAGTGGCCTGGATCTTGGGAGCTTGGATTGGCAGGGTGCCAGTCAGAGGCAGCAGGTCTTATGCGCCAACAGTTACCACCTCCCCCTCTCCTTCTCTAACTGGTTCAAGCTGCCTGCCTTGGCATGAGCTGGGCAGAGAGTACAGACCTGGGTTTGACCACCTGTCCTGGTTTTCCCAGGACTGGTTTGGTTTCGGCGCCATCCCTGAAAACTCCTCTCGTGCAGAATGATGAGGCCGGTGGGTGGAAGTTCTTGACAGCCGGGAGGGAGGAGCATCCGTGTGCAACATGAGCCCTTGCAGGTGCCAAGACGAGGTATGGGGTTCATCCTTTCGAATGGGGCTGGGCTGGTGTTTGTTTCTAACTGCCACATGGCTGGGTCTTGGGGAAACAACGAATGAGTTGGCATCTCTGACCCAAATACCCTGAATTCTGGTTCATTAGTCACTCACATGTGAGGACATGCATTCGAGAAAAACATTAAGCTTAAACACACACAGGCAGACTTCCTTCTAAATACTCATGTTTGCGCCCATAGATTAGTGCTGCGCCCAGGCTCCACAGAGGAACTTCTTACTGCAGTGGGCCGTGGTGAGAATAAAGTAATGAGAATAAGTGATGGTGGAGTGCTCAGTCCTAAATGGGACAGCAGTATCACCCCCTTCCAGGCTTCGGGATGTTGAGGAAAGGGGGACAGCAGGAACGTAAGATCGGAGGGATAGAGATGTGCCACAAAAAGACGTCTTCTGAACATAACCTGACCCTGACCTTCGTGAACTCGCTGCAGCCCTGGCTATCTACACATGATCTGTACAAGCGCGGACCTGTTGACGTTTCATCATGGGGTGGGAGGGGCCCATGCGGCATATTATTAACAGTTAATGGTTGTAATAGAGTCATTTTTCTTCAGTGCTGTAGCCACTGAGAAGTTGCTACAAGTAAATGACTTCCCACCCATGCCCTTATTGAAAGCAACTCTAAACTCAGAGGGCTGCACACAAAGAAGAGACGGAGTAAGAAGAGACTTACTGGGAAGGAGACGAGTTTTAGTGGGAGAAGGAGGAGGATGAGAGAAGAGAATGGGGGTGAAAAATGACTAAAATTTATGACACCCATTTATCAAACTGTCAGAGTAAAAAATGGAACAATAATCGAGGCAGGTGCAATGGCTCACACGTGTGCCACTAACTACTGTGCAGTAGGCTGAGGAGAAGGTCGTGAGTCCAGATGAGCCTGGGCCTCCTGTCTAAATAAATAAGTATCGCAGAATCCCATCTGGCGACTTATTATCAGGCACATACTAGGGGTAAATAAATGTTTGCTGAATAATGCATGAAACTTGGCTTTGCTGTTGCCGAAACAATGAACAGAAAGGGCAGCATGAAATGGGTGGCACTTTGCAAGGCACTAAGTCAAGGGACGAAGACCAGAATAGGCCCTGTAGGAAGTCTGGTTCCTGGAAGAACAACAGGAATCATCCAGACAAGTCATCATGACTGTCGGGGTCACCCCCTAACTGCTTTGGTCTGAGACCCAGGACGCGGTCTTCTCCATCACATACTTGCTTATTCGTCCAGTGGTCAGGCTTGCAATGGCAGCTTACACAGGCCAAGAGGAACAAGTGATCTGCACATGCGTGTGGGGGTAACTTGGCCAGTGCACGGCAATTCTCTTTCTGTTTCTCTCTCCTGCTCCTCTACTTCCTCCTTTCTTTCTACCTCCCTTCCTGCCCTCTCTGTGTGAAGGTTAAATGTCAGGGGTAGGGCCTCCCAGGTCATGATGTGACCTGACAGCTATAAAGGAGGCTCTGTGGAGCAGACTCAGGATGCCATTCCCTGGCTAGCGTGGGCCCGCCCTGTGCTTCTTCCTTGAGTCCTCTACACCTGCTTCCTTATTCACCTGCAGGCTCTGGGCTTGTGTCCAGACATGACTGCTGAGTGCCACTGGCACGCCTGTGCCCCACTTGGCTTTCAGCCCCTCCTGTGCTGGCAGCTGACTCTCCTGCTAGTCACCGTCAACTCCACCCTCTCCTGCCCTCCTGACTTTGATACCTAACGACTCATTAAATATTTATATGCAACACTTCCTCTGTACAGACAATGGACTGAGTGCTGGGCCTATTGGTAAACAAGACAAGGACCTGTGTCACTCATTCTAAGGGAGGAGGAGATGATAACTAGCCAATTACATACAGTGTGCTAAGTGCTAGGTTGGCATCAGTACCTGTGGCTGCAGGGTGGGCTGGAGATTGGAAGTACAAACTGGCAGGGAGACTGCAGCTCTGTTTCTCATTCACAGGTTGTGCCATGAATTACAACCTCATTTCTTTGTCCCTCTGCTTCTCTCATCTCTCTCCATCCATCATCCATCCATTTCTCCTTCAGCAAATTAGGCATGCTTGGTCAGGCAATACCGTGATATAGAAAACTCCTCTGCCAGGCTGACCTTTTGAGTTCTAGATACGTCCTGCCTTTTCCTGTCTCACAGCCTTCATTCTCATTTTCCCTACTACTCAGAATAGCTTGGTCTTACTGCCCTTAGTGAGCTTATCTTCCACATCCTTTAACTCTCAGTGTGAAGGTCACATCTTCAGGGAAGGCTTCCCTGGCCTCTTCACCAATGCAAGGCCTCATTGTGATGCTACACAGCACTCTGTAATTTTCTTTCATAGCACCTGTAATCATCTGTTTATTAGGGGGACTGTTTTATTAGTGCCGATCATCTCTTCAGGGAGTTATTTATTATAGTATGGCAGTACATTCAATAATGTAAATTGAATATGGAGATGAATGTGTGGATGTTATATGTGGAAAGGAGGGTGTTTGATCAGGTGGATGAGCAGTCCAGTGGCTGGATGGTTGATTGGATGGATGGATGGATGGATGGATGGATGGATGGATGGATGGATGGATGGATGGAAAGACAGACAGACAGACAGACAGACAGACAGACAGACAGACAGATAGATAGACAGATAGACTGCAGCTGAGGCATAATGAAGGCAGGGACCCAAGAAGAAACAGATCCAGTAGTCGGAACAAGAATTAGATGAGAATTGGTGGACAGATCACAACAGAGAAGAGGGAAATCCAAGGTGGGGTTGACAGGAGGTGGCAGTCTGTCTGCTGTATTTTGTTTGTGATCTTAAGATATGACCTGCATCAGGAGTGAAGCCAAGAAAGGAATGCCTTTCAGGTTTCTGACTGGTGGGTAAGAAATAAGAAATAAGGGAGAAAAATTTGAAGGTGTGGGATAAAGAGGACCTGGTGAAACTGATTTTTCTATTAGGGTAATGAGGTAGAAATGTCTAATTATTTTTCATTACTTAGTAGTTAGACTAATGCTACTAGCTATCCCAAGAAATAAATTCCCCAGTTTCAGTGACTTGGCTAAATAGAAGTTTCCTTTTTTTCTTCCAGAAATGAAATCAGAGTCCCACATGCTTGGCGAGCACTCTACCACTCCAAGTGCACCCTATGCTAGAAGTTGTCGTTTTGCTTTATTTTGTTTTTGTGGGTCCACACGATGGTCTGATGCAGGTATTCTAGATCTCCTGGTCATCATATGGTGGCCTACAGATCTCTGACTCTTGCCGTCTGGTATTTCTACCTGTCTCATCTCAATTCTGAAAGCACAGCTATCATTCTTAACCCTTGCCCCGAACTGATGAGTCAGAGCCTATATCCTACCATAAAGCTAAAATTGTGAAACCCTTGTCTAGTCCCTGAAGTCTAAGGTTTGTATGCATGACCTCCCCTCTGTCATTTAAGCGCTTTCTTTTCAGACTTTCGTCTGGAAAGTCGTGACTCAAAGAATCAGCCGACTTTTGGAATTCCACCGATCCAGGGGAAGGGTGGTAGTGTCTTCCCCAGACAGCTTCACAGGACTGGAGTGACAGCTGCGCCAGCCTTTGTATTGCATGTGCAGGATCGGCTGCGTTAGTTAGTTCAGGCCATGCCTTTGCACACTAGCAGCAGCTCTGCAATTGGCATTGCTTTTTTCTGTGTGGTCTGGTCATCCCTTCAGAGATTCTATGGACACCTTAACACTTTTTCAAAATAGTCTACTATTTTTTTTTGCTGAAATTCATCAAAGATGTTTTCTGTAGCTTGTTGCTAGGCACTTGGTATCAAGGAGACCGTCTAAGCATGTGCAGACCACACTTGGATAGGCAGGCATAGGGGTTTGGGAGAAGTGGGCCACTGAGATCACCGAGGAGGCCAACACGTTGGGAGTAGGTAAGATTGCTGTGTGAGCCGTCTTGCATGCAGTGCAAGAGGTCTTGACTGGACATGCGAGGAGTGGCAGGTGACAAGGCCACCACGAAGATGTAAGAGCAGCTAGAGGTAGAACTCTAGTTCTAATCCACGGAGACATTGGGGTTTGCCATCCTAGTCTAACTCCCAGGCCAATAAAGTTGGTCACTCGCTCCTTCAAGTCATGTTCTCTGAGCTGATATTCGGTTGCTTCTTTAATGAGATGGCTTCATCTTGTTAGGCTTTGCTTTCGTTAAGACTGCTTAGATGGGGCTGGAGAGGTGGCTCAGAGGTTAAACCTCTGCCTTGCAGGCGGAAGGTCCTGAGTTCGGATCCTAGACCCCACGTATAGACGCCAGGCGGAAGCGGGGGTGGCCTGCTCTGGTCCTGGTAGGGCGGAGCTTGTGAATCCCAGGGCAGAGTAAACAAGGAGGAGGTGGAGGTGTCCATAATGGTTCCTGAATTCGTCCATGGTTTTACACATACACACACACACACACACACACACACACACACACACACGTGCACACATGCATACACGCACAATTGATTAAATAATAAATAAAAAAAATTTAAAAAAAGACTGCTTAGATGACATCCATCATGATGGTAATTACAACCCTCACTTGTCCACGATAATAATGTCAACTATGTGACATCCTGAGGCCCCCTTTTACTAATCGATGTCTTTCCAATGTTCCAATGCTAACAACCTCTGGTGTTGCAGCAGGCATTTTTTCTCCACAGTTGCTCCTGTTCTCAATGAACCCAACCTTAGAATCCTTCTTCATCCAGTTCTCTAAATAGTCTGGATGACTTCATGACAATTATCTCATGAGATGTTGCTTCACTCAACCTTAATAAATTATAAGTTAGCATATCGAGTCTACTTTGCTCACTAACTCAGGTCAATTTTTTTTTTTTTGGTCGACACACTTTTTTTGTGTTACTGAGGATTGATCCATGGGCCCTGTGCATACTAGGCAAGCATCCTACCATTGAGTTGTAATCCACAATTTTCTGTTTACTTTTTATATTGAGACAGGATCTCACTAAGTTGTACAGGCTGACTTTGAACTACAATATAGTTTAACTTGGTGTTATGGTTTGAAATGTGTCCCCCACAGTCTCATGTGTTTGACAAGGTCATGGTACCTTGAGAGGTGGAACCTTGCTAGAGGAAGGCAGTCACAAGGGGTGAGCCTTAAGATAGATTAATCCCACCCTACCTCCAGGAGGAGTCTGCCTTTGCAAGCAAATAGTTTGCAGTTCTCAGCTCTCCAAGATGTCTGCAGTGACCTAGCCTCCTCCAGCTTTGGCCAACCATCCATGCCACCTCTGCTTTGAGAGACTGTTTCTCCCCTCTGGAACCGTAAGATGAATATATCTCCCTTTTACCCTTAAGTTGCTTGACTTTGAGTGTTCTCTCACAGCAATAGTTAAGAGTAACTATTACACTTGGCCTCAACTTGGATTCTCTTATCTTAACCTCCCAACTAGCTGGAATTCCAAGTGTGTGCCACCAGGTCTAGTTTAAAAAACATTTCATTATATATTATCTTTTCTCAACAACATTATGAAGGATAGACTTTGCTCAGCATCCTCAAGACACTGGTTTTAGAACCCCCTCTCCCTAGGATGGCTAAATCTATAGATACCTAATCCCATATATAAAAAAGCTCAACATTTGCATATACTCTATGCAAGCACCCTGTACAATTTAATTTATCTGTAGATTGTATATAATACCCAATAAAATAGAACTGCTATGTAGACAGTTGTGCTGTATTAGAAAATAATGATGAGGTAATGAATTTCAAGAAACAGAGAAAGTCAAGACCATTTAAATCTGATCTGCCTCATCTGAAAACCATGGTTCCTGTAGGTGAGGAATGTGGTGTTCTGGGTAAAAGAGGTTCAGCCTGATAATCTCCAGCTGAAATCTGGACACCTGCTCGGTCCTAGGTTCTAGAAGCCATGGGTGCATGGCACCAGGGAGGCCAGCCCGACAGCCTTTCAGCAGGTCTGCAGGGGACCCTTGAACATCTGCAAAGTTGGACCATGGGAAGCTCAGTCGTCTCTATGGTGATTTAGAGACAGAAGCTGCTCAATAATTTTTTTAAAAATTAAACATTTTTTAAAAGCAAACATGTTCTGTTCCTCTAAGAACACGCTGTGCCCAGTCAAAGCAGAGGACACAGGGATTGGTACATTCACTCCCTTTCTAATTGAGAGGCAGGAGCTGCAAATAGCATTGTCCAGACTCCTGTGTAGTCAGAGTAGAAGACGTGAATTATTTTCCACAAACAAAATGAATTTTTTTTTTTTTTTTTTGCACATGATGTTGAATCTTGCAGAGAGAAGTGTGGCAAGGACTGTGGTCAGGGCTGCATGGGCCTGCAGGCTGCGGTGGCTTCCTGATTTGGGAGGTGGCTTCCCGGAGGTGACTGGAGTGGCAGCTTCCTGCTTCTGAAGCTGCTTGATCACACAGAAGCAGAAGGGCTTGTGCCTGCAGTTCTCTGTTGTGGTCTGGGGAGTTCTTCTGGGAGGCTCCTCACAGGGTTTGTTTCTTTAGGACTCCCAATGGTTCTGTGATCTGTTCTTAACCCTTAATAGATGCCTTTCTGTTTACATGGCTGGGGCGGCTTCTGTGGTCTGTAACCCAGGACTCTGACTAACAGCCCACGCCTGGGAGAAGTGCATCTGCCTGTCGCTGAGCCCTCTCTTCCTGGTAACTCATCGGCCTCCACAGAAGCATGTGCTGGGCAGGCACTGGCTTTCTGTCCTCCACCGGGGTTAGGATTTTCCAGTGTTCTGGACAGAGTGGCCAGCTGCCTTCTTTCTGACACACAGGCCCAGCACTGCTGGGACTAATTCCACTTCCAGCTGGGAAGGCCCTTATTGTGCTCAATAACCCTGGAAGAAGGGGAAAAAGAGGGAAAAGTATCCAATGTTCCCCCAAGGAAAGGATACGGATAAGTGTGTTTCGAGTACCTCTCCCAGCATCCCTGGCTCTGGGGCTGCTTTCTCTAATTTTAAATCATTTGGAATGTGTGTGTGAGTGTGTATGTGTGTGTGTGTGTAGTGTAAATGAAGGAATGATCCTCTGGGGAATTCCTATAAATTATTTTTTCCCTTTTATATTTGCCATATTTGTGATTTCTGTATTTTTTTTTTTAGGCATGCCACTTGAATGTTTTACATAGCTTCTTTATTTTGTTTATTTATGAGGGAAAAGGAGATGAAGAGGAAGAGAGAAAGAGAGGCAGAGGGAGAGGGGGAGAGAGAGAGAGAGAGAGAGAGAGAGAGAACGAGATGGTTAGAGGGCAACCTTCAGAAGCTGGCTCTGGGATCAAACTCACGTTGCCTGGGTTCAGCGCAGGCACCTTTACTGCTGAACCATCTTGCTGACCCCAAGAAAGGGTAAGATTCAACTTCTTCTGTCGTTTTGAGAGGGGGTCTCCTATGTTCCAGGTGGGCCAGGAGCTGGCTGAAGCAGCTCCTCCCACTCTCTCCCACCAGGCTTAGGCTGTGCCAGGGTAGGACCCAGGACTTCTGGGATGCAAGACTGGCACTACCCACAGAGTTTTGCTGTTGCTGTGTTTTTAAAAATTAACTTTCACGCTTTCAGAGTTTCAAACAATGAACACAGTAGATTTATCTCATTTCCCCCCATTTTTATCCAGTCCCATCCCTCTCCTTTTCCCACTGCACATTTCTTCCCTTTCAGTCTCCCTCCTAATTTCCTCTCTCTATGTGTGTGGCGCATTGAGCTTCATCTAGATCACCTTTAATAGCATATGCCTGAGTGCTTGCTGGAGCACGGATGCCCTGTCAGTGCTATGCCAGTAAATCCTTCCCCCTACCCCTCCACCCGACACCCCACACCTAGCATTAGATTAATCCTCAATAGATTCTCAGGGATTTGCAAAGCCTCTTAAGATCTTTCTCTTTCATGGTGAAGTATCGTACCGATAGGCCAAATCTTGTGCAGATCTTGTGGAAGTAGACATAGCTGCAGTATGTTCATGAGTGCGGCAGCCCTGTTGTGTTCAGAATATACTGTCTGGCTAAAGCTTTCTGCTCCTGACTGTGGATGAAATAGGACCAGTTTTCCCAGGCTCCTGCTGCTATATCTTCTCTGCCATGATGGACTGTAACCTCGAATTATGAGCGGCAATTAACACTTTCTCCCTTAAGGTACCTTTGCCAGGGCATTTATCACAGCAACTGGAAAGGAAACTCAAACAATGTGATAGAAAAACAAAGTCACATGAAACAATGACATATCACACATTCACCCAATCAAAAGAAGCGCTCCATCAAGTTATGATAAGTGGAGGAATCTTATCTATTACTAGAAAGAATTTGGTCCGCATATGCTATAGCATGATTCAAGTACATGGCATGTTGGAACGAAGTCATGAATCAGGTTGCTATGGGCTTGGGTAGAGAGGGCTGAGCAGAGAAGAATGAATGGATGCAGTGCAGAGGACTCTTAGGGCATCGAAGACATGAGACTGATGCTATTTTGGTGGGTACGTGTCTCTGTACATTTGTCAAAACCCACTGAATGTCCAACTCCAGAGGTGACTGGATGTGGACTTCAGGTGATAGTGATATATGTCCTTGCAGATTCGTCCATTTTCACAAGGTTGCCCCATGGTGGTGAGGAAGGTTATGTGTTTCCTAAGAGGAGTAGAGGAAATTGGGCATCTCTATATCTTCTGCTCACGTTTTCTATGACCCCAGGCCTTTAAAAAATAAAGCCTATTTCAAAGAGAAGTAACTTACTTAAGATGGGATACTCATCTATGACACTTGCTGGAAAATGAATCATGTCAGGCATATATCATCAGAGACAAAACTAGTGGGCCATACAAGTGAAAAGACTTGAAAATAGGAAGGGGTCTGGCTGGGGAGATAAAAAGTTATAAGGAGAAAAGGAGCAGGGACAGGATTGGGGGGGTTAATGAGTGAAAATATCATAAATTTACTCTATGCATGTATGCAAAAATAAGAAAAGATTAGAAAGACTAACTTCCTTCAAAACAGTTTTTCCCTCTCCTTTTTGGTGTCTGAGTTGAACTAAAGACTTTGCATGTGTTAGGCGAGCACAGGACCCCTGAGCTGTACCCCAGCCATCACTTTCTGACTTTTAAAAGCTTTTTGTATTTATTTTATTCCTTGACACTTGCATGCATAAATACAATGACTCTATCTGTTTTCACTCTTTACTACCGATCCCCACCTCCCTCCCCATTGATTCCCACCTCCCTTCCTGTCCTGCTTCATAAGTTCTCATTCCCAGCCAGTTTTCCTCCTGCTTTTGCATCTCCCCACCCCCCACACGTGTGACCCTCTGGGTTTCATCTAGGATGTCTGCACTAACAATTATCAGAGAACCTGCTGGGGCTTCGATGTTCCATCAGTTGGGTGGGTCATTGAGTCCTTTTCTGTCTGGCCTTCGATAGTCTCTCAGAGAGGTGCATTATTTCTTGGATCCTTCCCTTATCAATGGTGAAATGTTGATGGGCGAACTTTTGTGGAAGTGGACATCGCTGCAGTGGGTGCGGTAGCCCTGCCGTGGAGAGAAGGTACTGTTTTGTGGTACTGCTCCCCACCCTCAGGTTCTTCCTTTCGCCTCCCCTCCTCTGCAAGGTTCCCTGAGCCTTAGGGTGGGATGATTTTGATGTCCCATATGGAGCCAAGTACCCCATTATCACTTTTTCCCTGCACTTTGGCAAGTGCATTGCACATCTTCCATTGTGTGGAGCTAAGTTTTGGTCAAGTACTGAGAGCATCTCTAATTGATGGATACAGTGATAAGTATTTAAATGGTAGTTTACTATCAGTACTTAGAGATAACTATAAGTTAAGAAGTTTGGTTCCACCTAGGGCTTATTTTCCTTCCACATGCGTCTACTAGCCCTCTGTCTCTTGCCTCCCACTATCCTATCCCAAAAGCATAAAGAATATATATTTTCTGCTGTTATCAAAAAGGGAATATGAGTTGGAGATAGCTGAGGGGTCTCACAAGCAGAGGACCTGAGTTTAGATTCTGGATCCCACATAAAAATGCCAAGGAGAGGGGCTAGAGAGGTGGCTCAGGGGTTAAACTTCTGCCTTGCAGGCAGAAGGTCCTGAGTTCGGATCCTGAACCCCATGCATAGAAGACCGGCAGAAGCGGGGGCGGCCTGCGTTTCTGGTCCTGGTAGGGCGGAGCCAGTGAATCCTGGGGCAGAATAAACAAGGAGGAGGTAGAGGCGGCCCATGGTGGTTCCCGAATCCATCCGTGGTTCTACACATACATACATATACACATGCACACACACACAATTGAATAAATAAATTTTTTTTTAAATGCCAGGGAGAAATAGCAGTGATTTGCACTCCTGTCTCTAGAAGGTGGAACCTGGGAAATCCAAAAGTGAAGCAAAAGGAGGTAGAAACAATCCAGGATAACTTTCAAAGTCACCCTTGGACACCCCCCCCCACAGGCTGCTCTCTAAAAATAATTTTATTGAGATTAAATTTACATATAATAAAATGCATCCACCTTTTGATGCACCATTTGATGTGGGTTCTGTGACTGCTGTTCAGTTTGATGAATTTTTACAAGCCTAACTCCCCCGTGTACCCCAAGCCAGCCCTGCTAAGATGTGAGTATGCCTCTGTTCCTCTCCCATCCTGCGCAATCACTTCCCAGATCCCGGCCCCTGACATCACTGATTCCTTTCTTCTGTCTCTCCAAAGTTCCTTTAAGAACTTCCCATAAACAGGGCCGGAGAGCTGTTTGGGTAACATACCTGTTTGCAAGCTGGCGACCTGAATTTGACCCCCAGAAGCTCACAGAGGGAAGACTGACTTTGTAAAGTTGTCCTCTGACTTCCACACAATGCATTCTCGTGTACAAGGGCATTCTCTTTCTCTCTCTCTCCCTCATGAATAAATGAATAAATAAATAAGCCCTTAATTTTTTTTTCACATAACAGCATTATGTGGTATGGATTGTTTAGTGTCTGGCTTCTCTTAGCATAGTGTTTTAAAATGTTATCCATGTTGCTGCTGGTTTTAGCAATTCCTTCCTTTCTTTCCAGATTAGGGCTCTTCATGTGGGTCCTCTGGTGCTCGTCCATTCCCTTCTGGTGGACGTTTGACTTCTTTCCAACTATGGGTTATTGTGACTGAAGCTGCTGTGAATTTTGAGTAGCTTCCTTATGTGGCTGGATTTATATGTCTCTTGAGTGCAGTGTGACAGTGGAACTGTAAGGCGAATGGGAATATGTTTATGAGAACCCCCAGACTTTGCCAAAGTGGTCGTGTTAATCTGTGCTCCAGCAGCACTGGGCGATAGTTCAATTTCTCTGCTCGTGGCACTTAGTATGATCGGTCTGTTTAATTTTTGCCACTGTGCGGGGTCCGGGAGGTAGTCATTCTGTAGTTTAAATTTGCATTTCCTTATAGGCTAATGACAGTGACCTCTGTTAATCTGTTTCCTGCTTATATGCCTATCATGAAATGTACTTCAAATGTTTTGCCCATTTCAAGTTGGGTTGTTTGTGTTCTTGTTACTGAACTTTAAGTGGTCATTACACATTCTAGACACAAGTCTTCTGTTTGGTAGATGGATCATGATTTGTTTCCATGGAGTCCACATTTCATCTCGTGTTTTAGTGGCATCCTTTGAATATTTAATTTTTTAGGAACCGTGTTTATTAAGAGAAAAAAATTAGATTGAGAATGACGCTTGGTTGTTCCTCTATCCTGCTCCCTTGATCTCTTGGGAGCTGGGGACGCCCTTTCTCTTTGGGATTTGATGACTTTCTTGTTGTAGACAGGACTTTGATGCTCTGTGCTGTGCTGTCTCCACATATGTCCACCTGGTCCTCTCTGTGCTGTCACCAGATGCAACATGTCATCTTCTAAGATAAGTGTCCCCTGCCAATCCCTTCTGGCTCTTTGTACTTTTATCTCTTGACTCTTTAACCACATCCTTCTCCCTCAGGATCTGAGGAAAAATTATCGACTATACCTCTGGAAGATGAGAGCTGACAGCTGTTTACTATTTCAGTTCAGAAATAAAACCATTGTCTACATTAAACCGAGAGTCCTGTTTGAATGCCCATTGGCAGAGTAGCAGCCAGGGTACTTCTGTGCCTATTGCGTAACTAGGAGGAGCTAAATGAAACCTTGAAAGGTACCCAGGGCAGGACAAACCTTTTGTGGTGCACAGAAGTACAGGACCTTTGTTAAAAGCAGGATGGGAAAGCAGAGGTCACTGGGGATTCTAGATTCTGTCAAATTGACAATATTCACCCTGACACCCACCCACCCACTTCTCGCTACCCGAGACTGAGGGCTGGAAGGAGTGAAAAGGATGCTGGGTAGGGTCCTTGCTTCTGTTTTAGTAGGTTAGATTGCTGCTACTCCTTCTAAAGATGTGAAAATATGGAACCCAATGAACATATATCGAAAGATCATTGGGGAAAACAAAACTCTTTTCACCAAATTTTTTTTTGAGGGGGCCGAGGATTAACTATAATAGGGTCTCACACATGCTGTTAAAAAACATGTGATTGTTTGATCTTATTCTTCCTTGGAGTGTCAGGATGGGATCTGACTGCTTCCTCATAGGAAGAACAGATGTGTCTGAACATTTGCAGGTATGTCGCTGACAATAACAAGGAGACTTGATTGTAGGAACTGGAAACCCGCTGCATATTATTAAAGTAATGTGCTCTCTACAGATCTAACACTTAAAATATTTTGAGGGCCAGTGCCTAAAGGACTCAAAATGAGAGTATGAACTATGGAAAATATTAATGAGATCAAAGGGTCAAACAACTTGAAGCTAGGATGACCTTTTACTGGAACTCCATTTCAGTGAGGTTTAAGCAAGATCCCCTAGGCCACAATAATCCTTATTTTTTTAAGAGAATTTATCCTTAATGGAAAATACTTAACTTTTAAATATGGACAAAAATTTTAAATTTTAGTTTCAAATTATATTCTTTTCATTATATGGTAATTATACGTGGCTGGGTTTCATTTTGAGCCACTTGGGCCTCATTTTGCTTAGTATGATGTGAAGTATATTAGTGAGTCAAATAAGGAGGCCTGGCTTTTGAGCTACAGTGATAATCACCCCTGGTTTTCTTGGTGACATGATTGAGTAGGAAGCAATTAACTCCAATGAAGTGGAGCGAGACATAAGTGCCAAGACCTTGCAATTAGATAAGTTCACAGGGCTCCTGGCTGTGAAATAAGAGAGGCTGTTTTCAAGTGTGCACGTACGTGTGCATGAGCATGCACATGTGTGTGTGTGTGTGTGTGTGCACATCTGTGTTTATGTGGATCCAGATGAATGACAGGTTTTGGGAAGAGTGGTATGGCATGACTGGGCTGTTCATATCCATGTGGAATGAGAGAGATTGTTTTCAAGTGTGTGCGCGCACGCGCGTGTGTGTGTGTGTGTGTGTGTGTGTGTGTGTGTGTGTGTGAGAGAGAGAGAGAGAGAGAGAGAGAGAGAGAGAGTAGTTGACTTTGGAAAGAGTGGTATGTCATGTGTTGCAGTTCACCTGCATTGTGCTGATAAAAATCATGACAAAACAGCTTAAAGGAACAAGGGGTTTATTGTCTCCTACGATTTCTGGTTACAGTTGCTTGTTCAGCAGGAGACCTCACATCATCAGCAAGGACTGAGAAAACTGGCCACGCAATGTATCTACGTAATGGCTGAGAGAGACACAGTCCTTACTTGCCAGACCAGCAGTCTGGCCAAGTATACAGAAGGATGCCAATTCGCTTATATTAGTTCTCTCCATTTTATTTACCTGCTTGGGGACTAGTTTTGTCCATCATGGCTGAGCCTTCCCCATCAACTAGACAGTCTCCTGCAGGTTTATTAACTTAACTCAACTACTAATTCTCTACAAATGTGCCCAGAGCTCGAATCCTCAACTATCAAGTTGACACCTGAATCTAACTATGACACTATGAATGTGTGTCTGTCCTTTCCAACCCTCCACATAATAACGTGGTTTAACATTCAGCTTAACTTGCTAACGGTCTTACCAAACTCTTGATTTTGACAAGGAATGTGATCAGATATGATACGCAATAGAATATGATATCTCAACCATGCAGCTGATTGTGTTCAGCTACAGTTGTAAAGAGCCCATTTATTCCTCTTTTCAATTCGATCAGTAGAAAGACTAAAAGCAGAGATGAATGCTGTGCATCATCTTTTTGCCTAGGAGGGCCAGTGAGAAATGACAGGCAATCCCATCAGAGAAGCTCCTGGGAGTGGGATGTCAGATTGGCACTGCCCAGAAACTGATGTTCCAGAGGATGGGGGACCAGGCTGGTGATCAGAGCGAGAACCAGGTCAAGGGATTCAGGTCTTTGCAATACAGGGCCTCGTATTCAGACCGTCTTGTTTTGGAGGCTGGTGCTGGGAATTGTCCTCTGGTTAGCGCCTGCAGTGCAGAGGCCAGTTACAGGAAGAGGCCGTAGGTAGCCCTGCAGGCGCTCAGAGAAAAATGGTCAGCACCTCGGGACTTCCTGCTTACCTTCCTCTTCCTCAGCCTCCGTGCCTTGACTCCCCTGGCCTCTGATTTGAGCGATGTTTGTTTGCATTATGTTTTCTTACTCATGGAGAAGGAAGACTCTTTTTTTTTTTTTTTTCCTGTTTTTCAGCCAGTCCAAGAGCTTTGTTGTGAAGAGTTGAGAAAGAGAAGGAGCAGCAGGGCTGGAGGAAGCCACCTGAATGCTTTCAGCATCCGGTGCTCGGTTGTGGTGCTCCGGGCTGCCTGGGGGAATCCTCTACAGTTTGACCTTTCTGGATTTCCAAGCAGCTGGAGCCCGCCCCACCTGTGAGATCATCTCCTCCTGCTGATGACCCGGACACTGGGCTCTCTGCCAGCTTTGGTCTCCACCTCTGTAATGGTACTGAAGGGAGACACCGAGCCGGGCAGGGTGTGGCATTTAAGGATCCACCCCCCACCCAAGCTCAGAGTGCACCCCAGGCTTCTGGTTTAAGGATAGCTCTTCTTCCAGAGCTTTCTAGTGTGATTTGGAAGGAAGCATTCCACAGACTGGAGGAGTGGATCAGGGAAATGAATAGCTAGTGTGCATTGCTATTTAGCAGTGCCCCAAGAAAAAAAAGAGTCACAGTCTTATAATAAAAAGCTTTATTATAATAAATCTTACCACTTAATAAAAGAAAAAAAAAGCTTTCAATTTACAGAACAGCACACAAATGAGCGACAACAACAGAAAGATACTGGCTGGGATATAGTCGGGCTGGTAGACTGTTTTCCTAGCCTCCAGGAAGCTCTGGGTTTGAGTCCAGCACTCCGCAGATGGAGGAGCAGTGGTGATGCGGAACTGAAATCCCAGCACTCATGAGGTGAAGCAGGAGGAGCAGGAGTTCCAGAACTTTCTCAGCTGTCTAGCAAGTTGCGGCCAGCCCATGCTGTCCCAAAACAACCATAAAAGAAATAGGAAGACACTGTCCTTCAAGGCCCTAGAGATTAGTACCATGTCGATAAGGCTTCTCTCCCTGCAGCCGACACAGCACCTACCAGCAAGTTGGGGCCCACATGGCACCGTGGCGGCAGCCATGTGTGGCCCTTTATAACCCGGCTTCCAATTGCCCTCTATTTTCATCTCTCACTGCTTCCTTCTTGGTTGTGAGGGTCCTTGGACAGCCCTGTGTGCCTCCATTGTGCCCTGCCTCATGTCAACCCAGCAATTCTCTTTAATGCCACCCAACCCCACCGCTGACCTTGTCCACCTAGTCAAGGGGCCTCCGTGTTCTTTTTTATGCTAATTATGCTCATTTCGAAGCCTCTCTCTTTTTATCAATATTGGGAATCATGATACTCAGGGAATATATGAAATGTAACTTCACAGCTCCATGAATGCTCAGAAAGCGAGTATCCAGGTGCCTAGCATTCAGAACAAGAAATAGGATTCCTTCTGTCTCCTGTTTCGATTTGGACTGCTTCAGTGCTCTGTCAATGAATGATGTCCTACTAGATGATCTCATTCATCCCAGGTCCTTTCTTTCAGCAGATGTCTGCTAGATCCCTTCAATGTTGCACCCCTGAGTCCATTACTGTAAAAAAGTTTTTATTTATTTATTTATGAAGGAGAAAAAGAAAAAATAAAGGGGGAGAGTCATGGCTCACGGGTAAAGGTCAGAGGACAACTTTCAGAAGTCAGTTCTTTTTTTTTTTTTTTTGTACCTCCCAGTTTCTTTTATTTTATTATTATTATTATTATTATTATTATTATTTATTCAACTATGCACGCGTGTGTGTGTCTGTCTGTATATGTGTAGAACCACGGACGAATTCGTGAACCACCATGGACGCCTCCACCTCCTTCTGCCCCGGGATTCACAGGCTCTGCCCTACCAGGACCAGAAGCGCAGGCCGCCCCCGCTTCCGCCTGGCGTCTATACGTGGGATCTGGGATCCGAACTCAGGCCCTTCCGCCTGCAAGGCGGAGGCTTAACCCCTGAGCCACCTCTCCAGCTCCAGAAGTCAGTTCTGTCCTTCCACCTTGTGAGCTTCGAGGGGTCAAACTTAGATGGCCAGGTTTGTAAGCGGGAACTTTATCCACTCAGTTATGTTGCTGGCCTGAGTCTATTACCTTTGACAGTTGGTTAGGTGCACTGTATAGACCAACCGCATGAACTGTCCTTTCCTCTCTTGTAGCTTTCACGTGTGCTATAGGTCAGAGTCCCTTTATTATGCTTTATCCACCATCGCTTAGTTAAGACATCATGCTTTCTATCACCCAGTTATAGTTTAGTAGTATCCATTGTTGTGTGCATGTGGTGAGTTGTTTACCTTGGTGAGTTGTAGCCTTGTGAATAATGCTGCCAGGGACATCTTCCACAAGCCCTTTTCGTGGATATGTGTTTTCAGCCTTTATTAATATTGTACATGGTTTGGAACTGATGGGTCAGAGGATTTCCTCTCGACATTGTAGTCTGAAAGATTTCAAGCATAGGAAAAATCAGAAGTGTTTTACAGCAAATAAAAACATACATCCGTCAACTAGATTTTATCATGAATATTTTACTGGTTCTATCACACAACTACCCAGCTTTTTACCCCTCTAGTCATTTTATTTTGTTAACTGTACAGAAGCATACCCTTCCCCCAGGCAGCTGGCTACGTATTATAAACTAGAATTTAATTTTGCTTATATAAATTTCCACATACAACTTAAGGTCAGGTAAGTACAGATGTGATTCCGCAGAATGTATGCACATTGGCTGCAACACGTGCAGCCAAACTCTTCTCAAGGTGGGGAACGTTACCACAACCCCCAAAGTACTTTTATATCCCTTACTCGCATTTTCCACCTACACCTGGTGGAGACAACCAGTCTGCATTTTTGTCACACTGATGTATTTCAGTCTGCTTTGTATTTTCATGTCAATCGTATCGCATAGTATTGACTTTTGTCAGCTCTCTGGAAATCCTTCATTTGTGCTCATCCTGTTTCCCCTGTTCTGTGTTCTGGAGTTCCGAGTCATGCTTGGGTTTCACTTGATACTCACAGGTAAATTTAGCACCTAAACTTCCTGTAACTGGGCATGCTAAGTGTTAAAAGGATTTTTTAGTCCTATTAAAATTGTAATTATTCTTAGCATACAAAAGACCATAAATATGTTATTAATATTACAGTTGAATGCACATTTATTGAAAACAGGTTTCTGAATGAGATAGAACTTTAAAAATCATTTCATTTATTTATATATCCGTGGTTGGGTATTTCTTTGCATTAGATAGAGTTCCTCGGTGATGGCCATTTTATTTTGTTTTTTTATGATTATAAACACCGAGAAACTTACCAAAAACCCCCCAAGTAAACAGGAATGTGAGCTTTGTTATAAAAATATCATTTAACTAGTGATCTGCCAAAAGAGGAGAAAAAAACCCAAAACCTCATGCAATGATAGAATATTGCTTTTGATGATTCATCAGTTCATTATTTGACTGGTTCCCAGAGAGGTTTCTAGTCTCTGCATCAACACTGAGTTGTCTTCCTTTTGACCCTGGAGATTTTGCAGGGGGAGGGGGTGGGATGCACCACATGTGAACTAGGACACATGAGAAAAAAACCACCCGTTCAGTCACACACTGGGCAAAGCATGCTTAAGAAAAAAAAAACACACACACGAAGCTGAGACTCCTCTGAAACTCTGTGTGTTCACTATGGCAAGCCTCGGTTCCCTTGGGGGTGTGGGTCACCTGTGCCTGGTCTTTATTCTTCCTCCTTGGCTCACCTTTGTGGTCTTGTACACGCTCCAGGCTAGAAGTTTGAAGACAGTGGCAGGGCTCCCTGGGGACCACCAAGTTCTCTAACAGTCTGCTCCCCCCCATGGGCGAGTTCAACCTTTTCCAAGACTTTAGGGCCATACATATATGTTCAGGACACCCTGTCTCCAACCAAACCATCTCTCCCGTGCTCCAGCGCCCCCCCCAATAGCCTCTCTTGAGGGTAGTGGTACAGCAGGGTCACAACCTCTCCACCAACATGTCTCTAGGGATTCTTTCCCGGTCACCACATCTCTCACCTACTTACTGCTGAGTATCCTTATTCTCCTGCTATTAGTCACTGTGGCCTTCCTTCCTTCCCTTCCTTCCTTCCTCCCTCCCTCCCTCCCTCTCTCCCTTCCTCTCTTCCTCCCTCCCTCCGTCCCTCCCTCCTTCCTTCCTTCCTTCCTTCCTTCCTTCCTTCCTTCCTTCCTTCCTTCCTTCCTTCCTTCCTTCCTTCCTTCCTTCCTCCCTTCCTCCCTTCCTTCCCTTCCTTCCTTCCTTCCTTCCTTCCTTCCTTCCTTCTTCCCTCCCTTCCTCCCTTCCTCCCTCCCTCCGTCCCTCCCTCCTTCCTTCCTTCCTTCCTTCCTTCCTTTCCCCTCCCTCTTCCCTTTTTTCTCTTTCCTTCCTTTCTTCCTTTACTTCATCCTTTTCTTTCTCTCTGTTCTTTCTTCAAAATGAGATAGTTTATTAAAAGAGTGAAAGAAAAACGTTTGCAAGCACATCAGAGTTGGAAGGAGGTTGGATGGTTCCCAAGTCTCACCGTCCACAGGCCGAGGTCCATTTAGTGGAGCTTTACTACACAGGTGGACCCTCTATGACGGGCCCTGACTCATCCCTGCTGACCTCTGGCCTTTCCTCTTCTGCTTCTTGATTGCACTTTGCTGAAATTGAAGCAAAAGGGTTTCTTCCAGATTCTATTTGCTTTTCCCTCCTGTTCCTCTGCGGGGATCTTTTTTTTTTTTTTTTTTTTTTTTTTTTCTGTGCCCACTTCCCAGACTGACAAACTCCTCCACATGCCAAAGCATCAACTTGCGATTGCTTCCGGGAGTCTTTCCAACTCACCCTGTGTCCCTTGCTGTCAGAGCACTTGGCACACAGGGCTAGAATTTTCCTGTCCCTCTCATCAAATTGCATTTTAAGGACCTAGTCTTCCCTCGGCTGTCCCCATTGCTTAGGAAGGGATTGTGACAGACGGTTCCAATTATGTCACGAAGGACATTTGCTGCAAACACAGCAGACACAGTCCTGTGGCTTGAAAGCGTTTTCCAGCGAAGGGTGGCCAGAGGCCTGGGTCCCTCCATCAGCACTAAGCATTTGGTAACTGGGCCTGAAGCGCTGCACAGCTCAGCTTTCACCTTTGTCGGTTTAGAAATGAAGAGGTGCCTCCCAAGTACCCTGCTCCTCTGCTGCAGCTCCACTTGTCGACGCGAGAGGGCGCCAGCGGGGACCGCTGAGATAAGCGCTAGATGCTTCTGCAGCTGGCAGGACAGCAGTGGGCACTCTAATGATGCAGTCAGTGGTGAGACAGGTCTTGGGGCAGATCCGTCGAACAGCTGCATTTATTCATCGCGTGGAATTTAAAAAAAGTGTCGTGCATATTTTAGAGTCGGACGGTTTTTATTCGTGGCTCTACTCATTTCTACCACAGGCCTATCAGGTTCTGGGGTTTGACTTTCTCCCCTGCAACATCCACAAATTTTAAACAGGATGGAGTCCCCAGAGTTTGCAAAGTAAATTTTCAGTAAAGAATTCCCCTTAAAAAAATCCTTATGTTTGGCAGGTGAAATAGCTCAAGGGTGAGTAAAGTACCTGATCGCAAACCTGGTAACCTGAGTTTGATCCCCTGCCCCGCGTGATAGAAGGAAAGGAAGGACTTCTAAAAAGTGACTTCCGCCTGTGCCTGTGCATGTCTTCCCTTTCTTTCCCTCCATTATCTGTCTATCCTTATGTGCTCTTATGCAGCCTGTTAACAAACATCACTTCCTATCCTGCTCTTTAAAATGCCTTCTATATGCGTCTTCTTGCTACTTATTCTGGACCTTGTGAAAAGCAGGACTTACCTGGTTCTTATCTTCAGCACCAACTCAGCGCTAGATATTAGTAGGAGCTAGTTAAATAAATAAGTAGACTTGGAAAGCTTTGAAGAAATATTGCCTAATTTGTTATTTCATCTGCTTAACAAAAATAAAACATTTAATCTTCTTTTAAAAAACCACCGCCTCTTCTTTAAACTTTTATACTATTTAATTATTAGAGAGGTAGTGTGTGTATGTGTGTGTGTGTGTGTGTGTGTGTGAGAGAGAGAGAGAGTGCGCACATGCACGTCATAGCATATGGATGGAGATCAGAGGACAACTTTTAGAACTCAGTTCTTTCCTTCTACCGTGAGGGCTTCTGGGGATTGAATTTAGGTCACCAGGAGTGTGTATATGTGTGTGTGTGTGTGTGTGTGTGTGTGCCCGCCCGTGCGCCCGCACGCATGGGCAAGCACCTTATCCATTGAACTGTCTTGCTAGCCTGAAATATCTAATCTTTACTTTGAGTGTTGGTCAAATTAACTTTGGGTCTTTCCTCCTCCTGCAGGCAAGCTTGCTGTCAGGGAGCTATGAGCGAGCATCGTCAGCAAGACTGCTTGCCAAAGCTAAAGGGAACACTCACAGTTTTCACGCTTGGAGGTGCCTAACACATAAGGATCTCATTCTCATAGTGGACTGATTTTGAGGTAGTTTCAAAGATGCCAGGAATGTGTATTTTTCCTATTATTCTCTCAGTTCGTAATCTAGCTCCTAATACCTTACAGTATTAATAGCTCTGAAAGTGAAGGGAGGAACTTGACAAAGCATGCTTTTAGTTATTTCATAAGATAAAAGAAATATCTGCCAAGTGGACAGTATTGCTATCCCACTATCATCTCCAAAAAGTTAGTCCTACTTCCAGTGAATATTCTCATAAGTTCATGTGGCTCTGGTCTGGTAATTCCAGTTCTAGATATGTGCTCAGAGGAATAAAAAACAACATCTCCAGCAGATGAGGATAGATGCTGGAATCACATTTGCCAACAAAAATACGGACGGAGGTGGACCCCAGTGCTCACAGCAGCCAGACTGCAGAGGCAGCCCTGTGTCCGAATGGGTAGCCGACTATGGCACATGCGTGCAACCGGGCGCTATTCAATTCCAAAAACATACGCAGCAACATGCATAATCCTGGAGGACATTGAGACAAATGACACAAACCATACACAAAATGACAATAACAAAACCTCGGCCATTTTCATGTATATAACCCAGTGGCATTAAGAGCACTCGCACGGGCATGGGAGCTGTTCAGTAGTCACTTTCGCCAGAGGACCAGCAGCAGAATTAGGGGGGAATCCCGTCTGCTTGTCCTGCTCCTAGGCTATCCTGAAGATTAGTCTCCTTATTTAGGAGCCAAACTCTTACCTGGAGCCTGGTCACATCAGGCTTTGGACTTCGCCGGACAGAGTGGGTGTTCACTCGCTTCTAGTGTGTTTTCTAAAACACTGGTCCCATGGGACTGAGGTAGGTAATGGGAACATGAAGTTGGCTTCTTGTGCATATTTCTCCTTCTTCCCCCTCATGGTCCAATGTATCACTAGTAAAGTCCATTCTTTTTTATATTTTTTTCTAGTTATACAAGCTCAGTGGGTAGGTATCATTGCTTCCCTCCCTCCCTCCCTCCCTCCACTCCTTTGTGGATCCAACCTGCTCTCTCCACCCTCCTGACCGTCAGCTTCTATGGATCCCAGGGTTCCCCCTGGACCATCTGCTCTAGTGGGGGTTTAGGCCTCTGTGGCAGACCAAGAGGTCCTTCCTAGAGCTGACTACTGATAGGGGTCTCCCCTCCACTTGTTTAACCCTCGCCCCTAGCATTTCTACTACTTGAAATTATTTCTCTTGAGATCCTTTCTCGTCTATGGGGATGTCAGCCTTTGTTCAGGTCTGGTAAGATCAAGTCTCATTGCAGTGAACTCCTGGCTGTAGCATACTGAGTGGAGTGTCTTGTCCAGTGGTGGACCTCCCCATCTTTAGGCTCTTACAGTCTTGTCACCTCCTCTTCCTCAAGGTTCCCTGAGCTTAGGATGGGGAGAGATTTGGCTGGCTTTGTTCCAGGTGAACATTGTAGGGTCGCCAGTGTTCTCCATTCTAGTTGGCCGTTTGGCCTGTTTTGCTGTTCTTGCACTGCACAAGGCTGTATCCTGTCTGAGTATTGAGATCCTCTCTTATCCACAGGTCTTTATAGAAGGAAAGGCTTAAAGGAGAGGAAAGAACAGAAATAGGGCACAATAGTGAGTGGGGTCAGCCTCCAGGCAACCAATTGACTACTTACTAACCTCCAACCCTCCTCTCCCATGATGGGGGGGACACATGCCCAGCACTTCAAACCAGTCCAAACATCAGTATACAGGAAGCAAACTGACAGTGAAGTCCATTCTTCTTTACAGAGAATTTTGCCCTGGCCGGGGTTTGGAATAAGGAAGTAACTATGCTAAGAAAGAGCGAAAGTGGGGCAGGAACTTCTCGGAACTCCCTCAAGTGCAGCCTCAAAAAGCCCATGCAAGCCTCAGGCTCAACTGTGGGGAAAAGAGAATTATTGCCATTTCTTTCCTGGAAGTTTTGCAACTTGGCCTTCTTCACCAGAACTGCCCTCTTGGTCAGCCACTGACTGTCCTTTGCTCCTTAGTCACAGCAGAACAGAGCCCCAGTTAGAGTTGCGTGCTGCCAGGGGACTCCCAGGCCTTGGAGAACAGACATGATTCGGTTTTACCAAGTCCTGCTCAGATGATAAAGTCATGAGAAAAGTGCACAATTGTTGTTAAAAGCTCTGACTTCCAGGGGCACGGCCTGTTACAAGCAAGTTGATAATTTGAAAATGAATATATGAATGTGCAGAAATGATGAAAACATAGGAGGTTACATGTGATCATATGTGTGACATTAATGACAACTTCACTTTTTATAATATATATACTTTATTTTGTATAATATAGTACAGTTTCTGCTAGTCTGTATTATTCTTCGGGGCAGGGATTTCTGTTTCCATCTCCTAATATGATTGTGGCCCAGAGTAACTTCATTGACACTTAAGGGGTCTTTGAGTGCACATATGGTTTCTTGATGCCATCCTTTATGATTGAATTGTTCAGAGTGCACTTGGGTATTAGACTCAGCTTCCCACAAAATTTTACATGTAGACCAAACAGCTTCTTTTCTGGTCATTATGGTCCTGTCCCTCTGCATGCGTGATTCACAGGGATCCCTGTGTTAGTAAGGATATGTGACTCTTCAGTAGACAAACTCACAATTGGGGGGTCCCCTCTTCCCTTGTCGAGAGACTCTCTCTCTGAGTGTAGTCAGACAACTATTAGGATCCAGAAAGTCAGAGTACAAATCCCTGTGCATGGTCCTGGCTGTGATATATTTCATTTATTTGTCAAAGACCAACTATTTGTCTTCCCTGAGTCCAGATTTGACACTGGACGGAGAAAGAGAAAAGGAGACCTTGATTCAGATTACTTAAGCGCAGCCCTCAAGTCACGTGAGCTTCTGTTCCTTTCTCAGAAGTGTTTGTCACATGAGAATACAGTGGGGGGGAGGAAAATCCAACCCTTCCATCCTTTTGGTGTTTTCTGTGAGGCCAAAAGCAGCCTGCCCTTGGCTTTGTGCTCCCACGGGCTAGCAGGCACAGTCTCGGAGAATTTCTCCATCAGCAAGTGGCTTGGCCATGCTGTTCTTGTTCCATGTGGGCATCATGCCAAAATGGGTGCCTCAAGAAGAAAATGCTACGAGGGGTTCGGGTTAGACAGAAGTGCTGAGTAAAATGTTTGTGGGCAGAGTGGGGTAGAGGGAGGCAGAGAGGCTAGTGGGCTATCAGAGAACTGACCCTTTTGAGGATGGGGAGGGGCAAGCAGGCTGCAGGGCAGTGTAAGGAACTTCTCATTCCACCGAGAGTCCTTAACCCATTACCTCTCAAGGGAAGTAGAGGTAAACAAAGTAGCGCAATCGTCCCATCCTGATGGATGCCATTGCTGGGACAGCTTCAGTGGTGGATTCAAAGCAGAGTGGCTGGGGCCTTGACTCAGTTTACCCTCTGCAGTAGGGCTGAGTGGTACCTCCTCATGGTCACCATGTATCCCCATGACTTTGCACCCTGAGGAGCCCTTCTCCTCCATCCTTAGTCTTAGAGGAAGAGTTCAGACATGCAAACCGTAGGTAACTTTCTTTTTCCTGTTCCTAATGCCGACACGAAATTCAAAGTCACTCTTTCTGCCTCAAAGTCGCCCCACCTCACTCCCATCTCCAAGTGTTTGGCAGCTGCTTTTGTTGCTGTGGGCTCAGGTGCAGCGTCCTGACATTCACCCAGTGTCCCGATGCTCCTTTGAGAGGCTGATGTCACCTTCTCTGCCAGACTTTTCTTCCACTGCAGCCAAAGGTAAGGAGATGACAGATTGGTTCTTCACAACCCACTGCGCTCTTAGAAAGCTGCACACCTTCTAGGAGAAGAGATGACCAGGAAACCAAGTGCCTCAAAGTCCTTGAAAGGTTGGTGGGGAGCAGTCTGGCACCCCTACTTAACCCTCAGAAGTCTGAATGGCCCCTCTTTGCATATGAATCCCTGGCCCGGGGCCTCCTTTGGGTAGGACTGAGCCCAGGTCCTCTGGTCTGAAGTCCGATGTCCTTCCTGAGCCCCTGATTTCGATCCAGGCCTGGATAATGTACCCGACTTAAGAATATGAACGAAGTCGGGGTGGAGAGATGGCTGATCGGTTAGGCCTTTGGCTTGCCAGCAAAAAGACCTGAGCTTGCCTTCCAGATCTTGCATAAAGAATACCTGGCAGAAATGGCAGTGACCTCTACCGGAGCCTTTGACCCTAAGAAGGCCCAGAGAAGAGCAATAAGGAGGCAGAACAATCCAAGAGATTCCTGATGTCACCCTGGGGTCTGCACAGGTACACACATTGTCCTTTTTTTCTCCCACATTTTATTTTTTTCCTAATCATACAAGCTCAATAGGTACCCCGTCCTCTCCCTCCCCCCTCCCTTCCCCCATCATTACCCATTCCACTCTCCCCCCCATTCCACTCTCTTCCCTCCCCCTCCCTCTTTTCTCCCTCCCCCTCTTCCGGTGCTTTCCCCTCTCTCCCTCCCATCCCCTGGAACATCCATTATGTGAGCACTGAACCTCCCTGAGTCCTTCACCCTAGTGAGGGTTCAGGATTCAGTGGCTTAGCCTGGGGCCACTTTCTTGGGCTTCCCGTTAGCATGGGAACTCTATTATGACTGTTTAATTCCTTGCCTCTAAGGATCCTACTGCCTGGAGCCTTCTCCCCTATGATCTGTGCTACGCTTTGGGGGGTCGTTACATGTCAGCCATTGTGCAGGTCAGGCACAGTCCAATCCCACATAGTGTCCTTATGCAGACATGTCCACACACATGTCCACACCCATACCTACACATGCCAAAATTGAAAACAAAAAACTGTAAGTGAAGTCAGGCTTAAGGCCAAACTTTAGTTCTTATCAGAAATATCAGAATAAATAGAGTCTAAAACTCAAAGAAGCTAGTTCCCCTCTCTCCCTGTCATGGTTTGAAATGTGTCCCCCAAAGACTCATGTGTTTGGGAAGGTCATGGCACCTTTAGGAGGCGGAGCCTTGCTGGAGGAAGGCAGTAATGGGGGGTGGAAAAGTGGGGGGGTGGACCTTGAGGTGAATTAGTCCCACTCTACTTCTGGGAGAGGTGTGCTCTTTCATTGGCTGTCTAGAGGCTCACAGCCTCCTGGATGGATGTAACTTAGCCTTCCTCCAGCTCCTGCCAGCCAGCCATACCTTTTCCATCATGAAAGCTGAATAAATCCTCCTTTCTCCCTTAAGTGCTTGACTTTAAGTGTTCTCTTACAGCAACAGATCAGGCTAGTGCACTCCCCTAGTGCGCCACAGTATCAAGAGGGACCTGGTGGATGGAAGGACCTGAAATGCTGTGGCTCCCTGTTACCCCATTATTTCCTGTCTCAATTTAAAATTTCCATTGTTCTGACTTACCCTCGAGGTTGCTTTTAGGATTTTTTTTAAAGACAGAATTCACTAGTATAAAATGACCATTTGAGATTTTCATTTCAGTTTAAATTTTTTTATGATGACGATGATGTGTGTAATGTGTATATGATGTGTGTGTGTGTGATATCATGCCAAAGCATGCATGTGGAGGTTCATCGTTATGGGGGTTTTGGGGATTGAACTCAGGGCATCAGATTTGTTGACAAGCTTTACCTGCTGAACCACCTCGTAGGCTCCAGAATGACCATCTTAAGGTGAACAATTCAGTGGTACTTGGAGTTATATAAAATGAAACTCTATACCTAGTAAACAGCTATTCTGGCTTTTTGCCTACCTGTAGTAATCACCCACTGTTTTCTCTAGGAACTTACCTGTTTTTCACATTTCATATACTCAGAACCATATACGGTTTTTTTTCTTTCATTTGCATGGTGCCTTCAGGCTTATCTGCATTGTACTTATGTCAACATTACATTCCTTTTTATGACTGAATAATGTTCTCTAAATGGTTTATCCACTTAACTGTTGAGGAACATTTGGGATATTTCCAACTTTCAGTTATCATGAATAATAAATACTACCATGGGCATATCTGTATGTATCTTTGTACATCTGTTTCCAATTCTTTGGGTATATATGTTTTAAATTTATTTTTAGTCTTTTAGAGTTTCATACATGAATACAATGAATTTATGTCATATTTACCTCTTATTACCCAATGCTATCCCCCCTTCTTGTTCCACTACAAACTTCCTTTTCTCAGTCAGTCTCCCTCTTCCTTTCCTCTCTTTTTGCATGTGTGGCTCACTGAATTTCACCTGGGTTGCCTATTCTGGTACGTGCCTGAGCACTGGCTGCAGCAAGATGATGTATCATTGATATGTCATTGAGGAAAGCAGCTTCCCTTCCCCCGTCTGACATAAATCCTTAGTTGTCTCTCAAGGAGCTTTAATGTCCCTTGAGATCGTCCCCCTTTTGTGGTGAAATGTGGATAGGCCAAATTTGTGCAGGTCTTGTGGAAGTAAACACAACTGCAACGAGTTCACAGATGAAACGCTCAGTCATGTCCAGAAGACTGACCGTCAGCACCCTTCCATCCTCAGTCTCTTACATTTACCATCCAGTAGGGCTTGACGAGTGGGTGTGCAGAAAAGGATGAAATGTCTCATTAGTGATTTTATAGTGTTTATATTCCGAGGTCATATTGTGATAAATTAGATAATATTAAGTTAACGATGTCTTAAAAATCACATTTGTCTTTTTCTTTTAACTTGTTAATGTGTGGCTCCAGAAACCACATGTGTAACTCAAACTGTATTTGTTTTGAGCAATGATTGCTCAAAGAAGGGCCTGAACACATAGAAAAAGGGTAGAGAAGATAAACTACGTGCATCACTTAAAATTTTTTCTTTGCTGCTGCTTCTTTCAGCAAAGCTTAGTCTCCACTACTTTAAAAAACATTCAGTTTGTTCTTTCATAGGCAGATGGGTTCATAAAGAAGTTTGATCCTAAATCCAGCTGGCTTACTTTTCTAGAAGTCACAGGACAGATGTGAGAATACTTTCTACTGAAGCAATCCTGGTGACCAGAAAGGACCCTAGCTCCCATGAGAGCCATTGCAACACATACTCCTATTTTCAAACAACTTTGATATTGGGACTTTGTCAAATTACAGACATTTGTTCCCATTTTAATGAATAAATTATACCTATTTGTCTCTATATGTGATTTGCATTTCAGTTTTTTTTGTTTGCCTGGAATTTCAGCAACAGGGCCAAGCTCAATACAAGAGACAGGTACTGGAACGAGGAAGGTGCCTTAGCATTCATTTTTAAAGAGTGTGCTGCATCATGGCTAAATTCTGTGTTGCTAGGCTAGACCACACAGGACGTAAGGTCTACCTCTCAGCTCCCACTGGGCCAGTGCTTGCTGTATTCCCAGTGTGACGGTTGCTTAAAGCTGCCTACTAATGTCCTTCCCAACATACTGGTCTGCCCTGCCTCAGAAAATGAGGTCCCACAGTGAAAGCCTCAGAAGCAGTTTCTATCTAACTTCCTACTGTCCTGTCACTTGCCTCTTATTCCTCCTTAGACAGCTCATGGAAAGATTTCTTTTGTTTTTGTCTCTTTCTCTTACACATGTGTACACATGTGTGTGTACCTCTGAGTGTGTGTGTGTGTGTGAGTGTGTGTGTGTGTAGAGGCCAGAAATTGATATCGGGTGTCTTCCTTTCTCTCTCTCCCCACTCTCATTTCTGGATACAGATTCTCTTCTACTTGCCCCTTCAGCTAGACTGACTGGCCGGGACACTCTCCCAATTGCCTCCACCTTCTTCCCCAGTGGTGGGGTTACACGTGCATGATTCCATATCCAGCTTTGATGGGATCAGAACCCAAGGCCTCCCACGTGCACCAAGCACTTTTTCCACCGAGCCAGCAGCCCAGCGCTGCAGTCCACCGTTTCCATCTCTAATCCCTCTCTGAGCATTTACCCTTCAGACCTTTATTCCTAGTGCCAAGTTCAAAGATGAGTTCTTAGTCTCAGTCTTAGTCTCTTGACATGGGACGCTCTGGACACGCATGACTGTTTGGACATAGTTTTATCTGACTCTGTGGACACCGCTCTCCCTTGGTTCTCTCGCCTCACTGAGTACTCTGTCTCCTTTGACCCATTTCCTTGAGCTGCACTCCTAGCTGTTGATTTCGGGAGTTCTCTGGCTAGTCCTTGGCTTTTTCCTCTTTCCTCTCTACACTAGTATTCTAGATGATGCATTCAATATCACACGTCCTTAAAGATTAATCAAACACTGTGAATCAAGACTTCTCCTTGGAACTCCAGTCTCATACTGGAGTTGACCATATTGGATACATACATTGGATATGACCATATCCAGTTCAGGATGCCTAAATCTGAATATGTAATTTCATCAAGCTCCAAACCTCCCTAAACCTTTCCCCAACTTAGTGGGGGTTGCCATCATCCTACCCACTGAGGGTGAGAGCCTTTCCATTCTTTATCTCTTTTCTTTTCTCACTGCACACAGTCACCCATCAGTAAATGGCGTGAGCACTGAAATCTGCTCATTGTTCAATGCACGTTACCATCTTCGCTTTGCCATCCTGATTTGATCTTCACTGAATCTGTACAGACGCTACTGCAACCTCTTAGACTGTCTCCTAGCTGAATCCCTTGCTCCTGGATAGATTATTCCCACATTGTATTATCAGAAGATTCCTTAAAAACAGAAAATCATATTACGTTTTCTCTCCACCCACAATTCTCCAGCACACTACGTCATTCAATAGAATTCAAAGTTATTTCTAGGTTCTTACAGTGGCCACGAGACCTTTTACAATCTACCTCCCCTTTGAACAGCTTGACCTCATCTTTCCCTGGCTCAAGGGCCACACCAATACCAAGCATCCGTCTGCTCACAACACCTGAAATTGCCTGTGCTACTGAGTCTTCTTAAGATCTTGATTTCTGCCCCAGAAAATAAATGCTCCCAGAGGAGGAGAAACACTGGAGAGGGTTAGCGAGATGGCTCAGCAGTTAAAAGTGTTTGTTTCTCAAGCCTCTTTGATCCTAGGAACCCACATAAAGGAGGAAGAAGAGAACTGACTTTGTGAAGCTGTCCTCTGATCTCCACGGGTGCCATGGCACGTGTGCGCCACCCCATCATACACATACCCACAGAAGTAATACAATGAACAACCACTGGTCTCACCCCAAGCCTGCAGACTCCAGGGAGTTAGCACCCTAAAGATAAGATTCCATGCTCCTGTCAGGACGGGTACACCCTCATTGGAACTGTACAGCGTGGAGTCAAGTTGTTATTCTGAAGGATTTGGAATGAATGAAGAGGATGCTTTACCTAATGGACAGGCAGATTACCTTAGTGTTTTTGGTTTTGTGGTACTGAGAATTGAGCTAAGGACTTCGCACATGCTAGGTAAGTACTCTAACATTGAGCTGCATGTCAGTCCCTCTACTTATTGTTAAAGGGATCTGTTCATGGGAGACAGCTGACTAAGCTAGCCAGAGATATCTAGCTAAACAATATCTCCATAAGGAAGCAGGAGCACTCAACCAACAGCACTCTACCTCCACACCTCCAGGGCTGTTTCTACTAGTGGACCCTCGGGCTTCTCTATTTGTGCTCTTGCTGCTCCATGTTTGTTTTTAACCTGTTTCATCTTCCCGGTACTGAATGAGTACAAGACACGGACACCTTCGGGGAACAAAAGGTTTATTTTTGGCTTACAGTTTCTGGTTTTAGTCCATTTGTGATGGTAGGAGAATTCATACGACCATCAGGAGCTAAGGGAACTGGCAATACCATGTCCACAGGAAGAGCTGAGAGGTGGCGTAATTCCTAGCTTGCCATTTTGCCACACTTAACCAGTTCTTTCCGTCTTATCCCCCTGCTCAGGAAATGTTCCCATCCACCGTGGGCTGGGTCTTCACACACTGATTACATAATCTCTCACGGCGTGCTTGGGGCTTGGCCTAACTGAATAGTCTTCCTAGACATAGAGCATCAGTTGTCAAGTTCACACCTGGATCTCACCAGATGCTCAAACCAGAAACGTGGCTCCTAGGATCATACTCGAAAATAAAGAAATTCACAGAATCTGGGTACTTTGGCTATCTCTTAATTTCTTCACTTCTCTGCTTTGTTAGTCTAAGCCGCTGCTGCAGTTCGCCTGCAGGGTTGCTGATAAATCACCATCGAATGGCCTAGGGAACCAGGAGTTTATTCTCTTATGATAGTCCAGTTACAGTTCTCAGTCCAGCTTGACTGGAGAGCACGCACCAACACCAGGGCCGAGGGAACTGACCACACCACCACCACGTAACGGCTGAGAGATGGAAGATCCTTACTTGCCAGACCAGCATGTCTGGCCAAGCATTCACAAGGATGCCAGTTCTCTCAGTCAGCTGTCTGTATTTTATTCCAGGGCCTAATCCCACCTACCATGGGCTGGGCCTTCCCTATCAGCTACACAATCTCCTGCAGGTTTGCTCTAAGCTCAACTCAACAATTAATTCTCTATAAATGTGCCTAGAGCTCAAACCCTCAACTATCAAGTTGACACCTGTGCCTAACCATGACAGCCACCATCACTTTCTACCTGGTCCATTGCTATAGTTTTTCTCCTGGTAAGTCCACACCCACACTAATGCAGCCAGTACATTAAATCTCAAAATATAAATCTAATGAAAAAACTACACAACGGTAACTCAGATTTCTTCTACAAACCTAGTGTCATCTTTCCTCCCCATGTGCATGTGAGCTGGACTCAGAATCTCTCTTTCAAAGAATGAAAAAACCAAGAGAAAAAAATGAAGCGGTGGACCACAGACAGGGCAGAAACCTGGCAAACATGATTTTGGTCAAGTGTTAAAGATTAACACCAACAGTGATGAGATGTATTGTAGTAACCTTGGTATCATGTGATGAAAACAGCATTTAATCTCTACGGTGCTGTGCCTCCAAATCTATACTCCCAGAAAAACATCAGACAAATACAGATCAAGAGGTTGTGTACAAAGTAAAACCCGATTTTCATTCCTTGAATCCACCATAGTCACAGGCAACAAGAGAATCTGAGTAGTTATCCTTCCAGAGGAGACCGTGTAGACACGTCAATCAAACTCCAATGTGAGATGCTGGGTCGGATATGGAAAGAGTTGTGAGTGGAAGGTCTTGTGCGATGTGAGAGAAGGCTGGCTTGGTAGTGATAAACCAGAGCCGGTCTCTCAGCTGTGATCAGCGTCCCATGGCAATGACAGCCGAGTGAGAAGCTCGCAGGAACTTGCCATTGTCTTGGTGGCTTCCACATGAATTCAGAATCACTCTGAAATGGTTTATTAAAAATGAATGAAAGAGATTGGGAAGATGGCTCAGGAGGTCAAGCGCCCGCTGCACAAGCATCAGGACCTGTTTGGATCCCCAGCATCCAGATAAGGGCCAGGTGCTGAGGGACACTGTGCATCTGTAATGCTAGCGGTAGGGGCAGCAGAGACGGGCAGATCCTCCTCAGAGCTTCTTGGCCAGCCAGTTCAGTCAATAATGTGGAGCTCTACGAGAAGACACCTGGCCTCTCTGGCCTCTGTATAAATACACACACACACACACACACACACACACACACACACACACACACACACCACACACACACCACACACACACACCACACATACCACACACACACACCACACACCACACACACACACCACACACACCACACACACACACACACCACACACACACCACACACACACACCACACACACCACACACACACCACACACACACACACACACACACACACACCACACACACACACACCACACACACACCACACACATACACACACCATACACACCACACACATACACACACCATACACACCACACACATACACCACACAACACACACACCACACACACATACACACCACACACACCACACACATACACATCATACACACCACACACACACACACACACCACACCACACACACACACACCACACACACCACATACACACATACACACCACACACACCACACACATGCACACACCACACACACCACACACACCACACACACACCACACATACACACACCATACACACCACACACACCACCACACACACACATACACACCACACACATATACCACACACACACCACACACTACACACATACACACACCACACACACACACCACACACACCACACACATACACACACCATACACACCACTCACATACACCACCACACACACATGCACACCGCACACACACCACACACCACATACACACACCACACATACCACACACACACATACCACACACACATACACACACCACACACACACACCACACACAAACATACACACACCACACACACACCACTCACACACACATACACACCGCACACCACAGACACATACACAACCACTCACACATAACACTCCCACACACATGCACACATACACACACACCACTCACACACACCACACCACACACACATACGCACACATAACACCCTCCCACATACACACACACCACTCACAAATACACATAAACCACTAACACATAACACCCCCTCACACACATAACACACACACATACACCCCACATACACCCCCCCACACCCTCCACATACATACACACAGTAACACACTCATACACACACACTCACACCTCCCCACACCACACACTCACACCCACACAGTCTCCCCACTCCACACACACTGTGAACAAGAAGCAAGCCCAGGACTAGTGGTGGCTAAAATGTCTGCTTTCAAATCTGTGGCCTGAGTCCCAGTCCTAGAACACACATGGTGGAAGGAGAGAATTGGCTTCTGAAAGTCGTCCTTTGACCTCCACCTGTATGCCGCATGCGTGTGCCCATGTTCTCTCTCTCAAATAAATAAGTAAATAAATAAATATATTAAAAAGAAAAAAAATCCATTTCATCTGGACACTGGTTTTTCGGCCCCATTCTTTGTTTTCTCTGGCTCTCTGATGCTATCATTCCGTCCATCTTTAATTTCCTCTGAAACATCATGCTATGTTTCCCTTGTGGGTCTTTGTACATACACTGTTTCTTCCCGGAAAACTTGCCAATCATCCCTTTCTCCTCTTCACTCAGCCTTGTGATTTCAGCTCAAAAGTAGCTGCCTTGGGATAAGGGTGAGGGCAGACTTGAGGGTCTCCAGGAACCCCCTGATCTGTTGGAATGGAGAGAATAACTTTATCATGGCTTGTGGGAAGGTTCTGTTTTTGTTCCTTGCACATTGGTGCCTGATGCTTCATTGGTTAATGGTAGTGCTTCCCAGCATTCAATGTGGATGCAGATCTTCTTATCATGTTAACATACCACTTGGAACAAGGAGGCCTGAGAGGCCCGGGTTTGTCATGTCTAGTAAGTTCCCAGAGTCGTTTCCACATTCAAGAGTATTGGATCTTGGGTTGATGCAAATTAAATTCCGGGCTTATAAGTGTAAGGATGAGACTGCGGCTATAAATGAAGTTGATGTTTCTTTTTACCTTCAGTGAATACCTATTCCTCTTTATCTTCTCCTTGCCCTGGTCACCATGTATTTAACTTGCACATAGTTCGTTGAACTGATGGTAAATTTAGCTAGAGTTATTGGGTTTTCCCTGGTGCAAATGTGACCATGTTAGCAGACCCATATGTAACAAAGTACATACTTCTGCTTTGGCTACCCTGTCACTAAGTCAATTAAGAATTCAAATTCATGGGGAAAAGCAGAATAAGGGAATTTATTCAATATGGCCACATTGGGAAGAGGTAAATCTAATTAACTCAAAGTCCCTCTCTTGGAGATTTTGCTATGGGATGTGGACTTTTTGCTGTGGGATGTGTAAGAGATACACAGTCTCAGTGTGGTTGCACCCGCTATTGTTTCGTGGGTTCCAAGTCTCTACCCCACGGGGTGGGGGGGGTCTGACAGGCTGTCAGGAGTTTGAGAGGTAAACTCCTCATCTGGCTGGTACCTGTTTTTCTCTGCTCCCAGCAGAAACTTCTGGAAAAGTTTCAAGTTCTCAGGGTTCATTCTTTCAATAGTCCTGACAATCAAGAGTGCTGTGAAGGGTCTTTCGGCGGAATGCCTGTGCTGTCCGGCTACAATTTTTCTAAATTTCTAGGATAGTAACTGTGATGATTACATGCAGGAGTTAACTTGACAACTGAAGACTGAGCTCTGGACACAACTGTGAGAGTTGGTCGTCATGGTGAGCTTGTAGCGAGCTTGTAGATCATCTAATGGACGCGGGAAGACCTAACCCATGGTGAGTGGACCATCTGCTGGGCAGGCTGATAGGATGGAGGGAGCTGGTTTAATCAAATTTGTCATTTTTCAGCATACTCTGGCAGACTTGCAATCTGGCAAGTAAAGTTTGCCCCTCTCTCAGCAATCTCTGTAGCTATGATGTGGCCAGTTTCCTTGGCTTCTGGATTGGTATGATCTCTTTATTTTATTTCCACTCATACAAACTTAATAGATACACCAGTCCCCTCCCTCCCTCCACCCCCTTGGACCCCCCTTCCCTTCTGTCCTTTCACCCCGCCTCCCTATCCCCCAGTGTCCCCCCCTCCCCCGCATCCCTGGAGCATCCTTCAATGTGTATGTCAAACTTTCCTCTGGGTCCGCCCCTCTGATGAGGTGCAAGGACTCTGGCATTTCCTAGAACTCTTTCCTGTGTTCCCCTTAAGTATAGGAACACTATTGTGGCTGTTAATCCCCAGCCTCTAAGGATCCTAGTGCCTTTAGTCCATGCTAGACTTTGAGGGGTCAACAATGTGTTGGTCATTGCTCAGGTCATGCAAAGTCCTATTATGATTGCTTTGGCCCTAACTTGTGTGGAGTATCCTGCATATCCTTCCTTACTCCTCCCATCCTTGTGCTCTTACAATCTTACTGACCCCTCTTCCGCAAATTTCTCTGAGCTTCAGGATGGGGAGAGATCAGGTATGATCTCTTTTGCCAAGGCTCACAACTGTAATGGGATGATCCTAAGTCAGAATAAAAAAATCTCTTGTTCCCTTATGCCGTTTGGCTGTGAATTGCCTGGTAACATGCAGACGAACTGCAACAGTTACCCACAAGCCCCTACGTTGCTGGGCCACCCTTGAAAGGTGCCATGGTATTGCAGCTACAGCACCATCAGTAAACAGGACAATGGGGTTTCTTTTCTTTTCTTTTAAAACCTTTATTGATTGATTGTGTTCATCCTAGATTGCTTCTACCTCCTTGTTGCTTCCATCTGCGATTTCCCAGGCTTCACCCACTAGGACCTGAAGCGCAGGCCACTGCCATTTCCATTTGTACATGGGACCTGGAAACCGAACCCAGGACCTTCTGCTTATAAAGCAGAGTCTTAACCCCTGAGCCCTCTCTGCAGCCCAGGTGTTGCAGTTCATCTGCATAGTTGCTGATAGATGACCATCAAATGGCTTAAGGGAACAAGGGGTTTATTTCCTTACGACAGTCCGGTTACAGTTCTCAGTCCAGCTTGACGGGAGAGCACGCACCAACACCAGGACCGAGGGAACTGGCCACACCATCACTGCATAACGGCTGAGAGATGGACAATCCTTACTTGCCAGACCAGCATGTCTGGCCAAGTATACAGAAGGATGCCAACTCTCTCAACCAGCTCTCTATGATTTATCCAGGGCCTAATCCCATCCACCATGGGCTGAGTCTTCCCCATCAGCTAGACAATCTCCTTCAGGTTTGCTCTGGGCTTAACTCAACCATCAACTCTCTACAACTGTGCCCAGAGCTTAAGCCCTCAACAGTAAAGTTGACACCTGTGCTTTACTGTGACACCAGGGTTTTTGTTTTTTCTTGATCAAGACTTGTGCTAGTCACTTGGTATTTTATCTGCATAAGTCCCTAGCGGACTTCCTGACACAGCCTATGCTCACCGACTCAACAAGTATCTACCAAGGATGCCTCTCCCCAGGCCTGTGCTTAGTACTGACAGAGTCATGACCCCAACCACCCTGTCTTGGGAGAATAAGGGCCCTGCTAGCTAATGCTGCTGACAAGGAGAGAGGTAGTTTGGCATTTGGGAGACCTTGGGTTACAATACTTCTGCACAGGAAGTGGGTTGTGGTCATTCAATTATAATCTCTGAACCTGTTTCCTTTACTGTAAAAATATTCTAGTCATATCATACCTACTTCATAGTTGTTGTTTTTTCCCCAGAGGGGCAGGGTCTCACTACATGGCCAAGGCTGGTTTGAGGCAATCCTCTTGACTTTGCTTCCTAAAGGGTAGAGTTACAGTCATCAAGTACCACACTCAGCCCATAATTTGCTTTGAGGATATTGAGTCTTTAAAGAAAGCAGCAAAGACTCTCAGGAGTCCTGCAATGCCTGCAGCCTCATGTATTTGGAATGATTATTTTCTGCTCCCAAGTTTGTCACTTTGCCCTGGTCTCATGTGACCCATGAACCACATCAGTCCTCTGCAGAGAGAGAGAGAGAGGCAGAGCTGCCGAAGCCGTGGCATCCTGGCCATATGAAAGATGGGCACCCGAAGGGGTGCAGTTCCCACCAGCTGCAGCAGGGAAGTGGTCTGTTCTCCTGTCTCCCAGCCCCAGTGCTGCTAAAAGGTTCACCAGAGCCTTTCCAACCGCTGTTGCCTCTGGTGTCCCGCAGCACACTGGGAGAGCCTGACTACCCCCAATGAGCTCCTGGCATCCCTGAAGGGTGTAATTCCCCTCATTGCTGCACCCAAAGAGATGCCAGTCCCCACGGGGAGGAAAGCCAGCTTTCTCTGTGCGTCTCTTCACCCTGATGCTTGGCTTCCTGAACCCAAGGTCTGTTTCTCGGGAGCAGCTGTGTGAGTACGGGTCTGCTGTTCTATGCTGTCCACACCGTGGCCTCTGACCATGGGGCCCTGTGCACTTCGTGTGGCTCGTGGAGTGGAGAGACGGAGCTTGTTCTCTCTGCTGTATTTAGTGAACATATTCGGAAAAGGGATCTTCCCCCAAGCGATGATGTAAAAGACCAGGTGGAAGGAAATGCTGTCTAGGAAACAGCGAAGCGTGATAACTCCCTCTGGGAAGAGGACTTCTGGGGATCCCTGGTGCCTGGTAGACACGGGATCGAGTCTCCGACCCTCACTTCATTGTTTGGGGAGGGATTAACTGTTTTGTTGGCACACTCGGAGCCAGCATGCGTAGGGTTCAGGCGCATGAGTCCTACAGCAGACCCGTTGCTCTGGCCCCATGTGATCTTGCCTTTCTGACTGCTTTTCTGCTTTCTGCTACTATGGGTTTATTGTATCTTCTGGAACTTTGCATAAATGGGTTGTGCAGCATTAAAAAAAAAAAAAAAAAAAGAAAGCAGCAAAGTACCTGAAAAACAGAAAGTCGTTAAAAAAAAGACTTCATCATCACTGGTATGCTTTTAGTATACATGCTAATTTTCTCTCTCTCTCTCTTTTTTTTTTACTTATTTTGGACAAATTTTAATTTTACAGAAAAATTTCAAACAGTAGAGTTCTCATATAGTTATCATTTAGCTTCCATGAACATTAACATCTTTTTTTTTTTGAGGTGGAGACTGTAAGATTTTTATTTCCAGTTTTTATATATATTTTTTTAAGCTTTTTTATTAAAAATTTAATTATACATTTTAAAATTTTTTACCAGTTCCCTCCCTCCCCCCTCCTCCCCCTCCCCTTCCCCCAGTGCCTCCCCCCCAATTCCCAGAGAGTCCTTTATTGTGTACGCCTAACTCTCCACTGGGTCCTCCTCTCCGATGACATATAAGGACCCAGTGGCATTTCCATAAGCCCTTTCTCTTATTCCCCTTAAGCATAAGATCACTACTATGGCTGTCAATCCCTTGCCTCCAGGGGTCTCGGTGCCCTTAACAGATGCTAGACTTTATGAGGGCAACAGTGCACTGGACATTGCGCAGGGCATGCAAAGTCCCATTATGATTGCTTTGGTCCCAACTATTGTTGAGAATCTTGCAAATCGTTGCTCCTCCCATCCTTTTGCTCTTACAATCGTACCGCCCCCTCTTCCGCAAATGTCCCTGAGCTCCAGGATGGGGAGAGATTAGGCTGGCCTAGTTCTATGTGATTGATATAGAGTCTCTGAAGTTCTGGATTGTGGTTTGTTGATTTTCTTTTGCAGTACTGCTGCTCCTGCAATTCCCTTCACTCCATTCTGCTGGGCACTGTATGTCACCCCCTGGCCAGAGACAAAAAGCTGTTAAACTGGAGTCTTGTTGTAATAGCACATTCAAGGGTAGATGTAATAAGAGTAGGAAACCTCAGTGAGGGAGGGGTCCATCACCCATTTGCAAAATGATTACTTTTTATCTGCTAGACTATATGCCCTCCCCTTCTGCCCTCCCTCTGCTGTAACATGGTCTCCTCTCTCCTTGTTTCTGGTGTGGCCCTCCTAACCCATCTCTCTTGTTCATAATCCTTGCAATTACTGTGTTACATAGGTTTACTTTTGAGTGTCTCAATGTGGGCTGGGTGAGTTTGGTACTAGGAGCCACCTATTAGGGAGTACATACGGCGCTTAATTTTCTGGGTTTGGGATACTTCACTTAATATAATTCTTTCTAATGACATCCATTTCCCAGCAAATTCCAGTAATTCATCATTTTTGATGGCTGAGTAGAACTCCATTGTATAGATGTACCACCGTTTCCTTATCCACTCGTCAACTGTTGGACATTTAGGTTGATTCCATGACTTTGCTATTGTAAACAGTGCTGCTATGAACATGGTCGAGCTTGTGCTATCGAGGCGAACCTCTGCTGCATGGGGGGTTATTCCCAAAAGTGGGATAGCAGGGTCATACGGCATTTCAATCTTTAATTTCTTTAAGAATCTCCAGACGGCTCGCCAGAGTGGCTGTATGAGCCTGCATTCCCACCAGCAATGTAGGAGAGTTCCCCTCTCTCCACATCCTCTCCAGCATTTGTCGTTGTTTGTATTGTGGATTTTTGCCATCCTGACCGGGGTGAGATGATATCTCAGGGAAGTTTTGATTTGCATTTCCCTGATGGCGAAGGAAGTGGAGCATTTTTTAAGATAATTGTTAGACATTTTAATTTCATCTCTGGTAAAGTTTCTTTGAAGTTCCAGGGCCCATTTTTTAATAGGGCCAGTGTTTTCCTTGGAGTTTAATTTTCTAAGTTCTTTGTGCACTCTGGACAGTAGAGCAATGTCAGATATGTGGTTAGTAAAGATTTTCTCCCATTCTGTGGGTTGCCTTTGAGCTCGCGTTACAATCTCTTTATCTGAACAGAAGCTCTTTAATTTCACAAGATCCCAACTGTTGAGAGTTGGTAGTAGTGATTGTGCCATTGGATGTCTGTTTAGGAAGTGTTGGCCTAGCCCAATCAGCTCGAGGGAGTTCCCTATCCTTTCAACTATGGTTTTTAAAGTCTCTGGCCTGATATCAAGGTCCTTGATCCATTTGGAATTAAGTCTTGTACATGGTGACAAGTACGGGTCCAGCTTTAATCTTCTGCATGTGGAGATCCAGTTTTGCCAGCACCATTTGTTGAAGATGGTGTTCTTTTTCCATTGGATTCTTTGGGCCCCTTTGTCAAAGACCAAATGGCTGTAACTTTGTGGGCTTATATCTGGGTCTTCAATCCTTATCCATTGATCTGTGTGTCTATTTTGGAGCCAATACCAGGCTGTCTTTATAACTATGGATTTGTAGTATAGACTTAGGTTTGGTATGGTAATACCTCCAGCTGTGTTTTTGTTACTCAGGATTGTTTTTGCTATCCTGGGTCTTTTGTGCCTCCATATGAACTTTGAGATTATTTGGTCAACTTCTTTGAAGAATTGCTTTGGGATTTTGATTGGTATAGCATTGAATCTGTATATTGCCTTTGGTAGGATGGTCATTTTTACAATGTTGATTCTGCCAATCCAGGAACAAGGGAGGTCTTTCCACCTTCTGGTGTCTTCTGCAATTTCTTTCTTTAGGGTTTTAAAGTTTTCATTGTAAAGGTCTTTTACCTCCTTAGTTAGGTTTATACCAAGGTATTTCATTTTTTTAGGGGTTATAGTAAATGGCATGGTTTCTCTCAAGGCTTTTTCACTTCTTTCATTCTGGGCATATAGGAAGGCCTCTGATTTTTGCACATTTATTTTGTATCCTGCCACCCTGCTGAACTTCTCAATTAGTTCCAGGAGCTTCCTGGTGGAGTTTTTGGGATCCCTCAGGTATAAGATCATGTCATCTGCAAATAGGGATAGCTTGATTTCTTCCTTGCCGATTTGAATCCCTCTTATGTCCCTTTCTTGTCTTATGGCTTCAACTAAGACTTCAAGTACAATATTGAATAGAAGTGGTGAGAGTGGACAGCCTTGTCTAGTTCCTGATCGAAGTGGGAATGCTTCCAATTGTTCCCCATTGAGCATAATCCTTGCTGTGGGCTTGTTGTATACAGCTTTTATTATATTGATAAAGGTTCCTTCCATTCCTACTGTTTCTAGCATTTTGATCATAAAAGGCTGTTGGATCTTCTCGAAGGCTTTTTCTGCATCTATCGAGAGTATCATGTGGTCTTGGACTTTGGACTGGTTTACGTGATGAATTACATTTATTGATTTGCGTATGTTGAACCAACCTTGTGTGCCAGGGATGAAGCCTACTTGGTCCCTGTGAATGATCTTTTTGATATGTTTTTGAATCCGATTCGCTAAGACTTTGTTGAGAATCTTTGCATCTGTGTTCATCAGGGAGATCGGCCTATAGTTTTCTTTTTTAAGTGAATCTTTATTAGGTTTTGGGATTAAAACGATATTAGCTTCATAGAAGGAATTTGGTAGTGTTCCTTCCTTTGCTATTTGATGGAACAGTTTAAGGAGTATTGGTGTTATTAACTCCTTAAATGTCTGGTAGAACTCTGTGCTGAATCCATCTGGTCCAGGACATTTTTTGGTGGGATGATTCGAGATTACTTCCTCAATTTCCTTATATGTTATAGGACTATTTAAATAATTCACAACTTCCTGATTCAATTTAGGTAAGTTGTGTTTACTTAGAAATTCATCCATCTCTTTTGTGTTGTCAAACTTCACAGAGTATAAGTTTTTGAAATATGATGTTATAATTCTCTGGATTTCTTGGGTATCAGTAGTGATAACTCCATGTTCATTTCTAATTTTGTTAATTTGGGTTTTCTCTCTCTTGCTTTTGGTTAGTTTAGCTAGGGGTGTATCAATCTTGTTGATTTTTTCAAAGAACCAGCTTTTTGATTGGTTGATTTTTTCTATCATTTTCTTAATCTCGATTTCAGATATTTCTCCCCTTATTTTGCTAATCTCTTCTCTTCTACTGCTTTTGGGATCAGATTGCTCTAGTTTCTCTAAAGCTTTAAGTTGCATTGTTAAGTTGTTTATTTCTGATGTTTCCATTTTTTTGATGTGGGCATTAAGAGCTATGAACTTACCTCTTAGAACAGCTTTCATTGTGTCCCAGAGATTTTGGTAAGTTGTATTTTCGTTATCATTCACTTTCAGGAAATCTTGAATTTCCTTTTTAATTTCTTCCTGAATCCAGTTCTCATTCAGCATCATATTGTTAAGTTTCCAGGAGTTAGTGTATTTTCTCTTGTTTGATGTGTTGTGGATGTCCAGCTTTAGGCCGTGGTGGTCTGATAGGGCACAGGTTAGAATTTCAACTTTCTTGTATATGTGTAGATTCATTTTGTGGCCCAATATGTGATCTATTTTGGAGAAAGTTCCGTGTGCTGCTGAGAAAAATGTGTATTCTTTGGTGCGTGGGTGAAAAGTTCGATAGAGATCTGTGAGGTCCATTTCTTTCAGGGTTTGATTAAGTTCCAAAGTGTCTCTGTTAAGCTTTTGACCTGTTGATATATCCCATGTAGAGAGGGCGGTGTTGAAGTCCCCAAGAATTATCGTTTGGGCGTTGATTTCTTGCTTTAGACGCTGTAGGGTTTTCTTAATGAATGTGGAGGGGCCCGTATTGGGTGCATATATGTTCAGTATTGTGAAATCTTCCTGGTGAATTGTACCTGTGACTAAAATGTAGTATCCATCCGTGTCTCTTATAATTTTCTTTGGTTTGAAATCCACTTTGTCTGATAGCATAATGGCTACCCCTGCCTGTTTTCTGCTTCCATTTGCTTGTAGAATTGTTGACCCGCCTTTTATTTTTAGAGCATGCCTATCTTTTGTGGTGAGATGGGTTTCCTGCAGGCAACAGATTGATGGATTGTGATTTTTAATCCAAGTTTGTAATCTGTGTCTCTTGATCGGTGAATTAAGTCCATTAACATTTAGTGTTATAATGGAGAAACTATTGTTAATTCCAGACATTTATTATGTTTAGTAGCTTTTATAAGTATATTGCTTCACTTTTAATGGTGTTATATTTGCCTTCTGTTCTCCTGGATATGCCTGTTTTTTTCTTCACGCTTGAGTATCATTTCTAGCATTTTTTGAAGGCCTGGTTTGGTGGCCATGTATCCCTTAAAGTTGTCTTTGTGCTGGAAAATTTTTCTTTCTCCCTCGATCATGACTGATAGTTTTGCAGGGTAAATCAACCTGGGTTGACATTTTTGCTCATTCAATACTTGAAGTATGTCTCTCCAAGCTCTTCTTGCTTTTACTGTTTCGACTGAGAAGTCATTTGTTATTTTAATAGGTTTGCCTTTAAAAGTGACTTGTTTTTTCTCCCTTGAAGCTCTCAGCACCAGTTCTTTATCTTGAATGTGGAGTGTTTTAACTATTATTTGCCGCGGTGTGCTTCTATTTTGGTCGTATCTGTTTGGGGTGCGGAATGCCTCTTGTATATGGATGGGCCTCTCTTTTTTTAGATGAGGAAAGTTTTCCTTGATGATCGTTTGAAAAATTTCCTCAGGGGTGGTATTTTGAGATTCTTGCTCCGGTATTCCATGAATACGCATGTTAGGCTTCTTCAGGGTGTCCCATATCTCTTGGATATTTCTCTCAAGTATCTTTTTGGCTTTAACAACCTCTTCCATTGAGCTGGTTAGTACTCCCACTTTATCTTCAAGGTCTGAAATTCTGTTTTCTGCTTCATTAGTTCTGTTGATAAGACTCTCTGTGGCGTTCTGGGTTGAAGATAACTTGTCTTTTAGCTCAGTTTTAAACTCTGCTTGAGTTTGTTTTAACTGCTCTATGCCACTTTTTGTTTCTTGCACTGTTTTTCTCAACTCCTCCAGATGTCTGTTGTGTTCCTCTTCAAAGCGATTGATTCGATTATGTAATTCCACCCGGATTTCCTCTTTCATAGTATTGAACATGGTAATGATCATATTTTGAAAGTCGTTATCCTGGGTCAGGCTTTCTTGGCCTTTTTCCGCGGGTTTGTTCTTGTTGGAGTCTAACATTATGGGATTAATTCCTTCAGTGGGAAATTTGTTTACTTGAGTGTTGCTTCTCATGGATTTGCACTTTGACTTTGGCATTGTCATTTTAACTCTTAAGATCTCTCAATTTCACTAAACTGAATTATTTGGCCTGGGGTACTGGTGGGCGGGGCCCGAACGGGGACTTACCTAGGGCGCGGGGTGAGGCCCGGGTGGACTGCGCGCGTGTCCTGACTGGCGGAGCGGGGTGGGGTGAAAAGGGAGGCTGGGCGCGTTGGCGTGGAGCTATTTAACCCGAGGGCAGCTGGGGCAGGGCCCGGGCGCAGGGGGAGGTCCTCCTCGTCCCTCGGCCCTCGCGCGGCTCCGGCTGGATGGCGGGAGTCAGAGCCGGGTCCCTGTGGGCTGACCTGGGGTCCTAGAGCGCGTGGTGAGGCCCGGCTGGATCTCGCGTACGTGTCCCGACCGGCGGAGCGGGGTGGGGTGAAAAAAAGGGACGATGGGCGTGTCGGCGTGGAGCTATTTAACCCGAGGGCAGCTGGGGCGGGGCCCGGGTGCAGGGGGAGGTCCTCCTCGTCCCTCGGCCCCCGCGCAGCTCCGGCTGGATGGCGGGAGTCGGAGCCGGGTCCCTGTGGGCTGACCTGGGGTCCTAGAGCGCGCGGTGAGGCCCGGCTGGATCTCGCGTACGCGTCCCGACTGGCGGAGCGGGGTGGGGTGAAAAAAAGGGACCGAACATTAACATCTTGAGTTTGTAAAGTGAACATAGTTCCAGACATATAGAGAATACTGTATTATATGGATGATAGTATATTATATAATAAAATATATATGATTATATTATATAGCACCATGTACTATAAAGTATTTTATACTGTACATTTTTGCAAACATATACCAATTTATGGTAATATACTATAGTATATGGTATAATGTGCAATATTTTTAACTACCAGTTTATTCACCCAGTTTAGCTAAATCATATTTGGCTAAATTACATCTTGGCAGGCCCTCCACGCTCCCTCGGCGCCACCTGCTGGAAGCATCGTGCACGGCGGGCGCGGCAGGGATTCGGGGCTCTGGTCCCCCGGGGTCGGCGCGCCCGGCCGGGAGCGGCCGAGAACCAAGCAGAGCTGAGCCGTCATCTGCAGTCACAGTGCCCGGGAACCCGAATCCTGAGCACATTCAGCACGGAAGGCCGGGACACTAGTGCCATGGAGATCCCAGAACTCCTAATCAGGCTCGGCGCGCGCCTGGCCTCCCGGGCGCGCGCACGTTCTCCTCGGGCGCGCGCACGTTACGTGTGCGCCGTGGGGCTGGGTTGCAGGTTTTCATTTGCTTTCTCCCACGCGTGGCTTGATGTGCTCTATCAGCTTTATTTTCCCTCGTTTTATTAGGTATCGCCAGACCTTCTATGCCCACAGATCTCTGCCGGTCATAGTTCGGAAGCTGCTTTGCAGCATCCTGCTCTTCTTAGCTCAGAGATCAGGGGAGAATAGAAAAAAGAGGGAGAAATGAAAGGGGCGCTGAGGAGCTAAGGGCCACCTTCTGAGTCTGGGAAGCTCCTGGGGTCGCTGATCTTTTAGCAGAAGCACAGCTCACCTTCCCTCTGACCAGTACCCCTGTCGGCTGCCCCCAGTTTAGTGAACATTTTAACAGTTGTATCATTTGAGATAACCTGTCTTCAAGATGTATATTTTGATAAGGCTTAGATGGCTGCAAAAAAGCCCTATACAATCTTGTACTTGCTCAATGTCTGCCCTTTCCAATATAGTGCCACAACCTAGAAAAATCAATAGGAACTGACGAGAGCAATAGGGCCAAGGGATCACTGGCACTTGCTGGCCAGCAGTTTAGTTTGCTTGTTGAGCAGTAGAGACCCTGCTTGTTCATTTTTAAAAAGGTGGATGGCATTTAAGAAATGACACTGGACACGCATGCACGCACACGAATGATTTTCCAAGTTAACTGATAGTAAGTTTTATGTCCAGGAAAGGAAACCTGATTTTTAAAAATTATTTATTTATTTATTTATTTATTTTACTGCTTCTGCACTGTCCTTGGCTCCATCATGATGGGTAGTGGCCAGAGATAAAAGGCTGTTAAAATAGAGTCATTATAAGAGTAGATTCAAAGGTAGATGGAATAAGAGTAAGAGACCGCTGTGTGTGTGTGTGGGGGGGAGTCAGTCTTCCGTTTACAGGATGGTTGCCTTCTACCTGCCAGACTCTATGCCCTCCCTTTCTGGTGAGACCATATCCCATCAGATGCAAGTGACCAGTAAGGAAAGTCTGCAAGCCCAACTAGATATGTCATTACTTACTTTTCAGTCCTTTATGGTGGCCTATTTTCTCTGCTGTAGCATGATCCCCTCTCTCCTTGTTTCTGGCGGGGCCCTCCTTCCCCTTCCATCCCTGCTTATAATCTTTCCAATTACTATAGGTATTACAGAGATTTACCTTTGAGTGTGTCACTAAGTGGATTTGGTACTAGCATCCATCTATTAGGGAGTACATACGGCGCTTAATTTTCTGTGTCTCGGATATTTCACTCAATATAATTGTTTCTTATTACATCCCTTTCCCAGAAAATTTCATTAATTCATCATTTGTGATGGCTGAGTAGTATTCCATTGTATAAATGTACAACATTTTCCTTATCCACTCATCAACTGTTGGGCATTTGGGTTGATTCCATGAATTTGCTATTGTAAACAGTGCTCCTATGAACATGGTCGTGCTTGTGCTATCGAGGTGAATTTTCGCTGTATGGGGGGTTATTCTCAAAAGTGAATAGCAGGGTCATATGGCATTTCAATCTTTAATTTTTTTAAGAATCTCCAGATGTCTCGCCAGAGTGGTTGTATGAGCTTGCATTCCCACCAGCGATGTAGAAGAGTTCCCCTCTCTCCACATCCTCTCTATCATTTGGTGTTGTTTGTATTGTGGATTTTTGCCATCCTGACTGGGGTGAGAGGCTATCTCAGGGAGGTTTTGATTTGCATTTCCCTGATGGCTAAGGATGCGAAGCATTTTTAAAGGTATTTGTTAGACCTTGCAATTTCATCCCTGGTAAAGTTTCTTTTAAGTTCCAAGGCCCATTTTTTAATTGGGCCATTTATTTCCTTGGTGTTTAGTTTTCTAAGTTCTTTGTGCACTCTGGATAATAGAGCTCTATCAGATATGTGGTTAGTGAAGATTTTCTCCCATTCTGTGAGTTGCCTTTGTGCTTGATTTACAATCTCTTTATCTGAACAGAAGTTCTTTACTTTCATAAGATCCCATCTGTTGAGTGTTGGTTATATTGACTGTGCTATTAGATGTCCGTTTAGGAACTGTTGGCCTAGTCCAATCAGCTCGAGGGAGTTCTCTACCCTTTCAATTAAGGATTTTATAGTCTCTGGACTTATATTGAGGTCCTTGATCCATTTGGAATTAAGTCTTGTACACGGTGACAAATACGGGTCGAGTTTTAATCTTTTGCATGTGGACATCCAGTTTTGCCGGCACCATTTTTTGAAGATGCTGTTCTTTTTCCATTGGATTCTTTGGGTCCCTTTGTCAAAGATCAAATGGCTGTATTTTTGTGGGCTTACATCTGGGTCTTCAACCCTTATCCGTTGATCTGTGTGTCTATTTTAGAGCCAGTACCAGGCTGTTTTTATAACTATGGATTTGTAGTATAGACTAAGGTTTGGTATGATGATACCTCCAGCAGTGTTTTTGTTACTCAGGATTGTCTTTGCTATCTTGGGTCTTTTGTGCCTCCATGTGAATTTTGAGATTTTTTTGATCAACCTCTTTAAAAAACTGCTTTGGGATTTTGATTGGTATAGCATTGAATCTGTATATTGCCTTTGGCAGGATGGTCATTTTTACGATGTTGATTCTGCCAATCCTGGAACATGGGAGGTCTTTCCACCTTCTGGTGTCTTCTGTAATTTCTTTCTTCACTTCCTTGTTGATTTCTATTTCAACGTTTGCACTAAGTAGTCACTGGGAAACATAGATCATAGCAATTGCTAGTTTGGAATGTGCTGTTGTTCATTGTACCTGTCATGATGGGCCTTTTGGGTGCCTTCCTTCTTCAGACCATTGAATTTATTGCCTACAGAGCTGGACACTGTGAAGCAGAGCAAGTGAACCATTTCTGGCCTTCCATCATCTTCTCTGCTTTGGATAAGATTACTGCAGCCAAGAGAGACTTAGTTATGCCCAGGGCACAAGAGCAGTTTAGAAGAGTATGAAACACCCAGTTTTTCTGCCCCCTCCACCCCCCTATATCCTTGAAGTGCTATGCCTTGTTCTCATCTCATTCTTTAAGATTGCTGCACTGCCTGATTCTTCTTTCTCTCTCCTGATGGCACAGTGCGTTAGAGACATTTATACACAAAACACAACCCTTGGTAGTTGTATTCACAGTGATTTTTTCATGCATTCTTAAGGGACAGCTAATGGAGTATCTCAAAGTACATTGAGGTTAACATTTTTATTTTTTCTGTAATTATGTTCTCAGCTGGACACACAGAAGGCCATTTACAACTTTATAACAGAGACTTTCAAGGCCCCTGGTAGCCTTCCCTGGACTTGTTCCAAAATTGTCAGTCTTGTTGTTTGCATCAGCAGCTACAGAATGCGTCCTCAAATTCAAATTTGGTAATTTATTTCTTGTTATAATTAGTCTTTTGTAGTCATGAAATCTAAGCTCATTAGGATTAAAAGACATTTTCCTTAGAGGTGATAGGTTAACCTGCTAAATATGATAAATTTGAATACTACTATTCAATGAAAGTCTAAGGAACACATCAGTATCTTTAAAAGGACTAACTCAGGGGACTGAGAACGCTCTGTATACTGAACTTCATGAATTTTGACTGCTTTTCCAATTCAAATAGTATTACTTATTTACTTATACGTTTCTTTATGCATGTGGTGAATGTGAGTGGGCACGCATGTGTGAGCATGTGTGTGAAGGTCAGAGGTCAATATTGAGTGTCTTCCTCAATTGCTTTCCCCCTTAGTTTTCAAGGATCTCTCACTGAACCTGAAGTGCACTAATCTGACTAGACTGATTGGCCCATATGCATATTATGGCACCTGGTTTGCTGTGTCTGTGGTATGTGAACATGTGCTAGTGCAGACCCATATGCCTATGTGCACCTTAGGGAGGCCAGAGGAGAATGTCATGGGTCAGAGGATGTCTTCCTCTATTGTTTTCTGCTTTCTTCCCCTAAGGCAGGGTTTTCACAGAACCTGGAGCTTGCTTCCCCTCAATAACCCCCCCACCCCTAGTATAGTGAATAGCAAAAGTCAGCAACCTTCCTGTCTCCATCTGGTTCCCCTGTCCCCCAGGGGCTACAGGCATGCATGACTGCGCCAGGCATCGTGGATGGGTGCTAGGAATTCAAACTCTGGTCCTCATGTTTGGGCAGCAAGTACTCTTACCCACCAAACCATCTCCTACTCCTGTGCCCAGCTGCTTATGTGGGGACTGGGAATCCAAACTCAGGTGTGCATATCAAGTACCACACCAACTGAGCTTCCCTAGCCTTTCAAATTTTATTGTGGTGAATCAAGATATTAAAGTGCCTATTATATTTACATATGATTTTATATTCATTCAATTCAAAGAGGTTGTAACATTTTATTTTTTCCACATTTCATTTTTTATTTGGGTGTGTGTGTGTGTGTGTATGTGTGTGTGTGTATCAGAGCATACTGTGTGTCCCTGTGGAGGACCAAGGGTGACTTTGGGAATCATCCTGGATTGCTTTTACTTCTTTTTTGCTTTGCTCTGGGATTATCCAGATTCTACCAGGGTTGGAAGTACAGCTGCTGCCATTTCCATCTGGTGTTTTTAGGTGGAACCTGGGATCCGAACTCAGGACCTTCTGATTGTGAAGCAGAGTCTTTACCCTTAAACCATCTCTCCAGCCTTAGCTGTTACATTTTAAAGAGAAGTTTGAATTAATAAGTTAATTAAAAGCGACCTATTTTGGGCTGGAGAGGTGGCTCAGGGGTTAAGCCTCTGCCTTGCAGGTGGAAGGTCCTGAGTTCGGATCCTAGACCTCATGTATAGACGCTGGGTGGAAGCGGGGGCGGCCTGCGCTTCTGGTCCTGGTAGGACAGAGCCTGTGAATCCCGGGGCAGAGTAAACAAGGAGGAGGAGGTGGAGGTGGTCCATAGTGGTTCCCGAATTCACCGTGGTTCTACACACACACACACACACACACACACACACACACACATGCGCTCAATTGAATAAAAAAATAAAAAAAGTGACCTTTTTTAAAATTTTTTCTACAAAATTGAATTAGAGATTGTACCAGCAAGTCTTATGTGTTGCTGTGAGACACCACTCGAAGTCAAGCAACTTGAAAGGAGAAAAGGAGACTTACTTAGCTTATGGTTCCAGAGGGGAGGAATAGTCCTTCATGGTGAAAAAGGCATGGCTGACTGGCAGAAATCAGAGTAGGCTAAGTCACTGAAGACATTATGGAGATGGAGAGCTGCTGCATCCAAGCTCAAGAACAGATCCACTCACTCAAGCAAGGTGGGGCTAACCGACCTCAAGGCCCACCCCTTGTGAACCGACCTCAAGGCCCACCCCTTGTGAACCGACCTCAAGGCCCACCCCTTGTGACTGCCTTCTTCCTGCAAGGCTCCACCTCCCTAAGTTGCCACGACCTTCCCAAATACTGACAGCAGCTAAAGATTCAAACACGTGAGCCTATGGGGGAGGGGAGGGCAACTCACATTTCAAACCATGACACTCCACCCTTGACCCACATAGGCTCATTGTTATCTCATTATGCAAACCATACCCAGTCCAACTTTAAAGTCCCAAGACAGACTACATCAGCATTCCCAATACAGTCCAAAAATCCAAAAGTTCTATAAAATCAAAAGACAAGTTACATACTTCCAACATACAATGGCCCAGGATAAACATTCTCATTCTGAAAGGGAGAAATGGAGGCATATCTAGGAAAGACTAGTTCATAACAAGACAGTAAACCAGCAGGATAAATTCCAAATCCTGCAAGTTCAAATCCAGGAAACGAGCTTCTTGAAATCATCTCAGTTCCAAAGGGAAGTTGTGTCAGTAAATGAAAAATTTCCTTTGAATCTGATGATCTTGGGAACATTGGGGTTAGAATTCTCTTTTGCAGGTTATTGCTTCTGTGATCTTAACAGCTGCCCTTCTTTGGATGGGCCTGCCAAAGTGACCTTCCCTGTCTGATTAGCTCATTTCACCTCTGTATGCAAGAAAGCATTATTCAGACCTATAAGTCACTATGGCCCAGAAGCCAGAGGGGACCAGCTCTTGGAGGACTGTGACACCTTCACAGACTCTTTGGGGAATCATGTATTTGATATCTAAGGCATAGAACAGAAACGCAAGCACGAAGAACTTCAAGTTAATTTTATAGTAAAGGGTTCTGTGTAATCGGGCAGCACTGCCAAAGAGTATGCTGATGTGATCCGTGTTTGCTCAGACAGAACACTTCCTAGTCAAGCTTCCCCCAAAGGAAGAGGTAATAAGGGATGAAACCTTGTGATTGGACCCTGCTTGACCTGCACAATGGCTGACAAACCCCCAAAGTCTAATAGGGATCACAGGGGAAAAAGCTCCAGGCAATAGAGTCCTTAGAGGCAAGAGGTTAAACAGTCATGCCAAGCTATGCCACAGATTCCTGAATCCTCACTAGTGTAGATGACTCAGAGGGAAATTCAGCACCCACATAAAAAGATGCTCTGGAGGATGGAAGGGAAAAAGCAGGAAGCACCAAGAGAGGAGGAGGGAAGGAAAAGGCTTGAGGTGGGAAGGTGGAGGGAGAGAGCAATTGGGGGGACAAGGGGGAAGGGAGGAGGGATGGAGAAGAAGGGGGTACCTATTGAGCTTGTATAATTAGGCAAAAAATGTATAAAGAAAACTTTAATAGAGTCTTGCTAATTTCCCAAAGCTGACTTTAAACCTCTGGACCTTGAAGGTTTGATACTCTTAGCTGTGCCTTCTGAATATTACTAATGGTTTTAAAAGAAAAATATCCAGCCTATTACTATTGAGTTTTTAAAATGGCAATAAGAAGAGAACGTTCTTACAGAGCACTGTAATAGATAGTTCATGCAAATGACTTGATGAAATTCAGAGTTTTTTCACATAGTGATGATCACATTTGGATGAATGATGTTCTGAAAGAAATCACAAAGAAAATGGGTTTAAGATCTATGTGACTACCTGCACATATTCAGGTATATTATTCTAATTATTTATTTTAGAAACATTATGATATTCTTTTTTCTCTGTATGCTTTCATTTTGTTTACCCCAATTTGTACCTGAAATAATTTTAAATTTGAATAATAAAATAAAGACAATGAAGGGAGTTCTGTGAGTCAAAATTTCTGTTTGTGTACTATAATTCTTCATAAAAATGACACATGTCTTTTTAGTTTCATCCCTTCCTGAGGAGGATACAATTTAAAAATTCTGTTGGGGACACGGTGAATAATGAATCAAAAAGGATAATTGGATATAGAGCACGACATTCTTAATTTTTGGAATTTTCCAGAAGGTTTCAGACTTAAAGTGAAAGTAGGAAAGTTTTATACATATTGCCCACATGGTCATCAGTTGTTTCTGATGGATATGATTGAATGGGCCATAGGAATTAGACAGGTAAGTATGTTGTACCTAATCATAGCTATTTGTACTGTATATAAATAAAACCATTGGTGAGATTTTATCTACTCAGTTCTTATTAATGGGTCAAATGTAGACATCTAACAACTCACTGTCCAGGTTCCAATATTTTCTTGGTGATTTTCTGTTAGACAGGAAAGGGACACTTTTGTTCACCCATATGAACATCTTCATCATGTTTTTCAATGTAATATTTTAGAAATTAATGTGTTGTGATTATCCACAAAACATTATGTATAATGGTCCTGAACTCCAAAATAATATTATTGTGGATTTGGCAAAAATTGTGTTTTACCGCAAAATAACTGATTTTCTTCAGAAGCCTCATTCTGCCTGCAGTGAAAGTTGAAATCCAGGATTCAGGAGGACCCATAAGGAGGGGAAAGTGTCCTCTTGCTTTGACTGCTGCCCCTGCCTAGAAAATGAGATTTCCAACCAGACTGGTGAGTGAGTGTGTGCCTTTGGAGAAGACTCTCCAGATCACATATCTTTCCTACTTGAGCAAGGGGCTAGAAAAGACAGAGACAAACTGTAGATAAAATAAAATTTTGGTATTTAATCATTTGTTGCAGTAAGTAATATTTTTATTTGAAATAATATATTCTCTGGACCTTGAACTACATTTTTTGATTCAATTGTTCAACAATTTTTGACCACTTCTCTATGAATGAATAATAATAATAATAATAATAATAGAATTTACTATGTTACTGAATGAATCTAATTTTTATCTTCTTTGAGTCTACATTGATGTTAGGTTACAAACATGGTTATTCTACATCCTTATTTCCTAGTACTGAGTGTTATTATTTACCCAGAACCAGTGCTCAGAAAGAAATTTTCATTTAATGTATATTTCTGTGGTTGTGATAGTTAGCTATAGGTGTCAACTTGAGAATTAAAGGCTCAATCTCTGGACATGTTTGTGAAACATTACTAGTTGAGTTCAGCCCTGAGAAAGTGTACAGGAGATTGTCTAATCGATGGGGAAGGCTCAGTCCATGGTGGGTAAGGTGGGTAAGGCAGAGGGAACTGATTCAGTGACTTGACATTCTTCAGCACAGTTGGACATCCATGCTGTCTGGCAACTGAGGTTTGCCTTTCTCTCAGCAGTTCTGTGGGTGTGGCCTCAGCCCTCAGCTCCTGGTGTTTGTATGATTGATGAATCTAACAGGACAATTGTCTTTTTTTAATACATTTTTTATTATTATTTCAGCTCATACAAACTTATTAGGTACACCAATTCCCTCCCTCCCTCCTCCTCCCCCTGAACCCCCTGCTCCCCCTCCCCTCACCCCTATCTCCCCATCCCCCAGTGCCTCCCGCCCCAATTCCCAGAGTCCTTTCTTGTGCATGCGTGACTCTCCGCTGGGCCCTCCTCTCCGATGACATGCAAGGACCCAGTGGCATTTCCCTGAACCCTTTCCTGTGTTCCCCTTAAGCATAGGAACACTGTTGTGGCTGCCAATCCCTTGCCTCCAAGGATCTTGGTGCCTTTAGCAGATGCTAGACTTTGTGAGGTCAATAGTGTGTTGGACATTGCGCAGGGCATGCAAAGTCCAATTATGATTGCTTCGGCCCTAACTTGTGTGGAGTATCTTGCAAATCATTGCTCTTCCCATCCTTTGTTCTTACACTCTTACCGCCCCCTCTTCCGCAAATGTCCCTGAGCTTTAGGATGGGGAGAGATTAATTTGGCCTAGGTGGTTGATATAGAGTCTCTGAAGTTCTGGATTGTGGTTTGTTGATTTTTTTTTGCAGTTTTGCTGCTCCCTAACAGGACAATTGTAAGCCAAAATATAGCCTCTTTCTTCCCCTTGATCTTTTTGATTTGAATTTATTGACAACACATAAGCTACCTGCAACAGTGGTATGTAACATGTTCTAATAGGGTAAAATTTTAATGAGTAGGCAGAATTTTCTGATCTCCTGGAAGTCATAGATAAATAAGAAAGAAAATATAGAGACTTGTGGGTTCCTGATATGCCCTAGGGCTGTAGTAAGTATAACAACAGGAATCTACAAGAAAAAAATGATTCTCTTTACATAGGTGACTCAAAAGTAAAAGAAATTGTTGGTAGAATTATCAAAAGTGCCTCAATATGGAAAATTAGCACTTCAGATGATAGTCACAAAACCCTACAAAAGGGTCAATTTAATCTGAAAAGGAAAAATATGCACGTGCATGTGAGATGACGTAAAAAGGGTTAGAAGACTGTGAAAGGGGAAAAAAGAGGTTTAAAAAGATGTAGAAGGGGGAAAACAGTAAAGAATACACAACACGAAAGCAAAGGGAGGTTTCAGGGGGGGTAGGTGGAGGCAACAGAGGTAAATCAGAGAGACAGGAGGGAGAGAGGGGGGATGTAAAATCAATGAAAAAAGTTATGCATGAAAATGTTACAAAAAACCAGTTTTCTAGATATTAATTAAAATACTTGAAGATCAATACTGAAGATATTTTGGATATATTTCATAGGCAATATTGTCAGAAAAAATTAAACTAGAGTATTGTGGTTGGTAATATATTTCTATAATATACAATGGTTTCCTTGTGAGCATGAATTCTTAGATTTGATGTCTAGGAGAACAACAACAAAGAGATCAGAAGAAATTAAAAAAAGGGTGAGTATCTGGACATTATTGCATCTGCACACCATCAAAATAAAAATATATTAGCAAAACACAAAACTAATCTAAGTAAAATAGCAAATTTGCATTTAATAGCTGTTAAGCAAGGGTAATAGGCACAATACTTTGATTTTGAGCTACTGTTATTTAAAATAAACTTGAAATAAGAAACAGGCTATCACCAATGGAAAACTCTGTTGAAAGTCTCACAACAATGGATCAAGCAGATGATATAATATCAGAACTAGAAGACTAGCTGGCAGAATAAGATGTGAAAAATTTTTCCATGACAAAAATAAATTGAAGGCCTACATTACTGCCAAACTAGCAAAAAAAAAAAAAATACTAGAAAAAACACTGAAAACTGGAGAAAGGTTAAACACACTCAAGAAACTAGAAGGGAAAATAATGGCAGCACAACTACAAAGCAAAGAACCACAAATATAAAAATCACAAAATTCAGAAAATGACAGAAATCAATACACACTTCTCAATTATAATCTTTTTTTTGCCGTCAATAAGAAATTTACTCATTTTAAAAAAATCCAAATGCTGACATTGTCCAGAAAAATTTAACAGGTTTATTTATAATTGTTATAAAGTTGAGCTGCTGAAACTTGTTCGCTGAAACATTTGACTTGCATTAATGCTTTACATCCCACATTTATATTAAAAATTCACACACAAATGAAAATGGAAAAACTGCCAATACCTGATTCCTGTTCCCTAGTTTTCCACTCGCAATCATATACGTAGGTACCTTTTGACCCCATGGAAAAAAAATATCTAACATTCAGAACTACTGATAACAGGAGGAAGAGGAAAAAAAATTCTTTTTTTTTGAGAATGAAATGTTTCCCGTCATAGTGGATTCTTTTTTTTTTTTTTTGACATTGCACTCATGTTTATTTTTTTTTTAGTTTTTGTTTATTTTTTAATACATTTTTTATTATTTCCGCTCATACAAACTTAATAGGTAGACCAGTTCCTTCCCTCCCTCCTCCTCCCCCCGAACCCCCTGCTCCCCTTCCTCTCCCTCCCCATCCCCCAGTGTCTCCCCCCCCAATTCCGAGGAAGTCCTTTATTGTGTATGCCTAACTCTCTTCTGGGTCCTCCTCTCCGATGACGTACAAGGACCCAGTGGCATTTCCCTGAACCCTTTTTCATGTTCCCTTTAAGAACAGGAACACTACTGTGGCTGTCAATCCCTTGCCTCCAAGGATCTTGGTGCCTTTAGCTGATGCTAGACTTTGTGAGGGCAACAGTGCGCTGGACATTGCGCAGGGCATGCAAAGTCCCATTATGATTGCTTTGGCCCCAACTATTGTTGAGAATTTTGCAAATCGTTGCTCCTCCCATCCTTTTGCTCTTACAATCTTACCGCCCCCTCTTCCGCAAATGTCCCTGAGCTCCAGGATGGGGAGAGATTAGGCTGTCCTAGTTCTATGTGATTGATATAGAGTCTCTGAAGTTCTGGATTGTGGTTTGTTGATTTTCTTTTGCAGTTTTGCTGCTCCTGCAATTCCCTTCACTCCATTCTGCTGGGCACTGTATGTCACCCCCTGGCCAGAGACAAAAAGCTGTTAAACTGGAGTCTTGTTGTAATAGCACATTCAAGGGTAGATGTAATAAAAGTAGGAAACCTTAGTGAGGAAGGGGCAATCACCCATTTGCAAAATGATTACTTTTTATCTGCCAGACTATATGCCCTCCCCTTCTGGTGAGATCTTACCCCTTCAGTTGTACATGATCAGGAACGAACGTCTGTGAACTTCACCAGGTGTCACATTACTTACTTGCATTCCTTGATGGTGGCCTATTTTCTCTGCTGTAACATGGTCCCCTCTCTCCTTGTTTCTGGTGTGGCCCTCCAACCCCATCCCTCCTGTTCATAATCCTTGCAATTACTGTATTACATAGGTTTACCTTTAAGTGTCTCAATGTGGGCTGGGTGAGTTTGATACTAGGAGCCACCTATTAGGGAGTACATACGGTGCTTAATTTTCCGGGTTTGGGATACTTCACTTAATATAATTCTTTCTAATGACATCCATTTCCCAGCAAATTCCAGTAATTCATCATTTTTGATGGCTGAGTAGTACTCCATTGTATAGATGTACCACAGTTTCCTTATCCACTCGTCAACTGTTGGACATTTGGGTTGATTCCATGACTTTGCTATTGTAAACAGTGCTGCTATGAACATGATCATGCTTGTGTTATCGAGGTGAACCTCTGCTGCATGGGGGGTTATTCCCAAAGGTGGGATAGCAGGGTCATATGGCATTTCAATCCTTAATTTCTTTAAGAATCTCCAGACGGCTCGCCAGAGTGGCTGTATGAGCTTGCATTCCCACCAGCAATGTAGGAAAGTTCCCCTCTCTCCACATCCTCTCCAGCATTTGTTTTTGTTTGTATTGTGGATTTTTGCCATCCTGATCGGGGTGAGATGATATCTAGGGAAGTTTTGATTTGCATTTCCCTGATGGCTAAGGAAGTGGAGCATTTTTTCAGATATTTGTTAGACATTTTAATGTCATCCCTTGGTAAAATTTCTTTTAAGTTCCAGGGCCCATTTTTTAATTGGGCCATTGTTTTCCTTGGAGTTTAGTTTTCTAAGTTCTTTGTGCACTCTGGACAGTAAAGCTCTATCAGATATGTGGTTAGAGAAGATTTTCTCCCATTCTGTGGGTTGCCTTTGAGCTCGTGTGACAATCTCTTTATCTGAACAGAAGCTCTTTAATTTCACCAGATCCCAACTGTTGAGAGTTGGTAGCAGTGACTGTGCCATTGGATGTCTGTTTAGGAAATGTTGGCCTAGCCCAATCAGCTCAAGGGAGTTCCCTATCCTTTCAACTATGGTTTTTATAATCTCTGGCCTTATATCAAGGTCCTTGATCCATTTGGAATTAAGTCTTGTACAAGGTGACAAGTCCGGGTCCAGCTTTAATCTTCTGCATGTGGAGATCCAGTTTTGCCAGCACCATTTGTTGAAGATGCTGTTCTTTTTCCATTGGATTCTTTTGGTCCCTTTGTCAAAGACCAAATGGCTGTATTTTTGTGGGCTTATATCTGGGTCTTCAACCCTTATCCATTGATCTGCATGTCTATTTTGGAGCCAGTACCACGCTGTTTTTATAACTATGGATTTGTAGTATAGACTAAGGTTTGGTATGGTAATACCTCCAGCAGTGTTTTTGTTACTCAGGATTGTCTTTGCTATCCTGGGTCTTTTGTGCCTCCATATGAATTTTGAGATTATTTGGTCAACTTCTTTAAAGAATTGCTTTGGGATTTTAATTGGTATAGCATTGAATTTGTATATTGCCTTTGGTAGGATGGTCATTTTTACAATGTTGATTCTGCCATTCCAAGAACATGGGAGGTCTTTCCACCTTCTGGTGTCTTCTGCAATTTCTTTCTTTAGGGTTTTAAAGTTTTCATTGTAAAGGTCTTTTACCTCCTTGATTAGGTTTATACCAAGGTATTTCATTTTTTTTTGATCTTTTTTTATTTATTTTTTTATTAAAAATTTAATTATACATTTTAAAATTTTTTACCAGTTCCCTCCCTCCCCCCTTCTTCCCCTCCCCTTCCCCCAGTGCCTCCCCCCCAATTCCCAGAGAGTCCTTTATTGTGTACACCTAGCTCTCCACTGGGTCCTCCTCTCCGATGACATATAAGGACCCAGTGGCATTTCCATAAGCCCTTTCTCTTGTTCCCCTTAAGCATAAGATCACTACTATGGCTGTCAATCCCTTGCCTCCAGGGGTCTCGGTGCCCTTAACAGATGCTAGACTTTATGAGGGCAACAGTGCGCTGGACATTGCGCAGGGCATGCAAAGTCCCATTATGATTGCTTTGGCCCCAACTATTGTTGAGAATTTTGCAAATCGTTGCTCCTCCCATCCTTTTGCTCTTACAATCTTACCGCCCCCTCTTCCGCAAATGTCCCTGAGCTCCAGGATGGGGAGAGATTAGGCTGTCCTAGTTCTATGTGATTGATATAGAGTCTCTGAAGTTCTGGATTGTGGTTTGTTGATTTTCTTTTGCAGTTTTGCTGCTCCTGCAATTCCCTTCACTCCATTCTGCTGGGCACTGTATGTCACCCCCTGGCCAGAGACAAAAAGCTGTTAAACTGGAGTCTTGTTGTAATAGCACATTCAAGGGTAGATGTAATAAGAGTAGGAAACCTCACTGAGGGAGGGGTCCATCACCTATTTGCAAAATGATTACTTTTTATCTGCTAGACTATATGCCCTCCCCTTCTGGTGAGATCAGGAAAGAACGTCTGTGGACTTAACCAGGTGTCACATTACTTACTTGCATTCCTTGATGGTGGCCTATTTTCTCTGCTGTAACATGGTCCCCTCTCTCCTTGTTTCTGGTGTGGCCCTCCTAACCCATCTCTCTTGTTCATAATCCTTGCAATTACTGTGTTACATAGGTTTACTTTTGAGTGTTTCAATGTGGGCTGGATGAGTTTGGTACTAGGAGCCACCTATTAGGGAGTACATACGGCGCTTAATTTTCTGGGTTTGGGATACTTCACTTAATATAATTCTTTCTAATGACATCCATTTCCCAGCAAATTCCAGTAATTCATCATTTTTGATGGCTGAGTAGTACTCCATTGTATAGATGTACCACAGTTTCCTTATCCACTCGTCAACTGTTGGACATTTGGGTTGATTCCATGACTTTGCTATTGTAAACAGTGCTGCTATGAACATGGTGGAGCTTGTGTTATCGAGGCGAACCTCTGCTGCATGGGGGGTTATTCCCAAAAGTGGGATAGCAGGGTCATACGGCATTTCAATCTTTAATTTCTTTAAGAATCTCCAGACGGCTCGCCAGAGTGGCTGTATGAGCCTGCATTCCCACCAACAATGTAGGAGAGTTCCCCTTTCTCCACATCCTCTCCAGCATTTGTCGTTGTTTGTATTGTGGATTTTTGCCATCCTGACCGGGGTGAGATGATATCTCAGGGAAGTTTTGATTTGCATTTCCCTGATGGAGAAGGAAGTGGAGCATTTTTTAAGATATTTGTTAGACATTTTAATTTCATCCCTGGTAAAGTTTCTTTGAAGTTACAGGGCCCATTTTTTAATTGGGCCAGTGTTTTCCTTGGAGTTTAGTTTTCAAGTTCTTGGTGCACTCTGGACAGTAGAGCTCTGTCAGATATGTGGTTAGTGAAGATTTTCTCCCATTCTGTGGGTTGCCTTTGAGCTCGTGTGACAATCTCTTTATCTGAACAGAAGCTCTTTAATTTCACAAGATCCCAACTGTTAAGAGTTGGTAGCAGTGACTGTGCCATTGGATGTCTGTTTAGGAAGTGTTGGCCTAGCCCAATCAGCTCGAGGGAGTTCCCTATCCTTTCAACTATGGTTTTTATAATCTCTGGCCTGATATCAAGGTCCTTGATCCATTTGGAATTAAGTCTTGTACATGGTGACAAGTACGGGTCCAGCTTTAATCTTCTGCATGTGGAGATCCAGTTTTGCCAGCACCATTTGTTGAAGATGCTGTTCTTTTTCCATTGGATTCTTTGGGCCCCTTTGTCAAAGACCAAATGGCTGTAACTTTGTGGGCTTATATCTGGGTCTTCAATCCTTATCCATTGATCTGATCTGTGTGTCTATTTTGGAGCCAGTACCAGGCTGTCTTTATAACTATGGATTTGTAGTATAGACTTAGGTTTGGTATGGTAATACCTCCAGCTGTGTTTTTGTTACTCAGGATTGTTTTTGCTATCCTGGGTCTTTTGTGCCTCCATATGAACTTTGACATTGTTTGGTCAACTTCTTTGAAGAATTGCTTTGGGATTTTGATTGGTATAGCATTGAATCTGTATATTGCCTTTGGTAGGATGGTCATTTTTACAATGTTGATTCTGCCAATCCAGGAACAAGGGAGGTCTTTCCACCTTCTGGTGTCTTCTGCAATTTCTTTCTTTAAGGTTTTAAAGTTTTCATTGTAAAGGTCTTTTACCTCCTTAGTTAGGTTTATACCAAGGTATTTCATTTTTTTAGGGGTTATAGTAAATGGCATGGTTTCTCTCAAGGCTTTTTCACTTCTTTCATTCTGGGCATATAGGAAGGCCTCTGATTTTTGCACATTTATTTTGTATCCTGCCACCCTGCTGAACTTCTCAATTAGTTCCAGGAGCTTCCTGGTGGAGTTTTTGGGATCACTCAGGTATAAGATCATGTCATCTGCAAATAGGGATAGCTTGACTTCTTCCTTGCCGATTTGAATCCCTCTTATGTCCCTTGCTTGTCTTATGGCTTCAGCTAAGACTTCAAGTACAATATTGAATAGAAGTGGTGAGAGTGGACAGCCTTGTCTAATTCCTGATCGAAGTGGGAATGCTTCCAATTGTTCCCCATTGAGCATAATCCTTGCTTCGGGCTTGTTGTATACAGCTTTTATTATATTGATAAAGATTCCTTCCATTCCCACTGTCTCTAGCGTTTTGATCATAAAAGGCTGTTGGATCTTCTCGAAGGCTTTTTCTGCATCTATCGAGAGTATCATGTGGTCTTGGACTTTGGACTGGTTTACATGATGAATTACATTTATTGATTTTCGTATGTTGAACCAACCTTGTGTGCCGGGGATGAAGCCTACTTGGTCCCTGTGAATGATCTTTTTGAATCTGATTTTGCTAAGATTTTTTTGAGAATCTTTGCATCTGTTTTTATCAGGGAGATCGGCCTATAGTTTTCTTTTTTAAGTGAATCTTTATTAGATTTTGGGATTAAGACGATATTAGCTTCATAGAAGGAATTTGGTAGTGTTCCTTCCTTTGCTATTTGATGGAACAGTTTAAGGAGTATTGGTGTTATTAATTCCTTGTAGAATTCTGTGCTGAATCCATCTGGTCCAGGACATTTTTTGGTGGGAAGATTCAAGATTACTTCTTCAATTCCCTTATATGTTATAGGACTATTTAAATAATTCACAACTTCCTGATTTAATTTAGGTAGGTTGTGTTTACTTAGAAATTCATCCATCTCTTTTGTGTTGTCAAACTTCACAGAGTACAAGTTTTTGAAATATGATGTTATAATTCTCTCGATTTCTTGGGTATCAGTAGTGATAACTCCATGTTCATTTCTAATTTTGTTAATTTGGGTTTTCCCTCTCTTGCTTTTGGTTAATTTAGCTAGGGGTGTATCAATCTTATTGATTTTTTCAAAGAACCAGCTTTTTGACTGGTTGATTTTTTCTATCGTTTTCTTAGTCTTGACTTCAGATATTTCTCCCCTTATTTTGCTAATCTCCTCTCTTGTACTACTTTTGGGATCAGATTGCTCAAATTTCTCTAAAGCCTTGAGCTGCATCGTTAAGTTATTTATTTCTGATGTTTCCATTTTTTTTGATGTAAGCATTAAGAGCTATGAACTTACCACTTAGGACAGCTTTCATCGTGTCCCAGAGATTTTGGTAAGTTGTATTTTCATTATCGTTCACTTTCAGGAAATCTTGAATTTCCTTTTTAATTTCTTCCTGAATCCAGTTCTCATTCAACATCATATTGTTAAGTTTCCAGGAGTTAGTGTATTTTCTCTTGTTTGTTGTGTTGTGGATGTCCAGCTTTAGGCCGTGGTGGTCTGATAGGGCACAGGTTAGAATTTCAACTTTTTTGTATATGTGTAGATTCATTTTGTGCCCCAATATGTGATCTATTGGGGACAGTTCCATGTGCTGCTGAGAAAAATGTGTATTCTTTGGTGCGTGGGTGAAAAGTTCGATAGAGATCTGTGAGGTCCATTTCTTTCAGGGTTTGATTAAGTTCCAAAGTGTCTCTGTTCAGCTTTTGACCTGTTGATCTATCCCATGTTGAGAGGGCAGTGTTGAAGTTCCCAAGAATTATCGTTTGGGGGTTGATTTCTTGGTTTAGGCGCTGTAGGGTTTTCTTAATGAATGTGGAGGGGCCCGTATTGGGTGCATATATGTTCAGTATTGTGAAATCTTCCTGATGAATTGTACCTGTGACTAAAATGTAGTATCCATCTGTGTCTCTTATGATTTTTTTTGGTTTGAAGTCCACTTTGTCTGAAAGCATAATTGCTACCCCTGCCTGTTTCCCGGTTCCATTAGCTTGCAAGATTTTGGACCAGCCTTTCATTCTTAGAATGTGCCTATTTTTTTTGGTGAGATGAGTTTCCTGAAGGCAGCAGATTGTTGGATTGTAGTTTTTAATCCAATTTTGTAATCTGTGTCTCTCAATCGGTGAGTTAATACCATTGACATTTAATGTTATAATGGAGAAATTATTTTTAATTCTGGAAATTTTTTATGTTTAGTAGATTTTGTAAGCATGTTGTTTGATATTTATGTTTTGGTGATATTATACTTCCCTTCTGTCCTCCTGGATACACTTGTTCTTTTCTTCCAGCTTGAGTATCATTTCTAGGATTTTTTGAAGGCCTGGTTTGGTAGACATGTATCCCTTCAAGTTGTCTTTGTGCTGGAAAACTTTTCTTTTTTCCTCTATCATGACAGATAGTTTTGCCTGGTATATCAGTCTGGATTGGCATTTTTGCTCGTTTAATACTTGAAGTTCATCTCTCCAAGCTCTTCTTGCTTTTACTGTTTCCATTGAGTAGTCATTTGTTATTCTAATAGGTTTACCTTTAAAAGTCACTTGCTGTTTTTCTCTTGAAGCTCTCAGCACCTTTTCTTTGTCCTGAATGTGGAGTGTTTTGACTATTATTTGCTGTGGCGATTTTCTATTTTGGTCATGTCTGTTTGGAGTGCGAAATGCCTCTTGTATTTGGATAGGCCTCTCATTCTTTAGTTGTGGGAAGTTTTCATTTATGATGAATTGAAATATTTCCTCCGGTGTGGTATTTTGGGATTCTTGTTCTGGTATTCCATGAATGCACATGTTAGGCTTCTTCAGGGTGTCCCATATCTCTTGAATGTTCCTTTCCAGTATCTTTTTGGCTTTAACAATCTCTTCCATTGAGTTGGTTAATTCTCCCACTTTGTCTTCAAGATCTGAAATTCTATTTTCTGCCTCATTTGTTCTGCTGATAAGACTCTCTGTTGAGTTTTGGATTGAAGATAACTTGTCTTTTAGTTCAATTTTAAACTCTGCCTGAGACTGTTTTAACTGCTGTATTCCTATTTTTGTTTCTTGAACTGTTTTTCTCAACTCCTCCAAGTGCCTGTTGTGTTCCTGTTCAAAATGGTTGATACGGTTGTTTAACTCTTCTCGGATTTCCTCTTTTATAGTATTAATCATGGTAATGATCATGCTCTGAAAGTCATTATGTTGGGTCTGGCTTTCATGGCTATTTTCTGTGGCTTTGTTCTGGTCAGAATCCCTCATTATGGGATTGATTCTTTCAGTGGGAGATTGGTCTTCTTGGGTTTTGTTTCTCGTGGATCTGCACTTTGACTTGTACATTGTTGTTTTGGTTTTTAGGACCTTTCAGTTTCTGTGTGTTTTTCACTTAATCGACATAGTTGGTATTGTTACACTTGCCAGTTATTACTAGTGCTTGCCTTGGATTGGGTATGTTTGTGTATTGTTATTGTTATATCCTAGATGAGGCTACTAGGCTGTTAGTTCGTCAGTTAAGTGACCGGGGGTGAATATTAGTATGGTAGTGCACTTTTACCATTTAGTGTCTTGGTGAAATGTGAGGGTGAGTGGTGTAGTCCCTGGAGTTGTATGTTTTTGGGGTGGCTGTATGAGGAAGTTGATCTACAGCAGTGATGCTAGAAAGGATCAGTAAGTTGAAAAGAAAAAAAAAAAGGGAAGTTTACTTATCTTTAGGCTGGATGTGAAGAATCTCGCCCATGTGATATAATGGTTGTAGTGGAGTTCAGATGTATGGCCTGTGTTCCCTTTGTTCCTTAGAATTTTGCTTGAGTTTCCTTTGGACTCTATTGAATTCTGAATAGCAGTGTGTCTTCCGTGGACCACGTGCGTAGGTCCGGGGTGGGCCAGAGAAGCAGAGGGTCTGATGTTGATGGCAGAATTCTTCACCTGCGACCTGGGGGGGGGCAGAGGCGCGCGGGGGCGGGAGGGTGCAAGGGGCTGGGGTCCGGGGCGGGGGGCGGGGCTGGGCTGGGCTCTCTCGCTCGCTGGCTCACCTGGGAGGTTAGCAGGGGGTCGGCGTGGAGGAGGGCGGGGCCGTGGGGGCAAAGCCGGCAGCCGCGCAGGTGCTGGTGGCCGGGCGGTTCCGGGGTGGGGATCATAGTGGATTCCTCTTTTTTTTTTTTTTTAAATCTTTTTTTTTTTTAATTTTTTTTTATTTATTCAATTTTGCGTGTGTGCGTATGTATGTGCGGGCACGCATGTGTGTATGTGTGTGTGTGTGTGTGTGTGTGTGTGTAGAACCACGGACGAATTCGGGAACCACCACGGACGCCTCCACCTCCTGCCCCGGGATTCACAGGCTCCGCCCTACCAGGACCAGAAGCGCAGGCCGCCCCCGCTTCCGCCTGGCGTCTATACGTGGGATCTGGGATCTGAACTCAGGACTTTCTGCCTGCAAGGCAGAGGCGTAACCCCTGAGCCACCTCTCCAGCCCCCATAGTGGATTCTTAAACACGTTCTCCGAGTATGCGGCAAGATAGCTGGATATTTTTTGGCATAATTGTTACACGTTTGGCATGAATAGCACACAGGTTGGTATCTTCAAAAAGGCCAACCAGCTAGGCCTGGCTTGCCTCCTGCAAAGCACCAATAGCTGCACTCTGGAAGCGCAGATCTGTTTTGAAGTCCTGAGCAATTTCCCGCACTAGACGCTGGAAAGTGAGTTTGCGAATCAGAAGTTCAGTGGACTTCTGGTAGCGCCTAATTTCACCAAGCGCAACAGTACCAGGCCTGTAATGATAAGGCTTCTTCACCCCTCCAGTGGAGGGCGCGCTCTTGCAGAGCGGCTTTCGTGGCCAGTTGTTTCCTGGGTGCTTTCCCACGGGTGGATTTGCGGAGGTCTGCTTGGTAAGAGCCATGGTACAGCGACCTTCTTACTTACCCCCCTTCTCTTTTGGCTGGAGCTCGGCCAGCGCTAGGCGGCTCTGGTGTTGGAGAGCGGCGGCTGCGGACATCAATTATAATCTTAAATATCAATTGACTCAATTTCCTAAAGAAGAGACATAGGATAGCAGCATAGATTAAAAATCACAACCTGTCAATTTGCTGCCTTCAAAAAACACACCTAACCATGAATGATAAGTATTATCTCATGGTGAAAGATACTCCCAGCAAATAAGAGAAACTAGAAACAAGTAGGAGTAGCTATTCTAATATCCAATGAAATAGACTTCAAATCAAAACAAATCATAAGATATATAGAAGGATGCTACATACTCATCTAGAAGACTTTATAATTCTAAACATATATGTACCAAATAAAAGGTTACCTACATTTATTAACCGAACACTGTAATGTTTAAAACAACACATCAACACAAACATGATAAAATTTTCACACTCTACTTTCATCAGTAAACAGGTCAATAGGCCACAAACTGAACAAAGACACATTGAAAATAAATCAAGTCATAAACCAAATAGACCCGACTGACATCTACTGAACCTTGCAATCTAACAACATGGAATATACTTTCTTTTCTGCAGTCCATGGAACTTTCTCCGAAATAGACTGTATACAAGGCCACAGAGCAGCCTTCAACAATACATCCTGTACTCTATCAGATTACCATAGAATGAAGATAGATTACATAGCAAGATAAGAAATTACACAAATTCTTGGAAAGTGAACAACACATTACTGAACAAGAACTGGGTCTGGACACAAATTAAAATGGAAATCCAAAAATTTCTAGAACTTAATGATAATGATAATGAAGGCACAATATATACAAATCCGTGGAACACAATGAAAATGATTCTAAGGGGGAAAGTTTTTAGTACTTGATGCCTACACACAAAAAACAGACACATTATAAATACTTAACTTAGAAATGCAGCTTAAAGCCTTAGAGAAACAAGAATAAACCACTTCCCAAAACAGTAGACAGGTGATGATTAATAAGATCAAGAGAGAAATAACTGATATTGAGACAAAGAAGGGAATCAGCCAAGCAAAGGTCTTTTGTGTGTGTGTGAAAGTAATCAAGACTGACCAACTCTTAGCCAAATTAACCAAAACCAAAAGAGAGAAAGCAGAAATTAAAATTAGTGATGAAAATGGAGCTATCACAGTTGTTACCAAGGAAATTCAGACAGTCATAAGGTCATTCATAAAAAAAAATGTATACTCCATCAAATTTGATGATTAGAAAAAAATGGATGAATTCCCAAGCACATAAAACCTACCAAAATTGAATCAGGATGAACCGAAGTACTTACACATTTCTGTAACAAGTGACAAAGATAACGAAGTAATTACAAATTTACTAACCAAAGAAAGCCCAGTACTGGATGGATTCAGTACAGAATTCTGCAAGACTAACACCAATTTCCTCAAGTTATTTTATGAAATATGAAAAGAAGGGACATTTTCAAACTCTTTCTAGTAAGCCAATATTACACTGATCCTTAAATCAAATAAAGACAAAACAAAAAAGGAAAACTGCAGGCCAATCTCATTGATGAACATAGATGCAAAACACATCAAAACACAAAAAAATGCTAGCAAACAGAATTCAAAGGTATGTCGAAAAGATCATTTGCTATGACCAGGTTGGGTTTATCCCAGAAACACGAGTTTGGTTCAACACACTGAAATCATTAAATGTAATTCATCATATAAACTAATGTAAAAACAAAAATCACATGATTCTCTCAATAGATGCAAATTTTTTCTCCCACATTTTATTTTTTTACTTAATCATACAAGCTGAATAGGAACCCCCGTCCTCTCCCTCCCTCTTCCCCTCCCCCTTCATCCCCCATTGCACTCGCCCCCTTCCCCACTTCCTTGCACCCCCTCCTTCCCTCTCCCTCTCCTAGTGCCTCCCCTTCCTCTCTCCCTCCGATCCCCTGGAGCATGTACTTATGTGAATGCCAAATCTCCCTCTGAGTCCTCCACCCTAGTGAGGGTTCAGTGGCATAGCCTGGAGCCCCTTCTTGGGCTCTCGTTAGCATGTGAACTCTATTATGACTGTTAATCCCTTACCTCTAAGGATCCTACTGCTTGGAACCTTCTCCCCTATGATCTATGCTAGACTTTGGGGGGTCGTTGACATGTCAGTCATTGTGCAGGTAAGGCAAGGTCCAATTCTGGCTGCTGCAGCCCTAAATTGTGTAGAGTATCTTTGCATATCATGGTCCTCTCCATCTTTAGGCTCTTACAATCTTGTCACCCCCCTCTTCTAACCATTTTAATGTCATCCAACAGTAGCCCAAAATTTGGCTGGTCTGGTTCCAGGTGAATAATGTAGGGTCTTTGGTGTTCTGAATTATAGTTTGTTGTTGTTTTCAGTTTTGCTGTTCCTGCACCGCCCTTGGCTGTGTCCTGATAGGTATTAAAAGTCACCTCCTACCCAAAGATAAAAGGCAGTTTAAATGAAGATCTTAATATAAGAGGAGACTCAAAGTTAGATGGAAGAATAGGAGTAGTAAACAGCAGGGGTGGGATGATCAGTGTCCCTTTTGCCAGAAGGTTACCATCTATTTGCCAGTTCCTATATCCTCCCTGATTGGTGGGATGAAACCTGTTCAGTTGCAAGTGACCAGGAAGGGAAGTGAGAGTGAGCTACATCAGATGTCTTGTTAATTACATGCAATACATGACTGTGGCTTATTTTCTCTACTGAAGCGTGATCCCTTCTCTCCTTTCCTTTGAGGTTCTCCTTCCCTCTTGTTTATAATCCTTTGCGATTACAATGCATATTACAGATATTTACCTTTGAATATGTCATTAAGTGGGTTTGGAACTAGGATCCACTTATTAGGGCGTACATATGGTGTCTAAGTTGATACAAAAAAATTTTAGATTTTTGTGATTAAAAACTTGGAAACAATAGGGATAAAAGAAACGTATCAACATAACAAAAGCTACATACAACAAGCCTACGGCAAAAGTCACACTAAATGGTGAAAAACTTAATGCCCTTTCACTTTGATCAGGAAGTAGACCAGGCTTTCTACTCTCACCACCTTTGTTTAATAGTTTACTTGAAGTCTTAGCTAGAGGTTTAAGACAAGAAATAAAAACAATAGGGATACAAATAGCAAAGAAATAAGTCAAAATATCCCTGTTTGCATATGACATGATTCCATACCTGAGGGACCCCAAAGATTCCACCAGGAAATCCCGTAAGTAACAAATAAATTCATTAGAGTGGCGTGCTTCAAAATTAATGTTAAAAAATCAGTGATTTTCTTTTTTTTAAATTTAATTAATTTATTTTTCCGTTCATACAAATGTAATAGGTACCCCTGTCCCCTCTCTCTCTCCACCCTTCCTGGACCTCCCTGCTCCTTCCCCCCTTTTCCCCTTCCTTTCCTCCCTCCCTCCCTTTCTCCCAGTGCCCCCTTCCCCCATCTCTGAAGCATCCTTTAATGTGTATATCAAACTGTTCTCTGGGAAAAAATCAGTGATTTTCTATACACCAAGGATGAACAAAGTGAGAAAGACTTGAGAGAAACAATTCCATTAACCTTAACCCCCCCAAAAGAATGAAATATCAGAATGATGTGAGAGATCTGTATAATGAAAACTTTAAAGCACTGAAGATATTACAGAAGACACCAGAAGTTGGAAAGATTCCCATATTTCTGGATTGGTAGACTCAACATTGCAAGAACGAGCATTTTATCAAAAGCAATACAGAGATTCATTCCACACAATCAAAATTCCAAAGCAAATCTTCACAGAAATTGAAAACAATCTCAAAATTCATATGGAAGCTCAGAATAGCAGTAACAAAAACAATTCTGAGTAATAACAACTTTGCTGGTGACATTGCCATATTGGACCTTAAGCAATTCTTCAAAGTCATAGCAATAAAAATGACATGGTATTGGCTTCAAAATGAAGCTATAAATGGATTAGAATTGAAGGCCCATACAGGAGCTCATACACCTATAGCCAACTGATTTTTGGCATAGGTGCAAAGAAAAATAGGAAAAAGGACAGACTCTTCAAACAAATGGTGCTGGAAAAATTGGATATCTACATCTAGAAAAGGCTCAGGGGTTAAGCCTCTGCCTTGCAGGCAGAAGGTCCTGAGTTCGGATCCTAGACCCCACGTATAGACGCCGGGCAGAAGCGGGGCAGCCTGCGTTTCTGGTCCTGGTAGGGCGGAGCCTGTGAATCCCGGGGCAGAGTAAACAAGGAGGAGGTGGAGGCGGCCCATGGTGGTTCCCAAATTTGTCCGTGGTTCTACACATACACACATACATACACACATGCTCACACACTCAAACATGCACAATTGAATAAATAATAAATAAGAAAAAAATTAAAAAAAAGAAACCTGATCTTTATCTGTCCCCATGGACAAAAATTAACCCTAAATGGATGGAAGACCTCAATGTTAGACCAGAGACTATAAAACTCCTAGAAGAAAGAACAGGGAGTAGTACACTTGAATTGGCTTAAGTTAGCATTTTCTGAATAGGACCCCAAATGCAGGGACACTCAACAAGTGGGAGTTCATGAAATTAAAAAAAAAACTTCTGTTCAGTAAAAAGATATTGTTTATCAAACAAAAAGGCAAACCACAGAATGGGAGAAAATATTCACTAGTAACATATCTAATAAAGGACTAATATCCACAGTACATAAAGAACTAAAACATTAAGTATCAAAGAACTAAACAACCCAAATAAAAAATGGGCCTTAGAACTAAAAATTTTTTTTTCAAAGGATGAAATTCAGTTGTCTAACAAGTATTTTAAAAATGTTCTATCTCCCTAGACATTAGGGAAATGGAAATTAAAACCACCTTGAGATCTCATCTCACCACAGTCAGAATGGCCAAAATCCAAAACACAAATAAAAACAAATGCAGGTGAGGATGTAGGGAGAAAGGATTCTTCTTCATTGATAGTGGCAATGCAAACTTATATAGTCTCGTTGAAGTTTAGTATGGGGGTTACTAAATAGATAAAAATCAAAATACCATGTGACTCATGGGAATATTCTCAAAGAATCCTACATCTTACTTTAAAGACATGTACACATTCATGTTCACTGAAGCTCTGTTATGATGGCAAAGAAATTAAATCAGTCTAAGTACACAATAATAGATAAATGAATAATGAAAATGTGTACATGTATGTACACAATAGAATACTATTCAGCTGTCAAAAAATGAAGTAATAAAAAGTTGCTGGTAAATGGATGGAGCTGAAATTATACCGAACAAAATATCCCAGATGCAGAAAGACAGATGTTGCATATCTTCCTTTATAAGCATATATTAGCATTGAGCCTTCAGAATGATATAATCAAATGGAAACTCTATAACATAATGGAACATAAGTCAGGATGCGGAGGAAGGTCCCAAAAGAATAGAGACAAAAGAGCACAGGGAAAGAGATGAATAAAGCAACAATAGAAGAAAAGCTTTAAAGTGGAGGGAAGAAGGGGGATAGGACATAATAAGATATAAAGAACAACAATAATAACAACAAAAAAAGACAAACGACTCAGGGGAAAAAAGTGATCATTAGCTTCAACAGCCTCACCCAGTTATGAATGTTTCCAGTTATAGCAACTCAGTTAAGAAGGATCTTGTGGAACAATGGAAATATGTAAGGCTCTCTGTATGGGTTGTAGCCACCCTTATCTCCAGGGAACACATTGCTGGTACCCTAAACCTGTCCAAACAACAGTGGAAAAGAGAAAGTAGACTCTAGGCAGGAACTGATGTCTTAGTGTTAGTTACAAATACTTGATAGTAAAACACCATCTAATTACATGAGAGAGGATGGTGATAGAGGAGAGGAATGTGTGGGAAGGGGGAAGGAGTCATGGACATAGACTCATTTTGTTTTTTTTTTTTCATCAAAAACTCTTAATAAATGTTTATACCAAAAGCTGAAATGAGGAATCTGGGATTACTGGTTTGCCCTCCCATGGGAAGGAAAGAAATCTTACCTATCCTCTCAGGAAGAAAAAGGGAAAGTCTCTAGTTCAAACTTTTTGGGATGTAGCTCTGGGGTTTTATTCTATATTGAAATGTAAATAGATTACTCTGAGAGACAAAGAAATAAAATACAGAACTTGAAAATAGAAAATTATGGAACACCCAGAATCCATTGTACTAGTAAATTTGAAAGACATGTCTACAAATTTGTAGAACATTGTTTAAAAGAGAATAAATACTGAAGTCAGCACACAAAACCATGCTTACTAGAAACACAATATTGGAGAGATGTCAGCACTTTCCCAACTGCTCTGCTGGTTCAATGCAATTGAAGCTAAAATTTCAATATGTTTTGTTGTGGAATTGAAAGCTTATGGTTGGGAAAACTTACTCCTTGTGATGCAAACTATTATTGGTCATCTCTGTTTCCTAGGAACTGGCAACTTTCTTACAGTTTCACCACATGTTATTACATATTGAATGAATTCTTTTAGGCTGTAGGTTATAAAGGAAAGATTTAGTGAGAATAATGGGGGATTTGTGTTTTCCAGCAATGCATGTAATCTTCCAGACAAGAAATTAAAATGAATTGATGCTGCTGATTAGGCATTGATGACTCCATCTTCCTTGATGGATTAGTACGTTCATGGGTAAGATTCAGTGGTTTTTTTTTTGTCCACATTGACATGTGAGAACAAAGCAATAACAGCACTCCTGTGGCAGAAACAACTTCAAACACACTGATATTAAGCTACCCTGTCTCCTGAATTTTGAATTATTAATCTATTCACTCATGACAGTGTAATTTATTTTATGCATCTTGAACTTATTTGAATAACTGGCAATTGAGCTTTGTTATAGCAAGTGGTCTCATGAACATGATGTAAAAGTTGAAGAAGAAAATATTACTTAACCATAAAAATATAAGGAAGATTAGGTGGCAGCCATTCTTCATACAACTACTTTATTCATTATTCACAACAAAAAGGCCAATGTGGCTAAACCAAGCTAGAATATTTCTTGGAATGAGACCTCAAAAGAAAAATCCTGAACCTGTTGTGAAATTTTGCATTTTCTCCAGATATGGACCATTGTGTGAAGTGTCCTGATCATCAGTATGCTAATAAAGAGGACAAACATTGTCTCAAGAAAGCAATAACCTTTCTGTATTATGAAGATCCACTAGGGATGACTCTGTCTTGCATAGCTCTGTGCTTCTCTGCTCTCACAACTACTGTCCTTGGGATCTTGTGAATCGCAGAGACACCCCCATTGTCAATTTATGAATTTATGACCAATAAATCGGACTCTCACTGGCTGTTGTATCCAGTGAGCTACTGCAATGAGACCTATTATCATCAGATCTACACAATGGTTGGCATACCAGCACTCCCCTATGGACCAGCGAGGATCTCAGTAGAAACAACTACACCCAGAAAGAATCTCTAGGGAAGGTGCTGGAGAAGAGAAGGGGAGCCTTCCACTTGTGATTTTGCCCACCAAAGGGACACATATACTACCACAGAGACCTGGTTCCTTACTAGCAAGGCATCCCAAAGGGAGCCCTATTACCTACAAATGCAGAGGGACATGTGTGAAGGGAAGGAAGGGTGGGAGAAGAGGGGTTTGTGTGGGAAGGAGAATGGGGCAAGGTCATAAATTCATTTTGTTTGTATATGAAGAAGTTTCCATAAAAAGCATAGTTAAAGTAAAAACGATTTACAGCCTAGAGTATTGCTTATTATTAATATTGAAATCATAGAAATGAAATCTATTCTGAAAACTTTAAAAGAATAAATGTTTTAGAAAAGAAAATAGCAAATTTATAGTTATAAAAATTGACTTGAGATAAGTTGTTTTGATTATAGGTGCAAGTATGGCTAAACAATACACTAAGGTATGTTTATTCTCTAGGGATCTAAGAGTCTTCTATCATATTGCTCTGACATGTTTTGAATCATTGACCTTTAACACATGGTTAATGAAGAAACCCAAATTCCCAGTAGAATTGCCATCAGATTAAGATCAATACTATCAGAGAAGTAAACCCCAACTCTCTCTTTCTTTCTCCCTCTCTCTCTTCTATTTTATTCTTTTTTTTCTTCTTTTGAGACAAGACTTTACTGGTATTCCTTATGTAGACAGGGCTGGCTCCAAACTCACAGTAACTTCCTGCATCAGCCCCCTGAGTGTGGGGATTGCAAACATGTAAAACCATGACTGGTTCCTCTTTTATGATGATCAAAGACAGCAACTATACATCACAACTGCTCACATCTCAGGAATCAACATGTCATCAAGTTGTTTCACCTGGTTATGTGATATGCTTGAAATTGTAACCAGAATAGTGGAAGACATGTTTGTTGATGACATTTGGATGGTGTGCTATTTCTGTACTACACTCACATCATAGAAGGAAATATGAAAAAGAAAGGAATAAATATTGGTTTCAATTTTTAGAACAAGTGAAAATTTAGAGTTGAAATGTGAACTTTTTGTCTGGTAGTTTTCAAATAATTCAGCTTGATTTCAATTCATTTAATTGAAATTCTTTATTTAAATGATTAATTATATAAATAGTCACACATATAGCTAATTTTAGTCTCTGTATATCTTATTTTAATATTTATTTCTGATTGTGGTTTCATATAAAATTTGTGCAGAATTTCCTAGCATTTGTATGACAGTCAGAAAAATCAGTGAGCAATAATTTAAATTTCAGAAAAAATAGTCAGGACAAACTTCTTTTGGCTAAAATACGCTACCACATGCTACGTACATGGGCCAAGGTGTTAGTGCAGTGCATAGAGTAGAGTGTGGTATGCTATGCATGCATGCTGAAATCATTCTACCAAGATTCATTATTTAGGAAACTTGGTCCCAATGTCCTAGGGTGAGAGATGTGGGACTTTTAAGATGTGCAAAAAAGAATGAGGTCTTTACAGATATTCTCCTCAGAAAAGATCAAGGTAATTCTTGTGAGAACAGAAGAGTTCTCCTGAGAGGATACTTATAAATGAGTAAGACCAGTCTCTCTTCACTCTTTCAATGCTGACTCCCCGGGTCATCCCACACTTCAAACATAATATATCACTTACCATGAAGATTAAATGACACATTTCTTGTGTTATTGTTAATATTTGCATTTTTAATTTTCCCCTTTTAATTTGAACTATTTTAGAAAAATTGAAACATTTTAACACTTGCTTATATTAACTCTCCATGATTTGGTAACTGAAAACAATCATCTGTTATCATACCTATCATCCATTATCTATCATCCATCCATCTATCTATCTATCTATCTGTCTATCTATCTACCTATCTATCCATCCATCATCTATCTTCTACCAAGTACCTATATCATCATTCTATTGTTTATCTATCAAGATCTGTCATTTATGTTTATCTATCATTTATTTTTATCAATTTATCATATATTTTTATCAATATATCTTTATGTCTATTTAATTTATCATCTATCACATCTATATATCTATCTTCAATCATCTATCATTTGTCTATTATTTATAATTTATCATCTACCGATCATCTATATAATCTGTTTATCATCAGTGTGTATAGTCACAGACCATCTATTTAGGAAATGTCACTTTTGGCCATGTCAATTAATGAAATCAAGACAAATCTTCTCTTGTGCCTCAGAGGCCTACCTCCTAGGCATCAGTTTGTCAATATCACAATGCACTAGTGTATAAAAATTGTGGTAAAATTTGCATTCTCCCATGATAAGACATTATTTATAAGAAGGTTTTTATGGGGTAGTATCAATCTGAAGGAATGATTACTGTAATTACAAAAATTTAGTTTAACAGCACAAATTTACTCTTGGCTTTTGTCTGCCCATGTAATTCATGCATAACCTTCTGTGTTATGTTTCTCTACCAGGTATGTGCAGTCTTTTTTTTTTTTTGTATGTACAGTCTTAAACTCATCTGTAAAACTTGTTTTTGAGAACCATGCAGCAGTTTTTTAACATTACCAAAAGAACCACATAATATTATTAGTACTTTTCTGATTTTGCATTGGGTCACATTCATTACTTTCTGGGCTGCATGTAATCACACTAGATACATCTGTGGGTCATATAAGAAAGGAAAATATCAACCATGCAACTGAGAATTATTTTAAATCTTATGTTAAATTGGTTAGCTATGTGTCCCTATTATTTAAGTTGATGGTAGTGGGGATATTTTCTCTAGAGTTCTTATTATCTTATTTCCCTAAGGGGAAAGTTAGGAATGTTATAAATTATAGTGTAAACTCTAATATGAGTCTGAACTATAACTTACGACTTCCATTTTTCTCTATTGATGTGATTTGTTGGCAGACTCATTGGCTTTATTTGCGGAACTTCTTTTTTAAAAAATATTTTATTTATTTGTTATTTATTTATTCACTGTGCGTGTGCGTGTGCGTGTGTGTGTGCGTGTGCGTGTGTTTCAGAGGGCACTGTGTGTCCCTGCGGAGGACCAAGGGTGACTTTGGGAATCATTTTGGATTGCTTCCACCTCCTTCTTGTTTTGCTCTGGGATTTCCCAAGCTTTGTCCACCAAGGACGAAAGTGCAGGCTGGGACCGATTCCGCCTGGAGTTTTTACGTGGGACCTGGGATCTGAACTCAGGACCTTCTGCTTGTTTGACAGAGTCTTAATTTCTGATCCATCTCTCCAGCTCTGTTTGCTGAACTTTTGTTTTTATTTATAGTGTATTTTTTTTTCCACTCACAAAACTTGATAGGTACCTCATTCCCTTCCCTCCCCCCTGGATCCCCTTGCTCCCTCCCCCCTTTCCCTTTTCTTTCCCCCCCTCCCTTTCTCCCAGTGGGGTCCCCCCTATTCCTGAAGCATCCTTTACTGTGTATGTCAAACTTTCCTCTGGGCCTTCCTCTCTGATGAGGTGTAAGGACTCAGTAGCATTGCTTAGAACTCTTTCTTGTGTTCCCCTTTAGTATCAGAACACTATTGTGGCTGTAAATCCCTTGCCCCTAAGAATCCTAGTGCCTGTGATCCATGCTAGACTTTGGGGGGTCAATGATATGTTGGTCATTGCTGTTTGCTGAACTTTTAATTGGTAATATAATCTAATTTGTAAACAAGATATAACACAATATATAATTAAAATTTGATATGGTAAAAATATAGTTAAAATTATTCAAAAATTTAGTTTATGTGTTCTATTTACTTAGTTGTTATTAATTTTTTCTATATAGAAGAAAGTTGAATATTTTCTGAGTAGGAAAATCTTTCTGTGTAGTAATATCTGAAATTTGCCATATGCAAAAGAGTAAGTTAAAATATTAAGAAGCGTAATATTAGCTATACAGCCCTCATGCTAATTCCCATATGAGTGTTTATGATTTCATACTATCAGTGTAATTGCATGAATCACACAGAGAGATTGCCATTAATAAAAGCTCCACAGAATATCTATTCTGGGAACTATTGGTCTCTATATCAGAAGACTATAAATTTGTTTTTCAGTAATGTATTATTAACAAATGATCTCACTTTTTTCTACCTTATTTATTATTTATTTATTTATTTCCACTCATACAAACTTAACAGGTACAACGGTCCCCCCTTCCCTCCAATCCCCTATCCCTCTGTGCCGCCCTCCCCTCCCCCTTCCCTCCCCATTCCCCAGTGCCTCCCCCTCCTGTCCCTGGAGCATCCTTTAATGTGCATGCCAAACTCTCCTCTGGGTTCTCCTCTCCGATGAGGTGCAAGGACCCAGAAGTATTTCCCAGAACCCTTTCCTGTGTTCCTGTTAAGCATAGGAACACTACTATGGCTGTCAATCCCTTGCCTCCCAGGATCCTAGTGCCTTTAGCAAATGCTAGACTTTGTGAGGTCAATAGTGTGTTGGACATTGCGCAGGGCATGTAAAGTCCAAATATGATTGCTTTGGCCCTAACTTGTGTGGAGTATCTTGCATATCATTGCTCCTCCCATCCTTGTGCTCTTGCAATCTTACCGCCCCCTCTTCTGCAAATTTCCCTGAGCTTCAGGATGGGGAGAAATTAGGCTGGCTTAGTTCCAGGTGATTGATATAGAGTCTCTGGATTATGGTTTGTTGATTTTTTTTTCAGTTTTGCTGCTCCTGCAATGCCCTTGGCTCCATCCTGATGGGTATTGGATGTCACCCCCAGGCCAGAGATAAAGACCTGTTAAATTAGAGTCTTGTTATAAGAGTATATTCAAAGGTAGATGTAATAAAAGTAAGAAACTGCGGTGAGGGAGGGGTCAATCACCCATATGCGAAATGGTTACTTTCTATCTGCCAGACTATATGCCCTCCCCTTCTGGTAAGATCATACCCCATCAGTTGTAAATAATCAGGAAGGAAAGTCTGTGAACTTAACCAGATGTCTCATTACTTACTTGCAGTCCTTGGATGGTGGCCTGCTTTCTCTGCTGTAACATGGTCCCCTCTCTCCTGACTAGTGTGTCCCTCCTTCCCCATCCCTCCTGTTCATAATCCTTGCAATTACTGTAGGTATTACAGACTTTATCCTTGAGTGTCTCTAAGTGGGTTTGGTACTAGGAACCACCTATTAGGGAGTACATACAGCGCTTAATTTTCTGTGTCTAGAATACTTCAATCAATATAATTGTTTCTAATCCCATCCATTTCCCTGCAAATTCCATTAATTCATCATTTTGATGGCTGAGTAGTATTCCATTGTATAGATGTACCACAGTTTCCTTATCCACTTGTCAACTGTTGGACATTTGGGTTGATTCCATGACTTTGCTATTGTAAACAGTGTTGCTATGAACATGGTCGTGCTTGTGCTATCGAGGTGAATTTTTGCTGTATGGGGGGTTATTCCCAAAAGTGAAATCGCAGGGTCATATGGCATTTCAATCTTTAATTTCTTTAAGAATCTCCAGACTGCTCACCAGAGTGGCTGTATGAGCCTGCAATCTCACCAGCAATGTAGGAGAGGTCCCCTCTCTTCACATCCTCTCCAGCATTTGGTGTTGTTTGTGTTGTGGATTTTTGCCATCCTGACTGGGGTGAGAAGATATCTCAGGGAAGTTTTGATTTGCATTTCCCTGATGGCTAAGGAAGTGGAGCATTTTTTAAGATATTTGTTAGACATTTTAATTTCATCCGTGGTAAAATTTCTTTTAAGTTTCAGGGCCCATTTTTTAATTGGGCCATTGTTTTCCTTGGAGTTTAGTTTTCTAAGTTCTTTGTGCACTCTGGACAGTAGAGCTCTATCAGATATGTGGTTAGTGAAGATTTTCTCCCATTCTGTGGGTTGCCTTTGAGGTCGTGTTACAACCTCTTTATCTGAACAGAAGCTCTTTAATTTCACCAGATCCCAACTGTTGAGAGTTGATAGCAGTGACTGTGCTATTGGATGTCTGTTTAGGAACTGTTGGCCTAGCCCAATCAGCTTGAGGGAGTTCCCTGTCCTTTCAACTATGGTTTTAATAGTCTCTGGCCTTATATCATGGTCCTTGATCCATCTGGAATTAAGTCTTGTACATGGTGACAAGTACGGGTCCAGTTTTAATCTTCTGCATGTGGAGATCCAGTTTTGCCAGCACCATTTGTTGAAGATGCTGTTCTTTTTCCATTGGATTTTTTGGGCCCCTTTGTCAAAGATCAAATGGCTGTAGTTGTGTGGGCTTATATCTGGGTCTTCAACCCCTATCCATTGGTCTGTGTGTCTATTTTGGAGCCAATACCAGGCTGTTTTTATAACTATGGATTTGTAGTATAGACTAAGGTTGGGTATGGTGATACCTCCAGCAGTGTTTTTGTTACTTAGGGTTGTTTTCGCTATCCTGGGTCTTTTGTGTCTCCATATGAATTTTGAGATTGTTTGGTCAACCTCTTTAAAGAATTGCTTTGGTATTTTGATTGGTATAGCATTGAATTTGTATATTGCCTTTGGTAGGATGGTCATTTTTAGGATGTTGATTCTGCCAATCCAGGAACATGGGAGGTTACTGAGTACATTTAAATGAGGAGGCAAAATATTATCATTTTGTTGGATATATTGATTATTTAAGGTGAGGATAAATGGCAATTGCTTATTAATCAGAATGATACTGATGTTTCAAATAATGTTTCTTTGAGAGAGTCAAATTTATATGAATAGTGAAAAGTGAATATTTACTGTATAAATTAATACTTTCTGTCTGAAGATGTTGCTGTTGTCACAAAGATGTCTTATTTATTTACTTATATGCTTTTATGCTTTTATTTTTATACTTGAATGGGTACTTCTTTACTTAGTTGTGGAAAGTTCTCATTTATGATGGTATGAAAAATATTATCTGGAGTTTTCTTGGCTTTCTTGTTCTGAAATTCCATGATTCGCAATTGTGATTTTTTTCAGAGTATTCCTTTCATGCATTTTAAACCTTTTCAGCTTCTTTAACTGAGCATTCTTACTCTTCCAGCTTGTCTTCCAGATCTGATCAGTTCTGTTTGTGAGACTTCCTGTTAAGTTTTTGATTGTACTTGGTTTGATTTTTATTTCAATTTTAATTTTTGATTGGAATTTTATCAACTGTTGTATGCTTATTTTGGTCCTTGATCATCTTTTTCATTTCATTTGGTTATTTACTACTTTCCTGTTCATATATGCTGATGCATTTATTCATCTTCTCTCAGAACTCTTCTCATTTCTTTTTTACTTTCTCTAGCAATTCCTTGAATATGTTAATAATAGTTCTTTATAATTCATTATCTTGGCTAATATCCAAGAAATTATTCTGATTGTTATTTATCATTATGGAATTGGTGATTTTTGAAGAAACATCTTTTCCTTTTTTTTTTGGTGTGTTTTCTGGCTGTACAATGTGACTTGGGGATCTTGCATTGGGGTTTTGAAGCTTTCTTTAGTATATTTTCTGACTTTTTTGGGTCAGATGGGGTTACCTTACTTTGACAGTTGGTGGAACAACTTTCCTGGATTTAGAAGGCATGTTGTTTTTTAAGGATTAGTCTAGGGTTACTTTATGCTGTTTTGTGGGTGTGATAGCTACAGTTTACCTGGAGTGTAAGCCCATTTCTGGTTTGGAGGTGAAAGCTTTTTAAAATTAAAAAATATTTTTCCGATTTTTATGGATTTTTATGATGTAATTTTTGTTATGAAGTTTGAATCAGAGGTCAGATCTGATGGGTGAGGTTTGACTTAAACATTGGAACATCTTCCAGAGGATAGGATAGAGTGGTATAGTAATTAGGAGTAGGGAATTACAGTTGAAAGAGAGATAACAATTTTTACAGCTTATTAGGGGTATGCAAGGATAGGAACTGAGTCAGTAGGAATATATACAATGTATGGAGGTCTAATACAGCAATGAGTTATGCCTGAGAGTAAATAGAAAATAAAATGGATTTTTAATCTTATGGCTGTGTGATATGACTTTCTGATTGAATTGTGTGATTCCTAAGGTCCTCAGTTGGATAATGTTTGTTAGTAGCCTTAGACTTCTGTGGTGCCTAGTAGATTTCTGTTTTTTTTAATGATTGTAGGGGCAGAGAAATGGACAGATTGAAGCCTGCCTAAAGCTGCCAGACTGTCCCAGCTGTCTAGGCTTGCGGAAACTACAACTGCACTGGGAATGGAGGCCTGGAGTCATTGGGCCTGAGCGACCCAGCTGAAAGCAAGTATAGAAAAATATTAAAGCAAGAGTGGATTGGAGGCAGGAATTTTCATAAGGTTTGGATATCTGATCTAGGGCTGAAGCTCAATGGTACAGTTAAACTAGCATACAAAAGGCACTGGATTTGAGCTATGTGCCAAAAGCAATCGACAGAGAAAGATAAGAAAAGTAATATCTGCTTCTGGTTGATTGGCCCTGTTTTGTGGAATGTTTTTGTTAGCTGGTCTTTAACTTGAATTTGCATTTATTTTTTGTCAAATCTGCAGTATTATTTCTAACATGAATTAAAAACTTAGAGAATGTGCTACAACTTGGAGGAATTCTTCGGTTATGGTGTGTTTAATACTTGACCCATATGCACTCACAATACTTCTCCCATTATAAAGGAAAATAAAAGCAAGGATGGGGTGTGGGAGTAAATCAAAATGCATTATATACATGTATGAAATTGTTGAAGAACAAGTTCAATCAAAATTTTAAAAAGAGAAAGAATAAGCTTTAGCATTAAATTAAAATTTTGAAGTGGAGATTTGAATGTTTTTATATCTAACAATTTAAAATAGTTGTGCCTCTAGAGGCAAGGGATTAACAGCCACAATAGTGTTCCTATACTAAAGGGGACCACACAAAAAAAAGAGCTCTAGGCAATGCCACTGAGTCCTTACACCTCATCAGAGAGAAGGACCCAGAGGGAAGTTTGACATGCACACTATAAGATGCTCCAGGAATGGGGTAGGGCACTGGGAGAAAGGGAGGGAGGGGGGAAAGGAAAGGGAAAAGGTGGGAAGGGAGCAAGGGGATCCAGGGAGGGGTGGAGGGAGGGAGGGGAATGGGGTACTTATCAACTTTGTATGAGTGGAAGAAATAAAAAAAATAAAATAGTTGTGCCCCAATTCTGCAATTTAAAAATATTTAATTCTATAAATGGTTGTAGATGTGTGTGTGTGTGTGTGTGTGTGTGTGTGTGTGTGTGTAAGAAAGAGAGAGAGAGCAAGATAGAGAGTTACTAATTTTTTTAAAAATGGTTTCAAATAAAGATGTGACCCTAATTTCTTGAGATTGTATGATAGGTGAATAACTTTCATATGTGCAGTGATTTGAGTTCCAGATAATAGTTTCATAAAATAGTTTTAGGAATATCTCCATTCAGCCAACCCTGTTTTATACCTACTAGACTATGTGGACTAAGGCAGGAAATGCAATGTGTAGAGTGTGCTGGGGTGTGTCTATATTCTTAGTAAATCCCATCAAGTATTTTTTGTGTTGGAAGTTTGATCCTGAGTGTGTTGATTCAGGAGGTATTGACACATTTAAACAGAAAGTCACTGGAGAAGTCCTCTCCAGAGGAGCTTAAGTAGTTCTTATGAAACCTGATGACTTTTCCTGGGAGTATTGTTATAATTGAGAGAGTTTGAAATCTCCTCATGCTGTGTGTCCTGTCAATTTTGGTATTCCTGCCTTCACTCCAACTATGAAGTTGGTACCATCACTTCCAGAACTGGGAACTTAATTTTGCTTGTAAAATGCCACAGTTCAGATATTCTCTTAGAGTAATGAAAAATAGACACAGATGACCCCCCTGATGTGTCCTACTTGTATTCTTCCATCTACTTTTGAGTTTTCTCTTATATTAAGATCTTCATTTAAACAATCTTTTACCTTCGGTTAGGAGGTGACCTTTGATGCCAATTGGGATGCAGCCAAGGGCAGTGCAGGAAAAGCAAAACAGAAAACAACAAACCATAATTCAGACCACCAAAGACCCTACAATAATCACCTGGAGCCAAACCAACCAAATCTCTCCCCATCCTAAAGCTCAGGGAATGTTTCAGAAGAGCCTAAAGATGGGGAGGAACCAAAGATAATGCAAGATATGCTGCAGCAGCCAGGATTGGACTTTGCCTGACCTGCACAATGGCTGACATGTCAATGATCCCCTAAAGTCTAGCATGGATCACAAGGGAGAAGGCTCCAGACAGTAGGATCCTAAAAGACAAGGGAATAGCAGTCATAGAGTTCCCATGCTAATGGGAGCCCAAGAAGGGGCTCCAGGCTATGCCACTGAGTCCTAAACCCTCACTAGGGTGGAGGACTCAGAATGAGGTTTGGGGTTTACATAAAAGGATGCTCCAGGGGATAGGGGGAGGAAAGGAGAGGCACTGAGAGAGGGGGAGGGAAGGGGGTAAAAAGAAGGGGGTGAAAAGAAGGGGGGAAAGAAAGGGGAGAGTAATAGAGGAAAGTAACAGAGGTTAAAATCCATTTCATAAAGAACAGAGAACTTCAGGGCAGGCTTTAAGATGTCAGTCAGGAAACTATTTTCTTTATGTGATAAGGACTGAGCCAGTTGTTTGCAGTCAGCATGAGTGCATTCGCAGTCAAAGATACATTTCAAAAAGCATATGTAAATACTGCACAATGACTGACAGTTAACGACTGCATGGATCACAGGCAGTGGGATCCTTAGAGGCAAGGGATTAATAGTCCTGGTAGTGTTCCCATACTAACGGAGAGCCCTAAAAAGGTCTCCCAGCTATGCCACTGAGTCCTTACACTTCACTAGAGTGGAGGACCGAGGGAGGTTTGGCATTCACACAAAAGGATGCTCCAGGGGATGGGAGGGGGAAAGGGAGAAGCATTGGGAGAAGGAGTGAAAGGAAGGAGAAAAGGGGAGGGGTAGAGGGAGGAGGACTGGGGTATCTATTGAACTTGCATGAATGGGGAAAAACATATGTAAATACTTCAAGCTTTTACTGCATTGAATCTATATGTTGCCTTTGGTAAGATGATCATTCACAATATTAATCCTACCAGTACATGAAAATGGAAGGCCTTTCCACAATCTGGAATTCTGTAATGTTACATTTATGTTTGTAGTTTAGGAATTTTATTTCCTACATAGATTTTGAATTGTTCTTTCTTTAATAATGTGGAGAACCAGTAGGGATCTGCCTACACAACCTGAAATGGCTGTTGTAAGGGACCAAGATTACTTTGTGGATAGTGTTTATCTTTGTGGCCTCTTACAACCATTATGTCAGCTGTCTTGATGAGGAAGTATGAATCACATTGACTACTTTATTTTTTAAGCTTGAGCTTGTGATTTCCTATTTTTTAAATTAGGTCTGTATTTTACAGAAAAAAATTTAAATTTTATGTGTGTGTGTGTGTGTATCAGAGGATGAAGGGTGACTTCAGAGTTCATCCTGGATTGCTTCTACCTCTTTTTTACTTCATTCTGGGATTTCCCAGGCTCCACTCACTAGGGCCAGAAGTGTAGGCCCCCACCATTTCCTCCTAGCATTTTTATGTGTAGGACCTAGGATCTGAACCAGGATTCCAATTAGCTTCTTCCTAATGGTCTGCTTAACAGTGTGATTATGTAAGACATGAAATTAAATGGTCATATCCTGAAGATAATATTATGAGATTATAGTAAATATCCATATTTACTCTATCCAATTAGAGACAACTTGAGTTGGTAATATGTCTTTAATACATTCTTTACTTCATTATCGACCAGATTTCCTGTGTATCTGCTAATTACTAGTATTTATTGTAGTTTTTACATCAAGGAATATATATGCATATGATAATGTATATAGCATAAAATTGTTAAAATTTATAGTAAATATATAATAAATTGATTTTACCATAAATTTTAATTTACTATTGAAAGCATACATAGAATTATAAATGTGAAGATAAGATGAAATTAAAGAATGCCTGTATGGGAGGAGAGACAGCCACCCTGAGCTCCAGATAAATTGCAAAATCCCAACAATAATGAAGGGTAATCAAGGATTACAGAGATAAATTTTCAAGATCTTTTTTTTACTCTGGGGACTTTCTTCAGATAAGAGAGAGAAGATAGAAGGTCAGCAGAAGTGCCTTCTCTTCCTTTCTGCTGGGTACCTGCTGGCTGCTGTCGAAATGGGCAAGTTCATGAAACCCAGGAAAGTGGTGCTGGTCCTGACTAGATGCTACTCAGGACACAAAGTCGTCACGGTGAAGAACATTGATGATGGAACCTCAGACCATCCCTACAGCCATGCTCTGGTGGCTGGAATTGACGGCTATCCCTGCAAAGTGATGGCTGCCGTGGGTAAGAAAAAAAATCTCCAAGAGGTTAAAGATCAAGTCTTTCGTAAAAGTTTATAATTATAATCACCAAATGCCTACAAGGTACTCCATGGATATCCCCTTGGACAAAACCATCATTAACAAGATGTCTTCAGAGACCCAGTTCTGAAGTGCAAGCAAGGCCAGGCAGGAGGTTAAGATCAAGTTTGAGGAGAGATACAAGATGGGCAAGAACAAGTGATTCTTTCAGAAGCTTTGGTTTTAGTCATTTTTTGTTTCCCATCATTAAAAATAAGAAAAAAGATGGAGAGGATGAATACATTAAGAAAGCGTGTGTGTACAGAGGTTTTAGACGGCATTCCGACAACTAAAATATAGAGGCAACATGATTCATCATCAGCTCTTTGCTCAGAGTTTGCTTATCAGAAAGTTTATCCTGTTTTTGTTGCTCGTATTTCTCCCAGAAAGACCCTTGCAGACAAAGGAGATGGACATCTACAATCTTCCTCTTGGGGCTCTCCGACCTCCTTTAGGTGCACTACCCTCTCTTTGTGGTCTTTGGCATCATCTATCAGATCACTTTGATGGGAAATGGGACCATCCTCTTGGCTACTGTGACTGAGGAATAAAACTTCAGACCCCATGTGTTACCTTCTGGGTGGAGCTGATGTCAGGGCCTGGGAGACTGGGTTCCTCAATCCCTTCATTCACACAATGTCCGCCTTCAGTTTGTCTTGCTGCAAGTCCAACTGAGTCAACCACTACTACTATGATATCCTTCCAGTGGTGGCCCTGCCTTGCTCTTCCACCTACATGACAGAAATGTTTATTTTAATAGCAGGGGCATCTTGGGTATCAGTGCCTTCTTGATTACCTTCATCTCTTATACATACATCATCTCCACCATCCTGAGGATCCAATCTGTGGAAGGGAAACACAAATCCTTCTCCATGTGTGCTTTTCTTCTTTTGGTCTGCTTGTTCTGTGGTACAAGCCTATTTACTTACTTCCATCATTCCTCTAGTCAACATTCTGCCAGAGACAGACTCATGTCTTTGTTGTATGTGTTCAATATCCCCATGTTAAACCCTGTCATCTACACCTGAGATGCATGGAGATCAAGGGGGCACTACACCTGAGATGCATGGAGATCAAGGGGGCATTGAGAAAGTTTTGTGTAGTAGGATGAGTTCACTGAAAACTGTTAAAACTTTGTTAGGTGCTTTTCGTAGAAGGAGTGTAAAGAAACACAACTTTCTCTCAATATGTAGAATTAAAAGCCAAGAACAAAGAAGGATCGATAGAGTAAATATTACTCTATCCTCTTGTTAGAATGAATGTGTAGAAACACAAGTTCCTATCAAAATATAGAATGAAAACCTAGTAACATATAGGAAGTGATCGCTATGTAAACATAACTTTACTTATGCTTATGTATAAATTTATGAAATTTCCAATCCTAAAATAAACATTTGTGTACATTTAGCAACTCATATTATCTTTGCAACTATTGTTGACATGTCTATATTAATATCTATTATATTATATGCATAACTGCCCTCATATTCATATTTCTCTGATTTTCTATTTTTATTTGTATTTCTTTTTTAATTGATTAATTAATTTATTTCCGCTCATACAAACTTAATAGGTACACCGGTCCCCTCCTTCTCTCCACCTTTCCCTGGACCTCCTAGCTTCCTCCCCCCTTTTCCCCTTCCTTTCACCCCCCTCGCTCCCTATCTCCCAGTGCCTCCTCCCCCCCATCCTTGGAGCATCCTTTAATGTATATATGAAACTTTCCTCTGGGTCCTCCTCTCTGATGAGGTGTAAGAACTCAGTGGCATTTCCTAGAACTCTTTCTTGTGTTCTCCATAAGTATAGGAACACTATTTTGACTGTTAATCCCAGGCTTCTAAGGATCCTAGTACCTTTAGTCCATGCTAGACTTTGAGGAGTCAATAATGTGTTGGTCATTGCACAGGTCATGCAAAGTCCTACTATGATTGCTTCGGACCTAACTTGTGTGAAGTATCTTGCATATCATTACTCCTCCTCATCCTTGTGCTCTTACAGTCTTACTGCTCCCTCTTCCGCAAATTTCCCTGAGCTTCAGGATGGGGAGAGATTAGGCTGGACTGGTTCCAGGTGGTTGATAGAGAGTCTCTGATGACAGCATCTTCAACAAATGGTGCTGGCAAAACTGGATATCTACATGCAGAAGATTAAAACTGGACCCGTATTTATTTGTATTTTTAATCATCACTTTACCATCTATCAGTCTTCACTTTCTTTAATTTTGATTATTATTTGAAAATTATTACAAATATTTCTGGTATATAAAGTGTTGCTGTGGTTTATAAAGATAGCTTGCATCTCAGGAGAAAATCTTATTTTTCCTGACTAAGGATCTGCACCCATTAGTCATCACCTAGCCTATCATCCCCACATCCCTAGCTTCTAGTTACTCGTGGCACTATCGATTCAGGGAGGCCCTAGCCCGGGCTCCCGAATGCAGGAGGTCTGGCTACAGACAAGCCTGAATAAAGAACCATACGGGCAGAAGAATGGACAACTAATGGGTGGAGGGATGAACAACCAATGGGAAGGAGGGATGAACAACCAATGGGAAGGAGGGATGAACAACCAATGGGAAGGAGGGATGAACAACCAATGGAAAGCGGCCATCTAACCTGGATGCCCAGCAAACAGCTGAATGATTGGTGGCTGCTCACCCCTCCCCTGAGCAGAGGGGGGGCCACACCTGATTGGACCCCCGACACTATGTAAGCCCAAACACTTCCTGAGTAAAGTTGAGTCTCCTGACTCGCCTATTCGCCTCGCACCCCCGAGGACCTGCAGTTTCCCCTCTTCCCTGGGATGGCCCTGCAGGGAATTTGGCAACAGTTAATGACATTCTTTTCTCCTGTTTCTTTTTTTTGAGGATTTTAACCAAATTTACATTTCTTTTTGCTGCAGTTCAACAATTCATTTCATCATGTCACAATGTGCAGATGCATTTGCAGCTCCTGTTATAATCATGAAACTAAATTTTCAACATATACATTGTTAACAGTGCCTCAGAGGAAACTGGTTTGCCTTCTATTAAAAACTCTGTTATATTTAAGCACTATGTAATACTGCTACTAACCATCCACAGTCACAAGAATTAACATCCAAGTTTGCTAGAAATAAGTCCACATAAGAATTAAATATTTAAAAAGGTGAAATTTTTCTTATGTCCATTTTAGCAAGATCATTATTTTTTCATTACTAAAAAACACTTTAGTAGTGTTAGAGCCAAAGTTGTGGAGAGTATAGATAGCTGAAACTGTACTCCTAAGTTCAAAATTTCAGGTAAGTCTCTTGTAAGTAGTTCAATAAAATATCTTCCCACCCAATCCTCAAATCTTGTTTGGATTCTTATAAAACTTTGGTCAAGAATAGAAACATATCTAGGCAGATGTATATGCCATACGATAGCAAGAAAAGGAAAGCCCAACTAAGAACTTTAGGTTTTAAAAATAAAAAGCAATTAAAACATACTCAAAGTTACATTAAGAAAAGCTTTCACAGGGCAATATTGAAGCAGTTACAAAGGTTAAGAAAATACCGATATTAAAGTACAAATGACTTCAATGTTAAAACATAAAAACAACTATATAAGACCCTCTTTTAAAATTAAAAATAAGAGAAACCACACATTAATCAGGAAGATTCTCTTGTTCTACTCATGAATTTTAGTCTTTGTATTTATACGGTTGCTTATGTTGACATCCAGTAGTTTCTTAGGACATCGAATGAAATCTCGCTCCAACTTTGCAGGGCAGATCTTTTCCAAACACCTCTTGATCCTGGACACATCTGTGTCACTGTACAATTTCAAAGTAATGCAGTATCGCCATGATGTGCTGCGGTATCAACACGAAGCCAATGTACAATGTCATTCCCACAACTGAAGCCAGCATGGAGTTGAACAAGGTCCACTCCAGGGCTCCAGCAATGGACCTACTGTAGGTACTGGTAGTAGAATTAGGACATCTCCTTCCAGGCCTCTGCCAGTGCCATCCCTGCTTTGCACCTTCTGTTTCTTTGAGTTCAGGAGCTTCAAATTAAGCTTACAACAATAGTCTTAGGATTTCTTTTGTTTCATTCCTTTAGAACGCTTCTGGTTCTGGTAGGGCGGAGCCTGTGAATCCCGGGGCAGAAGGAGGTGGAGGCGTCCATGGTGGTTCCCGAATTCGTCCGTGGTTCTACACACACATACATACATACACACATGCACACACACACGCGCATGCACATGCATACGTACACATGCACAATTGAATAAATAATAATAATAATAATAAAAAGAATTAGGAAAGTTACTAGATAAAGTTTCATCCTTCTTAATTTGGAAAATTTGTGATGACCCTACTGATGACCTATACTGATACATATTTTGTGTGTGCTTGAGCAAAAATATCTATTCTTCAGTTGTTCAGGAGGTATGTTCTATATTAATTTGTTAGGCCCATTTTATGCATTGAGTCCAATGTTTCCTTGTTGATTTTCTGTCTGGATGATATGTTAACTAGGAAGTGTATTGATGTTTCTTAATATTTTATTTTGTGATCTCTCGCAAGTCCTTTAATGATATATTTAAAGTTACTGTAGTGGTTAGAGAAATTAAATATTTTTCATTGTGAAATTTCCTGATTTATGTGATTTTTTTAAACAAAATTTATCCAAAAATCCATTTTATCTGATGCACATAGTTCTGCTTAGATTTTGTTTCTGTTTGTGTGGAATATCTTTTCATGTCACTTACTTTCTGTCTACATGGGTCCTTACAAAGGAAGTAGGTTTTGTTATTACACACTGTAAAGATATTGAATTACCATAATGAATTCATAAAATGTATAAATTCTACATCTCAATAAAAATAAACCAAAAATATGCCATTTGAATCACTTACAGGGAGCAGAAAGATTAAGTTCTTTTTTTTTTAAATCTCCTTACTCATTCTATATCTCATTCCTTGTGTCATAAAATAACTAATTTCACTTACTTCCAGAGTAATTATTGCTAGGCAAGGTCTTAGAGATGGCAACGAACTCATGAATCTGTCTATAAATTTAGATATTTTTTGCTTCTTTTTCCCTCTTTTGCAGTCTTTTTTTAAACCCCTTTTTCTCTTGTGCTATGATTCAACAGTTTAATGTTTCTGTTACCTATTTTTGTTTTTTAAAAATTTGTTTTTTTTCCTTCTGTGTGTCTGAGTATTATAGTTTATGAAATAATGTGTGACATGCAGGTTAACAAGCAAAAAGCACATTTGTATCATGTTTCTTTCTGACCTTGAGAGGCATATTCATAGGCCATTAGACTAAAAATATCTATTTTTCCTAGAGGTGAAGCTCGAGAAGAAGTAAAAATACAGACAGGAGCATGGGTCTCTGGTGAGAGCAGGTTGTGGTGGGCAGTGGATGGTTAAGTGGAAGAGGTAACCAATATACATCTATAGTCCTGTTAAGTATGGAATATCCAGCAGTTGTTACCTTTGTCTTAGACAGGTATCACATAGTCTCATGTCCTCATCTTGTTGAATGAAAATGAATATTAGATGTTAAGTCTACTAGTTTGAATGACCATTGACTGTCTATTGCATTTTGAGATTTCTTTATGAATTCTTTTGCAAAAGGAATTCTTTGCTCAGTTAACACTGCGTCTACAGTAGCATTTAGTTTCTCAGAATTTCCATCCTGAAGTGTTTCAAAAAGATATATTTTAGGATAGAATATTCTGGAATTCCCTAGTGATTACTATGATCAGAAAACTGAAGCATAGGTACTCTACCTTGTTAACAGTATTGTGTGATCTTATATCACAAAAGATACAGGATTCATATCATATAAGTATGTTTGAGCATTCCACAATGTATTGTGAGAATAAAAAAGAACTGTATTCATTGAGAAGATACTTGATTGACAGGATTTTTCCTTTATGCTTTTCTACAGCTGTTGGCCCAACAATCTGCTGGGTGGTATGCACATGCCAGGCTTGCCCAAGCATAGAAAGCACATGACAATGACTTTATAAAGATGTTTATTGGGCTTTTTGATTAGAGGACATTAGATGTTTTACCCTCCAGGGATTTGAGGTGGCTTTATGGACAGAGCACACAGATTTCTCCCTTGTGGGTAGATATTCAGAACAATGGCTATTTCTTTTGCACACACTGGAAAATTAATGCAAGCTGAAAAACAAATAAAAGTAATAAAATGTAATAGAGGCTACAAAGGGGAGAGGAGAAGGTGATTTGATGGGGGTGAGGAATGGCAGAATACATCTTAATGTGAAAATAGAGGGGAACACTATTTGAGAAAGTTTTAATGGGGAGAGTGTTAGAATATGGGGAGAGACAGAGTTAGAGATTGTTAGGTGAAACTAAGGATATATGAAAAGTCCTGTGGATACCCATTATTTTGTAAACCAATTAAAATATGATTAAATGATAAAAAGTATTTTTACATTTATATTTTATTTTAATTTTTATTTTCATTTTATATTTTAATTCTTACAGTAAAGGTTAAGTAACTTTGATACATACTCTAGCATGTATCCTTAAAATGAATAATGTAGTAAAGCATGATATATATGCATATTCATATACATGTATATTTATATACATATACACACCATTGGAGAGATACTCAGCACATACTGTCAAATTTAAAAAGTTGCAAAGAATTACTATTTTAGTTTTATAATTTTATATGAACTATGTATGCATATTTTTATTTTATTTATCTTGTAATTTTTTTATTTTTACATGTATTTGTGTGTATGTTTGTGTGTGTGTGTGTTAGAGAGAGAGAGAGAAAGAAAGAGAGCGAGCACTGTGTGTCTCTGTGGAGAACCAAGGGTGACTTTGGGAATCACCTGGATTGCTTCTATCTCATTTTTGGTTTGCTCTGGAACTTCCCAGGCTCTGCCCACCAGAGCTGAAAGTGCAGGCCACTGCTATTTCTGCCTGGTGTTTTTTTTTTATTTTTTTAATACATTTTTTATTATTATTTCAGCTCATACAAACTTAATAGGTACACCAGTTCCCTCCCTCCCTCCTCCTCCCCCCGAACCCCCTGTTCCCCCTCCCCTCACCCCTTCCACCCCATCCCCCCGTGCCTCCCGCCCCAATTCCCAGAGTCCTTTCTTGTGCATGCCTGACTCTCCTCTGGGCCCTCCTCTCCAATGACGTACAAGGACCCAGTGGCATTTCCCTGAACCCTTTCCTGTGTTCCCCTTAAGCATAGGAACACTACTGTGGCTGTCAATCCCTTGCCTGCAAGGATCTTGGTGCCTTTAGCAGATGCTAGACTTTGTGAGGTCAATAGTGTGTTGGACATTGCGCCGGGCATGCAATGTCCAATTATGATTGCTTTGGCCCTAACCTGTGTGGAGTATCTTGCAAATCATTGCTCCTCCCATCCTTTTGCTCTTACACTCTTACCGCCCCCTCTTCCGCAGATGTCCCTGAGCTTCAGGATGGGGAGAGATTAGTCTGTCTTCCTGGTGTTTTTATGTGGGACCTGGGATCTGAACTCAGTACTTTTCTGCTTGCGAGGCAGAGTCTTAACCCCTGTGGCATTTCTCCAGCCCTATGTATGCGTATTTAATGAGAATATATGTAACGAGTATATGTACATAATTCTCTTAAAAAGATATTGCACATAGAGTTACTCATGAGTTTTTCTGGTAGGGGTCAAAATGGTGTTTAAAAGCTCTGGGAGTTTTCACTCACCACTTCATGTTTTGTAGTATTTTATGCAGTGCCTCAGTGGTAAGGCACATTTCTAAGGCCTTGAAACATCATCAGTTCAATAAAAAACAAACAAACAAGCAAAAAAAACCAAGGAATTTGAATGAAGGCTCTTTGCATGGGTAGACCAAACTGTTACCAGAAGTCATGTGAGCCAGGAATTGGGTACTCCCTGTCAAAGGTGTCACTTGACAACGACAGCTAATCCACTGGACACATTTGCGAAGAATTAACAGTTAAAGTCAACCCTGAGCAAGCCTGTGGGACATTATCTAATTGATGTGGGATGACCCAGCCCACAGCAGATGGGACTATTCCCTGGGCGGGTGGATGAAATGGAAAGATTTGATTTAGTAATCTAGTATATTTTGGCATAAAGGCCTTTTGAGAAGTGAGAAAACATGCCCCTCTCTCAGCTCTTTGTGTAGATCTGGTGTGTCTAGCTTCCTCAGCTCCGTATGTTGGTAACAATTCTCCAGACAAGTTAGACCATGAACTGTAACCAGAATTGTAAAGAAGAATAGAAACCTTAGTTCCCCCAAATCATTTAGTCCTGTATTTGTTCAGCAACAGGAAGATGAAGCTGATGTATGCTCTAAGAATTATCGGTCAGTGAGTTTTGGGCTTCTAAAACAACATAAGCAGTTGTCATGGGTCTTGTCAGCTATCCTCGTTCCCACAGGTCTGCAGTTCAGCGATGACTGCTGGGTCATCACAAGAAGGAAAATATCACTCAGATGTCTTAGGATTATTTAAAAACTGAAGTTCCATTGATTAGCTCTATGTCTCTGTTACTAGATTGGTGATAGTTTGTACATTCTCTCTAAAGCTGAAGTTATATTTCCCTAAAGAGAAGGTGGGATCATATAAATTATGAATGCAACATGAGCTCTAAACATAAATGGTGTCTTTGCTTTTACCTGACATAGCTTGTTGATAGGATAATCTGATTTATCTTGCTGAATTTATTCTTAGTAGTATAATTTTTTTTACCAAATTTAAATGTAGTGTTTCAATAGTATTGAAGAATTAAATAATATAGGTTAAATTCTGCTGAAATTTAAGGTTTACATATTCTACTTTTTGCTTAATTAGCTATTATATTTTCTCTATGTAGAAAAAACTTGAATATGTCAGAAAAGAAAAAGCTTCCTGGATTATATTCTTGGCATTCACCGTATTCAAAACAGTAAGTCTCAGGGCAATTTCCAAAAGGATATTAATGCTCTCCATAAACTCCATATGCTCATTCCTATGTAAATGATTATAATTATTCCAAATAATTACACAAAACTCACAGAGACACCACTTGTCATAAAAGGCTCCTCAGAATTTCTAGTGTAGGAACTGATTTCCTATATTATGTAGTTATAGTATAGAATCTAGCTTTGAGCAATACACTGGACAAAATATCTCTATTGTTGGAATTGCATGACAAATGTTAAGATTTACTTATGCGTGTACTAGAAAGATGGGATTGTTAAGATAAATGTATGTCCCTTTTCCTCATAGGTTCTGCTCTGTAAGTAGCCAGATCTTGAGTTCTGCTAGGGAAAATTTGTGTGAGTAAAACCAGAAGTGAAGTGTTTATTGTATAAATTGCTATTTGTTATCAGAAGATGTTGCTTTTGTAATTTGTTTGCTTAAATATGTTGTTCTATATTCCAAATATTAGCATATGCAAATGCAGATAGAAATTTAATAGTCTTATTAGGATTGTGAGTATTTGAGAAACCAAGAACCGACACGACACATTTTATGTCAATCATTGCTTTTCATTCAACCCTTCATCACCTGCAAGACTTTAGAGCTCTTCTGAGTACTGTAACAGCTCTCTTCCTGACATTTTATGATCTGAAGAGAAAAACACTAAAACTTATTTCCTCCAAAGTATGTGTCAAATCTGGTGTTGATTGCAAAAATTCTGCTGAGGACTATCTCACTCTTTCCCTTTGATCTGAGTGAGAATCTTGCTTTATAGTAGTCTTGCAGTTCTCCTGCCCAAGTATGTAGGCACACAAAGAAATATGGAGAAAGGATGCCAAAAAGTTCCAAAATAACTCTTTATTCCATTTTTAAATAAAAAACATTATGCATAATTGGTATGAATTGTTCTGTAAATTTTAACTGATTGAATAAAGCTTTTATGTTTTTTGCCATGCAAAATAAATTGTGAGAAAATAGAAGGCAATTTCCCATGTTGTTTTCTAACCAGCTGTTCTCTGTGTATTTTCCAATATGTGATGTTAAAGAAAAAATAGTTTTCAAAGAGAAGAAAATGTTTACAAAATGCTACTTATTTTCAGCATCGCAGTTAACTTCCTCCTAACAGTCTGCTTAACATTGTTATTATGCAGGACATTAAAGCAAATGCCAATGTTCATATCCTGAAGAAACGGTTATAAGATCATAGGAACATCTCCATATTTACTCTGTCCAAGGAGAGACAACTTGAGAAGGTAACATGTCTTCAATGGCTTCTTTTTAAAATTAATCAATGAATTTGTGTGTGTGTGTGTGTGTGTGTGTGTGAGAGAGAGAGAGAGAGAGAGAGAGAGAGAGAGAGAGAGAGAGAGAGAGAGGGAAGAGGAGACTCTGTGTGCCCACAGAGGCTGAGGGTAATTTTTGGGAATTGTCCTGGATTGCTCTACCTTCTCTTGGCTTTGCTTTGGAGCTCCCCAGGTTATGCTTTCCAGGACTGAAAGTGTAGGCTGCCACCATTTCTACCTGGGTTTTTACGTGGAACCTAGGATCCAAACTCAGGTCCTTCTGCTTGCAAGGCAGAGACTTAACCCATGAGTCATCTCTCCAGTCCTTTAACATATTCTTTACTCTGTTATGGACCAGATTTCCCATGTGCCTGTTAATTGCTTGTATTTATTACAGTTTTATTTCAAGGAATATATATGAATATATATGTATATATATGTGTGTGACAATGTATATAAAATAAAAATTGATAAAATATGCATTAGAAATATAATAGGCAGATTTTACCTTAAGTTAATTTATAACTTAAAATTTGTATAGCATTTTGCACAATAGGATAAGATGAATAAGAAAGGCCCGTGGGAAGGAAAGCTCTTGATAAATAGCAAAAATCCCAACAATTCTGATGGATCATCAGTGAATACAATGATACATTTTCAAGATTTCTTTAGTGACTCAGGAATTCCTTTAGATAAGGAATGATGATGAATATCTGAAGACCAAGCTGTATACAAAGAGATGCTGTACTTCAATCTCTATGAAGGCATGGCTAACATTATTCATCATCAGCACCACACCAGTGCTATGCTCAGAGTTTCTTACCACAAGATAAGGTTTCTTTGTTTGTCTCTCTAACCTGTGCTTGTTGTTGACATTTCTTCCAGAAAAACCTTTGCAGACGGAGGAGATGGACGTCTACAACCTTACCACAGTGACTCAGTTCATCCTCTTAGGGCTCTCCGAGCTTTCTGAGGTGCGCTACTCTCTCTTTGTGGTCTTTGCCATCATCTATCAGATCACTTTGGTGGGAAATGGGGCCATCCTCTTGGCCATCATGACTGAAAGAAAGCTTCAGACCCCCATGTACTACCTTTTGGCCAACCTGTCCCTTGTAGACATATTTGGCCCATCAGTTACTGTGCCCAAGGTGCTTAAGAATCTCCTGAGCGAGGACCACAGCATTTCTTTTGTTGGCTGTGCTTTGCAGCTTTATTTCCTGGTGGCCTTGACTGGAACTGAAGTCTTCCTGCTGGCTGTGATGGCTTATGACCGGTATGTGGCCATCTGCTTCCCCCTGCGTTACTCCCTCATCATGACCAAGGTTCGCTGTGTGCAGCTGATGTCTGGGACCTGGGTAGCTGGGTTCCTCAATTCCTTCATTCACACAACAGCCACCTTCAGCCTATCTTTCTGCAAGTCCAATCAGGTTAACCAGTACTACTGTGATATCCCTCCCGTAGCAGCCCTGTCTTGCTCCTCCACTCACCTGGCAGAAATGCTTATTTTAGTGGTAGGAAGTCCCTTGGCTGTTGGTGCTTTCCTGACTACCTTAATATCTTACATATACATCATCTCCACCATCGTGAGGATCCAGTCTGTGCAAGGGAAGCGCAAAGCTTTCTCCACCTGTGCTTCCCACCTTCTTGTGGTCTGCTTGTTCTATGGTACAAGCATATTTACCTACCTTCATCACTCCTCTAGTCAGCATTCTGCCAGAGACAGACTCATTTCTTTGCTCTATGTCGTCATCACCCCCATGTTAAACCCTATCATCTACAGCCTGAGAAACACTGAAGTCAAGGGGGCACTGAGAAGGGTTTTGTATGGTAGAATGTGCTCCCAGAAAGCATGATGTTAAAGCACAATTGCTACATGCTTTTCTTAGAATGAATACATAGAAATACAAATTTCTCTCAATGTATAGAGTAAAAATCCAAGCACACAGAGGAATTGATTACCCATAATTATAGCTTTAGGTATATGTATATCATTACATATTCTGAATATTAAATATGACCTAAGAAAACACTTTTGTGTTCGAGTACATTTAGCAACTCATCTTAATTACACTTGATGCTATTGCTTCCTTACTTATATCAATATCTATGTGCATACACATGCCTACACTTAGATTTGCATATATATGATTGCTTATTTACATTTATCAGATCTGTATCATTTTTCAAAGAAATATTTTCTCTTTTTTTAAATTTTAATTGATAATATTTTGATACTTGTGATGCAGATCTCATGGTTTATAAACACAAGATATGTCTTACAGGTGAAAAATTGAATTTGTCCTGACCGAGGCTCTGCAGCCTTAAAGCATACCCTCCCTTTCCCATTGTCTCCACTGACATTCCTCTCTCTTACTTCTTTGAAGTCAGTCACTTCAAAATCTATTTAAAGTTATAGTGCATTGTGTTAATCATTTGGTATTTGGATTATTTAACAGAGGCAAAGATCTTTAAACTATTCAGGTTGTTACAAATAACAATATGTTTTTAAAGCATAACACATCCCAGTGTATATTTATGCCCACTAATCTTTATCAGTTATCTAGTGAACTCATTCATTGCTGGGCTTTTATGAGTTAAACAACATAGCCTTTGAGAGAGTGGGCTTTTCTTCCCATATTTGGATAGACTCTTGAATGTGTAGAATTATATCATTAGATTTTGAATGGTGAATTATCAAATTTCCCAACCATGTGCAAATGTTTTATTTTTCTGCACATCCTTAGATGCAGTTACATCTTAACTTTATTTCTTTTGTTATTATCCACATGAATAGATTCTGTTTTTGATAAGTATTTTTATAATCAGTATGAGTTGTCAACTACTGCTGCATTTAATCTGCTCTTCTAAATATTAGTGATATTGAGAAATTTTCATTTTTTAATTTGTCACAAGTATGCATTATTTTCATATAAAAATAATTTATATAATATTTTAATTGGATTATTTTTTCTCCCAAGACTGTTTTTAAGACATTATTTCTCTTGAGATTTTTATTTCTTCTGTGATATTTTAATATTTTTATGTTTATATTGGGCTTAATTTGTTCTTTACTTACCTTCTTGAAGTGTAATATTAACTTTACTATTTTCTCTTTTGATGCATTCATACATTACTATGAACTTTTAGAAACACTTTTGTTTCATTCAAGTAAGATCAGACAGTTATCAGATATCATTTCAACTCTCCTAATTTGTGAAAAATCATGATAGTCTCTTGTAGGCCTTATACTGAAGAATACTCTAGCTATACTTGAACAAAAATGTTTGTTTCCTGTTCAGTGCTGTGTTCCATGTTACATTTTAGGTTCATTTGATCCAAGGTTCGACATTTCTTTGTTGATTTTTTGTCTAGCTGGCATATTATTGAAGACCGAGTACTGATGCCTCTTAATATTTGCATGTCATAGTATATCTCTCCCTCAGGCTCCTCAATGTTTCATTTATAGATTTAGGTCTTCCAATATGGAGCTGGTGCATACATATTCAAAGTTATTCTATTTTCATTATGCAATGCCCTGCTTTGTCTCTTTTTCTACAAAATTTAACCAAGGGCCCATTTCGTGTGATGTGCATAAGGCTAGCTCTGCTCAGGTTTTGTTTCTGTTTGCCTGGAATGTCTTTTCATATTACTTACATTTCCTGTGCATGGATCCTTTAAAGGGAGGAAGATTTGGTCGTTACTCATTGTATACAAGTACTGAATTGTATCCACAAACATTATGAATATTCAATCTCAATAAAAAGTAAATAAAGGGCCTGGAGAGGTGGCTCAGAGGTTAAGCCTCTGCCTTGCAGGTGGAAGGTCCTGAGTTCGGATCCTAGACCCCACGTATAGACGCCAGGCGTAAGCACGTTTCTAGTCCTGGTAGGGCGGAGCCTGTGAATCCCGGGGCAGAGTAAACAAAGAGGAGCTGGAGGCGGTCCATGGTGGTTCCCGAATTTGCCCGTGGTTCTACACACACGCACACATACACAATTGAATAAAAAAATTTAAAAAAGTAAATAAAAATTAAGTGATGTAAATCACTTACAGGCAACACAAGGATTAAGTTCTTTGTCTTCTTTGACGTCTGTTTACCCTTCTCCATCTGTTTCCCATTGGAAAGAACTTACTTAACCTTATTTACTTGAGGACTAATTGTTTTTAGACAAGGCACTATAGTTGCCAATAAGCTCACTGGTGTTTTTCATATTTTAATTTTTTAAAATTTTGCTTCTTTCCTCCTCTTTTTCCGTATTCATTGTTTAATGTCTTTCTGATCTGGTATGATTTAAGTTTTATTTTTCTGTCATCCATTTTTTTGCTTTTTCCATTTTTGTTTTTTAAAAAATTTATACTTTTCCTGTTTGGAGGTTTGAAATTTCAGTTCATGAGTGATTGACAATAGTGATTCCCAGGGAAATGGCAGAGATAACAACTGGAGGATGCTTCTGGTAAGAGGCAGATGGTGGTGGAAGTGAGTGGTTGAGTGGAAGAAGTGCCTGGTGTGCAAGAGTAGTTCTTTTATGTATGGAGCATCTACCAGTGCTTATAGCTGTCTTAGACAAGCATCACACACCCCACTTTCTTTTTCCCAGTCAACAAGCATTCATATAAATGAATTCAGATACCAGATGTTGAGTCTCTATGGTTCCACTGATCATAAAAGCTATGTTTACTGCCTTTTGACATTTCTTTAATGAATCTCATTTTTAAAAGGAACAGCTTTTCATACTTAATGATGTGTCTACAGAGGCCGTAACTTCTCATAATTTCAAAAAAAAATAAGTGGAAAAAGAACAGCATCTTCAACAAATGGTGCTGGCAAAACTGGATGCACACATGCAGAAGATTAAAACTGGACCTGTACTTGTCACCATGCACCAAAATTAATTCCAAATGGATCAAGACCTCGATATTAGGCCAGAGACTATAAAACTCCTAGTTGAAAGAGAGGGAACTCCTTTGAGCTGATTGGGCCAGGCCAACAGTTTCTAAACAGAAATCCAATAGCACAGTCGCTATAACCAACACTCAACAAATGGGATCTTATGAAATTAAAGAGCTTCTGTTCAGATAAAGCAATTGTAAACTGAGCAAAAAGGCAACCCATAGAATGGGAAAAAATCTTCACTAACCACATATCTGATAGAGCTCTATTATCCAGAGTGCACAAAGAACATAGAAAACTAAACACCATGGAGATAAATGGCCCAATTAAAAAATGGGCCTGGGAACTCAAAAGAAACTTTCCCAGGGATGAAAATGAAAGGAAGGGGAGAAGGTGGGGAGAGCTCAAGGGCCACTGAGGAGGAGTGGAGGGAGGGAGAGACCTGGAGTACTTATTAAGCTTGTATGATTGCGGAAAAATAAATAAAAAAATAAAAATACTTTGATATACTTGAAAAAAAGAACTGTTGCATTTCTATTTCTATCTTCATGTCTATTTCTATCTTCATATGATAATCTTTGGAAAATAAAAATAGGTAGTAAGAGAGGCCTCAAGGCGCTACAAATATATATATATATATTTCCACTCATACAAAATGAACAGGTACACCGGTCCCCTCCCTCCCTCCAACCTCCCACTGCCCCATGCCCCCCTCCCCTCCCCCCTCCTCATCCGCCAGTGCCTCCCCCTCCCATCCCCAGAGCATCCTTTAATGTGCATGCCAAACTCTCCTCTGGGTTCTCCTCTCCGATGAGGTGCAAGGTCCCAGCGGCATTTCCCAGAACCCTTTCCTGTGTTCCCCTTAAGCATAGGAACACTACTGTGGCTGTCAGTCCCTTGCTTTCAAGGATCTTAGTGTCTTTGGCGCTACAAATATTAAAAACTTTGACATTGCCATTCTTTGTCACCCAGAAACAGACAGTAAAATCCTGTTACTGAAGATGCAATGTACTTGATTACAAGACATTGGCAAAATGCTGGTTGGAACTGATCTGGAAGTTTACTAGTTACTGGACAGCTTTCATAGTACCAAGAAGTACCATGCAAACTATTGGGGGAGAAAAGCAATGAGCAGTTTCATCACTCTGTGAAAACTACAAGCTGCAATGACAGTAACCCTGGTAAGAGGTGATCACCAGTGTAATAGTGGCATGACTGGAAGGCAGGCATCCAACAGCCTTTTCAATAGATTTAAGGTCCACTTGCCAGCAACAATCACATTCTTGTTATATAAACTAGAACAAGAAGCTATGAAAGAAGAGGACACAAGCCCTAGGTGAAGGGCAAGCTGTGACAACTTAGCTATAGAGGGACTATATCAAATTACTTTTTAAACAATTGCTATAGAGCTCATAATTTGGATAATCACTCGACACTTAATATAGAGGCTTCCTTATGTATTGAAAGCCCTTATCATACAAAATCATAACTGGAAAATTGTGGAAAATGAATAACTTGTGAATTGCTTGATCCTGAACAGGACATCTAAGTGATCCCCCACCCCAAGGCACAGAGGTAGAAGAGGAAGTAGTACGATTTTCAAAAAAAAACCATTCACCCAAGATATTGAGTCTGAGACATGAAAGAGCAGCTGTATTCATGATTTCTTGGCTGAACTGCACCAAAATTGTTCTAGCAGCATCTCATAGCAGAAGAGGAATGATCTCAAGAAGCTCCACACTTGTCTGAGAGACTGATGAGAACTGATGCTGATAGGAAAGAAAAGGAGGATGCTTTCTCAATGGTGAATCTACTGACCTGTGATACTTGCTGGAGTGTGAATCATGTCAGACAGATGTCATCAAAGTCAAACCAGATGAAACACAGTGAGCAGCAAAAGTTAAAAGATTAAAAACAGGGGGAGTTTGATGGGAGAAGAAGGGATGTAAAAGATAAAACAGGGAATAGGTTTGGAGACTAAGTGGTGAAACATTATAAATTCACTATATTCATATATGCAACATTAGAAATGAAAGAGATTGATAAAGAAGATATTCTTTTTTTTTATTTCCTAAATTGGTGATCACCTCTTACCAGGGTTACTGTCATTGCAGCTTGTAGTTTTCACAGAGTGATGAAACTGCTCATTGCTTTTCTCCCCCAGTAGTTTGCATGGTACTTCTTGGTACTCTGAATTTTACCATTTAAATTATACAAAAGAAACTAGAACTGCCATTATTATATAAACATTTTAATATTTAAATTATCAGATATACTTCTCTTTAACATGATAGTGCCTAAATACTTTCATTGAAATCTTTAAACTTCAGCAATCTATATTATTCTACAGTCTCTTGGGAAGTGCTAGATTATCTTTTTTTTTTCTTTTTTTAAATATTTTCTGCTCATACAAATACAATAGGAACTCCTGTCCCTTCCCTCCCTCCACCCTTCCCTAGACCTTTCTGTTCCCTCCCTGCTTTGTCCCTTCCTTTCCTCCCTCCCTCCCTTTCCCCCAGTGCCCCTCCCCCCATCTCTGAAGCATCCTTTAATGGGTATATCAAACTTTCCTCTGGGTCCTCCTCTCTGATGAGGTGCAAGGACTCAGTGGCAATTCCTAGAACTCTTTCTTGTGTTCCCCTTCAGTATAGGAACACTATTGTGACTCTTAATCCCTTGCTTCTAAGGATCCTAGTGCCTTTAGTCCATGCTAGAATTTGAGGGGTCAATGATATGTTGGTCATTGCGCAGATCATGCAGAGTCCTGTTACAATTGCTTTGGCCCTAACTTGTGTGGAGTATCTTGCATATTATGACTCCTCCCATCCTTGTGTTCTTACAGTCTTAATGCCCCCTCTTCCACAAATTTCCCTGAGCTTCAGGATGGGGAGAGATTAGGCAGGCCTGATTCCAGGTGGTTGATATAGAGTCTCTGATGTTCTGAATTATGGTTTGTTGATTTTTTTTTTCAGTTTTGCTGTTCCTGCAATGCCCTTGGTTCCATCCTGATGGGTATTGGATGTCACTCCCTGGCCAAAAATAAAAACCTGTTAAATTAGAGTCTTGTTATAAGAGTCTATTCAAAGGTAGATGGAATAGAAGTAGGAGACCGCGGTGAGAGAGGGGTCAATCACCCATTTGCAAAATGGTTACCTTCTATCTGGCAGCCTATATGCCCTCCCCTTCTAGTAAGATCGTACCCCATCAGTTGGAAATGATCAGGAAGGAAAGTCTGTGAACTTGATCAGATGTCTCATTACTTACTTGCAGTCCTTGATGGTGGGCTATTTTCTCTGCTGTAACATGGTCCCCTCTGTTTCTGGTGGGGATAAAGAAGATATTCTTAAAAATTTTAATTTTGTCCCATAGGCAGTTTCTTTTTATATGTAAGAATCATTTGTTTGATTCCTTTGTCTATTTTTTGGAGTTTTTTGTGTACTCTAAACCTTTATTACATGTGTGGTTAGCAAAGATTTTCTCCCTTTATTTTGGTTTGCATTTTTCTCAATTATTATCTTTTTCTGTACAGAAGCTTTTTAATTTTTATGAAATCTTATTTGTTGAGTATTGACCTTATTTTCTATGTATTTGAAGTCCTATGCAGAAAATTCTGACCTAGACCAATCAGTTAAAGTGTACTCACTATACATAATATTTCACCAAAATCTCTCCTCGACCCAAGGCTTAGAAGAGAGGGAAGTAAAATTGTAAGAGCCTAAAGATAGGGAGGAGGTGTACTGCCTGCCGTGACACTCCAGTCATGATATGGCTGCTGCATCCAGGAGCTCACTGCAGTAAGATCTACTTCTGCAAAATATACACAGTTGCCAAAATGCCATCATTTCTCTATGGACTGGTGCAGATTTCAGAAGTAACAATTACACTCAAAGAGAATATATGAAGTAGTAACAGAGAGGCAAAAGGGATCTTCCCCATGTGTTGGTTTAAACTATCACAGAAGCCTGCTCATGTACTAGTTCAGGTACCCCCTCAGTACAGTGAGTCCTGTAGTCAACATATAAAGAGGGACATGAGGGTAAGATGGACATGAAGAAAGAAGAGAGCAAGAGAGAATGAGAATAGAAGGCAAAGAGAAAGGAGCAAGGACATAAACCGATTTTGTTTGTATATGCAAAATTTTTAATTAAAAATTCTGATATATTGTAGAATTTCATTTCAAATTATGCCACAATGATATATCACAGTATATATCACAAAACATTCATGAATTTGTACTCAGCAACCAAGAAAATAGGATAATGAGTTGAGAATAAACCCACTCACACAGACTCAACTGATTCTTCCCTGCAGCAAGTGGTAACAGAAAAAGCTAGATGTTCAAGTGGGAATAGTGAGAATTTACACAAGCAGTAATCGAAGCGAAATGAGAGTAAAATTAGTAGAAGCAATAATAAATTAAAAAACAAAGACATTCTCTGATTAGTTAAGAAATTTGACCAAAAATAGGTGAAACAAAATCAAAATGTCAATACACGAAGTTTCAAGGAAACAGAGTGAAAATGTCCAAAAATTGGGAATATTTGCAAGAAACACATCTGAAAAGGAAATAATGTAAAAACTGTACAAAATCAAAAAAAATTATATAGAAAGGATACATAATTCAAACACACACGAAAGGATTTTTACAAAAAAGATAATATATATGACCAATGGGCATATGAAAAATACTTGGCATTATTCCTCTGTATGGGAAGGTAAATTAAATCCATAAATGGCTATAAACTCACAACTGTCAAAAATAAATTTAAAAAATAGTATATACACTGATTATCAAGTAAAAAAAAGAAACATAATTCCTTTTGCGAATGTTCAGAATTAATAAATTTGTGTGCTCATTATTCAAGGGTGTTTTAAATTTTTTAAAATCCAAATAAAATACTATCATAGGAGTCAAAAAGTCACTTCTAAATATTTACTCAAAAATTTTTAAATCAATATAAGAAGAAATGTGTGCTTGCTGATATTTGAAGCTTCATAATTCATGTAAGTCAAGCAAGGAAGTCTGACTGTGTCCATCAGACAACCTGTAAATATTAATTGGCATCAATAAACCATGAATGTGTATTATCTTTTAAAAAAAGCATACTTACCATTTTGATAAACCAAATATAATTGCATACATAACATTAAGCTTACTCTTACAAGCACCAAAAGATAAATATTGAAGATAAAGATACACATTACCTGCTGTAATTAGTAGGTATAATTTGAAGCTACTGAATTCAAAGGATCAGGAGAAAAAAAAAGTTTGTTTTCAGAGGCCAAGAGCATGGGCACAATGGAGAATGAGTGATTAAGAATGCAGACCCTCGATTGCTATCAACTAGGATTTTTTTTGGCCTTTGAGATCTATATCAACAATATGAGCAATGAAAAACATAATTGTATATTATGCAACTCTTTCATACAGAATAGGTAAATTTTAAAGACTTGTCACTAAAAAACAGTAGATGTTTAATGGGAAAAACATGATAGTTAATGTGATTTAAATATTATGTGGCTTATAAACCATGACACAGCTTTGTATTCCTTAAATAAATATAATAATTTCATGATTAAAAACAAATTAAAAAAATTATTAAATAAACATCTATTAATTGATGGTAAATGTAGATTAGAAACATGAAAGCATTATAGTTGGAATATAACTACAGACATGCACATAGACATAAATATTGATATCAGTAAAAGCAGCAATACATACAAGACTACTTAACAAGGGCTACTAAGTGCATTCAATATCATATCGTTTTCAATTCTAAATTAAAATTCACAATGTATAAAGAAATATAGATATTCAGAAAAACTTACATTTATGCACATGATCAAATCCTTTATGTGATGTTTATACATATTGACAGAAAGTTTTTTTTTACTTTGCATGTTTTCCAACAAGAGCATCGTTCAATTGTGTTGTAACATTGTGCTTTCGCTGAACACATCCTACCATACAACAACCTCCGCAGTGCTCCTTTGACTTCTGTGTTTCTCAGACTGTAGATGATGGGGTTTAACATGGGAGTTATAACCCCATATAGCATGGAGATTATTCTGCCTCTGGAATTAGAACGTTGACTGGAAGAGGTGCGGAGATAGGTGAACATAATGGTTCCATAGAACAAGCCGACCACCAGCAGATGGGAGGCACATGTGGAGAAGGCTTTACGCTTCCCTTCCACAGACTGGATCCTCAGGATGGTGGAGATGATGTATACATAAGAGAGTAATGTGATCAAGAACGCACTGATCCCCAAGAAACCTCCCACAAAAAAAACAAGCATTTCAGCCACAAAGGTGGAAGAACAAGACAGGGCCACCACTGGAGGGATGTCACAGTAGTACTGGTTAACCTGATTGGACTTGCAGAAGGACAGACTGAAGGTGGCCATTGTGTGAATGAAGGAATTGAGGAATCCAGTTGTCCAGGTCCCAGACACCAACTGCACACAGCGAACCTTGGTCATGATGAGGGAGTAACGCAGGGGGAAGCAGATGGCCACATACCGGTCATAAGCCATCACAGCCAGCAGGAAGACTTCAGTCCCAGCCAGGGCCACCAGGAAATAAAGCTGCAAAGCACAGCCAACAAAGGAAATGCTGTGGTCCTCGCTCAGGAGATTCTTGAGCATCTTGGGAACAGTAGCTGATGGACAGAAAATGTCTAAGATGGACAGGTTGGCCAGAAGGTAATACATGGGGGTCTGAAGCTTTCTCTCCGTCATGATGGCCAAGAGGATGGCCCCATTTCCCACCAAAGTGATCTGATAGATGATGGCAAAGGCCATGAAGAGAGGGTAGCGCACTGCAGGGAGGTCAGAGAGACCTATGAGCATGAACTGAGTCACTGTGGTAAGATTGTATGTGTCCATCTCCTCTGTCTGCAAGTCTTTCTGTGGGAAATTAAACCAACAAACCCAGGTTACAGAGACAAACCATGGAACTTCATGGCAAGAAATTGAGAAAACACCTGGAGTGGTGCTGATGAGAAGCACGTTCTCCTGCCTTGACACAGATGTTAGCTCTTAGAAATGCTGTTTAATGCCTCTCTGAACACACGCTTGTTCTCAAATACTTCTCTGTTCCTTATCTGAATGAAGTCCCCTGATCACTGAAAAGACCTTGAAAATTAATCTCCTTTATAATTATTTATGGTTGTTCAATGTTGCTTAGACTCTTGCAATTTGTAAATTTGAAGAGAGCTGGTGATAAATTTTGTCTCATCTCCCTTAGGCACTAGTTTCATTCTGTATTATCTTAATGCTCATATTTTTATGTACCTTTTCAACAGTAAACTAACTTATGGTATAGTTTGTGTATTATATGTATTATTATGTAGATAATTATAATAGCTTATATTTATATATGTTACTTGATACACAAATTTCAATATATCTTAGGGGTTAGCAGATACATGAGAAACTCATTCATGGAGTAAAGAGTGTATGTCTCTATTCGGAAGGAGTGAATGTGCAGTTGGTCTTAAATTTTTATTCTCTTAACTTGGGTTTGCCTTAGCATCCTGTAAAGCCACAATGATGGGGAAACTGCTTGGAATAAATTAGCCAAAAGCCTGGAAATAATTTTTTTTATATTTCATTTCTTTTTTATTAATTAATTTATTTTTTCCACTCATACAAATTTAATAGGTACACCGGTCCCCTCCTTCTCTCCACCTCTCCCTGGACCCCCTTATTCCCTACCCCGCTTTTCCTCTTCCTTCCCCCCCTCCCTCCTTTCTCCCATTGTCCCCTCCTCTCCCATCCCTGGAGCATCCTTTAGTGTGAATGTCAAGCTGGAAATTAATATTTTTGTGAAGGTCCTTGTCACTTTGAGAACTGTTTTTGTGTCTAATACCAAGATTAGGAAATTCACAGATGAGAACTGGTTAAAAAAATAAGGTGAATGTTAAATTTTATTTTCCCACTTCAATATGCATTGCCTGATGAAAAACATGTTCTCCTTCATCTGATAACAATGTATGGAATGAATAATTTGTTTTGCCTCTTTTTTTCCATGCAAAATACAGCTAAGTACTGAGTACTGGGGCTGCTGGATGTGGTGTTGGGTTTTGGAGACTAAGGCAGAAGAATTGTGAATTTGAAGCCAGCCTTGACTACAAAGCAAGTCTGTTTCAAAACAAAGGAATAAAAGGAAAACAAGGAATATATGTTACATTTCTTTCCTCCAGCAATACTACACCTCAAACTTACTTTGAAGAAAAATAGGTTTCTGTTACTAATACCTTTGAATAATACTGTGGAAGAAAGAAAATTCTTATAACAATCACAAAAGGTAAATATGTCATTACGCAGTTGAACTAGGTTTATTGAATGAATGATGATAGAAAAGAGTGTTCTGTCCACATCAATGTCATAGTCCTAAACAGGTATTACATTTAGATCTCTATTTTTAAATGCTACTCCTTGGAAAATAAAATAGCAGGTAGTACTAGGAGTAATACAAGTAGCATCTTCACAGAATAAATGCTAATCTACACTATAAATAATTTTATTTTAATTTTATGGATACAAACTGGGCTCTTTAAATCCAGGCTCTTTTGAGCAATATAAAATAATATAATCAATAAACAGTCTCTTTAATCGCATAATCAATTTATCTCCATCCAAAATTGATAATATGTTTGTCATTATATTTTACATTTTGTTGCTTAAATGTAATCAATAAAACTCCTGGTCTTGACATAAGATTGCAGAACTTGTTCATGTGGACAGTGTACACATATTTGTCTTTAAAAACTTCTCTTCATATTATAATTAAATTTTATGCACTTACAAGAAAATTACAAAATTAATAGTGGCATTTTATTAAAAATATATTGCTCAGAAAGAGATTCCACATATATATATATCTCCTGAAGTAGATATTCTAGGAAACTTTTATAAAAACCAGTTTCTGTGAGCTTTGTATCATTACTCACATAATTAGGAATTACAGAGCACATATGGGAATCAATCAAGGCCAAGTTGCTAGCAATAACTTTCCATTGGAAATTGCCCAGAATTAAATATTCTCACTAATTTTGGCTTACCGTTTGAAATATCCAATGCCAATATTTGAGGCAGGAAGATTCAGAAAATATTTGTTTCTTCTACATAGAGAAAAATGAAAATAGTTAATTAAGCAAAGAGAAAAAATATAGCCTTAAGTCTTAGAATGATTAAAACTGTGTTTGATTTACTACAACAATGTCAGTGAAATATTGCAATTGCATATTACTTAAAGTTAAGCTATTTTACCAATACAAGTTCAGCTGTGTAAGGTGAATAATCCTGTCAACAAATCAGGACATTGGAGAAAAGCAAAATCACCAGTTTTACTTGGGACTCACATCAGGATTTGCTTTATAGTTTATAATTTCTCCATGTTCTCCTTAGGGAAGTAGAATAATAAAAACTCCAGAGGATATTTCCACATTGCCACCAACCCTGCAACAGGGTCACAGAGCTAAACAATTTAATACAAATTTTAATACATTTCTAGTTACATGGGTACCATGTTTGTTTCTTGTATTGGTCTTCAGCTGTGTGATATCTCATATGTGACTGAGAATGAATGTGGTACAACATAAAATCATAAAATGACTCAAAATAGCAAGATGTTTTCAATGATTTTTAAAAATCTCTATGTGTGCATGGTATGTGTATGTAATTTTGGGCATATGTGTGGTGATTGTGTGCATACATGCATGCCATTATACATGTGTCATTATCAGAAGACAACTGCCAATATCGATTTTTTCCTCTTTATTTGACTCAAAGTACCTTATTGTTTTCTGTTGGATATGTCAGGCTTTACTGACTAGTGATAATTAAGTTAAGCCATCTCCCCAATACCATTTTATTTTTTAGTTAATTCAATTGTGTGGTTTTTGAGCATGAACTGTGTAGATCACCAAATTGTGTCATAATGTTAAAAGGTTGCAAATGCCTGATGTTCCAGCTGCATTTCTGTTGATTATATGAGCGCATGTCCCAGAACAACTTAGAGAAACATGAGATTTATTCTTGGCTCATTATTTCTGGTGCTAGTTCATCAGCATGGCAAGGGATTTCATCCCAACATGAGGACCCAAAGGAACTGGCCACACCGTGTCCACAGGAGTTGCTGGGAGAGGAGGGGCATCCTTTCTCATGTGTCTGTTGAATAAATCTAGTTCATTCTTTATGATCTATCTGCCCAGGGAGTATCCCCAACCCTAAGGAAAGGCTTAGTCTTCCTATAGCAATAAGATCATCTTATGCAAGCTTTCTCAGAATTTGGCTTAACTAATTCTTTATAGGTGTGTCTAAGGGCATGATTCTTTTTTTCTTAAATATTTTAGTTTTTAGGTTTACAGTCATATTAAGTACTAACCCCTGCTTCTCTCCATTCCCTCTCCCTTCCATTTCTCTCCTTTCCCCTCAGCAATCCATTCCACTTCCTCACACTCTCCTACCTGACTCCTGCTATGGACCCTCAGGCTTCTTTACTCTTGTGGGGGTTCCTGCCTCTGAGCATACCAAGTATCCCTCTTCAGTCCACATGACTGATAGGGGTATTTCCTTCACTCATCCAGCTCTAGTCCTTAAGGTTTCCAGAGTGTGTTTCTATCTCTCTTCAGTTCCTTATAGTCTATGGAGGCATGTTGGTATTTCAGACATTATGCAGGTCTGATAAGAACAAGTCTGATTGCAGTGAGTTCCTGGATCTTTCCCTTGAATGGAATGTTTTGTCCAACAGTGGCCCTCCCATCTTTAGGTTCTTACAATTTACCCTCTTCCATGAGGTTCCCTAAACCTTAGGATGGGGAGAGATTGGGATGGCGTGATTCTGGGTGAGCATGATAGCTGGGTCTCATGTAATCTGCACTATAGCTGGCCATTGTTGTCCACTTCCCGGCCTAGACTCCATCCTGTCAGGGAGTTGAGAATCTCTACCTCTCTTGTAGAAGAAGATTTTTGAGCTGAGTTCCAAATACTGTTCAAATCTATGAACAGAATAATAGCTAGTTACAAAGCATTTTGGTGTACTGTCTTCCTACCTATAGGTTCACTGGCTGTTTTTCCTTATTGATCTATTTCCTTCCCTGTTTTAAGTTCTTTTTGTAATTAACAGTAATAAGACTGTGTTCCGTTCTGAAAAACGGGTCTGGAGTTCAATCAGAAAGCTGTTGGTTGTCTCTCTGATACTCATGCCAATATGACTCCTGTTTTCACCTGCTGCCATGGTGATTTTTATTGCAACTTGCAGATCTCATGTGTTAATGAGGCCTGTGATTATTTCTCTCTACAGTATTCCTTGGTACTGTGTAAGCTATCCAGCAGGGAGGAATACATCCATTTGATGTATTTTGTAAGGCACAATTCTTAAATATCAAATCAACATATGTATCTAACTAGACACCTGGTAAGGGGATAAAATGAGTTTTTAATATCATTTTGAATACCTTTTATTACTACCACAATACCAGAAACAGATAAAAATAAACTTAGGTTATTAAGGTAACTTTCTATGAGAATAGAGCCACCTCCAAATAGTTACAACATCATCACATTTCTATACATAATATATTATCATGGTAGAATGCAACTTACCTACAATTTTTTTGCATTACTACACATTACAAATTATGAAGGCTATGTACTATGTACTATGTACATCTATTCACATCAAAAGCACTGAACAGCTTAGAACCACTAGGAGAACAAACAAGAAATTCATTTGAAACCGAAACTTGCAGCTTTACTCATCGTGGTACATTGATACCATGATGATAGACTACACATGTATATGTATATACATATATGATAGATAGGGACATAACAGACAAATTATATATTATAGATAGGTAGATAAATAGATGGATGAGACATTTATGATAGATTGGTGGATTGACATATGATAGACAGATGAAAGTGATGACTCAATTGATATGACTGACCAATTAGTTGATTAAGATATATAGGTCAATTTTTCTACATTTGCGATTATTCATTCCAGTTGAGTTCAATATAATTAGATAATATAATGTTCCAATTTTTCCATAACATTACTATAAAATGGGAAATGTCAAACACAATAAAAATAATTAGGGAAACGTGACTCATATTTCACCACCATGATAAATGGCAATATGGTTAGATTAGAAACAATCACACAGTGAAATAGGATCAAGCGTTTAAGGAGAGGTCATTCTTACCCATTTATAGCAAATCCTTTTAAGAGAACTTATCAGATTGCTGTTCATCCTCTCTCTTAATTTTATATTTCATTTCTGCCATAATAGATGCCTGATCCAAACAATTGGAAGTAACAAGGGAATTTTCTTGGTTTAGTTTTCTGTTATGGCAGGAGAGCAATCAGGAGCCAAGGTAACTGACCATCCCATGATGACCTATTGTCAAAATAACTGAGAGAGATACCAATTAAAGCTGTCTTCTAGCTTGTCAGCTTGTTAAATTACAGCTCTCTTTCTATATTCATCCACCTGCCAAGGAGATGGTTCCACTCTCTCTATGCTGGTTCTTTCCATATTAATCGTGCAGTTGAAACCATCTTCTATAAGCTTGTCCTAAGTAGATAATTCTCACAAGTGTGCTTAAAGGCTCAGCTCTGGAGTGTCAAATTGAAGTTTCATACTTTCCATGTTACTATGGGTGGAACAAGTCATCTCTACATTACAACGTGTTTTGCAAGAGGAATATTTTACTATAAAAACACACTGCAGAGATTTAAAAAATTAGTTATCTAGTGGACACCTTAAGGTTTTGCACTGAAACTCTTTGTATTTCCTTTAATTGTAATATTTTTATATATGAATCTGGACTCTAATGCTTTGGAGGATGGACATTAATATTCTGCTACAAAATGTAAAAATAAGTACATGTTTCACTTTGTATCTGCTCAAATCCTTCTCATTTTTCACACAATTGAATTGGATGCTGTGTCACTACTACTGTCAAGAACAATGTTCTTGACACTCATCATTAACTGTGCTGCTGGTTATTTGGGCTGTTTTGATGCAGAGTATTACCACAGAGCACAGGATGGACTCAAACATTCATTGATCTTCCTGTATCTATCTTGACGAAAGTAATGAGAAAAATACAAAAATATATATAGGAAATACACCTAATACAAATAAAACATGAATTTTTAAAAGAGTTAAATATATGTTCATTGAAGGTGTAGAATTTTGTTGATATTAATAATCTCTATGGAATAATTAATTAAATATAAAAATGAGATATCAACTCACAACTGTCAGGGATTTTCAAAAGGAAAACCCATGTACATTTACTAACAAAAAGAATGAAATATAATTCTATTTGAGGTTGTTCACAAAAGAAATATTTGTATGTGTTTAGGAACTTTTGATATTCATTGTTCAAGGGTGTTTTGAAGGTTTTAAAATCCAAAGATAGAACTATCATAGGAACCATAAAATTACTTCAAAAGTTGCAAAAAATATGAAATCAATATGGGAAGAAATGTCTCATATTTAGTGCTATGTAATTCATGTAAGCCAAACAAGTAAGTCAAACTATGTGTTCATCAAATAAATGGTAAAGATTAATTGACATACATCGGAGAGGAGGGCCCAGAGGAGAGTCAGGCATGCACAAGAAAGGACTCTGGGAATTGGGGCGGGAGGCACGGGGGGATGGGGAGGGAGGGGTGAGGGGAGGGGGAGCAGGGGGTTCGGGGGAAGGAGGAGGGAAGGAGGGAACTGGTGTACCTATTAAGTTTGTATGAGCTGAAATAATAATAAAAATGTATTATAAAAAGATTAATTGACATAAAAATTCCATGAATGTGTTCTGTCTTTTATAAAGAACAATATTTATGACAAACCAAATACAGTTATATGCTATTAAACTCAGTGAAGCAATACAAACTCTCAAAAATACATAATGCAAGCTACACTTTGTAAGTATAATTTAAAACTACTTAATTCAAAGAATCAGGAGAAAGTGATATTGGTTTTCAGAGATATAAAGTAGTTTGACAATGAAGAGATGGCAATGGAGGCTCAATAGGATTTTTGCCAATATGATTAATAAAAAATGTAGTAGCACATTATGTAAGTCTTACATACAAGTTAGGTAGATTTCAAAACTTGTCATGACAAAACAATAGATGTTTAAGGGGATACACATGCTAATTAATGTGATTTAAATATCACAAAATATATGAATCATATTACAATTTTGAAACCATTAAATATTCATGATAATCTCTCAGGCAAATATTTAAAATTAGAAAAATTATAAAATGAAGATCTACAAATAAATGTTAAAACATAGATTAAGAAAATAAAAATCATAGAAAATTGAGATTATAATTGCATACATACATATAATACAGGTAAAGCAGCAATAGATATGTGATTTCTAAATATAGGCTTAATTATACAATATAACAGATATCATTTTGAATTACAAATTTTCATTTCCAATATATAGAAATAAATTTATGAATGTGACCAATCCCTGTATATGGATGGGTGTCATGTTGACAGAAAATATTCTTTCTCTGGAATTGTTCAAAGAAAAGCATCATTTCATTGTGTTCTAACATTGCACTTTCAGTGAACACATCTTACCACACAACACCTTTCTTAGCGCTCTTTTGATTTTTGTGTTTCTCAGGCTATAGAGGATGGGGTGTAACATGGGAGTAATTCACCCTCACATATTGCCAAGGCAGTAAACCTAAAAAGTGCACTACCATATTATCTTCACTCCCTGTCTACTACACCCACATTAATTGATATACTAACAGTCCAATAACCTCATCTAGCAAACAACACCAACACCAACAGGCATATCCAATTCTACTGTTCAAGTGTAATGATACTGTCTAATTCAGTTCAGTCAAAAACACAAAAACAAAAAGAAGGACATAGGAGATAAAACAAAAATGCCCAGGTCACAGTAAAAATCAATGAGAAACAAAAATCAAGACAACAAATCTCCTACAAAAAGAAATCAATTCCATAATGATGGATTCCAACTAGAACAAACTCAGAAAATATCTGAGAAAGTTGCACCCAAGATGATGATTTTCAAAGCTTGATCTTTACTATGATCAAAACAATGAAAGAGAAAATCCGGGAGTAGTTAAATAACCACATCAACCACTTTGAAGAGGAAACACAACAGGCCCTTGGAGGATATGAGAAAAGCAGTTGAAGAAACAAAAATAATCTCCAGCAGAGATTTAACTTGAACTAAAAGATAAGCTGTCTTCAATGCAAACTCAACAGAGAGTCTTATTAACAGAACTAATGAAGCAGAAAATAGAATATCAGATCTTGAAGACAAAGTGGAAGAACAAACCAGTTCAATCAAAGAGGCTATTAAAGCGAAAAAGATACTTGAGAGGAATATTCAAGAGTTATGGGACACCTTAAAGAAGCCTAACATGCACATTCATGGAATACCAAAACAAAAATCCCAAAATATTACGCCTCAGGAAATTTTTCAAATTGTCATAAAGAAAAACTTTCCATATCTGGAAAAAAAAGAGGTCCATCCAAATACAAGAGGCTTACCATGCCCCAAACAGATATGACCAAAATAGAAACTCATCATGCAAATAATAGTCAAAACACTCTATATACAAGAGAAACAGAATGTGCTGAGAGCCTCAAGAGAAAAAAAGTCACTCTTAAAAGAAACCTATTAAAATAACAAATGATTTTTCAATAGAAACAGTAAAAGCCAGGAGAGTTTGGAGAGATGTACTTCAAAATTATTAAATAAACACAAATGTCAACTCAGGCTGATATATACCCATCAAAACTATCAGTCATGATTGAGGGTGAAAGAAAAATTTTTCACCATAAAGACAAGTTGAAGGCTTACATAACCACCAAACTGGCCTTCAAAAAATGCTAGAAAAGATACTCAAGCTTGAAGAAAAGAACAAGCATATGCAGGAGGACAGAAAGAAGTATAAGACCATAAAAACTGACAAGCTAAATAATATATTCATGAAAGCCATTAAACACAAAAAATGTCAGGAATTAAAAGTAATTTCTTCATTACAACCCTAAATGCCAATGGAATTAAGTTACCAATCAAAAGATACAGTTACAAACATGGATTAAAATTCAAAACCCATCCATCTGTTGCCTTCACCAAACAATCTCACCACATTCTCAAAGTAAAAGGCTGGTCAAAAATTCTTCGAGAGTGCATGGGGAAGGAGGGAGGAAGGATTAGGAAAAAAAAATAAAATGTGGGAGAAAAAAATAAGAAAGACTAAATATCTTCTATTCTTTCATAATAGAAGTACTAAAACAGAATAAAGCAAGAAACTATAAGATTTGGGACTAATATATGCATTACGGTATGTTAGAAACTGCTAACTTTTAAAAAATAATTTATTTATTTATTATTTATTTCCGCTCTTACAAACTTTTTAAAAATTTTTTATAACATTTTTTATTATTATTTCCGCTCATACAAACTTAGTAGGGACACCAGTTCCCTCTCTCCCTCTTCCTCTCCCCTACTCCCCGGCTGCCCCTCCCCTCACCCCTCCTTCCCCATCCCCCAGTGCCCCCCCCAATCCCCTGAGAATCCTTTAATGTGCATGCCAGACTCTCCTCTGGGCCCTCTTCTCTGATGATGTACAAGGACCCAGTGGCTTTTCCCTGAACCCTTTCCTGTGTTCCCCTTAAGCATAGGAACACTACTATGGCTGTCAATTCCTTGCCTCCAAGAATCTTGGTGCCTTTAGCAAATGCTAGACTTTATGGGGTCAATAGTGTGTGGGACATTGCGCAGGGCATGCAAAGTCCAATTATGATTGCTTCGCTCCTAACTTATGTGGAGTATCTCGCATATCATTCCTTCTCCCATCCTTGTGCTCTTACAATCTTACCGCCCCCTCTTCCGCAAATTTTTTATTTTTTATAACATTTTTTTATTATTATTTCTGCTCATACAAACCTAATAGGTACCCCGGTCCCCTCCCTCTCTCCACCCCTTCCTGGATCCCCTTACTCCCTCCCCCCTTTTCCCCTTCCTTTCGTCCCCTCCCTCCCTATCTCCCAGTGCCTCCTCCCTCCCATCCCTGGAGCATCCTTTAATGTGTATGTCAAACTTTCCTCTGGGTCCTCCTCTCTGATGAGGTGTAAGGACTCTGGCATTTTCTAGAACTCTTTCTTGTGTTCCTCTTCAGTACAGGAACACTATTGTGGCTGTTAATCCCTTGCTTCTAAGGATCCTAGTGTCTTTAGTCCATGCTAGACTTTGAGGGGTCAATGATACGTTGGTTATTGCACAGGTCATGCAAAGTCCTATTATGATTGCTTCAGCCCTAACTTGTATGGAGTATCCTGCATATCATGACTCCTCCCCCTCCTTGTGCTCTTACAATCTTACCGCCCCCTTTTCCGAAAATTTCCCTGAGCTTTAGGATGGGAAGAGATTAGGCTAGCCTGGTTCCAGGAGGTTGATATAGAGTCTCTGATGATCTGAATTGTGGTTTGTTGATTTTTTTTCAGTTTTGCTGCTCCTGCAATTCCCTTGGCTCCATCCTGATGGGTCACCCCCTGGCCAGAGATAAAAAGCTGTTAAAATAGTCTTATAAGAGTATATTCAAAGGTAGATGGAATAAAAGTGGGAGACCGCAGTGGGGGGGGGGTCAGTATCCCATTTGCAAAATGGTTACTTTCTATCCGCCAAACTATATGCCCTCCCCTTCTGGTGAGATCGTACCCCATCAGTTGCAAATGATCAGGAAAGAAAGTCTGTGAACTTAACCAGATGTCTCATTACTTACTTGCAGTTCTTGATGGTGGCCTATTTTCTCTGCTGTAACATGATCCCCTCTCTCCTTGTTTCTGGTGGGGCCCTCCTTCCCCTTTGCTCTTGTTTATAATCTTTGCAATTACTGTAAGTATTACAGAGATTTATCTTTGAGTGTGACTCTAAGTGGGTTTGGTACTAGGATCCACATATTAGGGAGTACATATGGTGCTTAATTTTCTGTGTCTGGGATACCTCACTCAATGTAATTGTTTCTAATTCCATCTATTTCCTGGCAAATTTCATTAATTCATCATTTTTGATGGCTGAGTAGTATTCTATTGTATAAATGTACCACATTTTCCTTATCCACTTGTCAACTGTTGGACATTTGGGTTGATTCCATGACTTTGCTATTGTAAACAGTGCTGCTATGAACATGGTCATGTGAAATTAAAGAGCTTCTGTTCAGATAAAGAGATTGTAACTCGAGCACAAAGGCATCCCACAGAATGGGAGAAAATCTTCACTAACCACATATCTGATAGAGCTCTATTATCCAGAATGCAAAAGAACTTAGAAAACTAAACACCAAGGAAACTAATGGCCCAATTAAAAAATGGGCCTTGGAACTTAAAAGAAACTTTACCAGGGACGAAATTAAAATGTCTAACAAATATCTAAAAAATACTCCACATCCTTAGCTATCAGGGAAATGTAAATCAAAACCTCCCTGAGATATCATCTTTTCTCGGTCAGGATGGCAAAAATCCACAATACAAACACCACCAAATGCTGGAGAGGATGTGGAGAGAGGGGAATTCTCCTATATTGCTGGTGGGAATGCAGGCTCATAAAACCACTCTGGTGAGCTGTCTGGGATTGTAAAGAAGTTAAGGATTGAAATGCCATATGACCCTGCTATTCCACTTTTGGACATAAACCCCCATACAGAAACTGCCAACTATTAAAATACTCTGATGATTTGATCAAGAAATTATTCAAGCTAATGGAACCAGGAAACAATCAGCGTAGCAATTATGCTATCTGTCAAAGTGGGCTGCAAACCAAAAAAAAAAAAAAAAAAGACACACAGTATACTACAGTTTAGTCACAGGTACAATTCACCAAGAAGAGTTCACAATACTGAACATACATGCACCCAATATGACCTCTCCACATTCATTAAGCAAATGCTACAACGTCTAAAACAAGAAATAAATCCCAAAATGATAATACTTGGGGATTTCAATACTGCCCTCTCAACATGGGATAGATCAACAAGCCAAAAACATAAAAGAGGTATATTGGAACTAAATCAAACCCTTATTGAGACATACCTTAGAGATCTCTGTTGAACTTTCCATCCAAGCAACAAGGAATGAACATTTTTTCTCAGCAGCCCATGGAACTTTCTCCAAAATAGACCATGTATTGGACCATGCCCCAGGTCCCAGGTCATCTGCGGGACCAACTAGACACATGGCCCTTTTTGCCTCAAACTGGACCAGGACAGACCCCTGCTCCTCAGGTAAGGCCTCTAGACCACGCTCAGGCCCCAGGTCACCAGCCCATCCCACCAGCCAGCAGAAGCTGCAGCCAGTCTGCTCTGCACTGAGGAAGGCCCCTAGGCCATGCCTCAGGTTCCAGGTGATCTGTGTGACCAATTAGGCACATGGCCCTTTTTGCCCCGGACCAGACCAGGGTGGACCCCCTGCTGCTCAGAGTGGACTCCCTGGTCCTCAGAATTCAACACAGTCCCAAGAAAACCCAAGCAAAGCTCTAGGGGACAAATGCCATACATCTGAAGTCCTCTAAAATCATCCCGTCACATGGGAGAGAATCTTCACATCCAGCTCAAAGATAATTAAACCCTTTTTTACTATCATGGTCTTTCAATTATTAGTCACTGTAGTTAACTTTTCCACATAGCCACCCCAAAACACATACAACTTCAGGGACTATACCATTCACCCTCACATATCACCAAAGTAGTAAACCAAAAAAGTGCACTACCATACTAATCTTTACTCCCTGACCTGACTTGCTTATAGGTACATCCAACAATATTTTTCTAGAGGTAGATCTGCCAGACTCAGATGTTTGAGACTAGCTTGTACTAGAACCCCTTACTTCACAGTCTTGTGTCTTCCAGAACTGGCATTTCCTGGTGGAGCACGGTGCCCTATATGGTGACAGAGTCTTTGGTGAGCTTTCCAGTAGGGAAGGTCCTGGTTGAAATTGCTGCTCCTGTATCCAATATAAAGTTCATAGTTTGTCCCCCATATCAGCCTTGATCACGGGCTCCTGGGGGCTGATCACAATGGAGACTGGTAGTCTTCAATCCGAATCACACTCCCAGTTGAGGGCCTCAACATTATGATCAGGTTGTGCTTCTTTTTTTCCTTGGTTGCTGCACTGGCCGTTGCTTGGGGGTTTTTCCCTCTTGGGATTTGTTTTGGGTTGCATCTGTTTCCTTTTCTTATTCTGGACATTCATTCTTCCAGTGGCCCTTACAGTAAACACGTTGATCTTTCCAAAGGGGTTAAATTGGCATGCTCTGCTCTTTCCTTTTATTTTGGACCCATTGGGCTTATTGCTCCTCCCATAGTGGCTGCAGAGATGCGTGTCTTTCATCTTCTTTCTCTCTCTCCTTCTTGGTGGTATTTATATACCACTCAGGGTACTTGTTTATATGTTCATTTCAGCAAAACCTTATATACATTGTAGTTTTCATCATATATCATAAGCAGACTGGGTAACAAAGGCTGTGTTCACCATACACCAATTTTGGGGTCCTCTACATTGAATAGGGTACATGTGTGATAGGCATCAGAAGTTTCTCATAGAACTGACTGGGATACTGCTTTCTACCTTGGATTATTTCACTCACACGTGTTAGATTTGTGGTGCTCCACACTGTCTTGGTTCCTTTGAGAAGTGCTTTGCCTCATTTGGTTTAAAGTGGAAGCTCCAGCTTCAGTGTTTGAGTCTCAACTTGGATAAGTATCTGGCAGTTTGGAAGGGCTGTGTCTGCAAAGCTTTCTGGATTCAATGGAGCTTGGGAAGCTAGTCAGGCCCATGCTGCCTGGAGGACTCCATCCCAGATCATTGGTCTATGAGTCTCCATGATGGAGATCAGCAAGTCTATAATGGCTTATGGCTCCTCAGAATAGGGCAGAGTATGTTGTTACTAGTTCAGGAGGTCAGTGATAAAGGAAGATTGTTGGCCTAGAGGCATAGATGCCATGTGACTCAGGAGGGGAAGGCCTGACTATTTTTTCAGTAGGCACAATGGAATGGGGAGGGGTCTCCCTGGAGATCAGTTGACCATAATTTTTTGAATGGTTACACATTGTTCGAATCAGGCTAAACTTGCTTCGATGCATTTGGACATAGACGTGGTCCAATGTTGTTGGGGAAACTGGGACCACGAATGTTGACTGGGAAGTGGCAATGGAGGATAGACAAGATAAGGATGAGGTGAGTCTGCATCTTTGGCTTGGCACACCTTGTGGTCAAAATAATTTGAGACTGTTCAGGCCCTGGTATTTGATAGCAGGGGCATCCTGAAGAGTTTTGAGTCAGCATATTCCAAGAGTCTATGCAAGGATACTGATCTGCATGCCCCGTGCTCCCATGCAGATTTCTTTTTTTATTCTTGCTTTAAAATTTTAATTAATTAATTAATTAATTAATTTAGAAACAAACTGGCTATATGTCTTTGCCCTGATCCCCTTCTCCTCACTTCCCTCTGAGGACCTGGGTATACTCTTTGACGCAAAAGAAAAGGGTGGAGGCCTCCAGGCAGCATGGGCCTGACCGGATTTCCAAGCCCCATTGAATCCAGAAAGAAGCTTTACAGACTTTCTAGATTGGCAGATATTCATCCAAGTAGGGACCCCACTCTCACCCTCCCCGCCTTTCATCCATCTTGCTCTGTCCCACCCCACCCTGTCCTTTTGCTTGTGAGTACTACAGGACTCCTTTTGGCTACCTGTGTTGGTAAGGGAGTCAGATTCTGTTGGATTTTATGTGGCTCCTGAGTGAGTGTATTTGTAAGTGGGGAAGTTCCTATTCCCTTGTCCAGAGCCTGTCCCTGAGGAACTCTCTCCATACAAATTTCTTGAATGTTGTAAATGAAAGCCAAATCTAAAGTCCCATTAAATGGCCAAACAACATAGAAGAAGATCAATTAACTTCACAGAGAATTCTGTTTGGAAGCTTCACTTTCATTCTGTATTCACCAGTAGAGCCTTCTTTGAAGTTATCAAGTATATATAGTCTGAAGGATGGAATGGGTTGTGCACTAAGAATTAGTGTTGAAGCTTCACATGATGTCTGCTGTAGAGTGATCAAACCCATGCTGATTTCTGGTGTCTCTCTATTCAGGTTACTACCTTGTCCTGATACCTAGTCTGGTCTTGCCTTCTTTCACCTGGATACTTGGGTCCAGGAGTCTGCAGTCCTCTTGAGCCTACTGGAAGGGAACCCCAGACTCACATTGGGGGTCACAGGTCTCCCAGTTCCAGGGACCTCTGGTGGCTATGAATTCCAGAAGTGGTAGCCTCCCACAATAGGGGTTTGAGCAAAGGGATCTCACTGGAGCATCCAGAAAATGGTACAGATTTTTTTTTTCTGGAAGAGGAGATGTTATTCACCACTGGTTCAGAGGTAAGATATGTCTTGAAGGATTTAGGCCTGGGGAACATTTTATTTTCATTTTTTTGCTTTGAAACCACTAGCTGGGCAAGCAAGCAAGCAAGCAAGTGAGGAGATTTTCAAACCTGGCAGTTTGAGCAACTTGGCAGTTTGAGTAACCCTTAACAAACAAAGCAATTTGTTTCAGATGGGCCTCTGCCCACATCTAAAAAATTGATGGAGCAGCACTTTGAGCAGCCATCTATTTACATTTTATTTTTCTGCTATATTTTTTCTGCTTCAAAGTTTTCAAAAGTTGAGCTTCTAATTTTATAAACTTTTCATAAAATACTTAATTATAAACAATCACTATGGGAAGAAGTGATCATCTATGTAATAGTGGCATGAATATCAGGGAGACAACCAACAGCTTTCTCATCATATTTAAGGCCCATTTGTTTACATTTCTGTAAACTAGAATAAGAATCTGAAATAGGAGGGCATAGGTCCTATGGAAAGAGAAGACTTTGAAAGTTTAACTATAAAGACACTATACTGAATGCTAACTGTTCTTCCAACCTATGGGTATAATAACAACTTTTTACAGAGCAGTCTGGTGGTTTGGTGTACTGTCTTCCTACCTATAGGTTCATTGGCTGTTTTCCCCTATTGATCTAGTTCCTTTCTTTTTTAAGTTCTAGTTTTAGTTATCATAACAGGAATGTGTATCATTCTGACTAGCAGATTTTGAGTTCTATCAAAAAGCTGTTGGTTGTTTCCTTGATACTCATGCCACTATTACACTGGTGGTCACCTGTTGTCATGGTGATTTTTATTGCAACTTACAGATTTCTTTTTTTTTTTTAATTTCTTCCACTCATACAAAGTTGATAAGTATCCCATTCCCTCCTTTTTTTCTAAAATTGAGGTAGAGGATCTCAATACTCTAACAGGATGCAACATGAGGCAAATAAGAAGAGCATTTAAGTGGACAGTAAGGGCCATCCATGATGAAGAATACCAGTGACCCAGCAAGGCTTACCCAGAATCAGGTCAACCTAATTTCTCCCCATTCTAAGGCTTAGGAAACCTTGTGGTAGAGGGGACGGTGAGATTGCATAAATCTAAAGTTGGGAATATTCACCATTGGACCAGACATTCCATTCAAAGCAGGACTGCTGGATCTAGGAACTCACTGCAGTGAGACTTGTCCTTATCAGACCTGCATAATAACTGACATACCAACATACCCTCATAGACCATCAAGGAACTCAAGAAAGCTAAGAAAATATAGAAAATAAAGCTGGATAAATGAAGGTAAATACCCCTATCAGTGGGATGACCTGAAAAGAGGAAAATTGGCATGCCACAGTGGCCTGAACCCCCAACAAGAGTGGAAAAGCCAGAGAGAACCCTGGGGTTCACAGAAACAGGAAGGCAGGGCAGAGGGAGGGATGGATGAAGGGAAGAGAGAAGAATGGAAAGGAGGAGGGATGGAGGGAAGCATGGATAAGTACTCAATATGCTTGTAAAATTAGAAAAATAAAAATAAATTAAAATACAAAAAAAGACCCTGTTGCAGTCCACCTGCATGGTTGCTGATAAATGGCCATCACACAGCTTAAGGGAACAAGGAGTTTACTTTCTTACGATAGTCTGGTTACAGTTCATAGTCCAGCTTGACGGGAGAGCACACACCAACACCAGGGCCGAGGGAACTGGCCACCATAACGGCTGAGAGATGGACAATCCTTACTTGCCAGACCAGCATGTCTGGCCAAGTCAATGTCCATCTTCTGCTGCTCATTATGTAATCAAGGCGGCTCAAAGATTCAAGGCATTCTCAGTCCCTGTTTGCAGCTCGAAGTTGTAAGAGCAGAGTTCCTCTGAACCAGGCTGAATCTCCACTCGCATTTGTCCTCAGCAGCAGTCCCACAGTTCTGGCATCTCACACACAACTCTGGGTTCTCCTCTGCAGCTTTAAGCTTCACCATCTCTTGCAGAACTCTACGCCTGCCTCTTGGTGCCAAGCTTTTGCTGCTCTCCATGAACCCTTCAGTAGTACATCCAAATCAGTATCACCTGAGGGACGCTGCCAGATTCCGAAGCGAGGTTGAAACGCAGCTTAGTCCACTGGAGCCACAGCTACACCAACTTCAACGCGTTGACACTGGAAAAGCCTCTCTTCTAGGCAACCAAACTTGCAAAGGGCAAGAAACTGCTTTAACTTGGGCTTTCACCCCCTGAAGGAATCTGAGCTTCCAAACCATGAGCTTGCCATACGGTGGTTTCCACGTCCTCCACCGTCTCAGTGCAAGTCACTAGGTTTTCCTTCACTGATACTCATTTGTCCAACAGCAGCTGATATTCTGCTGCCTGCCCTTTGCACATCCAAACCTCCAAGGTTGCCAACACAGCTCTCCTCTGTCAAGCAAACCAGTCCATCGTCCTTATATTCAGTTTTACCAAAGTCCTTGTTTCCCTCATCACAAACTGGGCCCAAACAATGTCTCTCAGCAACTGGCCCATGAAACGCTGAAGAATGGTATTTGTAAATCCACAAAGTGAAAATTCTCAAGCATTTTCAACTTTGTCCAGCGAAACCGTTCAAAAGACACAAAATCCACATAGTCAGATTTATCAGCAACACCCCACTTCCTGGGTACCAAATTCTGTTGCAGTCCGCTGGCATGGTTGCTGATAAATGACCAGAACACAGCTTAAGGGAACACGGAGTTTACTTTCTTACGATAGTCTGGTTACAGTTCATAGTCCAGCCTGACAGGAGAGCACACACCAACACCAGGGCCGAGGGAACTGGCCACCATAATGGCTGAGAGATGGACAATCCTTACTTGCCAGACCAGCATGTCTGGCCAAGTGAACAGAAGGATGCCCCCTCTCTCAACCAGCTCTCTGTGATTTATCCAGGGCCTAATCCCACCCACCAGGGGCTGGGTCTTCCCACCAGCTAGTCAATCTCCTTCAGGTTTGCTCTGGGCTTAACTCAACCATCAACTCTCTACACCTGTGCCCAGAGCTCAAACCCTCAAGAGTCAAGTTGACACCTGTGCTTAACTATGACAGACTCTATCCTCCCAAATTGCCTTTTCAACACCTGCTATTATACCCATAGTTTGGAGATGCGCTCAGCATTCAACCTCAAATCCTCTTCCTTCAGCAGAAGGTGTTTACTATAGAAAAACAGAGCTCACCAAATTGCATAAAATAAATGACTGTGGATTGCTTATCCCTCATCAGGATATCTAAGTCACATCTGTCCCCATCCCATGGCTCAGGGAACATTGCAGAAAAAGGGATAGTAAGATTGTAAGAGCTTGAAGTGGGACAATTGTGGGCCAGACATTATCTACTGTAGGTGACAAGAACTTCATGTCCTATCAACATCTCACCACGAAAAGGGAAATATCTCAAGAAGCTCCACAGCTTCCTGGTTCATGAGAACTGATATGGAATAAAAGAAAGATGCTAGTCTCAATGATGTACCTACCGATCTATGACACTTATTGGAGCATGAATCATGTCAGGCATATGGCATCAAAAACTAGGATATATGAACAGGAGGGATGGGGTAGGAGGGCCACACCAGAAACAAGGAGAGAAGGGACCATGTTACAGCAGGGAAAATAGGCCTCCACCAAGGACCCAAATAAGTAATGAGACATCTGATTAAGTTCACAGACTTTTGTTCCTGATCATTTACTACTGAGGGGGTGTGATCTCACCAGAAGAGGAGGGCAGATAGTTTGGCAGATAAAAAGTAACAATTTTGCAAATGGGTGATAGACCCCTCCCTCACTGTGGTTTCCCACTTTTATTACATCTACCTTTGAATGTGCTTTTATCACAAGACTCTAACAGCTTTTTGTCTCTGGCCAGGGGGTAACATACAATGCCCACCAGGATGGAGTGAAGGGCATTGCAGGAGCAGCAAAACTGCAAAAGAAAATCAACAAACCACAATCCAGAACTTCAGAGATTCTATATCAACCACCTAGAACTAGGCCAGCTTAGTCTCTCCCCATCTTGAAGTTCAGGGAAATTTGCGGAAGAGGGGGCGGTAAGAGTGTAAGAGCAAAAGGATGGGAGGAGCAATGATAGTAAGATACTCTATACTAGTTAGGGCTGAAGCAATCATAATTGGACTTTGCATGCCCTGCGCATTGTCCAACACACTGTTGACCTCACAAAGTCTAGCACCTGCTAAAGGCACCAAGATCCTTGGAGGCAAAGGATTGGCAGCCACAGCAGTGTTCCTATACCTAAGGGGAACACGGGAAAGGGTTCAGGAAAGGCCACTGGGTCCTTGTACATCATCGGAGAGGAGGGCCCAGAGGAAAATCAGACATGCACAAGAAAGGACTCTCTGGGAATTGGGGTGGGAGGCACTGGGGGATGGGGAGGGAGAAGGGTGGGGAGGGGAAGCAGGGGGTACGGGGGGAGGAGGAGGGAGGGAGGGAACTGGTGTACCTAATAAGTTTGTATGAGCTGAAATAAAAATAAAATAAAATAAAATAATTAAAAAAAACCTAGGATAAAGCACAGTGGATAATACAAGTGAAAAGACTTGAAAATAGAGGGAATGTGACAGGGGTGATGAAGGATCATTAGATGAAAAGAAGGGCAATGGGAATAGGGACTAAGGAGAGAGAAAAAAATAAAATTGTCATGAAAATATTTAATTATATAGAGTTGTATGTGTAGCTACTTTTACTTTTAGTGTGTGTGTGTGTCCCTTTTGAAAATTAGATTTCAAATAAAATCGTGTACAGAATTCTGTCATTGGATGATGGTCATGTTAACTCTTTCAAATGTAATACAATTTGAGCTTTAGAAAACGGTTTCATAAAATACATTTAGGGAGATCTCTACTCAGTTAAAACACATAACTCTCTGTAGGCTATGTGGAGCAATGAGGATATACAGTATGTAGAGTATGCTGTGGTGTGCATATGTTCTGGTTCATCCCACCAAGATACGTGTGTTGGAAGCTTGATTCCCAGTGTGGTGATACAAGAGATAGTGGAACAGCTCAGAAATGAAGCCCAAAGTGAAGTCACTGGACATGTTCTCCTCTGAAAAAGAAATTAAGGTAGCTGGCATAAAATCTGATGACTTATCCTGAGAACATTGCTGTAAATGAGTGAGATTGACCTCTCCTTACTCATGTCTCCTATCAGTTCAGCTGTTCTTGCTCTGGCTCCAGCCATGATGTTACCTACCGTGAGGCCCTGACCAGTGTTGATTCTATCCTATCTTGGACCCTTATCTCTAGAATTAAGAGTTTAATAAATTCATCTTTTACATGAAAGTAACTATTTCAGATATTCTCCTATCACCATGAAAAATATATGAACACAAAATACATGGATGGTTTGACACATCTGAAATGACTTGATAGCTGGAATCACCTTGCTCACCTTGATGCCTGGTGCTCAAGGTCAGAATACTGAAGACATCTAAGGAAGCCTGATGATGTTTGTAGCTGGCAATCATCTCTATGTTGCTTTGGTGTGGAAGATGAACAAAATCTCTTATTTCGCTTAGCTATTTATTTTATTTTTCTAGTTTTATAAGCATATTGAGTACACATCCCTCCTTCCTTCCATCCCCCCTGCCTCCCATCCCTCTACCATTCATCAATCCATCCCACTCCCTCCCACCTTCCTACTTGCCTACTTCTATGGCCCCCTGGGTTCCCTCTTATTTGTCTACTCTTGTAGGGGTTCAAGCCTCTCGTGGCATACAAAGTTGCCTCTCTTCAAGTCACTCCATTGATAGGAACATTTCCCTTCATTCATCCAACTTTAGTCCACAAGAATTCCACTGCATGTTCTAATCTGTCTTGAGTTCCTCCATAGTTTATGGGGGCGTGTTGGTACGTGAGTCGTTATGCATGTCTTACTGCAGTGAGTTCCTAGATGTGTTAGTTCTGCCTTGAATGGAATGTCTTGTCCAACAGCGAACCTTTCCACCTTTAGGTTCTTACAATCTCATCACCCCCTCTGCTCTTGAGGGTCCCAAAACCTTAGGATGGGGAGAGATTAGGTTAGCCTGATTCTGGGTGAACCTTGTTAGTACATTTAGCTGTCATTTTGTAGTTATGTTTCTTAGTTCAGAGACATGTTGCTATACAACTCATACAAAATTCATCCTAATTCTAGGAAGAAAAAGGAGAACTTGCTAGGATATGAAAAAAATATAAGAGCTCATTTTCATATTTTGTAATAGGACATTAATGTGTTTTCATCAAAGCCTTAAAATGTTAGCAGTCACATATAAAGCAGTGGAGCTTAAAATCATAAAGCACAGAAACCTCAGTGTAAATTTTAAGATGCAGTCAGGAAGATATTTTTGTGTATGTCACTGTGTGTGTTGCTGAGGACTAAGCCAGTTGTTTATATACTTAGGGACATACCTTCTCCAACATGACATCTTAAAAGGAAAACTTAACTGCTTGCTTTGGCAGCACATATACTACAAATTGGAATGATACAGAAAAGATTAGTATGGCCCTGACGTAAGGATGGCATACAAATTTGTGTAGTGTTCCGCATTTAAAAAATAAAAGGCAAACTTAAATATGTAAAGCCTCTGCTGCTATGTTATTATAACTAAGGGGGTTTTACTAAGTTGAATTTTTCTTTTATAGTAAAATGAAAGTATACTGGGAAGTTTGCCTCATCAACAAAAAGATCTGAGCTTGGATTTCAAACACTGTGTGAAAACATCTGGTAGAAATGGCAGTGGCTTGTACTTTGGCTCTGAAAGGGGGAGCCTGCAAAACCAAATGCACAATATTAGATGTACAGAGCAAGTCAGGATTTCCAAAGTCACCCTTGGGCCACCATGGTCACATGCATTCAAGTGCCCTCTAGACACGCATGTGCACACACACACACACACACACACACACACACACACACACACACTCACACACACGGGTTAGAGTCAGTAGTGATTCAACTAGTTCTCCTGAGAGGGACCAATGTAAGTCTACCATCTCTCAATCTCTAGGTTTTGTTTCCATCCACAATATATTATATACTCCAATCATGATATCATCTATACTGAGGGTAAAGTATCAGAACAAATTTATTTTTTATTTTTTTAACATTTATTTATTTTTTCCATTCATACAAACTTGATAGGTACCCCATTCCCCTCCCTCCTTCCACCCCTTCCTGGATCCCCTTGCTCCCTTCCTCTTTCCCCCTTCCTTTCCCTCCCTTCCCTTTCTCCCATTGTCCCCCCCATCCCTAGAGCATCTTTTAGTGTGCATATCAAACTTACCTTTGTGCCCTCCTCTCTAATGAGGTATAAGGACTCAGTAGCATTGCCTAGAGTACTTTTTTGTGTTCCCTTTTAATATGGGAACACTATTGTGGCTGCTAATCCCTTGCCTCTAAGGATCCTAGTGCCTGTGATCCATGCTAGACTTTGGGGGTTCAATGATATGTTGGTCATTGCGCAGGTCATGCAAAGTCCTATTATGATTACTTCGACCCTAACTTGTGTGGAGTATCTTGCATGTCATAACTCCTCTCCATCTTTAGGCTCTTACAATCTTACTGCCCCCTCTTCCGTAAATTTCCCTGAGCTTTAGGATGGGGAGAGATTAGGCTGGCCTGATTCCAGGTGGTTGATATAGAGTCTCTGAAGTTCTGGATTGTGGTTTGTTGATTTTTTTTTCAGTTTTGCTGCTCCTGCACCACCCTTAGCTCCATCCTGATGGGTATTGGATGTTACCTCCTAGTCAAAGATAAAAAGTTGTTAAAATAGAGTCTTATTGTAAGAGTAGAGTCATAGGTAGATGGAATAAGAGTAGGAGATTGGGGTGAGTGTGTGTGTGGGGGTCAGTCTCCCATTTGCAAAATGGTTATCTTCTATTTGCTAGACCGTATGCCCGCCCTTTCTGGTGAGATCACACCCCAACAGTTGCAAGCAACCAGGAAGGAAAGTCTGTGAGCTTAACTAGATATCTCATTACTTACTTACATTCCTTGATGGTGGTCTATTTTCTCTGCTGTGGCATGATCCTCTCTCTCCCCATTGCTGGCGGGACCCTCATTCCCCTTCCCTCCTGTCTATAATCTTTGCAATTACTGTAGGTATTACAGAGATCCATCTTTTTTTTTTTTAACATTTTTTATTATCTCCACTCATACAAACTTAATAGGTACACCGGTTCCCTCCCTCCCTCCTCCTCCCCCCACCCCTCTGCTCACCCTCCCCTCACCCCTCCCTCCCCACCCCCCAGTGCCTCCCCTCCCCCAATCCCCGGAGAATCCTTTAATGTGCATGCCTGACTCTCCTCCGGGTCTTTCTCTCCGATGACATACAAGGACCCAGCGGCACTTCCCTGAACCGTTTCCTGTGTTCCCCTTAAACATAGGAACACTATTTTGGCTGTCAATCCCTGTCTCCAAGGATCTTGGTGCTTTTAGCAAATGCTAGACTTTGTGGGGACAATAGTGTGTTGGACATTGCACAGGGCATGTTAAAGTCCAATTATGATTGCTTCGGCCCTAACTTGTGTGGAGTATCTTGCATATCATTGGTCCTCCCATCCTTGTGCTCTTACACTCTTACCACCTCGTCTTCCGCAAATTTCCCTGAGCTTCAGGATGGGGAGAGATTAGGCGGGCCTAGTTCTAGGTGGTTGATATAGAGTCTCTGATGTTCTGGATTATGGTTTGTTGATTTTCTTTTGTGGTTTTGCTGCTCCTGCAATGCCCTTCACTCCATCCTGATGGGTATTGGATGTCACCCCCTGGCCAGAGATAAAAAGCTGTTAAAATAGAGTCTTGTTATAAGAGTATATTCAAAGATATATGCAATAAAATAGGAAACCACAGTGACGGAGGGGTCAATCGCCCATTTGCAAAATGGTTACTTATTACAGAGATCCATCTTTTAAAAAATTTTTTTATTTCCACTCATACAAACTTAACAGGTACACTGGCCCCTCTCTTCCTCCACCCCCCACTCCCCTGTGCCCCCCTCCCCTCCTCCCTCCCTCCCCTCCTCCCCATCCCCCAGTGTCTCCCCCTCCCATCTCCGGAGCATTCTTTAATGTGCATGCCAAACTCTCTTCTGGGTCCTCCTCTCCAATGGGTGGAAGGACCCAGTGGCATTTCCCAGAACCCTTTCCTGTGTTCCCGTTAAGCATAGGAACACTACTGTGGCTATCAATCCCTTGCCTCCAAGGATCCTAGTGCCTTTAGCGAAAGCTAGACTTTGTGGGGTCAATAGTGTGTTGGACATTGTACAGGGCATGCAAAGTCCAAACATGATTGCTTCGGCCCTAACTTGTGTGGAGTATCTTGCATATCATTACTCCTCCCATCCTTGTACTCTTACAATCTTACCGTCCCCTCTTTTGCAAATTTCCCTGAGCTTCTGGACGGGGAGAAATTAGGCTGGCCTGGTTCCAGGTGGTTGATATAGAGTCTCTGATGTTCTGGATTATGGTTTGTTGATTCTTTTTTCAGTTTTGCTGCTCCTGCAATGCCCTTCACTTCATCCTGATGGGTAATGGATGTCACCCCCTGGCCAGAGATAAAAAGCTGTTAAACTAGAGTCTTTGTTATAAGAGTATATTCAGCACAGCCCCACCCCCCCCCCCAGCTGCCCAAGGTGAGTGAGAGAGAGAGCCCAGCCCAGCCCTGCCCCCCATCCGGGAGCCGCCAGCCAGCAGCACCCCGCCCCGCGGCCTCTGGCTTTGCCCCTGGGGCTCCGCCCCCCTCCACACCGACCTTCCCAGGTTGCAGGTGAAGAATTCTGCCATCAACATCAGACCCTCTGCCTCTCTGGCCCACCGGGGACCTACGCACGAGGTCCACGGAAGACACACTGCTACTCAGAATTCAATAGAGCCCAAAGGAAACTCAAGCAAAATTCTAAGGAACAAAGGGAACACAGGCCATACATCTGGACTCCACTACAATCAGTATATTAGGTTAGCGAGATTCTTCTCATCCAACCCCAAGATAAGTAAACTTTTTCTTTTCACCTTACTGATCCTTTAAAGTATCAATGCTGTAGATCAACTTTCTCATATAGCCACCCCACAACATACAACTCCAGGGAGTACACCACTCACCCCCAAATTTCACCAAGATACTAAATCGTAAAAGTGCACTACCAAACTAATATTCACCCCCTGGTAACATAACCTGACTTAACTGACTACTAACAGCCTACTAGCCTCATCTAGGATATAACGATAACGATACACAAACATACCCAATCCAAGGCAAGCACTAGTAATAACTCGCAAGTATAACAATACCAACTAGGTGGATTCAGTGAAAAACACACAGAAACTGAAAGGTCCTAAAAACCAAAACAACAATGTACAAGTCAAAGTGCAGATCCACGAGAAACAAAACCCAAGAAGACCAATCTCCCACTGAAAGAATCAATCCCATAATGAGGGATTCTGACCAGAACAAAGCCACAGAAAATAGCCATGAAAGCCAGACCGAACATAACGACTTTCAGAGTATGATCATTACCATGATTATTACTATGAAAGAGGAAATCTGAGAAGAGTTAAACAACCGTATCAACCACTTCGAACAGGAACACAACAGGCACTTGGAGGAGTTGAGAAAAACAGTTCAAGAAACAAAAATAGGTATAGAGCAATTAAAACAGTCTCAGGCAGAGTTTAAAACTGAACTAAAAGACAAGTTATCTTCAACCCAAAACTCAACAGAGAGTCTTATCAGCAGAACAAATGAGGCAGAAAATAGAATTTCAGATCTTAAAGACAAAGTGGGAGAATTAACCAGCTCAATGGAAGAGATTGTTAAAGCCAAAAAGATACTGGAGAGGAACATTCAAGAGATATGGGACACCCTGAAGAAGCCTAACATGCACATTCAGGGAATACCAGAATAAGAATCCCAAAATACCACACCTGAGGAAATATTTCAATTCATCATAAATGAAAACTTCCCACAACTAAAAATGCGAGGCCTATCCAAATACAAGAGGCATTTCGCACTCCAAACAGATACGACTAAAACAGAAAATCGCCACGGCAAATAATAGTCAAAACACTCCACATTCAAGACAAAGAAAAGGTGCTGAGAGCTTCAAGAGAAAAAAAGCAAGTCACTTTTAAAGGTAAACCTATTAGAATAACAAATGACTACTCAATGGAAACAGTAAAAGCAAGAAGAGCTTGGAGAGACATACTTCAAGTATTAAATGAGCAAAAATGCCAACCCAGACTGATATACCAAGCAAAACTATCTGTCATGATTGAGGGAGAAAGAAAAGTTTTCCAGCACAAAGACAACTTGAAGGGATACATGTTTACCAAACCCGGCCTTCAAAAAATCCTAGAACTGATACTCAAGCTTGAAGAAAAGAACAAGCATATCCAGGAGGACAGAAGGGAAGTATAATACCACCAAAACATAAATATCAAACAACATGCTTACAAAGTCTACTAAACATAAAAAATGTCCAGAATTAAAAAGAATTTCTCCATTATAACATTAAATGTCAATGGTATTAACTCGCCGATTAAGAGACACAGATTACAAACTTGGATTAAAAAACACAATCCAACAATCTGCTGCCTTTAGGAAACTCATCTCACCACAAAAGATAGGCACATCCTAAGAATGAAAGGCTGGTCCAAAATCTTGCAAGCTAATGGAACCAGGAAACAGGCAGGGGTAGCAATTATGCTTTCAGACAAAGTGGACTTCAAACCCAAGAAAATCATAAGAGACACAGATGGATACTACATTTTAGTCACAGGTACAATTCACCAGGAAGACTTCACAATACTGAACATTTATGCACCCAATACGGGCCCCTCCACATTCATTAAGAAAACCCTACAGTGCTTAAAGCAAGAAATCAACCCCCAAACGATAATTCTTGGGGACTTCAACACCGCCCTCTCAACATGGGATAGATCAACAGGTCAAAAGCTGAACAGAGACACTTTAGAACTTAATCAAACCCTTAAAGAAATGGACCTTACAGATCTCTATCGGACTTTTCACCCATGCATGAAAGAATACACATTTTTCTCAGCAGCACACAGAACTTTTTCCAAAATAGATCACATATTGGGCCACAAAGCGAATCTACACATATACAAAAAAGTTGAAATTCTAACCTGTGCCCTATCAGACCACCACGGCCTAAAGCTGGACATCCATAACACAGCAAACAAGAGAAAATACACTAACTCCTGGAAACTTAGCAATATGATGCTGAATGAGAACTGGATTCAGGAAGAAATTAAAAAGGAAATTCAAGATTTCCTGAAAGTGAACAATAATGAAAATACAATTTACCAAAATCTCTGGGACACAATGAAAGCTGTTCTAAGAGGTAAGTTCATAGCTCTTAATGCCTACATCAGAAAAATGGAAACATCAGAAATAAATAGCTTAACGATGCAGCTCAAGGCTTTAGAGAAACCTGAGCAATCTGATCCCAAAAGTAGTAGAAGAGAGGAGATTAGCAAAATAAGGGGAGAAATATCTGAAATCGAGACTAAGAAAACGATAGAAAAAATCAACCAGTCAAAAAGCTGGTTCTTTGAAAAAATCAATAAGATTGATATACCCCTAGCTAAATTAAACAAAAGCAAGAGAGAGAAAACCCAAATTAACAAAATTAGAAATGAACATGGAGTTATCACTGATACCCAAGAAATCCAGAGAATTATAACATCATATTTCAAAAACTTATACTCAGTGAAATTTGACAACACACAAGAGATGGATGAATTTCTAAGTAAATACAACCTACCTAAATTGAATCAGGAAGTTGTGAATTACTTAAATAGCCCTATAACATATAAGGAAATTGAAGAAGTAATCTCAAATCTTCCCACCAAAAAATGTCCTGGACCAGATGGATTCAGCACAGAGTTCTACCAGACATTTAAGGAGTTAATAACACCAATACTCCTTAAACTGTTCCATCAAATAGCAAAGGAAGGAACACTACCAAATTCCTTCTATGAAGCTAATATGGTCTTAATCCCAAAACCTAATAAAGATTCACTTAAAAAAGAAAACTATAGGCCGATCTCTCTGATGAACACAGACGCAAAGATTCTCAACAAAGTCTTAGCAAATCGGATTCAAAAACATATCAAAAAGATCATCCATGGAGACCAAGTAGGCTTCATCCCCGGCACACAAGGTTGGTTCAACATAAGAAAATCAATAAATGTAATTCATCATGTAAACCAGTCCAAAGACCAAGACCACATGATACTCTCGATAGATGTAGAAAAAGCCTTTGACCAGATCCAACAGCTTTTTATGATCAAAACGCTAGAAACAGTAGGAATGGAAGGAACCTTTATCAATATAATAAAAGCTGTATACAACAAGCCCACATCAAGGATTATGCTCAATGGGGAACAATTGGAAGCATTCTCACTTCGATCAGGAACTAGACAAGGCTGTCCACTCTCACCACTTCTATTCAATATTGTACTTGAAGTCTTAGCTGAAGCCATAAGACAAGAAAGGGACATAAGAGGGATTCAAATCGGCAAGGAAGAAGTCAAGCTATCCCTATTTGCAGATGACATGATCTTATACCTGAGGGATCCCAAAAACTCCACTGGGAAGCTCCTGGAACTAATTGAGAAGTTCAGCAGGGTGGCAGGATACAAAATAAATGTGCAAAAATCAGAGGCCTTCCTATATGCCCAGAATGAAAGAAGTGAAAAAGCCTTGAGAGAAACAATCCCATTTAGTATAGCCCCTAAAAAAATGAAATACCTTGGTATAGACCTAACCAGGGAGGTAAAAGACCTTTACAATGAAAACTTTAAAACCCTCAAGAAAGAAATTGCAGAAGACACCAGTAGGTGGAAAGACCTCCCATGTTCCTGGATTGGCAGAATCAACATCGTAAAAATGACCATCCTACCAAAGGCAATATACAAATTCAATGCTATACCAATTAAAATCCCAAAGCAATTCTTTAAAGAAGTTGACCAAATAATCTCAAAATTCATATGGAGGCACAAAAGACCCAGGATAGCAAAAACAATCCTGAGTAACAAAAACACAGCTGGAGGTATTGCCATACCAAACCTTAGTCTATACTACAAATCCATAGTTATAAAAACTGCCTGGTACTGGCTCCAAAATAGACACACAGATCAATGGATAAGGATTGAAGACCCAGATATAAGCCCACAAAAATACAGCCATTTGGTCTTTGACAAAGGGGCCCAAAGAATCCAATGGAAAAAGAACAGCATCTTCAACAAATGGTGCTGGCAAAACTGGATCTCCACATGCAGAAGATTAAAGCTGGATCCGTACTTGTCACCATGTACAAGACTTAATTCCAAATGGATCAACGACCTTGATATCAGGCCAGAGACTATAAAAATCATAGTTGAAAGGATAGGGAACTCCCTTGAGCTGATTGGGCTAGGCCAACATTTCCTAAACAGACATCCAATGGCACAGTCACTGCTACCAACTCTCAACTGTTGGGATCTTGTGAAATTAAAGAGCTTCTGTTCAGATAAAGAGATTGTCACACGAGCTCAAAGGCAACCCACAGAATGGGAGAAAATCTTCACTAACCACATATCTGATAGAGCTCTACTGTCCAGAGTGCACCAAGAACTTAGAAAACTAAACACCAAGGAAACTAATGGCCCAATTAAAAAATGGGCCCTGGAATTTAAAAGAAACTTTACTAGGGATGAAATTAAAATGTCTAACAAATATCTTAAAAAATGCTCCACTTCCTTAGCCATCAGGGAAATGCAAATCAAAACTTCCCTGAGATATCATCTCACCCCGGTCAGTATGGCAAAAATCCACAACACAAACAACAACAAATGCTGGAGAGGATGTGGAGAGAGGGGAACTCTCCTACATTGCTGGTGGGAGTGCAGGCTCATACAGCCACTCTGGCGAGCCATCTGGAGATTCTTAAAGAAATTAAAGATTGAAATGCCATATGACCCTTCGATTCCACTTTTGGGTATAACCCCCCATACAGCAGAGGTTCATCTCGATAGCACAAGCACGACCATGTTCATAATAGCACTGTTTACAATAGCAAAGATGTGGAATCAACCCAAATGTCCAACAGTTGACGAGTGGATAAGGAAACAGTGGTACATCTATACAATGGAGTACTACTCAGCCATCAAAAATGATGAATTACTGGAATTTGCCCGGAAATGGATGTCATTAGAAACAATTATATTAAGTGAAGTATCCCAGACCCAGAAAATTAAGCCCCGTATGTACTCCCTAATAGGTGGCTCCTAATACCAAACCCACCCAGCCCATCTTGAGACACTCATAGGTAAATCTATGTATTACCTACAGTAATTGCAAGGATTATGAACAGGAGGGATGGGGTTGGAGGGCCACACCAGAAACAAGGAGAGAAGGGACCATGTTACAGTAGAGAAAATAGGCCTCCATCAAGGACTACAAAAAGTAATGTGACACCTAGTTAAGTTCACAATTCGTTCCTAATCATTTACAACTAAGGGGGTATGATCTCAACAGAAGGGGAGGGCATATAGTCCGGCAGATTAAAAAGTAACCATTTTGCAAATGGGTGATTTACCCTTCCCATTACCTAACGCCATATGACCCTGCGATTCCAATTTTGGGTATAAGTATTACATCTACCCTTGAATGTGCTCTTATAATAAGACTCCAGTTTAACAGCTTTCTGTCTCTGGCCAGGGGGTGACATACCGTGCCCATCACGATGGAGTGAAGGGCATTACAGGAGCAACAAAACTGTAAAAGAAAATCAACAAACCACTATCCAGAACTTCAGAGACTCTATATCAACCACCTAGAACTAGGCCAGACTAATCTCTCCCCATCCTGAAGCTCAGGGACATTTGCGGAAGAGGGGGCGGTAAGAGCGTAAGAGCAAAAGGATGGGAGGAGTAATGATTTGCAAGATACTCCACACAAGTTAGTGCCGAAGCAATCATAATTGGACATTGCATGCCCGGCGCAATGTCCAACACACTATTGACCTCACAAAGTCTAGCATGTGCTAAAGGCACCAAGATCCTTGGAGGCAAGGGATTGACAGCCACAGTAGTGTTCCTATGCTTAAGGGGAACACAGGAAGGGGTTCAGGGAAATGCCACTGGGTCCTTGTACGTCATCAGAGAGGAGGGTCCAGAGGAGAGTCAGGCATGCACAAGAAAGGACTCTGGGAATCGGAGCGGGAGGCATGGGGGGATGGGGCGGGAGCGTTGAGGGGAGGGGGGGTAGGGGGTTCGGGAGGGAGGAGGAGGAAGGGAGGGAACTGGTGTACCTATTAAGTTTGTATGAGCAGAAATAATAATAAAAAATGTAATATATATATATATATATATATAATCTCCTTGAGATATCATCTCACCCCGGTCAGGATGGCAAAAATCCACAATACAAACAACAACAAATGCTGGAGAGGATGTGGAGAGAGGGGAACTCTGCTACGTTGCTGGTGGGAATGCAGGCGCATACAGCCACTCTGGCAAGCCGTCTAGAGATTCTTAAAGAAATTAAGGATTGAAATGCCATATGACCCTGCTATTCCACTTTTGGGAATAACCCCCCATGCAGCAGAGGTTCGCCTCGATAGCACAAGCACGACCATGTTCATAACAGCACTGTTTACAATAGCAAAGTCATGGAATCAACCCAAATGTCCAACAGTTGACGAGTGGATAAAGAAACAGTGGTACATCTATACAATGGAGTACTACTCAGCCATCAAAAATGACGAATTACTGGAATTTGCTGGGAAATGGATGTCATTAGAAACAATTATATTAAGTGAAGTATCCCAAACCCAGAAAGTTAAGCGCCGTATGTACTCCCTAATAGGTGGCTCCTAGTACCAAACTCACCCAGCCCACATTGAGACACTGAAAGGTAAACCTATGTAATACAGTAATTGCAAGGATTGTGAACAGGAGGGATGGGGTTGGAGGGCCACACCAGACACAAGGAGAGAGGGGACCATGTTACAGCAGAGAAAATCGGCCTCCAAGGAATGCAAGTAAGTAATGTGAGACCTGGTTAAGTTCACAGACGTTCGTTTCTGATCATGTACAACTGAGGGGGTATGATCTCACCAGAAGGGGAGGGCATATAGTCTGGCAGATGAAAGGTGATCATTTTGCAAATGGATGACTGACCCCTCCCTCACCGAGGTTTCCTGCTTTTATTACATCTACCCTTGAATGTGCTATTATAAGAAGACTCCAGTTTAACAGTTTTTTGTCTCTGACCAGGGGGTGACATACAGTGCCCATCAGGATGGAATGAAGGGCATTGCAGGAGCAGCAAAACTGCAAAAGAAAATCAACAAACCACAATCTAGAACTTCAGAGACTCTATATCAACCACCTAGAATTAGGCCAGACTAATCTCTCCCCATCCGGAAGGTCAGGGACATTTGCAGAAGAGGGGGTGGTAAGATTGTAAGAGCAAAAGGATGGGAGGAGCAATGATCTGAAGATTCTCCACACTAGTTAGGGCTGAAGCAATCATAATGGGACTTTGCATGCCCTGCGCAATGTCCAACACACTTTTGACCTCACAAAATCTAGCATCGGCTAAAGGCACCATGATCCTTGGAGGCAAGGGATTGACAGCCACAGTAGTGTTCCTATGCTTAAGGGGAACACGAGAAAGGATTCAGGGAAATGCCACTGGGTCCTTTTTACGTCATCGGAGAGGAGGACCAAGAGGAGAGTTAGGCATACACAATAAAGGACTCTCTGGGAATTGGGCGGGAGGGAGGCAAGGGAGCAGGGGGTTCAGGGGGAGCAGGAGGGGGGAAGGGAACTGGTCTACCTATTACTTTTGTATGAGTGGAAATAATAATAAAAATGTTAAAAAATTAAAAAAAAGTATATTCAAAGGTACATGTAATAAAAGTAGGAAACCGTAATGAGGGAGGGGTCAATCACCCATTTGCAAAATGGTTACTTTCTATCTGCCAGACTATATGCCCTCCCCTTCTTGTAAAATCATACCCTATCAGTTGCAAATGATCAGGAAGGAAAGTCTGTGAACTTAACCAGATGTCTCATTACTTACTTGCAGTCCTTGATGGTGGCCTATTTTCTCTGCTGTAGCATGGTCCCCTCTCTCCTTGTTTCTAATGGGGCCCTCCTTCCCCATCCCTCCTGTTTATAATCTTTGCAATTACTGTAGATATTACAGAGATTTATCCTTGAGTGTCTCTAAGTGGGTTTGGTACTAGGATACAACTATTAGGAAGTACATACGGCACTTAATTTTCTGTGTCTGGGATACCTCACTCAATATAATTGTTTTTAATTCCATCCATTTCCTGACAAATTCCATTAATTCATCATTTTTGATGGCTGAGTAGTACTCCATTGTATAGATGTACCACAGTTTGCTTATCCACTCGTCAACTGTTGGACATTTGGGTGATTCCATGACTTTGCTATTGTAAACAGTGCTGCTATGAACATGATTATCCTGGTGCTATCGAGGTGAATTTTTGCTGTATGGGGGGTTATTCCCAAAAGTAGAATAGCAAGGTCATATGGCATTTCAATCTTTAACTTTTTTAAGAATCGTCAGATGGCACATCAGAGTGGCTGTATGAGCCTGCATTCCCACCAGCAATGTAGAAGAGTTCCCCTCTCTCCACATCCTCTCTAGCATTTGGTGTTGTTTGTATTATGGATTTTTGCCATCCTGACCGGGGTGAGATGATATCTCAGGGAGGTGTTGATTTACATTTTCCTCATAGCTAAGAATGTGGAGCATTTTTTAAGATATTTGTTACACATTTTAATTTCATCCCTGGTAAAGTTTCTTTTAAGTTCCGAGGTCCATTTATTTATTTTTTATTTCCATTCATAGAAACATTGGTCCCTTCCCTCTCTCCAACCTTACACCCTCCCTCCCTCCCCATCCCTCACCCCCTCCCTTCCCATCCTCTAGTGCCTCCCCCTCCCCTCCCCAGAGCATCCATTAATGTGCATGCCAAACTCTCCTCTGGGTCTTCCTCTCCGATGAGGTGTAAAGACCCAGTGGCATTGCCCAGAACCATTTCCTGTGATCCCGTTAAGCATAGGAACACTACTGTGGCTGTCAATCCCTTGCCTCTAAGGATCCTAGTGCCTTTAGACTTTGTGGGGTCAATAGTGTGTTGGGCATTGCGCAGGGCATGCAAAGTCCAGTTATGATTGGTTTGGCCCTAACTTGTGTGGAGTATCTTGCATATCATTGGTCCTCCCATCCTCGTGCTGTTTCACTCTTACCGCCCCCTCTTCCGCAAATTTCCCTGAGCTTCTGAATGGGGAGAGATTAAACTGGCCTAGTTCCAGGTGGTTGATATAGAGTGTCTGATGTTCTGGATTATGGTTTGTTGATTCTTTTTTCAGTTTTACTGCTCCTGCAATGCCCTTCACTTCATCCTGATGGGTATTGGATGTCACCCCCTGGCCAAGGCCCATTTTATTTTATACATTTTGTTATTATTACCGCTCATACAAACTTAATAGGTAGACCAATTCCCTCCCTCCCTCCTCCTCCCCCCGAACCCCCTGCTCCCTCTCCCCTCCCTCCCCATCCCCCAGTGCCTCCCCCCCAATTCCCAGAGAGTCGAAGGCCCATTTAAAAAAAATTTATTATTATTATTATTTCTGCTCATACAAACTTAATAGGTAGGCCGGTTCCCTCCCTCCCTACTCCTCCTCCCGAACCCCTGCTCCCCCTCCCTTCACCCCTCCCCTCACTCCTCCTTCCCCATCCCCCAGTGCCTCCCGCCCCAATTCCCAGAGACTCCTTTAATGTGCATCCCTGACTCTCCTCTGGACCCAGTGGCATTTCCCTGAACCCTTTCCGGTGTTCCCCTTAAGCACAGGAACACTACTGTGGCTACCAATTCCTTGCCTCCAAGGATCTTGGTGCCTTTAGCAGATGCTAGACTTTGTGAGATCAATAGTGTGTTGGACATTGTGCAGGGCATGCAAAGTCCAATTATGATTGCTTCGGCCCTAACTTGTGTGGAGTATCTTGCAAATCATTGCTCCTCCCATCCTTGTGCTCTTACAATCTTACCTCCCCCTCTTCCGCAAATGTCCCTGAGCTTCAGGATGGGGAGAGATTAGTCTGGCCTGGTTCTAGGTGGTTGATATAGAGTCTCTGAAGTTCTGGATAGTGGTTTGTTGATTTTCTTTTGCAGTTTTGTTGCTCCTGCAATGCCCTTCACTCCATCCTGCTGGGCACTGTATGTCGCCCCCTGGCCAGAGACAAAAAGCTGTTAAACTGGAGTCTTATTATAAGAGCACATTCAAGGGTAGATGTAATAAAAGTTGGAAACCTCAGTGAGGGAGGGTTCAATCACTCATTTGCAAAATGGTTACTTTTTAATCTGCCAGATTATATGTCCTCCCCTTCTGGTTAGATCGTACCCCCCTTAGTTGTAAATGATCAGGAACGAACGTCTGTGAACTTAACCAGGTGTCACATTACTTACTTGCAGTCCTTGATGGAGGCAAGGCCCATTTTTTAATTGGGCCATTTGTTTCCTTGGTGTTTAATTTTCTAAGTTCTTTGTGTACTCTGGATAATAGAGCTCTATCAGATATGTAGTAGTGAAGATTTTCTCCCATTCTGTGGGTTGCCTTTGTGCTCCAGTTATAATCTCTTTTCTGAATAGAAGCTCTTTAATTTCATAAGATCCCATCTGTTGAGTGTTGGTTGTAGTGACTGTGTTATTGGATTTCCATTTAGGAGCTGTTGGCCTAGTCCAATCAACTCCAGGGAGTTCCCTACCCTTTCAACTAAGGTTTTTATAGTCTCTGGCCTTATATTGAGGTCTTTGATGATTTGGAATTAAGTCTTGTACATGGTGACTAATACGGGTCCAGTTTTAATCTTCAGCATGTGGACAACCAGTTTTGCCAGCACCCTTTGTTGAAGATGTTGTTTTTTTCATTGGAAAGATCAAAGATCAAATGGCTGTAATTGTGTGAGCTTATATCTGGGTCTTGAACCCTTTTCCATTGGTCTGTGTGTCTATTTTGGAACCAGTACCAGGCTGTTTTTATAACGATGGATTTATAGTATAGACTGAGGTTTGGTATGGTGATACCTCCAGCAGTGTTTTTGTTACCCAGGATTGTTACAAAACAAACTTCCCTGAATAATATTTAATATTTGAGACTTTGGTCTTCTTATTTTAATTTGATGATTATAGAAAAATTAGAACATAGCATTCAGTTACATTTAGCTCACCTTAGAATATTTCATCTGCCATAATTTATCATCTATCTATCTATCATCTATCTATCTATCTATCTATCTATCTATCTATCTATCTATCTATCTATCTATCTATCTATCTATCTATCTATCTATCTATCTATCATCTATCTATCTCTATCATGTAGCAATTATTTACCATCTAAATATAATCTATCTTTCTCCTAATTACCAATCAGTAATCAATCATCTCATTATGTAATATCAATGTACCACCAGGAGTGGACCTATAAAGTACAGTTTCAAATGAATTTGTTCTCATATTAGCTCAAGCTGATCAGTGGTCTTGATGTGGATAACACTTAGGTTGTATAAACCAAATTTATTTAATATATAATAATTATGGTGAAGTTTACATAAGGTCATCAAAAGACACTGCTTATAATAATGTGATGATGCAGCAACCATTTTAAGGAATGATTGCAATCTCAGAATATTAGCTTAGTAATACAAATTCATTCTTTACTTTTGTCTGACAATGTGATTAACATAAAATTTTAGGTATTAGCTTTCTCTACCAGGAATTTACAATCTTTTGATTCTGTGACATGAAGATAACATCTACACAATTCATACTTGAAAACCTTCTAGTTGACTTGCCAAGCAAATAATAAAGTCTCTTGTGTTTCAGATAATCTTATTATTTTGTGTTGGACTAAATTAACAACTATACTGGATTCTATGTGATCTGAAGTGAAAGAACTGGATATGCCTTGCTAGGACAATTAAGGAATTAAAATGCCATGTGTATAACTCAGAAGCATTTTGAAATTCACATGGATTAATTAGCTATATGTTCCTATTACTAAGTTGGTGGCAATTTGGATAGTTCATAAATTTCCTGTTATCTTCCCTAAGGAGAAGGTGGGGATAGAATAAATTAAGTGTGGCCACTTAGCTTTTATCTACTGATGAAGTTTGTTGTCAGTATCATCTGCCATACCCTGATGAGCATTGTATTGGTAATATGACTTTTATATCAAATATAAATGTAATAGCTCACTGATATTGGTAATATAAATAACTTTTAATTATGATAACATTCATGGTTTATATATTGTAATTTTGTATAATTAGGTCTCATTTTTTTCTATGTAACAGAAACTTGATAATTTCATGATGGGAAAAGCTTTCTGTCTCATATCCTTGACATTCAACATATTCAAAAATGGTAAGCCAAGAATAAGGAGAAAGTCTGAATTCAGGGAAATTTCCAAAAAGATGTTAATGCTAACTAGAAGGTCCTTTTGCTTATCCATATATATATATATATATATCCATACATATATATACATACATATATATATATATACATATATATGTATATATATATATATATACACACACACACACACACATATATAGTTACACACCACAACAAATAATCACACCAAGCTCACAGAGAGACTGCCTTTAGTAACAGCTCTTTGGAGTTTAATTCCAGAACTATAATGCCTTCCTGAGGAAGTGACATGGTAAAAGGTCATAAGTAGTACATATAGGCACAACATCTCTTATTTTTCTAATTGCATGACAATGTTTAAGACTCAGTTTTGTACTAGAAAGATAAATTAGTTAAGAAAAATGTAAATACCCTGTCTTTAAGAACAAAAATCTTCATTTTATGTATCAAGTCCATGAGTTTTACAGAATACATTTAAACAAGGAAATATAAAACATGAAGACAAATGGTTTATCAATTTCTTACGAAGACATGTTAATCATATTATTGAAGACAAACAGGACATTCTCATATATCAGAATGATAATGGCATGCTTTATAAATTCTGATTTTAAAGAGGAAAATTTGTGTGTGGAAAATTGAAGGCAGTGTACTAATTGTCAAAAGATGTTGCTTTCATAATAAAAGTGTCTATTCATGTATGTGGTTCTGCTTTCAAAAATGTTAATATAAATGGACATAGGGGAAAATGTAACAGCTGTGTAAGAATTTGAGCTTTTGAGAGCTTAAAAATTGATGTGACAAATTTTTTTTTACCTTGTGGGCATCACTCTTTAAATATTCACCAACTGCATAAAGATACACAACTATCTTATGATTACTATAAAAGATTTCTTTCTATGTGATATGTTTAAAAATATAGATTAAAAATGTTGCTTTCTCCAAAGTGTGTTTCAGGCATCTCTCTCCCCCTCTCCTTTTGAAACATCTTATTTAGTAATAAAGGATAGCCTCAGTTTCATATTCTTCTTAGCCATACAGAGAAGTTTTAAACAAATGTTTTGATAACCAAAATGTGTATTAGGGCGGGTATAATATCATTCATTATCAACAACACGCCAGTTGTTTTCCTAAATTGTTTTTGTCACAAAGCTCCTCACTTTATCTCCCTAACCTGAGTTATGATTTCTCACAGACATCACTTGCAGACAGAGAATATGGACGTCTACAATCTTACCACAGTGACTCAGTTCATGCTCACAGGTCTCTCTGACCTCCCTGCAGTGCGCTACCCTCTGTTTGTGGCCTTTGCCATCATCTATCAGATCACTTTGATGGGAAATGGGGCCATCCTCTTGGCCATCACGACGGAGAGAAAGCTTCAGACCCCCATGTATTACCTTCTGGCCAACCTGTCTATCTTAGACATTTTCTGTCCATCAGCTACTGTCCCCAAGATGCTCAAGAATCTCCTGAGTGAGGACCACAGCATTTCCTTTGTTGGCTGTGCTTTGCAGCTTTATTTTCTGGTGGCCCTGGCTGGGACTGAAGTCTTCCTGTTAGCTGTGATGGCTTATGATCGGTATGTGGCCATCTGCTTTCCCCTGCGTTACTCCCTCATCATGACTAAGGTTCGCTGTGTGCAGTTGGTGTCTGGGACCTGGACGACTGGATTCCTCAATTCCTTTATTCACACAGTGACCACCTTCAGTCTGTCCTTCTGCAAGTCCAATCAGGTTAACCAGTACTACTGTGACATCCCTCCAGTGGTGGCCCTGTCTTGCTCTTCCACCTATGTGGCTGAAATGCTTGTTTTTTTGGTGGGAGGTTTCTTGGGGATCAGTGCGTTCTTGATCACATTACTCTCTTATGTATACATCATCTCCACCATCCTGAGGATCCAGTCTGTGGAAGGGAAGCGTAAAGCCTTCTCCACATGTGCCTCCCATCTGCTGGTGGTCTGCTTGTTCTATGGAACCATTATGTTCACCTATCTCCGCACCTCTTCCAGTCAACGTTCTAGTTCCAGAGGTAGACTAATCTCCATGCTATATGGGGTTATAACTCCCATGTTAAACCCCATTATCTACAGTCTGAGAAACACAGAGGTCAAAGGAGCATTGAGGAGATTTTTGTGTGGTAGGATGTGTTCAACGAAAGCACAATGTTACAACAGAATTGAACAGAGCTCTCATTAAAAAATATGCAAAATATCTTTTTTTCTCAATTTGTGAAAACCCATCCATCACATATAGGATTTGATAACAAAAATAAATGTAAGTTTTTCTGAATATCCATATCTCTTTATACACTCTTTATAAACAATATGATATTGAATACACTTAGTAGCCCATGTTAAGTAGTCTTTTAATCTATTGTTGCTTTACCCATATCAATATTTGTGTATATATGCATGTCTGTAGTTATATTCCAAAAATCTATAATGTTTTCATGTTTCTAATCTACATTTAACATCAATTAATAGATGTTATTTAATAATTTTTCTAATTTGTTTTTCTAATTGTGAAATTATGAATATTTAAGAAATACAAGGTTGTGTTATAGTTTGTAAACTATATAATATTTAAATAACATTAATTAGCATTTTCTCTCTATTGAGGCTTATCATTTTCTGGAGATAAGTCTTTAAAATTTACCTACTCTGTATGAAAGACTTGCATAATATGTAACTAAGTTTTTATTTATCATGCTGTTGAAATAGATTTCATAGGCCAAAAAAATCCTAGTTGATAGCAACTGAGTGTCTTCCTTTTAGTCACTGGTTTTCCATTGTGTGCACATTCTTGGCCTCTAAAAACCAACATTTTTTTTCTCCTGATCCTTTGAATTCAGTAGCTTCAAATTATACCTATTAATTACAGCATGCAATGTTTATCTTCCTCTGCAATATTCATCTTTTGGTGCTTGTAATACTGAGTTTAATGGTATACAATTGTATTTGGTTTATCAGAAAAGATAAATATGCTTTTTAAAAAGACAGTACATATTCATGGTATATTGATGCCAATTAATATTTGCAGGTCAATTGATGAACACAGTCTGACTTCCTTGCTTGACTTACATGAACTATGAAGCTTTAAATATGAGTGAGCAGACATTTCTTTCCATACCGATTTAAAATTTTTTGAATAAATATTTAGAAGTGACTTTTTGGCTGCTATGATAGTATTATCTTTGGATTTTAAAAACTTTAAAACACCCTTAAATAACGAGCATCCAAATTCATTAACTATGTGCAAACATTTTCTTTCTGAACATCATTTTCTTTCTGAACATCTTAAGAGGAATTATGTTTCTCATTTTTATCTTCTTGACTTGGTAATCAATGTATATATATTTTGTTTTCAAAATTTACTGAGGGCAGTTATGAGTTAATAGTTAAGTATGGACTTAATTCACCTTCCCATAGAGATGAGTAATGCCACATATTTTTCATATGCCCATTGGTTATATGTAGGTATTATCTTTTTTGTTAAAATCCTTTCCTGTGCATTAGAGTTATGTGTCCTTCCTATAGGAATTTTTGGGTATTGTTCAGTTTTTGCATTACTTCCTTTTTGGATGTGTTTCTTGCAAATATTCCCATTTTCTGATCACTTTTGCTCTGCCTCCTGCTACCTCGAAATGTCTTGTGTTGATATTATCCCACTGTTGTTGCATTTATTTTTATTGCATTTATTACTTTTGTTGCATTTATTTAGGGTCAGATTTCTAAAATAATCAACCAGACAATGTCTTTGTTTTTTAATCTATTATTGCTTCCCCCAATTTTACTTTTACCTGACTTATGCTGCAGTTGTTAATTCACTCTCAGTTGCTCCTGTCCATTTACACTATTCCACACTTTAACATCTGGCTTTTTCGGGTACCATTTGTTATAGGAATGAATCAGTTGAGTCTGTGTGAGCAGGTTTATTCTCAATTCATTATTGTATTTCCTTGGTTGTTGATAGTAAGCTTATGAAAGTGCTGTGATATATACTATAATATATCACTGTGGCATAATTTGAAATGAAGTTCTATGATACATCAGATTTTTTTAATTAAAATTTTTGTATATGCAAACGAAATCATTTTATGTTCTTGGTCCTTTCCCCTTGCCTTCCACCCTCACTCTCTATTGTTTTCTCCTCCCTTCACAAAACCAGCCATGTCCATCTTGCCCTCATGTCCTTCTTTATGTGTTGACTACAGGCTCCCTTGGGGTCCGTGATCAGGCTTCTGTGATAGTATAAGTGGCCTTCAGTTGCAAACCAACGATGGTGGAAGATCGTGTTTGCTTCTCTGACACTGCCTCATGGATTCTCTGGGTGTAGTGTTATCTCCTGAGATCCTCACTGTGCATAGCAGAGTGATGGCTTTTTGGCTATTGCATAGATCTTATTGCTGTGAGCTCCTGGATGCAACAGCCATATCATGACTGGAGTGTTATGGCAGGCAGTGCACCTCCCTACCTATAGGCTCTTACAGTTTTACTGCCCCCTCTTCTATTATGTTCCCTGAGGCTTGGGTTGGGGAGAGATATTGATAAAATCAATATTACACTAATTTCAAAATCCAATAAAGACAAAAGAATAAACTATAGACTGATCTCATTGATGACACAGATGCAAAAATCCTTAACAAAATATGAGCAAACTGTATTCAAAGACATAGCAAAAAGATCATAGTTAGTGTACTTTAATTGATTGAGCTAGGTCTCTATTTTCTGAATAGGACCACAAATACACAAGAAATAAGATCAATGCTCAACAAGTAGGATTTCATACAATTATAAAACTTCTGTACAGCAAAGCATACTAATTGAGAAAAATGAAAACCCACAGAATGGGTGAAAATCTTTGCTAATCACATATCAAATAAAGGTCTATTATTTAGAGTACCCAAAAACCTCCAAAAATTAGAACAAGGAAGCAAACATCTCAATTATAAAATGGGTTTTATATATAAGAAGAAACTTCCTACAGGACAAAATTAAAATGTCTAAAAATGTCCTTTTATCAATATCTTTTGTTTTTTAATGTTGCACATATGAATATAGCGATTTTATATTTTTACCCCTTAGTCCTCTCAAACCTAATCCTCCTTTTTTCTCTTCTCCCCTGTCAGACTCCTCCATTTTCAAATCATTTTACTTGTGCTGCCCATTGTGTTTCATCTGGTTTGACCTTGACGACATATGGCTGACATGATTCACACTCCAGCAGGTGTCACAGGTCAGTGGGTATACCATTGAGAAAGCATCCTCCTTTTCTTTCCTATCAGCATCAGTTCTTATCAGTCTCTCAGACAGGTGTGGAGCTTCTTGATATTGTTCCCTTTCTACTGTGAGATGTTGCTAGGGCAGTTTCTGTGCAGTTCTTGTGCTTCTGTGCCTTGGGGTGGGGGATCACTGAGCTGTCTTGTTCAGGGTCAAGCAGTTCACAGTTATTTACTTTAAACAATTTTTCCAGTTGTGATTTGGTGTGATAAATGCCTTTTGATATAGAAGGGAGCCTCTATATTGACTGTGAGTGATTATCCAATTCATGGGTTTAAAAATAGCAGTTGTTTACGAAGTAGTTTGATATAGTACCTTCATAAACACAGCTTGCCCTTCACCTAGGGCCTGTGTCCTCTTCTTTTATAGCTTCTTGTTCTAGTTTACTGTACCAAGAATGTGATCATTGCTGGCAAGTGGAGCTTAAATCTGTTCAGAAGACTGTTGGATGCCTTTTTGCCAGTCATGCCACTATTACACTGGTGATTGCCTCTTGCCAAGGTTACTGTCATTGCAGCTTGTAGTTTTCATAGACTGATACGACTCTTTATTGCTTTTCTTTCCCAGTAGCTTGCATAGTACTTTTTGGTACTATGAAAGCTGTCCAGCAACTAGTAAACTTCCAAAAAATTCCAGCTGGCATTTTTGCCTGTGTCTTGTGATCCAAGTACATCTTCAAATCTTCAGTAATCTTACTGTCTGTTTCTGGATGATAACAAAAGACAATGGCAAAAGTTTATATTATTTGGCAGGACCTTTGAGGCCTCACTATCAGTTATTTTTATTTTTTAGGTTAGCATATGAAGATAGAAATAGAAATGCAAAAGTTCTACAGAACTGTGAACATTAAAATTGACATGGTAATTGGGCTATTTATTTGCTTGGTGTTTAGCTTTTCAAGTTCTTTGTGCACTCAGGATAATAGAGCTCTATCAGATATGTGGTTGATATGTGGTTAGGGAAGATTCTCTTCAATTCTATAGGTTTCCTTTTTCCTCAGCTTACAATCTCTTTATCTGAGCAGAAGCTCTTTAATTTCATAAGATCCCATCTGTTGAGTGCCTGTGCTATTGGATTTCTGTTTAGGAACTGTTGGCTAGCCCAATCAGCTTGAGGGAGTTCCCTACCCTTTCAACTAGGGTTTTTATAGTCTCTGGCCTAATATCAAGGTTCTTGATTCATTTGGAGTTTATTTTTGTGCATGGTGACAGGTACTGGTCCAGTTTTAATTTTCTGTGTGTGGATATCCAGTTTTGCCAGCACCATTTGTTGAAGATGCAGTTCCTTTTCCATTGGATTTTTGGGGCCCCTTTGTCAAAGATCAAATATCTGTAATTGTGTGGACTTATATCTGGGTCTTCAACCCTTATCCATTGATATACCCATCTATTTTGGAGCCAGTAGCAAGCTATTTTTATTACTATAGAATATGTAGTATAGATTAAAGTTGGGTATGGTGATACCTCCAGCAGTGTTTTGTTACTCAGGATTGTTTTTGCTCTCTTGGGCCTTTTGTGCATTCATATGAATTTTGAGATTGTTTGGTCAATTTCTTTAAAGAATTGCTTTGGGATTTTGATTGATATAGCATTGAATCTGTATAAGGCTTTTGGTAGGATGGTTATTTTTTTCTTCCACATTTTATTTTTTTCCCAATCATAAAAGTTCAATAGGTACCCCTGTCCTCTCCCTCCCATCGCCCCTCCTCAGTCCCTCTTTGCACTCTATCCCCTTTTCTCATTCACCCCTTCCCTCCTTCCCTTTCTCCCAGTGCCTCCCCCTTCCTCCCTCCCATCCCCTGGAGCATCCTTTTGTGTGAATGCCAAACCTCCCTCTGAGTCCTCCACTCTAGTGAGGGATAAGAACTCAGTGGCATAACCTGGAACCCTTTCTAGGGCTCCCTGTGAGTATGGGAACTCTATTATGACTGTTAATCCCTTGCCTCTAAGTATCCTAGTGCCCAGAGTCTTCTCCCCTGTGGTCCTTGCTAGACTTTGGAAGGTCGTTGAAGTGTCAGCCATTGTGCAGGTCAGGCACTGCAGCCCTAATTTGTGTGGAATATCTTGCATATCATTGGCCCTCTCCATCTTTAGGTTCTTAAAATCTTGACGCCCCCTCTTCCGTAAGGTTCCTTGAGCTTTGGGATGGGGAGATATTTGGCAGGTCTGGTTCCAGGTGATTAATGTAGGGTCTTTGGTCTCTGAATTTTGATTCGTTGTTGCTTTCAGTTTTGCTTTTCTTGCACTGCACTTGGCTGCATCTGGATTGACATCAAAAGTCACCTCCTAATCAAAGATAAAAGACTTGTCTAAATACACCTAGTTAAGTTCACAATTCGTTCCTAATCATTTACAACTAAGGGGGTATGAACTCACCAGAAGGGGAGGGCATATAGTCCGGCAGATTAAAAAGTAACCATTTTGCAAATGGGTGATTGACCCCTCCCATTGCCAAATGCCATATGACCCTGCGATTCCACTTTTGGGTATAAGTATTACATCTACCCTTGAATGTGCTCTTATAATAAGACTCCAGTTTAACAGCTTTCTGTCTCTGGCCAGGGGGTGACATACAGTGCCCATCACGATGGAGTGAAGGGCATTGCAGGAGCAACAAAACTGCAAAAGAAAATCAACGAACCACTATCCAGAACTTCAGAGACTCTATATCAACCACCTAGAACTAGGCCAGACTAATCTCTCCCTATCCTGAAGCTCAGGGACATTTGCGGAAGAAGGGGCAGTAAGAGTGTAAGAGCAAAAGGATGGGAGGAGCAATGATTTTGCAAGATACTCCACACAAGTTAGGGCTGAAGCAATCATAATTGGACATTGCATGCCCGGAACAATGTACAACACACTATCGACTTCACAAAGTCTAGCATGTGCTAAAGGCACCAAGATCCTTGGAGGCAAGGGATTGACAGCCACAGTAGTGTTCCTGTGCTTAAGGGGAACACAGGAAAGGGTTCAGGGAAATGCCACTGGGTCCTTGTACGTCATCGGAGAGGAGGGCCCAGAGGAGAGTCAGGCATGCACAAGAAAGGACTCTGGGAATTGGGGCGGGACGCACGGGGGGATGAGGCCGGAGGGGTGAGGGGAGGGAGAGCAGGGGGTTCGGGGGGAGGAGGAGGGAGGGAGGGAACTGGTGTACCTATTAAGTTTGTATGAGCTGAAATAATAATAAAAATGTATTAAAATAAAAAAAGACTTGTCTAAATAAAGATCATACTATAAGAGGAGACTCAAAGTTAGATGGAAGAATAGGAGTAGGACACAACAGGTGAACGTGTTGTGCTTGTGTAATTGTAGTTAATTTTTGCTTTATGGGGGATTATTCCCAGAAATGGTATAGCAGGGTCATATGGCATTTCAATCTTTAACTTTTTAAAAAATCACCAGGTTTATCTCCAGAGTGGTTGTATGAGCCTGCATTCCCACCAGCTATATAGGAGAGTTCTCTTCTCTCCACATCTTCTCCAGCATTTGGTGTTTGTATTGTGGATTTTTGCCATCCTGACTGGGGTGAGATGAAATCTCAGGGAGGTTTTAATTTGCATTTGCCTGATGGCTAAGGATGTGAAGCATTTTTTTTATTATTATTTATTCAACTGTGAGCATGTGCGTGTGTGTGTGTGTGTGTGTGTCTGTGTGTGTGTGTGTCTGTGTATGTGTAGAACCACGGACGAATTCGCGAACCACCATGGACGCCTCCACCTCCTTCTGCCCCGGGATTCACAGGCTCCGCCCTACCAGGACCAAAAGCGCAGGCTGCCCCCGCTTCTGCCTGGCGTCTATACGTGGGATCTGGGATCTGAACTCAGGACCTTCCACCTGCAAGGCGGAGGCTTAACCCCTGAGCCACCTCTCCAGCCCTGGATGTGAAGCATTTTTAAAAGATATTTGTTAGACATTTCCTCCCTGGAAAAGTTTTTTTGTATTCCCAGACCCATTTTAAAAATGTTTATTTATTTTTCCACAATCATACAAGCTTAATAGGTACCACTGTCCCTTCCCTCCCTCTACCCCTCCCCAGTCCCCATTGCACCCTCCCCACTTTTCCTCTTCCTTTCACCCCTTCCTCTCCTTCTGCTGCCAGTGTCTCCCTCTTCCCCTCTCCCATTTCCTGGAGAATCCTTTTGTGTGAATGCCAACCTTCCCTCTGAACCCTCCACTCTAATGAGGTGTAAGGACTCATTGGCATTTCTCAGAGCCTTTTCTTAGGCTCCCCTTTAGTATGGGAACACTATTATGACTGTTAATCCCTTAGCCTGTGATCCATGTTGGTCCCTGGGTGTGTGTGTGGGGGGTCGTTGACGTATCAGTCATTGAGCAGGTCATGCAAAGTCTGATTATGGCTACTATGGCCCTAACTTGTGTGGAGTATCTTGCATATCATTGCATATCCTCCCCATCTTTAGGCTCTTACAATCTTGCTGCCCCCTCTTCCGCAAGTTTCCCTGAGCTTTAGGATGAGGAGAGATTTGGCTGGTCTAGTTCCAGGAGATTAATGTAGAGTCTCTGGTGTTCTGAATAATGGTTTGTTGTTTCCAGTTTTGCTGTTCCTGCACTGCCCTTGGCTCCATCCTGATTGGTATTAGAGGTCTCCCAGGCCCATTTTTTAATTGGGCCATTTATCTCCTTGGTGTTTAATTTTCTAAGTTCTTTGTGCACTCTGGATAATATAGCTCTAACAGACATGTAGTTAGTGAAGATTTTCTCCCATTGCCTTTTTCCTCAGTTTACTATCTCTTTATCTAGATAGAAGCTCTTTAATTTCATAAGATCCCATTTGTTGAGTGTTGGTTTTAATGACTCTGCTATTGGATTTCTGTTTAGGAACTGTTGGCTAACCCAATCACCTCGAAGGAGTTCCCTACCCTTTCAACTAAGGTTTTTATGGTCTTTGGCCTTATATTGAGGTCCTTGATCCATTTGGAATTATATTCATCCATTCTTGTACTTGGTGACAAGTAGGGGTCCAGTTTTAATCTTCTGCATGTGTGCATCCAGTTTTGCCAGCACCATTTGTTGAAGATGCTGTTCTTTTTCCATTGGATTTTTTTGGGCCCTTTGTCAAAGATGAAATGGCTGCAATTGTGTGGGCTTATAACTGGGTCTTCAATCCTTATTCATTGATCTACATGTCTATTTTGGAGCCAATAGCAAGCTGGCTTGCTATGGATTTTTATTATTATGGATTTGTAGTATAGATCAAATTTTGGTATGGTTGACACCTCCAGCAGTGTTTTTGTTACTCAAGATTGTTTTTGCTATCCTGGGTCTTTTTTGTGCATTCATATGAACTTTGAGATTGTTTGGTCAATTTCTTTAAAGAACTGCTTTGGGATTTTGATTGTTATAGCATTGAATTGGTCTATTGCTTTTGGTAGGATGGTCATTTTTGTGATATTGATTCTGCCAATCCAAGAGCATGGGAGTTCTTTCCACCTTCTGGTGTCTTTCGTAATTTCTTTCTTTAGCATTTTAAGGTTTTAATTATAAAGGTCTCTCACTTCCTTGGTTAGGTTTATACCAAGGCATTTCATTTTTTTAGGGTCTATAGTAAATGGGATTGTTTTTCTTAGGAATTTTTCACTTTTTTCATTCTTGGCATAGAGGAAGGCCACTGATTTTTGTATGTTTATTTTTTAACCTGCTACTGCTGAACTTCTGTATTGTTCCAGGAGTTTCTTGGTATAGTTTAGTCTCACTCAGGTATAAGATCATATAATCTGCAAATAGAGATATCTTGATTTTTTTCCTTTCTGATTTGAATCCCTTTTATCGCCCTCTCTTGTCTTATGGCTCTAGCTAAGACTTTAAGTACAATCTTGAATAGAAGTGATGAGAGTGGACAGCCTTGTCTAGTTCCTGGTTGAAGCATGAATGCTTCAAGGTTTTCTCCATTGAATATAAACCTTGCTGTTAGCTTGTTGTATACAGCTTTTATTATATTGATAAAGTTTCCTTCCATTCCATCTGTCTCTGGGGTTTTGATCATAAAAGGATATTGGATCTTGTCAAAAGCTTTTTCTGAATCTATCAAGGGTATCCTGTGGTCTTGGACTTTGGATTGATTTATATGATGGATTACGTTTATTGATTTGCCTATGTTGAACCAACCTTATGTGTCTACTTGATCACATTGAATGATCTTTTTGATATGTTTTTGAATCTGATTTGCTAAGATTTTGTTGGGAATCTTTGCATCTGTGTTCATCAAAGAGATTGGTCTATAGTTTTCTTTTTTAAGTGTATGTTTATTAGGTTTTGGGGTTAGTATGATATTAGGTTCATAGAAAGAATTTTGTGGTGTTCCTTCCTTTGCAATTTGATGGAACAGTTTAAGGTGTTATTCTATAAATGTCTGGTAGAATTCTGTGCTGTATCCATATGGTTCTGGACATTTTTTTGGTGGGAAGATTAGAGATTACCTTATCAATTTCTTCATTTGTTATAGGACTATTTAAATACTTCACAACTTCCTGATTCAATTCAGGTAAGTTGTGCTTACTCAGAAATGCATCCATCTATTTCAGGTTATCAAATTTCATGGAGTATAAGTTTTTGAAATACCACCTTAAAATTATCTGAATTTCTTGGTTATAAGTTGTAATAACTCCATTTTATTTCTAATTTTGTTAATTTGGGTTTTTCTCTCTCTTGATTTTGGTTAATTTAGCGAGGTACATAGCAATCTTGTTGATTTTTTTCAAAGAACCAGCTTTTCCTCTGGTTGATTCTTTGTATTGTTTTCCTTATCTCAATTTTGGATATTTCTCCCCTGATTTTGCTAATATCCTCTCTTTGACTGCTTTTGTGATTGGATTGATGTTGTCTCTTTAAAGCTTTAAGTTACATTGTTAAGTTACTTACTTGTGATGTTTCCATTTTTTGATATAGGCATTGAGAGCTAAAAACTTACCTCTTAGGACAGCTTTCATTGTTTGATTTTGTTATGTTTGTTTTCATTATTGTTTGCTTCTAGGAAATCTTGAATTTCCTTTCTGGTTTCTTTCTGATCCCATTTCTCATTCAGCATCATAGTATTTAATTTCCAAAACTTAGTGCATTTCTGCTATTTGTTGTGTTGTGGATGTTAAGCTTTAGACCATGGTGTTCTGATAGAGCACAGGCTGTAATTTCAACTTTCCTATATATGTGGAGATTCTTCTTGTGGCCCAATATGTGGTCGATTTTGGAGAAAGTTCCATGGGCTGCTGAAAAGAAAGTGTATTCCTTGGTGCTTGGATGGAAGGTTTGATAGTGATCTGTTAGGTCCATTTCATTAAGGGTTTGGTTTGGTTCCAATGTGTCTTTGTTGAGTTTTTAGCCTGTTGAGGGTGGGGTATTGAAATACCAAACTATTATCATTTGATTTCTTGTTTTAGATGTTGTAGTGTTTGCTTGATGAATGTAGAGGAGCCCATATTGTATGCATATATGTTCATCATTGTGAAGTCTTCCTGGAGAATTATTTCTATGAGTAAGATATATCATCTTTCTGTATCTCTTATGATTTTCTTTGGTTTAAAGTCCATTTTGTCAGATACCATAATTGCTACTCCTGCTTGTTTCCTTGTTCCATGAGTTTGAAAAACTTTTGTTGACCAAATCCTCAGAGTGTTTTGATAGCAGTATCTAATATACTGTAATGCATATGTTAGTCCATTAATCCCAAATCTTAGTTTGTTGCTTTATTCTTTTAGTACTTCTATTATGAGAGAATAGAAGATATTTAGTCATTCTTTTTTTCTCCCACATTTTAATTTTTTCCTAATTATACAAGCTCAATAGTTACCCCTATCCTTTCCCTCCCTTATCCCCTTCCCAGTTACCCCACCTTGCACTCTAGAAGAATTTTCGACCAGCCTTTTACTTTTATATTGAAATTTGTGTATCAAGTAACATATATAAATATAAGCTATTATAATTATCTACATAATAATACATATAATACACAAACTATACCATAAGTTAGTTTACTGTTGAAAAGGTACATAAAATATGAGCATTAAGATAAGATAATACAGAATGAAACTAGTGCCTAAGGGAGATGAGACAAAATTTATCACCAGCTCTCTTCAAATTTACAAATTGGAAGAGTCTAAGCAACATTGAACAACCATAAATCATTATAAAGGAGATTAATTTTCAAGGTCTTTTCAGTGATCAGGGGACTTCATTCAGATAAGGAATAGAGGATGGATGTGTTATGAACAGTCGTGTGTTCAGAGAGGCATTAAACAGCATTTCTAAGAGCTAACATCTGTGTCAAGGCAGGAGAACGTGCTCCTCATCAGCACCACTCCAGTTGTTTTCCATTTCTTGTCATGAAGTTCCATGGTCTGTAACCTGGGTTTGTTGATTTTATTTCCTACAGACTCTTGTGGACAGAGGAGATGGATGTCTACAATCTTTCCACAGTGACTCAGTTCATGCTCATAGGATTCTCCCATCTCTCTGAGGTGTGCTACCCTCTCTTCGTGGCCTTTGCCATCATCTATCAGATCACTTTGGTGGGAAATGGGGCCATCCTCTTGGCCATCATGACGGAGAGAAAGCTTCAGACCCCCATGTATTACCTTCTGGCCAACCTGTCCATCTTAGACATTTTCTGTCCATCAGCTACTGTCCCCAAGATGCTCAAGAATCTCCTGAGTGAGGACCACAGCATTTCCTTTGTTGGCTGTGCTTTGCAGCTTTATTTCCTGGTGGCCCTGGCTGGGACCGAAGTCTTGCTGCTGGCTGTGATGGCTTATGACCGGTATGTGGCCATCTGCTTCCCCCTGCGTTACTCCCTCATCATGACCACGGTTCGCTGTGTGCAGTTGGTGTCTGGGACCTGGACAACTGGCATTCCTCAATTCCTTCATTCACACAATGGCCACCTTCAGTCTGTCCTTCTGCAAGTCCAATCAGGTTAACCAGTACTACTGTGACATCCCTCCAGTGGTGGCCCTGTCTTGTTCTTCCACTTTTGTGGTTGAAATGCTTGTTTTTCTGGTGGGAGGTTCCTTAAGTATCATTGCTTTACTGATCACATTGCTCTCTTATATATACATCATCTCCACCATCCTGAAGATCCAGTCTGTTGAAGGGAAGCGCAAAGCCTTCTCCACATGTGCCTCCCATCTGGTCGTGGTCTGCTTGTTTTATGGAACCATCCTGTTCACCTACCTACGCACCTCTTCAGGTCAGCGTTCTAATTCCAGAGGTAGACTAATCTCCATGCTATATGGGGTTATAACTCCCATGTTAAACCCCATCATCTATAGTCTGAGAAACACAGAAGTCAAAGGAGCACTGCGGAGGTTGTTGTATGGTAGGCTGTGTTCAAAGAAAGCACAATGTTATAACAGAATTGAACAATGCTCTTATTAGTAAACATGCAAAATAAAAAAACTTTCTCTCAATATGTACAAATACATCACATAAAGGATTTGATCATGTGCATAAATGTAAGTTTTTCTGAATATCCATATTTCTTTATACACTGTGAATTTTAATTTAGAATTGAAAAACAATATAATATTAAGTGCACTTAGTTCTTAAGTAGTCTTGTATGTATTGCTTCTTTTACTGATATCAATATTTATGTCTATATGCGTGTCTGTACTTATATTCCAAAAATCTGTAATGCTTTCATGTTTCTAATCTACATTTAGCATAAATTAATAGATGTTTATTTAATAATTTTTCTAATTTGATTTTTAATTGTGAAATTATATTTATTTAAGGAATACAAAGCTGTGTCATGGTTTATAAACTACATGACATTTAAATCACATTAACTAGCATGTTTTCCCCATTAAACATCTATTGTTTTTTGGTGATAAATCTTTAAAATTTACCTATTCTGTATGAAAGAGTTGCATAATATACAATTATTTTTTTTTGCTCATGCTATTGATATAGACAGCAAAGGTCAATTGAAGGTCTGTGTTCTTAGTTACTGGATCTTTATTGTGCCCACATTTTTGGCCTCTGAAAACAAACATTTTTTTTTTCTCCTGATCCTTTGAATTTAGTAGCTTCAAATAATACCTAATTATAGTAGGTAATGTTTATTTTCATCTTCGATATTTATCTTTTGGTGTCTGTAAGAGTGAGCTTAATGTTATGCAGTTATAATTAGTTTATCAGAAATGATAAGTATGCCTTTTTAAAAAGATAATACATATGCATGGTATATTGATGCCAATTAATATTTACAGGTTGTCTGATGAACACAGTCTGACTTCCTTGCTTGACTTACATTAATTATGAGGCTTTAAATATGAGTAAGCAGACATTTATTCCCATATTGATTTAAAATTTTTTGAGTAAAACTGAAAACAACAAACCATAATTCAGAACACCAGACACCCTACATTAATCATCTGAAACCAGACCAGCCAAATCTTTCCCCATCCTAAAGCTCAAGGAAACTTGGGAAAGAGGGGGCAGCAAGATTGTAAGAGCCTAAAGATGGGGAGGACCAATGATATGCAAGATACTCCACACAAGTTAGGGCTGCAGCAGCCATAATCAGACTTTGCATGACCTGTGCAATGACTGACATGTCAATGATCCCCCAAAGTCTAACATGGATCACAGGCACTAGGATTCTTAGAGGCAAGGGATTGACAGTCATAATAATGTTCCCATACTAAAAGGAAGTCTAAGAAAGGGCTCTGGGCAATGTCACTGTGTCCTTACACCTCACCAGAATGGAGGACTCTGAGAGAAGTTTGGCATTCACACAAAAAGATGCTCAAGGGAATGGAGAGGAGGAAGGGGGAGGCACTGGGAGAAGGAGGGAAGGGGGTTAAAAGAAGGGGAAAAAGGGGTAGAGTACAAGGGGGGACTGGGGAGGGGTGGAGGAAGGAAACCGGGTTACCTATTAAGCTTGTATGATTGGGAAAAAAATACATGTAATAAAATTTTTTTGAGTAAATGTTTAGAAGTAACTTTTTGACTCCTATGGTAGTTTTTTTTGATTTAAAAAAATTTAAAATACCATTGAATAATGAGCATTCATATCTATTAACTATTTGCAAACATTTAATTTCTAAACATTCTCAAGAGGAATTATGTTTCATTTTTATTTTTTGACTTGATAATCTGTGTATATACTCTTTTTGAAATTTTTTAACAGTTGTGAGTTTATAGCCATTTATGGATTTAATTTACCTTCCCATACAGAGGAGTAATGTCATTGCACATTGATCATATATATGTATTATCTTTTTTTTCTAGAGGTATGATTTTATTATTTTCAAGGGCCAAAAATTTACCCAAATTAATGATTAACTTACCAATTTTAATCCAAAAATTCAACTAACAGAGCCAAACATCCCCAAACATTACTCGAACATTTTTGAGTAGCTGTTTACCCTACTCTGTCGGTTTGTCAGAAAACCTTTGTTTTTTCATACATTGCATGACATATTCACATACCATTCAATCACACATTCGTAAGGCCAAACTGTCAGAGCAGTGATGGTCATTCCTTCACCATAAAAGGGAAATGCCATAGTCTTTATTTATAGACTTTAATAGAAGGCAAGAAGGCAGATTTTTGGGGAAACCAAGAGGACTTAATCTCTGACTTCTTTACGAGTGTGATAAGGTATTCCTTAGGTAAGTAGTCTGACCTCTAGTCATAGTTTCCCCAGTAACATTTCCTTTTTTTATTTATTCCCACTCATACAAACTTAACTGGTCCCCTCTCTCCCTCCACCCCTCCCTGTACCCTTTTGCTCCCTACCCCCTTTCATGCACCAAATTCATCTAATTCATCAAATTCATCTAATAATACTACAAGTGATAAAAAACTAATGAACCCAAAGACAATGATAGTAGGTTATATCAATAATCCACCCACTGAACAGCTCAAGAGGTAAAAAAACTAAGTAGGGACATATTGGACTTCAAAACACTGAAGAATACATATTCTTGTCAGCAGCCCATGGGACTTTCTCAAAAACAGACTATATACTAGGACATAAAAGAAGCCTTTGTGAAAACAAGGAAATTGAAATCCATATCCTGTATACTATCTGACCACTATGGAATAAAGCCAGAAATATACAACAAGTAAACAGGAAAAACCACACAAACTCATGGAAGCTAAATAACACGTTTAAAAATATTTTATTTATTTATGTATTTATTTATGGTGTGTGTGTGTGTATGTGTGTATGTGTTTTGTGTGTGTGTGTGTGTGTGTGTGTGTGTGTGTGTGTGTGTGTATCAGAGGGCACTCTATGTCCCTGTGGAGGACCAAGGTGACTTCCGGAATCATCCAGGATTGCTTCTACCTCCTTCTTGCCACCACTGTTTCTGCCTGGCATTTTTATATGGGGCCTGGGATCCAAACTCAGGACCTTCTGCTTGTGAGACAGAATCTTAACCCCTGAGACATCTCTCCAGCCCTAAATAACACATTTTTGAACAAGGAATGAGTCAAGAAAGAAATAAAACAGGAAATTTAAAAAAATCCCTTGAGTCCACTGTGAAATGAAGATTCTACCTACAAAAATCTATGGGAGACATTAAAAGTAGTCTTAAGAGGAAAGTTTATGGTGCTAAATGGCTATATAAAAATAGAAAAACCACAAATAAATAATTAATGTTACACCTGAAAGCCTTAGAAAAAAGAAGAACAAATCAATCCTAAAAACAGTACATGGGAAGAAATATCCAAGAGTTGGGAAGAAATCAATGAAGTACAACTGAAAAAGACAATACAAAAATTAATGAAATGAAGAGCTATTTTTTAAAAAAAAAGGTAAAAAAGATTGATAAACCGTTAACCACAATAATCAAAAGAAAACAGAGAGGATATCCAAATCAATAAAATTAGAAATTAAAAGGGGGAAATCACGATATTAGAGAAATTCAGAGAATCATAAAGGCACATTTCAAAAATCTATACTCGGTAAAATGTGGGAGAAAAAAAAATCTATACTCCAATAAGGTGGGTTATCTAAAAGAAATGAATGAATTAATAAATAAATGGCTTACCAAAACTTATCAAGATGAGATACACAATTAAATCAGACCAGTAACAAATGTGCAATCAAAACTGTCATTGCAAATTTCCCAGAACCAGATAGATTCAGTGCAGAATTCTATCAGACTTTTATAGAAAAACTAACACCACTTCTCTTCAAATTAATTCATGAAAAAAAGGAATGTTCCAAAACTTTTTCTATGAGGTCAGTATTATTTTAAAAACAAAGATGATAGATCTAAAAAAGAATTATATGCCAATCTCACTAATGAATACAGATGCAAAAATCCTCAATAAAATACTTGTGAACTGAATTCAAAAGCATATCTAAAGAACGTATGCCATGCTTAAGTTGGGATCATTCTGGAAATGTAAAGATGGATTAATATTTGTAAATCAAGAAACTGTAATTCATATTAATAGACTTAAAGACAAAAACCTTATGATCCTCTTCACAGATGTAGAAAAGGTTTTTGAAAAAATTCAACATCCTTTCATGATAAAAGTTCTGGAGAAAAGAAGAACGCAGGGAATATACTTCGAAGGCTATATACATAGATCCTAAGGCAAACATCATTCTAAATGAGGAAAACATGAAACATTCCTACTTAGATCAGGAACGACACAAAGCTACACACTTTCACCACTTCTGTTCAATATTTCACTTGAGGTCCTAAATAGCACAATGAAGCAAGAGAGGGAGCTAAAGAGAGTACAAGCAGGAAAGGAAGACGTTAGGGTGTGTTTCTTTACAGAGAATATGATTCTATACTTGAAAGATCTTTATGGCTCCATGAAGAAATCACTTGAATTATCAAACAGATTCAGTAATTTCCAGGCTACAAAGCTACCATACAAAAATCAGTAGCTGCCTCCTGCCCCAGACCTAGACCAGGACGGACTCCCTGCTCCTCAGAGAAGGCCCTAGAGCATGCCCGAGGCCCCGGCAAGGGATTAACAGTCATAATAGTGTTCCCATACTAATGGGGGGCCAAGAAAGGATTCTAGGCTATGCTGTTGAGTTCTTACACCTCACTAGAGTGGAGGACTCAGAGGGAAGTTTGGCATTCACATAAAAGGATGCGCAAGGGGATGGGAGAGGGAAGGGAGAGGACATTGGGAGAAGGGGAGGAAGGGGGATGAAAGGAAGGGGAAAAGGGGGGAGGATGTACGGAGAACTGGGGAAGGTGGAGAGAAGGAGAGGACCGAGGTACCTATTGAGCTTGTATGATTGGGGAAAAAAATAACGAACGAACGAACGAAGGAAAGAACGAACGAACGAACTAACCAACCAACCAACCAACTAACTAACTAACTAACTAACTAACTAACTAACTAACTAACTAACTAAAACTGACGATAGACATTCTCATCACTTAGCAGTTTCTACTGTCAGTGTAGATCATAAGTTCATTTCAAGTATGTAGTGTTAAAATTTACCAGAAAATCATTAGTTATGATTTTGATTATATTATGATTCTGTGACTCAGTCCTTCCTGCATTTGTAGTTTTCTTATTTTTAACAGAAGGAAATTTAATAAAGATAAGTGGATGTGTATAAATATTCTAGAGAACCAGACTGTAGACTTCCACAGATGAATCCCAATACAAAGCTACAATCCAGCTCATAGGGCTAAGAGCTCAGTAGAATGGTGGACCACAGTTTGGAAAGTGGAAAACCAAGAGGTATCACTGAATTTCTGACTTCAAGAACATAGTACATAGAAGGGATCCAGGGGTTACAGCTTTCGGAGTAATTGTTTCTTGACATCCAGCAACTGACTATTGGATGCTACGGAAGAAATGCAGAGACCCAACTCTAAAGCAAAATCAACATCTCTATCACAGTTGCTCAGAGAGTTCATTAAGTAAATCAAAATGAAATGAAACCCTGATGTAAGACCAGGCTTATTTGGGGAGGGGGATAAAAAAATGATCAACCAAAAAAAATTAGTAGCCTTCCTATGTACCAGAGACAGAGCCTCAAAAATAAAGTACTTCAGGGTAAACTTAACCAAGGAGTGAAAGACCTGCATAACGAAAAGTACAAGACACCATTGGAATGAATTAAAGAAGTTATTACACAGTGAAAAGATCTTCAATGGTCATGGATTGATAGGATTAAATATTGTACATATTGCCATGACACCAAAACCAATATACAGATTCATGAAATCCCAATTATAATCCTAACTCAATGCTTCCCAGAGTGAAAAATAACTCACAATTTCTTTTTTTTTTTAACATTTTTTATTATTATTTCCGCTCATACAAACTTAACAGGTAGACCAGTTCCCTCCCCCCTCCTCCTCTGCCCGAACCCCCTACTCCCCCTCCCTCCCTCCCCATCTCCCAGTGCCTCCCCCCCAATTCCCAGAGAGTCCTTTATTGTGTATGCCTAACTCTCCTCTTGGTCCTCCTTTCTGATGACATAAAAGGACCCAGTGGCATTTCCCTGAACCCTTTCTCGTGTTCGCCTTAAGCATAGGAACACTTCTGTGGCCATCAATCCCTTGCCTCCAAGGATCTTGGTGCCTTTAGTCGATGTTAGACTTTGTGAGGTCAATAGTGTGACGGACATGGCGCAGGGCATAGCAAAGTCCTGTTATGATTGCTTCAGCCTTATCTAGTGTGGAGACTCTTCAAATCATTGCTCCCCCTATCCTTTTGCTCTTACAATCTTACTGCCCCCTCTTCCGCAGATGTCCCTGAGTTTCAGGATGGGGGGAGATTAGGCTGGCTTAGTTCTATGTGGATGATATAGAGTCTCTGAAGTTCTGGATTGTGGTTTGTTGATTTTCTTTTGCAGTTTTGCTGCTCCTGCAATGCCCTTCACTCCATTCTGATGGGCACTGTATGTCACCCCCTGGTCAGAGACAAAAAACTGTTAAACTGGAGTCTTGTTATAATAGCACATTCAAGGGTAGATGTAATGAAAGCAGGAAACCTCGGTGAGGGAGGGATCAGTCACCCATTTGCAAAATGATCTCTTTTCATCTGCCAGACTATATGCCCTCCCCTTCTGGTGAGATCCCCTCAGTTGTACATGATCAGGAACGAACGTCTGTGAACTTAACCAGGTGTCACATTACTTACTTGCATTCCTAAGAGGTCGATTTTCTCTGCTGTAAATGGTCCCCTCTCTCCTTGTGTCTGGTGTGGCCCTCCAACCCCATCCCTCCTGTTCACAATCCTTGCAATTACCATATTACATAGGTTTACCCTTGAGTGTCTCAATGTGGGCTGGGTGAGTTTGGTACTAGGAGCCACCTATTAGGGAGTACATATGGTGCTTAACTTTCTGGGATTGGGATACTTCACTTAATATAATTGTTTCTAATGACATCCATTTCCCAGCAAATTCCAGTAATTCATCATTTTTGATGGCTGAGTAGTACTCCATTGTATAGATGTACTACAGTTTCCTTATCCACTCGTCAACTGTTGGACATTTAGGTTGATTCCATGACTTTGCTATTGTAAACAGTGCTGCTATGAACATAGTCGTGCTTGTGCTATCGAGGCGAACCTCTGCTGTTTGGGGGGTTATTCCCAAAAGTGGAATAGCAGGGTCATATGGCATTTCAATTTTTAATTTCTTTAAGAATCTCCAGACGGCTCACCAGAATGGCTGTATGAGCCTGAATTCCCACCAGCAATGTAGCAGAGTTCCCCTCTCTCCACATCCTCTCCAGCACTTGTTGTTGTTTGTATTGTGGATTTTTGCCATCCTGACCGGGGTGAGATGATATCTCAGGGAGGTTTTCATTTGCATTTCCCTGATGGCTAAGGATGTGGGACATTTTTTAAGATATTTGTTAGACATTTTAATTTCATCTCTGGTAAAATTTCTTTTAAGTTCCAGGGCCCATTTTTTAATTGGGCCATTGGTTTCCTTGGTGTTTAATTTTCTAAGTACTTTGTGCACTCTGGACAGTAGAGCTCTATCAGATATGTGGTTAGAGAAGATTTTCTCCCATTCTGTGGGCTGCCTTTGAGCTCCTGTTACAATCTCTTTATCTGAACAGAAGCTCTTTAATTTCACAAGATCCCAACTGTTGAGAGTTGGTAGCAGTGACTGTGCCATTGGATGTCTGTTTAGGAAATGTTGGCCTAGCCCAATCAGTTCGAGGGAGTTCCCTTTCCTTTCAACTATGGTTTTTATAGTCTCTGGCCTGATATCAAGGTCCTTGATCCATTTGGAATTAAGTGTTGTACATGGTGACAAGTACGGGTCCAGCTTTAATCTTCTGCATGTGGAGATCCAGTTTTGCCAGCACCATTTGTTGAAGATACTATTCTTTTTCCATTGGATTCTTTGGGCCCCTTTGTCGAAGATCAAATGGCTGTATTTTTGTGAGCTTATATCTGGGTCCTCAACCCTTATCCATTGATCTGTGTGTCTATTTTGGAGCCAGTACCAGGCTGTTTTTATAACTATGGATTTGTAGTATAGACTAAGGTTCAGTATGGTAATACCTCCAGCAGTGTTTTTGTTACTCAGGATTGTGTTTGCTATCCTAGGTCTTTTGTGCCTCCATATGAATTTTGAGATTAATTGGTCAACTTCTTTAAAGAATTGCTTTGGGATTTTAATTGGTATAGCATTGAATTTGTATATTGCCTTTAGTAGGATGGTCATTTTTACGATGTTGATTCTGCCAATACAGGAGCATGGGAGGTCTTTCCATCTTCTGATGTCTTCAGCAATTTCTTTCTTTAGGGTTTTAAAGTTTTCATTGTAAAGGTCTTTTACCTCCTTCGTTAGGTTTATAGCAAGGTATTTCATTTTTTTAGGGGCTATAGTAAATGGGATTGTTTCTCTCAGTGCTTTTTCACTTCTTTCATCCTGGGCGTATAGGAAGGCCTCTAATTTTTGCACATTTATTTTGTATCCTGCCACTCTGCTGAACTTCTCAATTAGTTCCAGGAGCTTCCTGGTGGAGTTTTGGGGGTCACTCAGGTATAAGATCATGTCATCTGCAAATAGGGATAGCTTGACTTCTTCCTTGCCGATTTCAATCCCTCTTATGTCTCTTTCTTGTCTTACGGCTTCAGCTAAGACTTCAAGTACAATATTGAATAGAAGTGGTGAGAGTGGACAGCCTTGTCTAGTTCCTGATTGAAGTGGGAATGCTTCAATTGTTCCCCATTGAGCATAATCCTTGCTGTGGGTTTATTATATTGATAAAGGTTCCTTCCATTCCTACTGTCTCTAGCGTTTTGATCATAAAAGGCTGTTGGATCTTGTCAAAGGCTTTTTCTGCATCTATTGAGAGTATCATGTGGTCTTGGACTTTGGACTGGTTTACATGATGAATTACATTTATTGATTTGCGTATGTTGAACCAACCTTGTGTGCCGGGGATGAAGCCTACTTGGTCCCTGTGAATGATCTTTTTGATATGTTTTTGAATCCGATTTGCTAAGACTTTTTTGAGAATCTTTGTGTCTGTGTTCATCAGGGATATAGGCCTATAGTTTTCTTTTTTAAGTGAATCTTTATTAGGTTTTGGGATTAAGACGATATTAGCTTCATAGAAGGAATTTGGTAGTGTTCCTTCCTTTGCTATTTGATGGAACAGTTTAAGGAGTATTGGTGTTATTGACTCCTTAAATGTCTGGTAGAGTTCTGTGCTGAATCCATCTGGTGCAGGACATTTTTTGGTGGGAAGATTTGAGATTACTTCTTCAATTTCCTTATATGTTATAGGGCCATTTAAGTAATTCACAACTTCCTGATCCAATTTAGGTAAGATGTGTTTACTTAGAAATTCATCCATCTCTTGTGTGTTGTCAAACTTCACAGAGTATAAGTTTTTGATATATGATGTTATAATTCTCTGGATTTCTTGGGTATCAGTAGTGATTACTCCATGTTCATTTCTAATTTTGTTAATTTGGGGTTTCTCTCTCTTGCTTTTGGTTAATTTAGCTAGGGGTGCATCTATCTTATTGATTTTTTTCAAAGAACCGGCTTTTTGACTGGTTGATTTTTTCTATCGTTTTCTTAGTCTCGATTTCAGATATTTCTCCCCTTATTTTGCTAATCTCCTCTCTTCTACTACTTTTGGGATCAGATTGCTCAAGTTTCTCTAAAGCCTTACGCTGCATCGTTAAGTTATTTATTTCTGATGTTTCCATTTTTTTGATGTAGGCATTAAGAGCTATGAACTTACCTCTTAGGACAGCTTTCATTGTGTCCCAGAGATTTTGGTAAGTTGTATTTTCATTATCATTCACTTTCAGGAAATCTTGAATTTCCTTTTTAATTTCTTCCTGAATCCAGTTCTCATTCAGCAACATATTGTTAAGTTTCCAGGAGTTAGTGTATTTTCTCTTGTTTGTTGTGTTGCGGATGTCCAGCTTTAGGCCGTGGTGGTCTGATAGGGCACAGGTTAGAATTTCAACTTTTTTTGTATACGTGTAGATTCGTTTTGTGGCCCAGTATATGATCTATTTTGGAGAAAGTTCCGTGTGCTGCTGAGAAAAATGTGTATTCTTTTGTGCGTGGGTGAAAAGTTCGATAGAGATCTGTAAGGTCCATTTCTTTAAGGGTTTGATTAAGTTCCAAAGTGTCTCTGTTAAGCTTTTGACCTGTTGATCTATCTCATGTTGAGAGGGCGGTGTTGAAGTCCCCAAGAATTATCGTTTGGGGGTTGATTTCTTGCTTTAGACGCTGTAGAGTTTTCTTAATGAATGTGGAGGGGCCCGTATTGGGTGCATAAATGTTCAGGATTGTGAAGTCTTCTTGGTGAATTGTACCTGTGACTAAAATGTAGTATCCATCTGTGTCTCTTATGATTTTCTTTGGTTTGAAGTCCACTTTGTCTGAAAGCATAATTGCTACCCCTGCCTGTGTCCTGGTTCCATTAGCTTGCAAGATTTTGGACCAGCCTTTCATTCTTAGGATGTGCCTATCTTTTGTGGTGAGATGAGTTTCCTGAAGGCAGCAGATTGTTGGATTGTGGTTTTTAATCCAAGTTTGTAATCTGTGTCTCTTAATCGGCGAGTTAATACCATTGACATTTTATGTTATAATGGAGAAATTATTTTTAATTCTGGACATTTTTTATGTTTATAGATTTTGTAAGCATGTTGTTTGATATTTATGTTTTGGTGGTATTAAACTTCCCTTCTGTCCTCCTGGATACGCTTGTTCTTTTCTTCAAGCTTGAGTATCATTTCTAGGATTTTTTGAAGGCCTGGTTTGGTAGACATGTATCCCTTCAAGTTGTCTTTGTGCTGGAAAACTTTTCTTTCTCCCTCAATCATGACAGATAGTTTTGCCGGGTATATCAGTCTGGGTTGGCATTTTTGCTCATTTAATACTTGAAGTATTTCTCTCCAAGCTCTTCTTGCTTTTACTGTTTCCATTGAGTAGTCATTTGTTATTCTAATAGGTTTACCTTTAAAAGTGAGCTGCTTTTTTTCTCTTGAAGCTCTCAGCACCTTTTCTTTGTCTTGAATGTGGAGTGTTTTGACTATTATTTGCCGTGGTGATTTTCTATTTTGGTCGTATCTGTTTGGAGTGCGAAATGCCTCTTGTATTTGTATAGGCCTCTCATTCTTTAGTTGTGGGAAGTTTTCATTTATGATGAATTGAAATATTTCCTCAGGTGTGGTATTTTGGGATTCTTGTTCTGGTATTCCCTGAATGCGCATGTTAGGCTTCTTCAGGGTGTCCCATATCTCTTGAATGTTCCTCTCCAGTATCTTTTTGGCTTTAACAATCTCTTCCATTGAGCTGGCTAATTCTCCCACTTTGTCTTCAAGATCTGAAATTCTATTTTCTGTCTCATTTGTTCTGCTGATAAGACTCTCTGTTGAGTTTTGGGTTGAAGATAACTTGTCTTTTAGTTCAATTTTAAACTCTTCATGAGACTGTTTTAACTGCTTTATGCCTATTTTTGTTTCTTGAACTGTTTCTCTGAACTCCTCCAAGTGCCTGTTGTGTTCCTGTTCAAAGTGGTTGATTCAATTGTTTAACTCTTCTCGGATTTCCTCTTTCATAGTATTAATCATGGTAATGATCATACTCTGAAAGTCATTGTATTGGGTCTGGCTTTCTTGGCTATTTTCTGTGAATTTGTTGTAGTCAGAATCCATTATTATGGGGTTAATTCTTTCTGTGGGAGATTGGTCTTCTTGGGTTTTGTTTCTCATGGATGTGCACTTTGACTTGGGCATTGTTGTTTTGTTTCTTAGGAACTTCAGTTTCTGTGTGTTTTTCACTGAACTGATTTACTTGGTATTATTATCCTTGCCAGTTATTACTAGTGCTTACCTTGGATTAGGTATGTTTGTCTATTGTTATTGTAATTTCCTAGATGAGGCTATTAGGCTGTTAATACATCAGTTAAGTCAGGTTAAGTAGACAAGGGGTGAATATTAGTATGATAGTGCAGTTTTGCGATTAGTATCCTGGTGATATGTGAGGGTAAGTGGTGTACTCCCTGGAGTTGTATATGTTTTTTGGGGTGGCTGTATGGAGAAGTTGATCTACAGCAATTGATACTAGAAAGGATCAGTAAGGTGAAAAAAAGGAGGCTTACTTATCTTTGTGCTGCATGTGAAGAATCTGTCCCACGTGATTGGATGATTGTAGAGGACTCCAGATGAATGGCCTTTGTCCCTTATTGTTTTGCTTGAGTTTTCTTTGGACTCTATTGAATTCTGAGTAGTAGTGTGTCTTCCCTGGACCACGTGCGTAGGTCCCTGGTGGGCCGAAGAGGGAGGGTGTCTGCTATTGATGGCAGAATTCTTCCCCTGGGACTTGGGACTTGGCTTAGGGCCCACCCAAGCTCCAGGGATGGAGGAATGTGAGCATGTGAGCAGGTCCTGTCTGGTGGAGGTGCGGGCCTTAGGAAGAAAGAGGCAGGGTCCGGGGCGGGGCCCAGGCAAAGCCAGAGGCTGCCTGGGTGCAGCTGGGAGACTGGGGTACCGGTTGGGGGGCTGGGCTGGGCGGACAGACTCACCTGGGGACCTGGGACCTGGCGGGCGGGGGTGATATTTTACTTTGTGACATTTAACAATTGTATTTTATATGATTTCTTTTTAAATATTTATTTATTTTTTCCACTCATACAAGCTTGATAGTTACCCCATTCCCCTCCCTCCCTCCACCCCTTCCTTGATCCCCTTGCTCCCCCTTTTTTCCTTTCCTTTATCCCCTCCCTTACTCCCATTGTCCCCCCCTCCCCATTCCCTAGAGCATCTTTTATTGTGCGTGTCAAACTTCCCTCTGGGTCCTACTCTCTGATGATGAATTTATACAAAAATTTAAACATTTCATTTACTTGCATCTACCTCTCTGGAATCAATAACAGAAAACAAAAATTTGTTATGCCCAATCAGTAACTACAAACAGACAGTTCATCAATTCATCATCTATCTGTATCCCATTATGTCTCTGTCTTGCTGTCTCTCTATCTCTCTACATCTATTGATCTATTGATCTATCTATCTATCTATCTATCTATCTATCTATCTATCTATCATCTAGCTATCAATCTATCTATAGATCTATCATATTTCTATCTCTATCATCTATAGTCTAACAATTAGCTATAGTCTAGATATACTCTTTCACCTATCTGCCAGTCAATCATCAATTATTACATTATATAATATTGGGCTGGAGAGATGGCTCAGGGGTTAAGACTCTGCCTCATTAGCAGAAAGTTCTGAGTTCAGTTTCCATGTCCCATGTAAAAAGGCCAGGTGGAAAAGGCCTATACTTCCAGACCTGGTTTGCAGAGCCTGGGAAATCCCAGAGCAAAGCACAAAGGAGGTAAAAGCAATCTAGGATGATTCCTAAAGTCATCCTTGGGGTTCTATAGGAACACACTGTGCCTTCTGATGTACACGTGCATGTATACACACACACATACAATTTTTTTAAAAAAATGTTACATGATAACAATGTATCACTTGGAGTGGACCTACAACGGGCAAGTTTGAACGAATTTATGTTCTCACACTGAGTCAAACTGTTCATTCAGTGTTCTCAATGGGCATGGCACTTACTTTTTGCAAGCCTTATTGTATATAATATAGAAAAGGTGTGGCGAAGTTTGCATACTACCATCAAAAGATGATGTGCATGAAAATATGATGATATAACAACTGCTTCAAGGCACGATTGCTGCAATCTCAGTATATTAATTTAGTAATACAAATTTATTCTTTACTGTATGACCATGTGATTAACCTACAATTTTAATTATTACTTTATCAGACATGTGCAAACTTTTGACACTGGGACATGAAGTTCATGCTTGAAAATCATCCAGTTGACTTACAAATGGTGCTGGCAAAACTGGGATGTCCACATGCAGAAGATTAAAACTGGACCTGTACTTGTTACCATGTACAAGAATTAATTCCAAATGGATCAAGGACCTCAATATAAGGCCAGAAACTATAAAAACTTTAGTTGAAAGGGTAGGGAATTCCCTGGAGATGACTGGACTAGGCCAACAATTCCTAAATGGAAATCCAATAGCACAGTCAATATAACACATGCTCAACAGATGGGATCTTATGAAATTAAAGAGCTTCTGTTCAGGTAAAGAGATTGTAACTCCAGTACGAAGGCAACCCACAGAATGGGAGAAAATCTTCACTAACCACATATCTGATAGCGCTCTGCTATCCAGAGTGCACAAAGAACTTAGAAAATTAAATACCAAGGAAAAAAATGGCCCAATTAAAAAATGGGCCTTGGAACTCAAAAGAAACTTTACCAGGGAAGAAATTGAAATGTATAACAAATATCTTAAAAACTGTCCCACATCCTTAGCCATCAGGGAAATGCAAATTAAAACTTCCCTGAGATATCATCTCACCCTGGTCAGGATGGCAAAAATCCACAATACAAACAACATCAAATGCTGGAGAGGATGTGGCGAGAAGGGAACTCATACAACCATTCTGGTGAGCTGCCTGGTGATTCTTATAAAGGTTAAAGATTGAAATACCATATGACCCTGCGATTCCACTTTTGGGAATAATCCCCCATACAGCAAAAATTCACCTCAATAGCACAAGCACAAACCATGTTCATAGCAGTACTGTTTACCAATAGCAAAGTCATGGAATCAACCCAAATGCCCAACAGTTGACAAGTGGGTAAGGAAAATGTGGTACATTTATACAATGGAATACTACTTAGTCATCAAAAATGATGAATTAATGCAATTTGCCGGGAAAAGGATGAAATTAGAAACAATTATATTGAGTGAAGTATCCTAGACACAGAAAATTAAGCACCCCATGTACTCCCTAATAGATGGACATTAATACCAAACCCACTTAGTGAGACACTCAAAGATAAATCTCTGTAATACCTACAGTAATTGCAAAGATTATAAGCAGGGAGGGAAGGGGAAAGAAGGCCTCGCCAGTAACAAGGAGAGAGGGGATCATGCTGCAGCAGAGAAAACAGGTCACCATCAAGGACTTGAAGTAAGTAGTTAAGCTCACAGACTTTCCTTCCTGGTCACTTGCAACTGATGGGGTATTGTCTCACCAGAAAGGGAGGGTATAGAGTCTGGCAGATAGAAGGTAATCATCCTGAAAATGGGAGACTGACCCCCCTCACGGCGGTCTCCTACTCTTATTCCATCTACCTTTGATTCTACTCTTATAAAAAGCCTCTATTTTAACAGTGGAAGAAATAAATAAATAAAAATGACTATGTTAAAAAAAGTTTATTATTTTGTATTGGACCACATTCATAACTATCCTTGACTGCACGTGACTTGGAGTGAAAGAGATGGACTTGCCTGCCATATCAATTAAGAAGTTAAAATATCACTTCTATAACTCAGAAACATTTTAAAACTTTTTAAAATTTCTGCTTATACAAACCTAATAGGTACACCTGTTCCCTCCCTCCCTCCACCCCTTCCTGGATCACCTTGCTCCCTCCCCTTTTTCCCCTTCCTTTCCCCCCTCCCTCCCTATCTCCCAGTGCCTCCTACCCCCATCCCTGGAGCATCCTTTAATGTGTATGTCAAACTTTCCTCTGGGTCCTCCTCTCTGATGAGGTGTAAGGACTCAGTGGCTTTCTAGAACTCTTTCCTGTGTTCCCCTTAAGTATAGGAACACAATTGTGGCTGTTAATTCCTTGCTTCTAAGGATCCTAGTGCCTTTAGTCCATGCTAGACTTTTTTTTTTTTTTGCTTATTTTTCTAAGCTGGTTTCTTTTCTTTTTTTAAATTTCTGCTCATACAAACTTAACAGGTACACTGGTCCCTTCCCTGCCTCTACCCCCCGACTTCCCTGCTCCCCCCCTCTGCTCCCCCTCCCTCTCCATCCCCCAATGTCTCCCCCCATCCCAGAAGCATCCTTTAATGTGCATGTCAAACTCTCCTCTAGGTCCTCCTCTCTGATGAGATGCAAGGACCCAGCGGCATTTCCCAAAACCCTTTCCTGTGTTCCCCTTAAGCATAGGAACACTACTGTGGCTGTCAATCCCTAGCCTCCAAGGATCCTAGTGCCTTTAGTCCATTCTAGACTTTGTGAGGTCAATAATGTGTTGGACATAGTGCTGGTCATGTAAAGTCCTATTATGATTGCTTCGGCGCTAACTTGTGTGGAGTATCTTGCATATCATTGCTCCTCCCATCCTTGTGCTCTTACAATCTTACCACTCCTTCTTCTGTATATTTCCCTGAGCTTCAGAAAGGGGAAAGATTAGGCTGGCCTAGTTCCAGGTGGTTGATATAGAGTTTCTGATGTTCCGAATTATGGTTTGTTGATTTTTTTTCAGTTTTGCTGCTCCTGCAATGCCCTTGGCTCCATCCTGATGGGTATTGGATGTCATCCCCTGGTCAGAGGTAAAAACCTGTTAAATTACAGCCTTATTATAAGAGTAGACTCAAAGGTAGATGGAATAAAAGTAAGAGACCACAGTGAGGGGGGTGTCAATCTCCCATTTGCAAAATGGCTACTTTCTATCTGACAGATTTGCAACTGATGGGGTATGATCTCACCAGAAGGGGAGGGCACAGTTTAAAACTTTTATAAATGCATTAGCTGTGCATCTCTATTATAATTGGTGGTAATTTGGGTAGTGTCTATTTTCATCCCTAAGGAGAAGGTGAGGCAGTATAAATTATGGACTAAACCTCAATATGAGTAGTGACTCAGTTTTTAATCTACTAATGAAATTTGTTGTCAGGATTATGTGCTATATACCCTGATGGATTTTTTATTGGTAGTATGACATTCTTTAATACCAAATTTAAATGTAACATTTCATTGTTATTGATACTATAAATGGAATACTGTTTTAATTATAATAGCATTTAAGTTTTATGTCTTGCAATTTTGCTCAGTTAGCTCTTATTATTTTTCTATATATAACAGAATCTTGATGATTTCATGAAGGGAAAAGCCTTCTTTCCATATCCTTGGCATTTACCATATACAAAACGGTAAGCCAGAAATAGTAAGCAAGTTTGCATTCAAGGCCATTTCTAAAAGAATGTTAATGTTAGATATAAGGTTCTTGTGCTAATTCCTGTATATATGCTTATAATTGCACACTACAAGTAACCATAACAAGCTCATGGAGAGACTGCTTTTCATAACAGCTTCTCAGAATCTAACTCCAGAACTATGATGCCTTCATCAGGAAGTTGTATTGTAGAAATCTCACCCTAAGCAGTGTATTATAGACACAATATCTTATTTTTCTGATTTTATGACAAAGATTTACAATTCAGTTTTCTATTATCTAGATGAATCAGTTAAGAAAAATGTAAGTACTTTGTTCTCGTGAAAAAAATCTTCACTGTATGTATCAAGTCCACCAGTTTTACATTTAGAGTAGGTACTGTAAAATGTAAGGAAAATGTATTATAAATTTCTTTTGAAGACATATATTGAGTATGTAAACTGAGAACAAAGAGGACATACACATTTATCAAAATGATACTGGTGTGTTTCATAAAGTCCTAATTTTAAAAAGGAAAATTTGTGTTAGCAAAAACAAAAGCAAAGTACTTATTATATAAATTAGTATTTATTTATTGTATAAATTAGTATTTATTATCAGATGTTGCTCTTATAATAAAGGTGTCTCATTTGTTTATGCAAGTGGTTCTATTCCAAAAGTTTAATATTAATAGACATAAGGAGAAATGATGTATCTGTCTAAGAATGTAATGTAAGCTTTTGAGAGCGTAAGAATTGATGTGACATGTTTTGTTTTCTTTGTGGGCATTTACTCCCTAAATATTCATGAACTACATAATGATGTACAGTTATTTTGTGATCGTTTCAAGAATTTTCTTTCCTATAGGTTATGATTTGAAGAGATATGTGACAAAGCTTACTTTCTGAGAAATATGTTGCAAATGTTCACGTTCTTGATTGTACTACACAGAATTTTTAAGCAACTGTCTTAATAAACAGCATCTCTTTTAAAGGAAGACTGCCATGGTTCCATTCCAGCTATTTTCACAGTTTCTTGTCACAAAGCTCCTTTGTTTACTGTGCTAACCTGGGTTCGTTGATTAAATATCATGCAGAAAGACCTTTGCAGATAGAAGAGATGGATACATACAATCTTTCCACAGTGACTCAGTTCATGCTCATAGGTCTCTCTGACCTTCCTGAGGTGCGCTACCCTCTCTTCGTGGCCTTTGCCATCATCTATCAGATCACTTTGGTGGGAAACGGGGCTATCCTCTTGGCCATCATGACGGAGAGAAAACTGCAGACCCCCATGTATTACCTTCTGGCCAACCTGTCCCTTCTGGATATACTCTGCCCATCAGCTACTGTCCCCAAGATGCTCAAGAATCTCCTGAGTGAGGACCACAGCATTTCCTTTGTTGGCTGTGCTTTGCAGCTTTATTTCCTGGTGGCCCTGGCTGGGACTGAAGTCTTCTTGTTGGCTGTGATGGCTTATGACCGGTATGTAGCCATTTGCTTCCCCCTGCATTACTCTCTCATCATGACCAAGGTTCGCTGTATGCAGCTGATGTCTGGGACCTGGATGACTGGATTCCTTGATTCCTTCATTCACACAATGGCCACCTTCAGTCTTTCCTTCTGCAAGTCCAATCGCAGTTAACCAGTACTACTGTGACATCCCTCCAGTGGTGGCCCTGTCTTGCTCTTCCACCTACACAGCAGAAATGCTTGTTTTTCTGGTGGGAGGTATCTTGGGAATCAGTTCCTTCCTGACCACATTACTCTCTTATGTATACATCATCTCCACAATCCTGAGGATCCAGTCTGCAGAAGGGAAGCGCAAAGCCTTTTCCACGTGTGCCTCCCATTTGCTGGTGGTCTGCTTGTTCTATGGCACAGTCACATTTACCTACCTCCGCCCCTCTTCCAGTCAGCGTTCTAATTCCAGAGCCAGACTTATCTCTATGCTGTATGGGGTCATTACTCCCATGTTAAACCCCATCATCTACAGCCTGAGAAACACAGAGGTCAAAGGAGCACTGGGAAGAGTGTTGTGTGGTAAGATGTGTTCATAGAAAGCACAATGTTAGAACACGTTGGAGCTATCTGCATTCATCTTAAAACAAATGCAAAGTAACAAAATCTTCTCTCAAGTAAAAAATCGTTCACATTCAGAAATTGATCAATCACATAAATGTAAGTTATTTCTACATATGAAAGCTCTTTATGCACTGCAAATTAAAATTTACAATTCAAAATCACATCTATGATATTGCATAAGATTAATAATCCATGTCAAGTAGCTTTTTAATCTATGCTATATCTATATTGCAAACATTAATAATGGTTTCATTTTTCTATCCTATATTTTAAAATTTTTATAGATGTTGACTTGTAATTTTTCTAATTTAAATTCCTTAGTAATTATTATGTATATTTAAAAGCAAATATTGTGCTATAGTTTGTAACCTCTGTGTGATATTGAAATCTCATTGATTAATATGTGTTTTTTCTTAATCATCTCTTGTTTTCTGGTGACAAGTCTTGAAATTTATATACTTTGAATGTAACACTTGCATAAAACATAAATTTCTATTGGTTATATTGTCACTGCAGAGTTGTAACCCCTGAGCCATCTCTCCAGTCAGCTTATACTGTCTAAATATGTATGAGTAAAAAAAAATCTTATTTGGCACAGCAATTGAGGGTCTGTACCTTTAATCACCAGCCCTCCATTGTGTCCACACTTGTAGTGTCTGAGAAAAAATATTGTTTTCTTCTGATTCTTTGAATTTGTTGGCTTTACATTATACTTAGTAATTACAGAATGCAATATTATCTTTCAATGTTGTAATACTGGGCTGAGTGGTATACAATTGCATTTGGTTTATCAGAAATGACAGTACTCCTTCATGTTACATTTATGCCAAGTAACCTTTGCCATTTATCTACTGAATACTTGGTTTGACTTCCTTGCTTGTCTCAAATGAATTATGTAGCACTAAATATGAGAGAGCAGATATTTTTTCCTATATCGATTTAATTTTTTTGTAAATATTTAGAAGTGACTTGTTGGCTCCTATGATAGATTTATTTTTGGATTTTAGAAATTTCAAAACACCCTTGAATAATGAGTATCCACATTTATTACCCATGTGGAAGTATTTCCTTTTCTGAACATCCTCGAAAGGAAGTATGTGTCATCTTTCTTTTTTGTAATTGAAATTCAATATGTATAGATTCTCTTTTTGAAAATTGCTAGCAGTTGTAGGTTGATACTTCATTTTTAGACATAATTCCTTTTTAATTTTGCTATTTGATATTAATAATGTCAAAAATTTTCACATGTCCCTTGGTCATATGTATGCATTTGATTTTTAAAAAGTCTTTCGTGTTTTAATTGGATTATGCATCCTTCCTGTATAGATTTTTGGGTTTTGTCCATTTTTCACATTATTTGCTTTTGAGATGTGTTTCTTACAAGACTTTAGAATGCTTTTGCACTACTATCTGTTTCTTTGTTGTGCGGAGAATCCTTGTATTGATGCAATCCCATGGCTTGCTTTTACTTTTGTGGCATCTATTTAGGGTCACATTTCTAAAATCATTAATTAGACCTATGTCTTTGTTTATTATTGATATGGCTTATACTGAAATTGCTAACTCATTCTCAGTTGGGTTTTATAAGTTGGATGAGTCCTCCTAACTTTTTGTATTTAGATATCTAACTTTTCCAATACCATTTGCTAAGACCATGTGTGGACTATGGGTACTTTTATCTAATGAAAATCAATTGAATCTTTGTGAGCAACTCACTATTCTGTTTCCTTGCTTGCTAAGGATAAATTTAAGTCAGAATTTATCAGCATTGTGGTATTATTTGAAATGAAATTCTATGGCATATCAGATTTTTAAAAATTTTTTTTATTATTATTTATTCAACTGTGCTCATGTGCGTGTGTATGTGTGTGCGCTTGTGTGTGTCTGTGTGTGTGTGTGTGTGTGTGTGTGTGTGTCTGTGTCTGTGTGTGTGTCTGTGTCTGTGTAGAACCACGGACGAACTCTCGAACCACCATGGACGCCTCCACTTCCTTCTGCCCTGGGATTCACAGGCTCCGCCCTACCAGGACCAGAAGCGCAGGCCGCCCCCGCTTCCGCCCGGCGTCTATACGTGGGATCTGGGATCTGAACTCAGGACCTTCCGCCTGCAAGGCGGAGGCTTAACCCCTGAGCCACCTCTCCAGCCCATATCAGATTTTTTTATTAAAAATTTTGCCTATACAAATAAAATGAGTTCATGTCTGTATCTCTTACTCCCCTTTCACTCAGTCTCCCATCCTCTCCTCCTTTCATCAATCCATCTGTGTTCCTCCCAAGCTAATGTCCCTCTGCATATGTGTACCACAAGACTCTATTATGGGTGCCTGAACTAGTACAGGACCAAACCTTTATGGTAGTATTAGTAGCCATTCAGTGGCAAACAAAGAGTGGGGAAGCTCCTCTTCTCTTGTCTGATACCAGCCCCAAAGATTCTCTCTGACTGACTGTAGTTGTTTCTCTTACGATCCTCTCTGGTCCAATGCCTTTGTTTTTCTTGTTGTTTCTTCTTCTAATTTTAACTTTCATGTCACAATTGTTAATTTTCTCACAGTCAGGTTATGTAAACTGTATGAGTCTAGACCCACTCTTGTGCACATGGACATCTGACTTTTGTGGTACTATTTGCTGCAGGGGTGACTCTCCCATTGTAGAAATTTAGACCCTTTATGGAACAAACTATTTCTTTTGTTTCTTTGTTTGCTAAATATAAATTTATATCATAGTGTGATATTTTAATCACTACTTGTGTGACATAATTTGAAATTAAGTTCTATGAGGAATCAGAGTCTTTAAGCTTGAAGGCAGAAGCAGAAAGATCAGTGAAAGTTTAAGGTCGTCCTGAGCTCCATGGTAATACTCTTCATCAAAACAGCACGAATCATCAGAGGCACAGTTAATCATGAGTTTCAAGGAGATATCGATCTTCCAGTAATGCAATATACAACTCAATTGTGGAAACAATGAGGAGAATTTGGGCAGATACGAAATGAAACTTGTATTTATATATTTTTTCTCACACATTTTATTTTTTCCCAATCATACAAGTTCGATAGGTACCCCTGTCCTCTCCCTTTCCCCACTCCAGTCATCCCCGCTTGTGCTCTACCCCCTTCCCTCCTTCTTTTCACAACCCTCCCTCCCTCCCCCTCTCCCAGTGCTTCCCCCTTCTTCCTTCCCATCCCTTGGAGCATTCTTTTGTGTGAAAGCCAAACCTCCCTCTGAGTTCTCCATCCTAGTGAGGGTTCAGGACTTAGTGGCAGAGCCCATAGCCCCTTCTTGGGCTCCCCATTAATATGGGAACTCTATTATGACTGTTAATCTCTTGCCTCTAAAGATCCTACTGCCTGGAGCTTTCTCCCCTGTGATCCATGCTAAACTTTGGGGGGTATCCTTTACATGTCAGCCATTGTGCAGGTCAGGCAAAGTTCAATTCTGGCTGCTGCAGCCTTATAATAGGGCATCAATGTCCATTTTCCAAAACTTTAATGTCCAAAAGTCATATACAAAACAATAGTGATTATGTTCAAAGAGCTTCAATGCAAAACCTTAAGATGTTCATTAGGAACTAATCATAAATTTTTCGCAGTTCTGTTTTTATAGTGAAACATTACACAAATGAAGTATGTTAGAGACAAGTTATTCCATGCTTAATAACATGAGAGTATGAGAGTTAGCTTTATCTGTTTATTATAGGTTCAATGGCAATGAAATATGAAACTAAGAGCGTGAGCAGGCATCTGATGTACTCTCCTAAGGGGATTTGATATAAATGAGCAAGAGTGACCTTTCCTTACACCCTTGATCCTATTTTTCTGTGTCATTGTGTTTACTTCAACCATGTTGTTTTCTATCATGGTGGTGAGACATGAATCATATCTTCCTCATTATTGTCAACATTCATGTTTGTCATTTCCAATTTTTATAGCAAGGTTATAGAAAAATTGAAGCATTATATTATCCAATTGCATTTAACTCACTGGAAATCAACAAGCACAAATGAAATGAAATTGACCTATAGTCTCAATCAATCAATTAATCAGTCAATCAATATTCTATCCATCAATTGAGCAGTTGCTTTTTCATCTATCTATTACATGCCAATCTACAAGTCTGTCTGTCATGTATCTCTCATCTGTCTATTTATCTACCTATCTGTGATATATAATTTATTTATTATGTATCTATCATCTCTCTATATATCATCTATTTTCATAGAATCAATGTACCACCATAAATGAAGTTACAAGTTAGAGGTTCAAATGAATTTCTATTTTGGCTCATACTTGTTCTAAGTTATGCAATGATTTTCATGTACATAGTTTTCACAATTTATAATGGCAATGCAAAAACTGTTGTAAAGTTGCATCCTTCTATGATAATATATTATTTAAAAATTGTGGTGATGCAGGAGGGAGGGAAGGGAATGTTAGGGTGAAGACTTAAATGAGGAGATATTAGTATACTACAGATGACAGTGTGAAGTAGGCAATAATGGAAGAAAATGCATGGAGAGGATGAGGGGATGGGGTGCTTTGTGGGCTGAGAGACTAACAGAAAATCCCTAAGAAGGTAGCATGCAATCAGATAGAAACCTCCTATGATATTAATATGTCAAAAATATTTTACTTAAAAAAACCAAGAATGTACAGTCCTTGTACAAAGGAGCACAGAGAGTGGAAGATAGGGCAAAATTAAAAATAATACTCTGTAAAAATAAAAATAATACTCTGGGATGTTTCATCTAGAACCCAGAGGCAATTAAACAATGATAGAAGTATGTGATACTTCTTGATGAGTTGTTGGTCAAAGAACTCTCAACCCCGGCACAAATATAGACTTTTGTCATTTTCTTAGTTGCCTTACAGAAACTGACAATAAGACCCTATTACTGAAGATGCAACACACATGGATCCCAGAACATATACAAAAATTTCCAGCTAGATAGCTTACATGGTACCAGAGAGTACTATGGAAGCTACCGGGAGAGAGGAGCAATCAAAAGTCTCATCAATATGTGAAACCTTCGTGTTTCAATAGCAATCACCATGAAAACAGATGACCACCAGTATAATAGTGGTATAAATGACAAGGAGGCAATTAACAGCTTTCTTACCAGAATTAAGGCCCACTTGTCAGTTAGGGAACACATTCCTGTAGCACACTAGAGAAGAATCTATGAAAGGAAAGGCTGCAAGCATACTGTGAATGCCTACCTATAACACTAGATAAAACTGCCTTTTAAACACCTGTTGTTATACCCATAGATTGAAGGAGACTCAGCACTTAACCTCAAAGCCACTTTTTGTAATGGAGTATTTACTACAGATGGTTAAAATGCAAAAAATAAGTGACTGGGGACTGGATGGGCCTAAACAGAACTTCTAAATCACCTTCACCTCCACACTAAGGCTCAAGGAACATCGTGAAAGAAGGGGCTGGTAAGATTGTAAGAGCTTGAAGTGGGGCAGTGTTGGGCAGATAATATGTCCTGGAAATTAGTGGGCTGTTGTAACCATGATTTCATGGTAGATATTTATACTTTCAGAAGAACTACATGGCAATTGTCTTATCAACACCTAACCACAAAAGGGGCATGATCCCAAGAAACTCCAGACCTCCCTGAGAAACTAATAAGGAGTGATTCTGATAGGGAAGAAAAAGAAGATGCTTTCCTCAGTGGTATACTCTCTGACATATGACATTTGTTGGAGGATGAATCATGCAGGCCTATACTATCAAAGACAATCTGGATAAAATACAATGGGCCACACAAGGGAAAAGGTTTGAAAATAGGAAGGGATCTGGCAGGGGAGATAAAGAATTGTAAAGCTAAAAGGAAGGATGGGATTGGGTATTTAGGGGTGAAAATATGAATTCACTATATTCATTTATTCAACACTAAAAATATAAATAAATTTAAAAAATTGATCTTATAGCAACAATTTGAAGGAATCATTGCCATACGTTTCAAAAAATTACCTTAGTGACATGTTTATTCTTCATCTCTGTCTGGACTTGTGAGAATAATCACAAGTAATCGATAGTATAATATAAAACATGTTTCATCCTCACTAGATACATATGTCAAGTTGATCTTTGAGTATTGTGCCCTTAGGGACATCTATGCAGAAGTATTTCATTAAGGCAAGTCCAGAAGAAGCCTGAATGAGATGATCCAGTTGCTGTAGGACGACCCAATCTCTATTGAGTTGGCACCACTCTCTGGGTAGATGGATAATAAGGGAAGAATTTATTGGCTTCAACAAACTGGCAAATGATATGGGATGCCCCTCTTTCAGCAATTCCTATGGACATGGTGTGGCCAGTTCCTTTGGGTCCTGATGTTCGTTTGAAATCCCTTGCGAGGCTGTGAACTATAACCAGAACCTATAAGTCAAAAATAAATCCCTTTTTTCTCTAAGTTGCTTTGGGACATGTGTTCATATCATCAAGAGAATAGCTGGACCATTAGACATTTCCAACCTCTAAACATTGTGACACGAGTTGGTGATCTCTGCAGTCAGCTCATGCACCCAAACCATGCAGTTTTATCATATAAAAAAGTAGAATAAAACAGTGCTGGGAAGATGGTTGCATGAATAATGTGCTTGCTGTGGAAAGAGGAGTACTTAAGTTTAGATTCCCAGAACACATTTAATGCTAGGTTCAGTAAGATTTGTCTACAATCCAAGGTCTCTTAAGGCAAGAGGGAGGTGGCCACAGGAAATCAATGGAGTCTCACAAGCCAGTAAGCCTGGCATACTGGCAGGGAGTAACAAAGGAGTTTGAGGAACACAAAGGGCAAAAACTGATGTTGCAGATTGTCCTCTGATACTGATACCTGTGTTGTGGCATGTTTGCATGCATTCACACACTCAGTTGCTTCACATATACATATATGTACATACATAAATATATACACACATTGAAAATATTTTTTTTAAATCATAGGAAAAAATCTCATAATATTTTGAGATCGTTGATGATTTTGTGTTGGGCCACATTCACAGCTCTCCTCAGCACATGTGGGTTTAAAAACAGCTGCAAGCCAATCGAACAAACAAACAGTGCCCATGTAGCTAGAATAACTTTAAAATTTACATTAAATTATTTATCTATGCGAGCCTGGTACAAGGTTGGTGGCAATGCGCATATTCTCCCTAGGATTCATACTATCATGGTTCTTAAGGGGAAAGTGGGCATATCGTATATTTTAAAGCGAACCCCTTTGAGTCCTAGGTAAAACTGGTAACTTTGTTTTTCACAAATATTGTGATTTGTTGGCAGAATAATATAACTGCTTTATTCTGCTCAATCTCTTTATCTGAACAGAAGCTCTTTAATTTCACCAGATCCCAACTGTTGAGAGTTGGTAGCAATGACTGTGCCATTGGATGTCTGTTTAGGAAATGTTGGCCTAGCCCAATCATCTCGAGGGAGTTTCCTACCCTTTCACCTATGGTTTTTATAGTCTCTGGCCTTATATCAAGGTCCTTGATCCATTTGGAATTAAGTCTTGTACATGGTGACAAGTATGGGTCCAGTTTAAATCTTCTGCATGTGGAGATCCAGTTTTACCAGCACCATTTGTTGAAGATACTGTTCTTTTTCCATTGGATTTTTTTAACATTTTTTTATTATTATTTCCGCTCATACAAACTTAATAGGTAGACCTAGTTCCCTCCCCCCCTCCTCCTCCGCCCGAACTCCCTGCTCCTCCTCCCTCCCTCCCCATCTCCCAGTGCCTCCCCCCCAATTCCCAGAGAATTCTTTATTGTGTATGCCTAACTCTCCTCTTGGTCTTCCTTTCCGATGACATAAAAGGACCCAGTGGCATTTCCCTGAACCCTTTCTCGTGTTCCCCTTAAGCATAGGAACACTTCTGTGGCCATCAATCCCTTGCCTCCAAGGATCTTGGTGCGTTTAGCCGATGTTAGACTTTGTGAGGTCAATAGTGTGACGGACATGGCGCAGGGCATGCAAAGTCCTGTTATGATTGCTTCAGCCCTATCTAGTGTGGAGACTCTTCAAATCATTGCTCCCCCCATCCTTTTGCTCTTACAATCTTACTGCCCCCTCTTCCGCAGATGTCCCTGAGTTTCAGGATGGGGGGAGATTAGGCTGGCTTAGTTCTATGTGGATGATATAGAGTCTCTGAAGTTCTGGATTGTGGTTTGTTGATTTCCTTTTGCAGTTTTGCTGCTCCTGCAATGCCCTTCACTCCATGCTGATGGGCACTGTATGTCACCCCTTGGTCAGAGACAAAAAGCTGTTAAACTGGAGTCTTGTTATAATAGCACATTCAAGGGTAGATGTAATAAAAGCGGGAAACCTCGGTGAGGGAGGGATCAGTCACCCATTTGCAAAATGATTACTTTTCATCTGCCAGACTATATGCCCTCCCCTTCTGGTGAGATCATACCCCCTCAGTTGTACATGATCAGGAACGAACATCTGTGAACTTAACCAGGTGTCACATTACTTACTTGCATTCCTTGGAGGTCAATTTTCTCTGCTGTAACATGGTCCCCTCTCTCCTTGTGTCTGGTGTGGCCCTCTAACCCCATCCCTCCTGTTCACAATCCTTGCAATTACCGTATTACATAGGTTTACCCTTGAGTGTCTCAATGTGTGCTGGGTGAGTTTGGTACTAGGAGCCACCTATTAGGAAGTACATACAGCGCTTAACTTTCTGGGATTGGGATACTTCACTTAATATAATTGTTTCTAATGACATCCATTTCCCAGCAAATTCCAGTAATTCATCATTTTTGATGGCTGAGTAATACTCCATTGTATAGATGTACCACAGTTTCCTTATCCACTCGTCAACTGTTGGACATTTAGGTTGATTCCATGACTTTTCTATTGTAAACAGTGCTGCTATGAACATAGTCGTGCTTGTGCTATCGAGATGAACCTCTGCTGTATGGGGGCTTATTCCCAAAAGTGGAATAGCAGGGTCATATGGCATTTCAATCTTTAATTTCTTTAAGAATCTCCAGACGGCTCACCAGAATGGCTGTATGAGCCTGAATTCCCACCAGCAATGTAGCAGAGTTCCCCTCTCTCCACATCCTCTCCAGCATTTGTCGTTAGTATTGTGGATTTTTGCCATCCTGACCGGGGTGAGATGATATCTCAGGGAGGTTTTCATTTGCATTTCCCTGATGGCTAAAGAAGTGGAGCATTTTTTAAGATATTTGTTAGACATTTTAATTTCATCTCTGGTAAAATTTCTTTTAAGTTCCAGGGCCCATTTTTTAATTGGGCCATTGGTTTCCTTGGTGTTTAATTTTCTAAGTTCTTTGTGCACTCTGGACAGTAGAGCTCTAATAGATATGTGGTTAGTGAAGATTTTCTCCCATTCTGTGGGTTGCCTTTGAGCTCGTGTGACAATCTCTTTATTTGAACAGAAGCTCTTTAATTTCACAAGATCCCAACTGTTGAGGGTTGGTAGCAGTGACTGTGCCATTGGATGTCTGTTTAGGAAATGTTGGCCTAGCCCAATCAGCTCGAGGGAGTTCCCTATCCTTTCAACAATGGTATTTATAGTCTCTGGCCTGATATCAAGGTCTTGATCCATTTGGAATTAAGTGTTGTACATGGTGACAAGTACGGGTCCAGCTTTAATCTTCTGCATGTGGAGATCCAGTTTTGCCAGCACCATTTGTTGAAGATGCTGTTCTTTTTCCATTGGATTCTTTGGGCCCCTTTGTCGAAGATCAAATGGCTGTATTTTTGTGGGCTTATATCTGGGTCTTCAATCCTTATCCATTGATCTGTGTGTCTATTTTGGAGCCAGTACCAGACTGTTTTTATAACTATGGATTTGTAGTATAGACTAAGGTTCGGTATGGTAATACCTCCAGCAGTGTTTTTGTTACTCAGGATTGTCTTTGCTATCCTAGGTCTTTTGTGCCTCCATATGAATTTTGAGATTAATTGGTCAACTTCTTTAACGAATTGCTTTGGGATTTTAATTGGTATAGCATTGAATTTGTATATTGCCTTTGGTAGGATGGTCATTTTTACAATGTTGATTTTGCCAATCCAGGAGCATGGGAGTTCTTTCCACCTTCTGATGTCTTCAACAATTTCTTTCTTTAGGGTTTTAAAGTTTTCATTGTAAAGGTCTTTTATCTCCTTGGTTAGGTTTATACCAAGGTATTTCATTTTTTTAGGGGCTATAGTAAATGGTATTGTTTCTCTCAAGGCTTTTTCACTTCTTTCATTCTGGGCATATAGGAAGGCCTCTGATTTTTGCACATTTATTTTGTATCCTGCCACCTTACTGAACTTCTCAATTAGTTCCAGGAGCTTCCTGGTGGAGTTTTGGGGGTCACTCAGGTATAAGATCATGTCATCTGCAAATAGGGAGAGCTTGCCTTTTTTTTTTTATATTTCAGCTCATACAAACTTATTAGGTACACCAGTTTCCTCCCTCCCTCCTCCTCCCCCCGTACCCCCTGCTCCCCCTTCCCACCCCTCTCCCTCCCCATCCCCCAGTGCCTCCCACCCCAATTCCCAGAGAGTCCTTTCTTGTGCATGACTGACTTTACTCTGGGCCCTCCTCTCCGATGACGTACAAGGACCCAGTGGCCTTTGCCGAACCCTTTCCCGTGTTCCCCTTAGGTATAGGAACACTGCTGTGGCTGCCAATCCTTTGCCTCCAAGGATCTTGGTGCCTTTAGCAGATGCTAGACTTTGTGAGGTCAACAGTGTGTTGGACAATGCGCAGGGCATGCAAAGTCCAATTATGATTGCTTCAGCCCTAACTAGTATAGAGTATCTTACATATCATTGCTCCTCCCATCCTTATGCTCTTACACTCTTACCGCCCCCTCTTCCGCAAATTTCCCTGAGCTTCAAGATGGGGAGAGACTAAGCTGGCCTAGTTCTAGGTGGTTGATATAGAGTCTCTAAAGTTCTGGATTATGGTTTGTTGATTTTCTTTTGCAGTTTTGCTGCTCCTGCAATGCCCTTCACTCCATCCTGGTGGGCATTGTATGTTACCCCCTGGCCAGAGACAAAAAGCTGTTAGAGTCTTGTGATAAAAGCACATTCAAAGGTAGATGTAATAAAAGTGGGAAACCACAGTGAGGGAGGGGTCTATCACCCATTTGCAAAATTGTTACTTTTTATCTGCCAGACTATATGCCCTCCTCTTCTGGTGAGATCACTCCCCCTCAGTAGTAAATGATCAGGAACAAAAGTCTGTGACCTTAATCAGATGTCTCATTACTTATTTGGGTCCTTGGTGGAGGCCTATTTTCCCTGCTGTAACATGGTCCCTTCTCTCCTTCTTTCTGGTGTGGCCCTCCTACTCCATCCCTCCTGTTCATAATCCTTGGAATTCCTGTCTCTAGGTGGGCTGGGTGGGTTTGGTACTAGGAGCCACCTATTAGGGAGTACATACGGCGCTTAATTTTTTGGGTCTGGGATACTTCACTTAATACAATTGTTTCTAATGACATCCATTTCCCGGCAAATTCCAGTAATTCATCATTTTTGATGGCTGAGCAGTACTCCATGTACCACATTTTCCTTATCCACTCATCAACAGTTGGACATTTGGGTTGAGTCCATGACTTTGCTATTGTAAACAGTGCTGCTATGAACATGGTCGTGCTTGTGCTATCGAGGCGAACCTCTGCTGTATGGGGCGTTATTCCCAAAAGTGGAATAGCAGGGTCATATGGCATTTCAATCTTTAATTTCTTTAAGAATCTCCAGACGGCTCACCAGAATGGCTGTATGAGCCTGAATTCCCACCAGCAATGTAGCAGAGTTCCCCTCTCTCCACATCCTCTCCAGCATTTGTCGTTAGTATTGTGGATTTTTGCCATCCTGACCGGGGTGAGATGATATCTCAGGGAAGTTTTGATTTGCATTTCCCTGATGCCTAAAGAAGTGGAGCATTTTTTAAGATATTTGTTAGACATTTTAATTTCATCTCTGGTAAAATTTCTTTTAAGTTCCAGGGCCCATTTTTTAATTGGGCCATTGGTTTCCTTGGTGTTTAATTTTCTAAGTTCTTTGTGCACTCTGGACAATAGAGCTCTATCAGATATGTGGTTAGTGAAGATCTTCTCCCATTCTGTGGGTTGCCTTTGAGCTCGCGTTACAATCTCTTTATCTGAACAGAAGCTCTTTAATTTCACAAGATCCCAACTGTTGAGAGTTGGTAGCAGTGACTGTGCCATTGGATGTCTGTTTAGGAACTGTTGGCTTAGCCCAATCAGCTTGAGGGAGTTCCCTATCCTTTCAACTATGGTTTTTATAGTCTTTGGCCTGATATCAAGGTCCTTGATCCATTTGGAATTAAGTCTTGTACATGGTGACAAGTACGGGTCCAGCTTTAATCTTCTGCATGTGGAGATCCAGTTTTGCCAGCACCATTTGTTGAAGATGCTGTTCTTTTTCCATTGGATTCTTTGGACCCCTTTGTCAAAGACCAAAGGGCTGTAACTTTGTGGGCTTACATCTGGGTCTTCAATCCTTATCCATTGATCTGTGTGTCTATTTTGGAGCCAGTACCAGACTGTTTTTATAACTATGGATTTGTAGTATAGACTAAGGTTCGGTATGGTAATACCTCCAGCAGTGTTTTTGTTACTCAGGATTGTCTTTGCTATCCTACGTCTTTTGTGCCTCCATATGAATTTTGAGATTAATTGGTCAACTTCTTTAACGAATTGCTTTGGGATTTTAATTGGTATAGCATTGAATTTGTATATTGCCTTTGGTAGGATGGTCATTTTTACAATGTTGATTTTGCCAATCCAGGAGCATGGGAGTCCTTTCCACCTTCTGATGTCTTCAACAATTTCTTTCTTTAGGGTTTTAAAGTTTTCATTGTAAAGGTCTTTTATCTCCTTGGTTAGGTTTATACCAAGGTATTTCATTTTTTTAGGGGCTATAATAAATGGTATTGTTTCTCTCAAGGCTTTTTCACTTCTTTCATTCTGGGCATATAGGAAGGCCTCTGATTTTTGCACATTTATTTTGTATCCTGCCACCCTACTGAACTTCTCAATTAGTTCCAGGAGCTTCCTGGTGGAGTTTTGGGGGTCACTCAGGTATAAGATCATGTCATCTGCAAATAGGGAGAGCTTGCCTTTTTTTTTTTATATTTCAGCTCATACAAACTTATTAGGTACACCAGTTTCTCCCTCCCTCCTCCTCCCCCCGTACCCCCTGCTCCCCCTTCCCACCCCTCTCCCTCCCCATCCCCCAGTGCCTCCCACCCCAATTCCCAGAGAGTCCTTTCTTGTGCATGACTGACTTTACTCTGGGCCCTCCTCTCCGATGACGTACAAGGACCCAGTGGCCTTTGCCGAACCCTTTCCCGTGTTCCCCTTAGGTATAGGAACACTGCTGTGGCTGCCAATCCTTTGCCTCCAAGGATCTTGGTGCCTTTAGCAGATGCTAGACTTTGTGAGGTCAACAGTGTGTTGGACAATGCGCAGGGCATGCAAAGTCCAATTATGATTGCTTCAGCCCTAACTAGTATAGAGTATCTTACATATCATTGCTCCTCCCATCCTTATGCTCTTACACTCTTACCGCCCCCTCTTCCGCAAATTTCCCTGAGCTTCAAGATGGGGAGAGACTAAGCTGGCCTAGTTCTAGGTGGTTGATATAGAGTCTCTAAAGTTCTGGATTATGGTTTGTTGATTTTCTTTTGCAGTTTTGCTGCTCCTGCAATGCCCTTCACTCCATCCTGGTGGGCATTGTATGTTACCCCCTGGCCAGAGACAAAAAGCTGTTAGAGTCTTGTGATAAAAGCACATTCAAAGGTAGATGTAATAAAAGTGGGAAACCACAGTGAGGGAGGGGTCTATCACCCATTTGCAAAATTGTTACTTTTTATCTGCCAGACTATATGCCCTCCTCTTCTGGTGAGATCACTCCCCCTCAGTAGTAAATGATCAGGAACAAAAGTCTGTGACCTTAATCAGATGTCTCATTACTTATTTGGGTCCTTGGTGGAGGCCTATTTTCCCTGCTGTAACATGGTCCCTTCTCTCCTTCTTTCTGGTGTGGCCCTCCTACTCCATCCCTCCTGTTCATAATCCTTGGAATTCCTGTCTCTAGGTGGGCTGGGTGGGTTTGGTACTAGGAGCCACCTATTAGGGAGTACATACGGCGCTTAATTTTTTGGGTCTGGGATACTTCACTTAATACAATTGTTTCTAATGACATCCATTTCCCGGCAAATTCCAGTAATTCATCATTTTTGATGGCTGAGCAGTACTCCATGTACCACATTTTCCTTATCCACTCATCAACAGTTGGACATTTGGGTTGAGTCCATGACTTTGCTATTGTAAACAGTGCTGCTATGAACATGGTCGTGCTTGTGCTATCGAGGCGAACCTCTGCTGTATGGGGCGTTATTCCCAAAAGTGGAATAGCAGGGTCATATGGCATTTCAATCTTTAATTTCTTTAAGAATCTCCAGACGGCTTGCCAGAGTGGCTGTATGACCCTGCATTCCCACCAGCAATGTAGGAGAGTTCCCCTCTCTCCACATCCTCTCCAGCATTTGTCGTTAGTATTGTGGATTTTTGCCATCCTGACCGGGGTGAGATGATATCTCAGGGAAGTTTTGATTTGCATTTCCCTGATGCCTAAAGAAGTGGAGCATTTTTTAAGATATTTGTTAGACATTTTAATTTCATCCCTGGTAAAGTTTCTTTGAAGTTCCAGGGCCCATTTTTTAATTGGGCCATTGGTTTCCTTGGTGTTTAATTTTCTAAGTTCTTTGTGCACTCTGGACAATAGAGCTCTATCAGATATGTGGTTAGTGAAGATCTTCTCCCATTCTGTGGGTTGCCTTTGAGCTCGCGTTACAATCTCTTTATCTGAACAGAAGCTCTTTAATTTCACAAGATCCCAACTGTTGAGAGTTGGTAGCAGTGACTGTGCCATTGGATGTCTGTTTAGGAACTGTTGGCTTAGCCCAATCAGCTTGAGGGAGTTCCCTATCCTTTCAACTATGGTTTTTATAGTCTTTGGCCTGATATCAAGGTCCTTGATCCATTTGGAATTAAGTCTTGTACATGGTGACAAGTACGGGTCCAGCTTTAATCTTCTGCATGTGGAGATCCAGTTTTGCCAGCACCATTTGTTGAAGATGCTGTTCTTTTTCCATTGGATTCTTTGGACCCCTTTGTCAAAGACCAAAGGGCTGTAACTTTGTGGGCTTATATCTGGGTCTTCAATCCTTATCCATTGATCTGTGTGTCTATTTTGGAGCCAGTACCAGGCTGTCTTTACAACTATGGATTTGTAGTATAGACTAAGGTTTGGTATGGTTATATCTCCAGCTGTGTTTTTGTTACTCAGGATTGTTTTTGCTATCCTGGGTCTTTTGTGCCTCCATATGAACTTTGAGATTGTTTGGTCAACTTCTTTGAAGAATTGCTTTGGGATTTTGATTGGTATAGCATTGAATCTGTATATTGCCTTTGGTAGGATGGTCATTTTCACGATGTTGATTCTGCCAATCCAGGAACAAGGGAGGTCTTTCCACCTTCTGGTGTCTTCTGCTATTTCTTTCTTTAGGGTTTTAAAGTTTTCATTGTAAAGGTCTTTTACCTCCTTAGTTAGGTTTATACCAAGGTATTTCATTTTTTTAGGGGCTATAATAAATGGTATTGTTTCTCTCAAGGCTTTTTCACTTCTTTCATTCTGGGCATATAGGAAGGCCTCTGATTTTTGCACATTTATTTTGTATCCTGCCACCCTGCTGAACTTCTCAATTAGTTCCAGGAGCTTCCTGGTGGAGTTTTGGGGGTCACTCAGGTATAAGATCATGTCATCTGCAAATAGGGATAGCTTGACTTCTTCCTTGCCGATTTGAATCCCTCTTATGTCCCTTTCTTGTCTTATGGCTTCAGCTAAGACTTCAAGTACAATATTGAATAGAAGTGGTGAGAGTGGACAGCCTTGTCTAGTTCCTGATCGAAGTGGGAATGCTTCCAATTGTTCCCCATTGAGCATAATCCTTGCTGTGGACTTGTTGTATACAGCTTTTATTATATTGATAAAGGTTCCTTCCATTCCTACTGTCTTTAGCGTTTTGATCATAAAAGGCTGTTGGATCTTGTCAAAGGCCTTTTCTGCGACTATCAAGAGTATGATGTGGTCTTGGACTTTGGACTGGTTTACATGATGAATTACATTTATTGGTTTTCGTATGTTGAACCAACCTTGTGTGCCGGGGATGAAGCCTACTTGGTCCATGTGAATGATCTTTTTGATATGTTTTTGAATCCGATTTGCTAAGACTTTGTTGAGAATCTTTGCGTCTGTGTTCATCAGGGAGATCGGCCTATAGTTTTCTTTTTTAAGTGAATCTTTATTAGGTTTTGGGAGTAAGACGATATTAGCTTCATAGAAGGAATTTGGTAGTGTTCCTTCCTTTGCTATTTGATGGAACGGTTTAAGGAGTATTAGTGTTATTAGCTCCTTAAATGTCTGGTAGAACTCTGTGCTGAATCCATCTGGTGCAGGACATTTTTTGGTGGGAAGATTTGAGATTACTTCTTCAATTTCATTATATGTTATAGGGCCATTTAAGTAATTCACAACTTCCTGATCCAATTTAGGTAAGATGTGTTTACTTAGAAATTCATCCATCTCTTGTGTGTTGTCAAACTTCACCGAGTATAAGTTTTTGATATATGATGTTATAATTCTCTGGATTTCTTGGGTATCAGTAGTGATAACCCCATGTTCATTTCTAATTTTGTTAATTTGGGTTTTCTCTCTCTTGCTTTTGGTTAATTTAGCTAGGGGTGTATCTATCTTATTGATTTTTTCAAAGAACCGGCTTTTTGACTGGTTGATTTTTTCTATCGTTTTCTTAGTCTCGATTTCAGATATTTCTCCCCTTATTTTGCTAATTTCCTCTCTTTTACTACTTTTGGGATCAGATTGCTCAAGTTTCTCTAAAGCCTTAAGCTGCATCATTAAGTTATTTATTTCTGATTTTTCCATTTTTTTGACTGTAGGCATTAAGAGCTATGAACTTACCTCTTAGGACAGCTTTCATTGTGTCCCAGAGATTTTGGTAAGTTGTATTTTCGTTATCGTTCACTTTCAGGAAATCTTGAATTTCCTTTTTAATTTCTTCCTGAATCCAGTTCTCATTCAGCATCATATTGTTAAGTTTCCAGGATTTAGTGTATTTTCTTTTGTTTGTTGTGTTGTGGATGTCCAGCTTTAGGCCGTGGTGGTCTGATAGGGCACAGGTTAGAATTTCAACTTTTTGTATATGTGTAGATTCGTTTTGTGGCCCAGTATGTGATCTATTTTGGAAAAAGTTCCGTGTGTTGCCGAGAAAAATGTGTATTCTTTGGTGCGTGGGTGAATAGTTCGATAGAGATCTGTAAGGTCCATTTCTTTAAGGGTTTGATTAAGTTCCAAAGTGTCTCTGTTAAGCTTTTGACCTGTTGATCTATCTCATGTTGAGAGGGCGGTGTTGAAGTCCCCAAGAATTATCGTTTGGGGGTTGATTTCTTGCTTTAGGGCGCTGTAGGGTTTTCTTAATGAATGTGGAGGGGCCCGTATTGGGTGCATAAATGTTCAGGATTGTGAAGTCTTCCTGGTGAATTGTACCTGTGACTAAAATGTAGTATCCATCTGTGTCTCTTATGATTTTCTTTGGTTTGAAGTCCACTTTGTCTGAAAGCATAATTGCTACCTCTGCCTGTTTCCTGGTTCCAGTAGCTTGTAAGATTTTGGATTTCATTCTTAGTATGTGCCTATCTTTTGTGGTAAGATGAATTTCCTGAAGGCAGCAGATTGTTGGATTGTGGTTTTTAATCCAAGTTTGTAATCTGTGTCTCTTAATCGGCGAGTTAATACCATTGATATTTAATGTTATAATGGAGAAATTATTTTTAATTCTGGACATTTTTTATGTTTGTAGACTTTGTAAGCATGTTGTTTGATATTTATGTTTTGGTGGTATTATACTTCCCTTCTGTCCTCCTGGATACACTTGTTCTTTTCTTCAAGCTTGAGTATCAGTTCTAGGATTTTTTGAAGTCCTGGTTTGGTAGACATGTATCCCTTCAAGTTGTCTTTGTGCTGGAAAACTTTTCTTTCTCCCTCAATCATGACAGATAGTTCTGCTGAGTATATCAGTCTGGGTTGGCATTTTTGCTCATTTAATACTTGAAGTATGTCTCTCCAAGCTCTTCTTGCTTTTACTGTTTCCATTGAGTAGTCATTTGTTATTCTAATAGGTTTACCTTTAAAAGTGAGTTCCTTTTTTTCTGTTGAAGCTCTCAGCACCTTTTCTTTGTCTTGAATGTGGAGTGTTTTGACTATTATTTGCCGTGGCGATTTTCTATTTTGGTCGTATCTATTTGGAGTGCGAAATGCCTCTTGTATTTGGATAGGCCTTTCATTCTTTAATTGTGGGAAGTTTTCATTTATGATGAATTGAAATATTTCCTCAGGTGTGGTATTTTGGGATTCTTGTTCTGGTATTCCATGAATGTGCATGTTAGGCTTCTTCAGGGTGTCCCATGTCTCTTGAATGTTCCTCTCCAGTATCTTTTTGGCTTTAACAATCTCTTCCATTGAGCTGGTTAATTCTCCCACTTTGTCTTCAAGATCTGAAATTCTATTTTCTGCCTCATTTGTTCTGATAAGACTCTCTGTGGAGTTTTGGGTTGAAGATAACTTGTCTTTTAGTTCAATTTTAAACTCTTCATGAGACTGTTTTAACTGCTCTATGCCTATTTTTGTTTCTTGAACTGTTTCTCTGAACTCCAAGTGCCTGTTGTGTTCCTGTTCAAAGTGGTTGATTCAGTTGTTTAACCCTTCTCGGATTTCCTCTTTCATAGTATTAATCATGGTAAGGATCATACTCTGAAAGTTGTTATGTTGGGTCTGGCTTCCATGGCTATTTTCTGTGGGTTTGTTCTGGTCGGAATCCCTCATTATGGGATTGATTCTTTCAGCAGGAGATTGGTCTTCTTGGGTTTTGTTTCTCGTGGATCTGCACTTTGACTTGTACCTTGTTGTTTTGTTTTTTAGGACCTTTCAGTTTCTGTGTTTTTCACTGAATCGACGTAATTAGTATTGTTATGCTTGCCAGTTATTACTAGTGCTTACCTTGGATTGGGTATGTTTGTGTATTGTTATTATTATATCCTAGATGAGGCTACTAGGCTGTTAGTACGTCAGTTAAGTCAGGTTATGTTACCAGGGGGTGAATATTAGTTTGGTAGTGCACTTTTACGATTTAGTTTCTTGGTGGAATGTGGGGGTGAGTGGTGTACTCCCTGGAGTTGTATGTTGTGGGGTGGCTGTATGAGAAAGTTGATCTACAGCATTGATACTTTAGAGGATCAGTAAGGTAAAAAGAAAAAGTTTACTTATCTTTGGGCTGGATGAGAAGAAACTCGCCCATGTGATATAATGATTGTAGTGGAGTCCAGATGTATGGCCTGTGCTCCCTTTGTTCCTTAGAATTTTGCTTGAGTTTCCTTTGGGCTCTATTGAATTCTGAGTAGCAGTGTGTCTTCCGTGGACCACGTGCATAGGTCCCCGGTGGGCCAGAAAGGCAGAGGGTCTGATGTTGATGGCAGAATTCTTCACCTGTGACCTGGGAAGGTAGGCGCGAAGAGGGGCTGGCCCTGGGGGCAAAGCTGGCAGCTGTGCAGCGTGGTGCTGCTGGCTGGGCGGCTCCCGGGTGGGGGGCGGGACTGGGCTGGGCTCTTTTGCTCCCTGGCTCAATGGCAGAATTCTTCACCTGGGATCCAGGGAGGTGGCTAGGCGCACAGGGGGCAGGATGCGAGGGGTTTGGGTCCGGGGCGAGGACTGTGCTCTCTCTCTCTCTCTCTCTCTCTCTCACTCACTCACCTTGGGCGGGAGCGGGGCGGCGCGGAGGGGGCTGGGGTCGATTGAGGCCGGGGGCCGCAGGCCAAGCTGCAGTTGGCCTGGCTGCTCGCCGCCGCCCGGGACGCGTGGGGCTCCGGGTTGGTTGGGGGCTGGGCTGTGCTCTCTCTCTCTCTCTCTCTCTCTTCCATTGGATTTTTTGGGCCCCTTTGTCAAAGACCAAATGGCTGTAATTTTGTGGGCTTATATCTGGGTCTTCAACCCTTGTCCATTGATCTCTGTGTCTATTTTGGAGCTAGTTTGGTCTAGTTTCTCTAAAGCTTTAAGCTGCATTGTTAAGTTTTTTATTTCTGATGTTTCCATTTTTTTGATGTAGGCATTAAGAGCTATGAACTTATCTCTTAGGACAGCTTTCATTGTGTCCCAGAGATATTGGTAAGTTGTACTTTCATTATCGTTCACTTTCAGGAAATCTTGAATTTCCTTTTTAATTTCTTCCTGAATCCAGTTCTCATTCAGCATCATAGTGTTAAGTTTCCAGGAGTTGGTGTATTTTCTGTCCTTTGTTGTGTACAACCAACTCTCAACAGATGGGATCTTGTGAAATTAAAGAGCTTCTGTTCAGATAAAGAGATTGTAACAAGAGCACAAAAGCCACCCACAGAATGGGAGAAAATCTTCACTAACAACATATCTGATAGAGCTCTACTATCCAGAGTGCACAAAGAACTTAGAAAATTAAACACCAAGGAAACAAATGGCCCAATTAAAAAATGGGCCCTTCAAATTAAAAGAAACTTTACTACAGATGAAATTAAAATGTCTAACAAATATCTTAAAAAATGCTCCACATCCTTAGCCATCAGGGAAATGCAAATCAAAACTTCTCTGTGATATCATCTCACCCCGGTCAGGATGGCAAAAATCCACAATGCAAACAATACCAAATGCTGGAGAGGATGTGGAGAGAGGGGAACTCTGCTACATTGCTGGTGGGAATGCAGGCTCATACAGCCACTCTGGCGAGCTGTTTGGAGATTCTTAAAGAAATTAAAGATTGAAATGCCATATGACCCTGCTATTCCACTTTTGGGAATAAGCCCACATACAGCAGAGGTTCATCTCGATAGCACAAGCACGACCATGTTCATAGCAGCACTGTTTACAATAGCAAAGTCATGGACTCAACCCAAATGTCCAACAGTTGACAAGTGGATAAGGAAACGGTGGTACATCTATACAATGGAGTACTACTCAGCCATCAAAAATGATGAATTAACAGAACTTGCTGGGAAATGGATGGAATTAGAAACAATTATACTGAGTGAAGTATCCCAGATCCAGGCAATTAAGTGCCGTATGTACTCCCTAATAGGTGGCTCCTAGTACCAAACCCACTTTGAGACACTCAAGGATCAATCTCTGTAATACCTACAGTAATTGCAAGTATTATGAACAGGAGGGATGGGGTAGGAGGGCCACACCAGAAACAAGGAGAGAGGGGACCAAGTTACAGCAAAGAACATAGGCCACCATCAAGGACTGCAAGTGAGTAATGAGACATCTTGTTAAGTTCACAGACTTTCCTTCCTGATCATTTATAACTGAGGGGGTATGATTTCACCAGAAAGGGAGGGCATATAGTCTGGCAGATAAAAAGTAACCATTTTGCAAATGAGTGATTGACCCCTCTCTCACTGCTGTTTCTTACTTTTATTCCATCTACTTTTGAATATACTCTTATAACAAGACTAGTTTAACAGTTTTTTATCTCTGGCCAGGGGGTGACATACAATACCCATCAGGATGGAGTGAAGGGCTTGCAAGAGCAACAAAACTGGAAAAAATAATCAACAAACCATAATCCAGAACTTCAGGGACTCTATATCAACCACCTAGAACTAGGCTAGCCTAATCTCTTCCTATCCAGAAGCTCAGAGAAATTTGCGGAAGAAGGGGTGGTAAGATTGTAAGAGCACAAGTATGGGAAGAGCAATGTTATGCAAGATACTCCACACAAGTTAGGGCCGAAGCAATCATAATAGGACTTTGCATGCCCTGCTCAATGTCCAACACACTATTGACCCCACAAAGTCTAGCATTTGCTAAAGGCACTAAGATCCTTGGAGACAAGGGATTGACAGCCATAGTAGTGTTCTTATACCTAAGGGGAACACGGGAAAGGGTTCAGGGAAATGTCACTGGGTCCTTGCACCTCATCAGACAGATGACCCAGAGGAGGGTCTGGCATGCACATTAAAGGATGCTCCGGGGATGGGAGTGGGAGGGACTGGGAGATGGGGAGGGAGGGGTAAGGGAGGGGGGCATAGGGCGGTGGGAGGAGGAGGGAGTGAGGGGACCTGTGTACCTGTTAAGTTTGTATGAGTGGAAAAAAAAAAGCCTTAGCATTACAACAAACACAGCCACAAACATATCAATTTCCAGGTTTTAAGTTAACGTTTTTAATCTGTCCATCAGCTACTGTTCCCAAGATGCTCAAGAATCTCCTGAGTGAGGACCACAGCATTTCCTTTGTTGGCTGTGCTTTGCAGCTTTATTTCCTGGTGGCCCTGGCTGGGACTGAAGTCTTGCTGCTGGCTCTGATGGCTTATGACCAGTATGTGGCCATTTGCTTCCCCCTGCATTACTCCCTCATCATGACCAAGGTTCGCTGTGCGCGGTTGATTCTGGGACCTGGACGACTGTATTCCTCAATTCCTTCATTCACACAGTGACCACCTTCAGTCTTTCCTTCTGAAAGTCCAATCTGGTTAACCAGTACCACTGTGACATCCCTGTCTTGCTCTTCCACCTGTGTGGCTGAAATCCTTGCTTTTTTATTGGGAGGCTTCTTGGGTATCATTGCTTTCCTGATCATATTGCTCTCTTACATATACATCATTTCCACCATCCTGAAGATCCAATCTGTGGAAGGGAAGCACAAAGCCTTCTCCATATGTGCCTCCCATCTGGTCGTGGTCTGCTTGTTCTATGGAACTCTCATGTTCACCTATCTCCGCACTTGTTCCAGTCAGCATTCTAATTCCAGAGCCAGACTTGTCTCTATATTATATTAAACCCATGTTAAACCCCATTATCTATAGCCTGAGAAACACCATGGTCAAAAGAGCACTGGGAAAGGTGTTGTGTGGTAAGATGTGTTTACCAAAAATAAAATGTTAGAACAAAGTGAAGCGATGCTCTTCTTAGAACAATTACAAAGAAGTAAAGTTTTCTCTGAATATGAAACTCATCTGCATGTAGGAATTGATCACATACATAAATTTATATCTATGTACATCTCATGCACTGGAAATTAAAATATATAATTCAAAATGACATCTGTTATAGTGTGTAAATTTAAGCCCTTGTTCAGAAATCTCATATCTATTGCTGTTTTACTTATATCAACATCTATGTCTAATGTATTTGTGCAATTATGATATCAATTATCTATGATGTTTTCCGTCTTACTCTTTATTTAGACACTTATTTGTAAATCTTCATTTTATAATTTTTCTAATTATAAATATTTACCTAAGAGATTATTATAAATATTAATGGATTCAAAGTCATACTATGGTTCCTATACTGTGTGATATTTAAATCACATTAATCAGCATGTGGTTTCCCTTAATCATCTATTGTTTTCTTTTTTTATTAATACATTTTTTATTATTATTATTTCAGCTCATACAAACTTAATAGGTACACCAGTTCCCTCCCTCCCTCCTCCTCCCCCCCAAACCCCCTGCTCCCCCTCCTCTCACCCCTGTCGCCCCATACCCCCGTGCCTCCCGCCCCAATTCCCAGAGTCCTTTCTTGTGCATGCTTGACTCTCCTCTGGGCCCTCCTCTCCGATGATGTACAAGGACCTAGTGGCATATCCCTGAACCCTTTCCTGTGTTCCCTTAAGCATAGGAACACTACTGTGGCTGTCAATCCCTTGCCTCCAAGGATCTTGGTGCCTTTAGCAGATGCTAGACATTGTGAGGTCAATAGTGTGTTGGACATTGCGCAGGGCATGCAAAGTCCAATTATGATTGCTTCGGCCCTAACTAGTGTGGAGAATCTTGCAAATCATTGCTCCTCCCATCCTTTTGCTCTTACACTCTTACCGCCCTCTCTTCCGCAAATGTCCCTGAGCTTCAGGATGGGGAGGGATTAGTCTGGCCTAGTTCTAGGTGGTTGATATAGAGTCTCTGAAGTTCTGGATAGTGGTTCGTTGATTTTCTTTTGAGTTTTGTTGCTCCTGTAATGCCCTTCACTCCATCGTGATGGGCACTGTCTGCCACCCCCTGGCCAGAGACAGAAAGCTGTTAAACTGGAGTCTTATTATAAGAGCACATTCAAGGATAGATGTAATACTTATACTCAAAAGTGGAATCGCAGGGTCATATGGCATTAGGCAATGGGAGGGGTCAATCACCCATTTGCAAAATGGTTACTTTTTAATCTGCCGGACTATATGCCCTCTCCTTCTGGTGAGTTCATACCCCCTTAGTTGTAAATGATCAGGAACGAATTGTGAACTTAACTAGGTGTCACATTACTTTCTTGCAGTCCTTGATGGAGGCCTATTTTCTCTACTATAATATGGTCACTTCTCTCCTTGTTTCTGGTGTGGCCCTCCAACCCCATCCCTCCTGTTCATAATCCTTGCAATTACTGTAGGTAATACATAGATTTACCTATGAGTGTCTCAAGATGGGCTGGGTGGGTTTGGTATTAGGAGCCACCTATTAGGGAGTACATATGGTGCTTAACTTTCTGGGATTGGGATACTTCACTTAATATAATTGTTTCTAATGACATCCATTTCCTGGCAAATTCCAGTAATTCATCATTTTTGATGGCTGAGTAGTACTCCATTGTATAGATGTACCACAGTTTCCTTATCCACTGGTCAACTGTTGGACATTTAGGTTGATTCCATGTCTTTGCTATTATAAACAGTGCTGCTATGAACATGGTCGTGCTTGTGCTATCGAGGTGAACCTCTGCTGTATGGGGGGTTATATCCAAAATTGGAATCTCAGGGTCATATGGCATTTCAATGTTTAATTTCTTTAAGAATCTCCAGACGGCTCGCCAGAGTGGCTGTAGGAGCCTGCACTCCCACCAGCAATGTAGAAGAGTTCCTCTCTCTCCACATCCTCTCCAGCATTTGTTGTTGTTTGTGTTGTGGATTTTTGCCATCCTGACTGGGGTGAGATGATATCTCAGGGAAGTTTTGATTTGCATTTCCCTGATGGCCAAAGCAGTGGAGCATTTTTAAAGATATTTGTTAGACACTTTAATTTCATTCCTGGTAAAATTTCTTTTAAGTTCTAGGACCCATTTAATTAGGACCCATTAGTTTCCTTGGTGTTTAGTTTTCTAAGTTCTTTGTGCACTCTGGACAGTAGAGCTCTATCAGATGTGTGGTTAGTGAAGATTTTCTCCCCTTCTGTGGGTTGCCTTTGAGCTCGCGTTACAATCTCTTTATCTGAACAGAAGCTCTTTAATTTCAAAAGATCCCAACTGTTGAGAGTTGGTAGCAGTGACTGTGCCATTGGATGTCTGTTTAGGAACTGTTGGCCTAGCCCAATTAGCTCAAGGGAGTTCCCTATCCCCTCAGTTATGATTTTTATAGTCTCTGGCCTGATATCAAGGTCCTTGATCCATTTGGAATTAAGTGTTGTACATGGTGACAAGTACGGGTCCAGCTTTAATCTTCTGCATGTGGAGATCCAGTTTTTCCAGCACCATTTGTTGAAGATGCTGTTCTTTTTCCATTGGATTCTTTGGGCCCCTTTGTCAAAGACCAAATGGCTGTAATTTTGTGGGCTTATATCTGGGTCCTCAACCCTTATCCATTAATCTGTGTGTCTATTTTGGAGCCAGTACCAGGCTGTTTTTACAACTATGGATTTGTAGTATAGACTAAGGTTCGGTATGGTAATACCTCCAGCAGTGTTTTTGTTACTCAGGATTGTCTTTGCTATCCTAGGTCTTTTGTGCCTCCATATGAATTTTGAGATTAATTGGTCCACTTCTTTAATGAATTGCTTTGGGATTTTAATTGGTATAGCATTGAATTTGTATATTGCCTTAGGTAGGATGGTCATTTTTACGATGTTGATTCTGCCAATCCAGGAGCATGGGAGGTCTTTCCACCTTCTGATGTCTTCAGCAATTTCTTTCTTTAGGGTTTTAAAGTTTTCATTGTAAAGGTCTTTTACCTCCTTGGTTAGGTTTATACCAAGGTATTTCATTTTTTTAGGGGCTACAGGTAAATGGGATTGTTTCTTTCAAGGCTTTTTTCACTTCTTTCATTCTGGGCATATAGGAAGGCCTCTGATTTTTGCACATTTATTTTGTATCCTGCCACCCTACTCAACTTCTCAATGAGTTCCAGGAGCTTCCTGGTGGAGGTTTTGGGATCCCTCAGGTATAAGATCATGTCATCTGCAAATAGGGATAGCTTGACTTCTTCCTTGCCGATTTGAATCCCTTTTATGTCCCTTTCTTTTCTTATGGCTTCAGCTAAGACTTCAAGTACAATATTGAATAGAAGTGGTGAGAGTGGACAGCCTTGTCTAGTTTCTGATCGAAGTGGGAATGCTTCCAATTGTTCCCCATTGAGCATAATCCTTGCTGTGGGCTTGTTGTATACAGCTTTTGTTATATTGATAAAGGTTCCTTCCATTCCTACTGTCTCTAGCGTTTTGATCATAAAAGGCTGTTGGATCTTGTCAAAGGCTTTTTCTGCGTCTATCGAGAGTATCATGTGGTCTTGGACTTTGGATTGGTTTACATGATGAATTACATTTATTGATTTTCGTATGTTGAACCAACCTTGCGTGCCGGGGATGAAGCCTACTTGGTCCCCGTGAATGATCTTTTTGATATGTTTTTGAATCCGATTTGCTAAGACTTTGTTGAGAATCTTTGCGTCTGTGTTCATCAGGGAGATCGGCCTATAGTTTTCTTTTTAAAGTGAGTGTGTATTAGGTTTTGGGATTAAAATGATATTAGCTTCATAGAAGGAATTTGGTAGTGTTCCTTCCTTTGCTATTTGATGGAACAGTTTAAGGAGTATTGGTGTTACTGACTCCTTAAATGTCTGGTAGAATTCTGTGCTGAATCCATCTGGTCCAGGACATTTTTTTGATGGGAAGATTTGAGATTACTTCTTCAATTTCATTATATGTTATAGGGCCATTTAAGTAATTCACAACTTCCTGATCCAATTTAGGTAAGATGTGTTTACTTAGAAATTCATCCATCTCTTGTGTGTTGTCAAACTTCACCTGAGTATAAGTTTTTGATATATGATGTTATAATTCTCTGGATTTCTTGGGTATCAGTAGTGATTACTCCATGTTCATTTCTAATTTTGTTAATTTGGGTTTTCTCTCTCTTGCTTTTGGTTAATTTAGCTAGGGGTGTATCTATCTTATTGATTTTTTCAAAGAACCGGCTTTTTGACTGGTTGATTTTTTCTATCGTTTTCTTAGTCTTGATTTCAGATATTTCTCCCCTTATTTTGCTAATTTCCTCTCTTCTACTACTTTTGGGATCAAATTGCTCAAGTTTCTCTAAAGCTTTAAGCTGCATCGTTAAGTTATTTATTTCTGATGTTTCCATTTTTTTGATGTAGGCATTAAGAGCTATGAACTTACCTCTTAGGACAGCTTTCATTGTGTCCCAGAGATTTTGGTAAGTTGTATTTTCGTTATCGTTAACTTTCAGGAAATCTTGAATTTCCTTTTTAATTTCTTCCTGAATCCAGTTCTCATTCAGCATCATTCTGTTAAGTTTCCAGGAGTTAGTGTATTTTCTCTTGTTTGTTGTGTTGTGGATATCCAGCTTTAGGCCGTGGTGGTCTGATAGGGCACAGGTTAGAATTTCAACTTTCTTGTATATGTGTAGATTCGTTTTGTGGCCCAATATGTGATCTACTTTGGAGAAAGTTCTGTGTGCTGCTGAGAAAAATGTGTATTCTTTGGTGCGTTGGTAAAAAGTTCGATAGAGATCTGTAAGGTCCATTTCTTTCAGGGTTTGATTAAGTTCCAAAGTGTCTCTGTTAAGCTTTTGACCTGTTGATCTATCCCATGTCGAGAGGGCGGTGTTGAAGTCCCCAAGAATTATCGTTTGGGGGTTGATATCTTGCTTTAGGCGCTGTAGGGTTTTCTTAATGAATGTGGAGGGGCCCGTATTGGGTGCATAAATGTTCAGGATTGTGAAGTCTTCCTGGTGAATTGTACCTGTGACTAAAATGTAGTATCCATCTGTGAAAGAACCAGCTTTTTGCCTGGTTGATTTTTTCTATCGTTTTCTTAATCTCGATTTCAGATATTTCTCTCCTTATTTTGCTAATCTCCTCTCTTCTACTACTTTTGTGATCAGATTGCTCTAGTTTCTCTAAGGCTTTAAGCTGCATTGTTAAGTTGTTTATTTCTGATGTTTCCATTTTTTTTGATGTAGTCATTAAGAGCTATGAACTTATCTCTTAGAACAGCTTTCATTGTGTCCCAGAGATTTTGGTAAGTTGTATTTTCGTTATCATTCACTTTCAGGAAATCTTGAATTTGCTTTTTCATTTCTTCCTGAATCCAGTTCTCATTCAGCATTATATTGTTAAGTTTCCAGGAGTTAGTGTATTTTCTCTTGTTTGATGTGTTGTGAATGTCCAGCTTTAGGCTGTAGTGGTCTGATAGGGCACAGGTTAGAATTTCAACTTTCTTGTATATGTGTAGATTTGTTTTGTGGCCCAATATGTGATCTACTTTGGAGAAAGTTCTGTGTGCTGCTGAGAAAAATGTGTATTCTTTGGTGTGTGGGTGAAAAGTTCGATAGAGATCTGTAAGGTCCATTTCTTTCATGGTTTGACTAAGTTCCAAAGTGTCTCTGTTCAGCTTTTGACCTGTTGATCTATCCCAGGTTGAGAGGGCGGTGTTGAAGTCCCCAAGAATTATCGTTTGGGAGTTAATTTCTTGCTTTAGACACTGTAAGGTTTTCTTAATGAATGTGGAGGGGCCCGTATTGGGTGCATATATGTTCAGTATTGTGAAGTCTTCCTGGTGAATTGTACCTGTGACTAAAATGTACTATCCATCCGTGTCTCTTATAATTTTCTTTGGTTTGAAGTCCACTTTGTCTAATAGCATAATGGCTACCCCTGCCTGTTTTCTGCTTCCATTTGCTTGTAGAATTGTTGACCAGCCTTTTATTTTTAGAGCGTGCGTATCTTTTGTGGTGAGATATGTTTCCTGCAGGCAGCAGATTGATGGATTGTGATTTTTAATCCAAGAGTGTAATCTGTGTCTCTTGATCGGTTTGTTAATTCCATTAACATTTAGTGTTATAATGGTGAAACTATTTTTGATTCCAGACATTTATTATGTTTAGTAGTTTTTATAAGTATATTGCTTCGCTTTTAATGGTGTTATAGTTCCCTTCTGCTCTCCTGGATATGCCTGTTTTTTTCTTCACGCTTGAGTATCATTTCTAGCATTTTTTGAAGGCCTGGTTTGGTGGACATGTATCCCTTCAAGTTGTTTTTGTGCTGGAAGATTTTTCTTTCTCCCTCGATCATGACTGATAGTTTTGCAGGGTAAATCAGCGTGGGTTGACATTTTTGCTCATTCAATACTTGAAGTATGTCTCTCCAAGCTCTTCTTGCTTTTACTGTTTCGACTGAGAAGTCATTTGTTATTTTAATAGGTTTGCCTTTAAAAGTGACTTGTTTTTTCTCCCTTGAACTCTCAGCACCAGTTCTTTATCTTGAATATGGAGTGTTTTAACTATTATTTGCCCTGGCGTGCTTCTGTTTTGGTCGTATCTGCTTGGGGTGTGGAATGCCTCTTATATATGGATGGGCCTCTCTTTTTTTTTTAGATGAGGAAAGTTTCTCTTGATGATTGTTTGAAAAATTTCCTCAGGGGTGGTATTTTGAATTTCTTGCTCTGGTATTCCATGAATACACATGTTAGGCTTCTTCAGGGTGTCCCATATCTCTTGGATATTTCTCTCAAGTATCTTTTTGGCTTTAACCACCTCTTTATCTCCCCAGTTTATCTTCAAGGTCTTAAATTCTATTTTCTGCTTAGTTAGTTCTGTTGATAAGACTCTCTGTGGAGTTCTGGGTTGAAGATAACTTGTCTTATAGCTCAGTTTTAAACTCTGCTTGAGTCTGTTTTAACTGCTGTATGCCAGTTTTTGTTTCTTGCACTGTTTTTCTCAACTCCTCCAAATGTCTGTTGTGTTCCTCTTCAAAGCGTTTGATTCAACTATGTAATTCCTCCCGGATTTCCTCTTTCATATGAACATGGTAATGATCATATTTTGAAAGTCGTTATCCTGGGTCAGGCGTTCTTGGCCTTTTTTCATGGGTTTGTTCTGGTTGGAGTCTAACATTATGGGATTAATTTCTTCAGTGGGAAATTTGTTTACTTGAGTGTTGCTTCTCATGGATTTGCACTTTGACTTTGGCATTGTCATTTTAACTCTTAAGATCTTTCAATTTCACTAAAGTGAATTATTTGGCCTGGGGTTCTGGGGGTGGGCAGGGACAGAGCTTACCTAGGTCGCGGGTGAGGCCCAGCTGGACCTCGCATGCGTCCTGACCAGCGGAGCGGAGTGGGGAATGGGAGGATGGGGGCGTCGGTGTGGAGCTATTTAACCCGAGGGCAGCTGGGGTGGGTCTAGGGCGCAGGGGGAGGTCCTCCTCGTCTCCTCGGCCCTGCTTGTGGTTCTGGCTGGTTGGTGGGGTTCGAGCCGGGTCCCTTTGGGCTGACCTGGGGTTCTGGTGGGCGGGCGTGGGCGGAGCTTACCTAGGTTCCAGGGTTAGGCCCAGCTGGACGGAGCGCGTGTGTCCCGACCGGGGGAAGCGGGGTGGGGTTAAAGGATCTATTGTTTTCTGATGACAAGTTTTTAAATCTACCTACTTTATGTGTAAGACTTCCATAATATGCTACTATATTTTTTATTAATCATATTGTTGAAATAGATCTCAGAGGCAAAAATTCCTATTGGCATAGCAATTGACAGTCTGAGCTTCAATTGCCATCTCTGCCTCTGAAAACCAACATCACTTCTTCCTGATTCTTTGAATTCGGTAATTTTAAATTATGTTTAAGAAGTTCAGTTTGTAATATCTTCGAATGCTTGTATTGCATAACTGAGCTTAATGGTATATAATTGTATTTGGTTTATCAGAAAAAAAGATTGCTTTTTACAAAAGACAGAACACATTCATGAAATTTTTATGTCTAAATATTCTTTACCACTTATTTGATAGTTTGACTTCCTTGTATGGCTTACGTGAATTATGTAACACTAAATATGAGACATTTCTTCCCATATTGATTTCAATTTAAAAAAAATTAGCACAATCTTTGGATAGTTCAATCTTTGGATTTTAAAACCTCCTGAACAAAATCAAAAGTTCCTAAACATGTACAAATATTTCTTTTCATGAGCAGTTTCAAAAAGAATTAAATTTCATTCTTTTTGATAGTCAATGTGTTTGGGTTTTACTTTCGAAAATTACTGATGGGTGTGAGGTGATATTTCACTTCTGCATTTAATTCATTTTCCCATAGAGATTAGAAATACCAAAAATTTCCCACACATCCCTTGGTCATATTAACTTTAAAATACTCATGTTTAATTAAATTAGGTGTATTTCCTTATAGATTTTCGGTTTTTTATATTACTTTATTTTTAGATGTTCTTCTTGCAAATATGTTCTTTCTGATTTTAGAATACTTTGCTTTATCACCTCTTTTCTTGCTACACAGAAACTCCTTGTGTTGACATAGTCATGCTGCTAGCTTTGACTTTCATTGGATCTATTTAGAGTCATATTCAAAAATCATCAATTTGACCAATATCTTTTTAACCATTATTTCTTCACCCAATTTTACATTTTCTTGGCTTAACAATGTCACCATTGTTAATTCTTTCTCAGTCGGGTTTTACAAATGGTAGGAGTCCGTGCCTGCTCTTCTGCACTTGAACATCTGGACATTTGCTGCAGGAGTGACTGTATCCCATTCTGAACTATCTGCACCTTTGTCAAATGAAACTTAATTATGTACATGTGAATGATCTCATTTCTTTTTATTTTTTTAAATTATTATTTCCGCTCATACAAACTTCATAGGTACACTGGTTCCCACCCTCCCTCCTCCTCCCCTCAACCCCTTTGCTCACCCTCCCTTCACACCTCCCTCCACACCCCCCAATGCCTCCCCAATCCCCGGAGAATCCTTTAATGTGCATGCCAAACTCTCCTCTGAGTCCTCCTCTCCGATAACGTACAGGGACCCAGTGGCATTTTCCCTGAACCCTTTCCTTTGTTCCCCTTAAGCATAGGAACACTATTTTGGCTGTCAATCCCTTGCCTCCAAGGATCTTGGTGCTTTTAGCAAATGCTAGACTTTGTGAGGTCAATAGTGTGTTGGACATTGCGCAGGGCATGCAAAGAACAATTATGATTCCTTCGGCCCTAGCTTGTGTGGAGTATCTTGCATATCATTACTCCTTCCATCTTTGTGCTCTTACATTACACTCTTACCGCCCCCTCTTCTGCAAATTTCCCTGAGCTTCAGGATGGGGAGAGATTAGGCTGGTCTAGTTCTATGTGGTTGATATAGAGGCTCTGAAGTTCTGGATTATGGTTTGTTGATTTTCTTTTGCGGGTTTGTTGCTCCTGCAATGCCCTTCACTCCATCCTGATGGGTATTGTATGTCACCCCCTGGCCAGAGACAAAAAGCTGTTAAGCTAGAGTCTTGTTATAAGAGTATAGTCAAAGGTAGATGTAATAAAAGTAGGAAACCACAGTGAGGGAGGGGTCAATCATCCATTTGCAAAATGGTTACTTATTATCTGCCAGAATATATGCCCTCCCCTTCTAGTGAGATCACACCCCCTCAGTTGTAAATGATCAGGAACGAAAAGTGTGTGAACTTAACCATGTGTCTCATTGCTTACTTGCAGTCCTTGATGGAGGCCTATTTCCTGTGCTGTAACATGGTCCCCTCTCTCCTTGTTTCTGGTGTGGCCCTCCAACCCCATCCCTCCTGTTCATAAATCTTGCAATTACTGCATTACAGAGATTTATCTTTGAGTGTCTCTAGGTGGGCTGGGTGGGTTTGGTACTAGGAGCCACCTATTAAGGAGTATATACGGCGCTTAATTTTCTGGGTCTGAGATACTTCACTCAATATAATTGTTTCTAATGACATCCATTTCCCAGCAAATTCCAGTAATTCATCATTTTTGATGGCTGAGCAGTACTCCATGTACCACATTTTCCTTATCCACTCATCAACAGTTGGACATTTGGGTTGATTCCATGACTTTGCTGTTGTAAACAGTGCTGCTATGAACATGGTCACACTTGTGCTATTGAGGTGAACCTCTGTTGCATGGGGGGTTATTCCCAAAAGTGGAATCGCAGGGTCATATGGCATTTCAATCTTTAATTTCTTTAAGAATCTCCAGATGGCTCGCCAGAGTGGCTGTACGAGCCTGCATTCCCACCAGCAATGTGGGAGAGTTCCCCTCTCTCCACATCCTCTCCAGCATTTGTTGTTGTTTGTGTTGTGGATTTTTGCCATCCTGACCGAGGTGAGATGATATCTCAGGGAAGTTTTGATTTGCATTTCCCTGATGGCTAAAGAAGTGGAGCATTTTTTCCTAATTTTTTAACATATTTATTATTATTTCCACTCATACAAACTTAATAGGTAGACAAGTTCCCTCCCACCTCCTCCTCCCCCGAGCCCTCTGCTCCCCTTCCCTCCCTCCCCGTTCCCCAGTGCCTCCTCCCGAATTCCCAGAGAGTCCTTTATTGTGTATGCCTAACTCTCCTCTTGCTCCTCCTCTCTGATGATGTACAAGGACCCAGTGGCATTTCCCTGAACCCTTTCTCGGGTTCCCCTTAAGCATAGGAACACTACTGTGGCTGTCAATCCCTTGCCATCAAGGATCTAGGTGCCTTTAACCGATAATAGACTTTGTGAGGTTAATAGTGTGCTGGACATTGTGCAGGGCATGCAAAGTCCTGTTATGATTGCTTCGGCCCTAACTAGTGTGGAGAATCTTGCAAATCATTGCTCCTCCCATCCTTTTGCTCTTACACTCTTACAGCCCCCTCTTCTGCAAATGTCCCTGAGCTTCAGGATGGGGAGAGATTAGGCTGGCCTAGTTCTATGTGGTTGATATAGAGTCTCTGAAGTTCTGGATTGTGGTTTGTTGATTTTCTTTTGCAGTTTTGCTGCTCCTGCAATGCCCTTCACTCCATCCTGATGGGCACTGTATGTCACCCCTTGGTCAGAGACAAAAAGCTGTTAAACTGGAGTCTTGTTATAATAGCACATTCAAGGGTAGATGTAATAAAAGCGGGAAACCTCGGTGAGGGAGGGATCAATCACCCATTTGCAAAATGGTCACCTTTCATCTGCCAGACTATATGCCCTCCCCTTCTGGTGAGATCATACCCCCTCAGTTGTACATGATCAGGAACGAACGTCTGTGAACTTAACCAGGTGTCACATTACTTACTTGCATTCCTTGGAGGCCGATTTTCTCTGCTAATCTCTCCCCATCCTGAAGCTCAGGGACATTTGCAGAAGAGGGGGCTGTAAGAGTGTAAGAGCAAAAGGATGGGAGGAGCAATGATTTGCAAGATTCTCCACACTAGTTAGGGCGGAAGCAATCATTATAGGACTTTGCATGCCCTGCACAATGTCCAGCACACTATTGACCTCACAAAGTCTATTATCGGTTAAAGGCACCTAGATCCTTGATGGCAAGGGTCCCCTCTTTCCTTGTGTCTGGTGTGGCCCTCCAACCCCATCCCTCCTGTTCATAATCCTTGCAATTACTGTATTACATAGGTTTACCCTTGAGTGTCTCAATGTGTGCTGGGTGAGTTTGGTACTAGGAGCCACCTATTAGGGAGTACATGCGGCGCTTAGCTTTCTGGGTTTGGGTTACATCACTTAATATAATTGTTTCTAATGACATCCATTTCCCAGCAAATTCCAGTAATTCATCATTTTTGATGGCTGAGTATTACTCCATTGTATAGATGTACCACAGTTTCCTTATCCACTCGTCAGCTGTTGGACATTTAGGTTGATTCCATGACTTTGCTATTGTAAACAGTGCTGCTATGAACATGGTTGTGCTTGTGCTATCGAGGTGAACCTCTGCTGCATGGGGAGTTATTCCCAAAAGTGGAATAGCAGGGTCATATGGCATTTCAATCTTTAATTTCTTTAAGAATCTCCAGACGGCTCTCCAGAGTGGCTGTACAAGCCATGCATTCCCACCAGCAATGTAGCAGAGTTCCTCTCTCTCCACATCCTCTCCAACACTTGTTGTTGTTTGTATTGTGGATTTTTGCCATCCTGACAGGGGTGAGATGATATCTCAGGTAGGTTTTGATTTGCATTTCCCTGATGGCTAAAGAAGTGGAGCATTTTTTAAGATATTTGTTAGACATTTTCAATTCATCCCTAGTAAAGTTTCTTTTAATTTGCAAGGGCCCATTTTTTAACTGGGCCATTAGTTTCCTTGGTGTTTAGTTTTCTAAGTTCTTTGTGCACTCTGGATATTAGAGCTCTATCAGATGTGTGGTTAGTGAAGATTTTCTCTCCTTTCCGTGGGTTGCCTTTGAGCTCGCGTTACAATCTCTTTATCTGAACAGAAGCTCTTTAATTTCACAAGATCCCAACTGTTGAGGGTTGGTAGCAGTGACTGTGCCATTGGATGTCTGTTTAGGAACTGTTGGCCTAGCCCAATCAGCTCGAGGGAGTTCCCTATCCTTTCAACTATGGTTTTTATAGCCTCTGGCCTTATATCAAGGTCCTTGATCCATTTGGAATTAAGTGTTGTACATGGTGACAAGTACGGGTCCAGCTTTAATCTTCTGCTTGTGGAGATCCAGTTTTGCCCGCACCATTTGTTGAAGATGCTGTTCTTTTTCCATTGGATTCTTTGGGCCCTTTTGTCAAAGACCAAATGGCTGTAATTTTGTGGGCTTATATCTCGGTCTTCAAACCTTATCCATTGATCTGTGTGTCTATTTTGGAGCCAGTACCAGGCTGTTTTTACAACTATGTATTTGTAGTATAGACTAAGGTTTGGTATGGTGATACTTCCAGCCTTGTTTTTGTTACTCAGGAGTGTCTTTGCTATCCTGGGTCTTTTGTGCCTCCATATGAATTTTGATATTGTTTGGTCAACTTCTTTGAAGAATTGCTTTGGGATTTTAATTAGTATAGCATTGAATTGTATATTGCCTTTGGTAGGATGGTCATTTTTACGATGTTGATTCTGCCAATCCAGGAACATGGGAGGTCTTTCCACCTTCTGGTGTCTTCTGCAATTTCTTTCTTGAGGGTTTTAAAGTTTTCATTGTAAAGGTCTTTTACCTCCTTGGTTAGGTTTATACCAAGGTGTTTCATGTTTTTAGGGGCTATAGTGAATGGGATTGTTTCTCTCAAGGCCTTTTCATTTCTTTCATTCTGGGCATATAGGAAGGTCTCTGATATTTGCACATTTATTTTGTATCCTGCCACCCTACTCAACTTCTCAATGAGTTCCAGGAGCTTCATGATGGAGTTTTTGGGATCCCTCAGGTATAAGATCATGTCATCTGCAAATAGGGATAGCTTGACTTCTTCCTTGCTGATTCGAATCCCTTTTATGTCCCTTTCTTGTCTTATGGCTTTGGGATCCCTCAGGTATAAGATCATGTCATCTGCAAATAGGGATAGCTTGACTTCTTCCTTGCTGATTCGAATCCCTTTTATGTCCCTTTCTTGTCTTATGGCTTTGGGATCCCTCAGGTATAAGATCATGTCATCTGCAAATAGGGATAGCTTGACTTCTTCCTTGCTGATTCGAATCCCTTTTATGTCCCTTTCTTGTCTTATGGCTTCAGCTAAGACTTCAAGTACAATATTGAATAGAAGTGGTGAGAGTGGACAGCCTTGTCTAGTTCCTGATCGAAGTGGGAATGCTTCTAGTTTTTCCCCATTGAGTATAATCCTTCCTGTGGGCTTGTTGTATACAGCTTTTATTATATTGATAAACGTTCCTTTCATTCCTACTGTTTCTAGCGTTTTGATCATAAAAGGCTGTTGGGTCTTGTCAAAAGCTTTTTCTGCATCTATCGAGAGTATGATGTGGTCTTGGACTTTGGACTGGTTTACATGATGAATTACATTTATTGATTTGCGTATGTTGAACCAACCTTGTGTGCCGGGTGTAAAGCCTACTTGGTCCCCGTGAATGATCTTTTTGATATGTTTTTGAATCCGATTTGCTAAGACTTTGTTGAGAATCTTTGCTTATGTGTTCATCAGGGAGATCGGCCTATAGTTTTCTTTTTTAAGTGAATCTTTATTAGGTTTTGGAATGAAAACAATATTAGCTTCATAGAAGGAATTTGGTAGTTTTCCTTCCTTTGCTATTTGATGGAACAGTTTAAGGAGTATTGGTGTTATTAACTCCTTAAATGTCTGGTAGAACTCTATGCTGAATCCACCTGGTCCAGGACTTTTTTTGGTGGGAAGATTCGAGATTACTTCTTCAATTTTCTTACATGTTATAGGACTATTTAAATAATTCACAACTTCCTGATTCAATTTAGGTAAGTTGTGTTTACTTAGTTCATCCATCTCTTTTGTGTTGTCATATTTCACAAAGTACAAGTTTTTGAAATATGATGTTATAATTCTCTGGATTTCTTGGGTATCAGTAGTGATAACTCCATTTTCATTTCAAATTTGGTAATTTGGGATTTCTCTCTCTTGCTTTCGGTCAATTTAGCTAGGGGTGTATCAATCTTATTGATTTTTTCAAAGAAACAGCTTTTTGACTGGTTGATTTTCTCTATTGTTTTACTAATCTCGATTTCAGATATTTCTCCCCTTATTTTGCTAATCTCCTCTTTTCTACTGCTTTTGGGATCAGATTGCTCTAGTTTTTCTGAAGCTTTAAGCTGCATTGTTAAGTTGTTTATTTCTGATGTTTCCATTTTTTTTGATGTAGGCATTAAGAGCTCTGAACTTACCTCTTAGGACAGCTTTCATTGTGTCCCAGAGATTTTGGTAAGTTGTATTTTCATTATCGTTCACTTTCAGGAAATCTTGAATTTGCTTTTTAATTTCTTCCTGAATCCAGTTCTCATTCAACATCATCGTGTTACATTTCCAGGAATTAGTGTATATTCTGTCTTTTGTTGTGTTGTGAATGTCCAGCTTTAGGCCGTGGTGGTCTGATAGGGCATAGGCTAGTATTTCAACTTTTCTGTATATGTGGAGATTCATTTTGTGGCCCAATATGTGATGTATTTTGGAGAAAGTTCCGTGTGCTGCTGAGAAAAATGTGTATTCTTTGGTATGTGGATGAATAGTTCGATAGAGATCTGTAAGGTCCATTTCTTTAAGGGTTTGATTAAGTTCCACAGTGTCCCTGGTAAGCTTTTGACCTGTTGATCTATCCCATGTTGAGAGGGCGGTGTTGAAGTCCCCAATAATTATTGTTTGGGGGTTGATTTCTCGCTTTAGATGTTGTAGGGTTTTCTTAATGAATTTGGAGGGGCCCGTATTTGGGTGCATAAATGAACAATATTGTGAAGTCTTCCTGGTGAATTGTACCTGTGACTAAAATGTAGTGTCCATCTGTGTCTCTTTTGATTTTTCTTGGGTTTGAAGTCTACTTTGTCCGATAGCATAATAGGTATCCCTGCCTGTTTTCTGCTTCCATTAGCTTGCAGAATTTTGGACCAGCCTTTCATTTTTAGGATGTGCCTATCTTTTGTGGTGAGATGAGTTTCCTGAAGGCAGCAGATTGATGGGTTGTGATTTTTAATCCAAGTTTGTAATCTGTGTCTCTTAATCGGTGAGTTAAGCCCATTGACATTTAATGTTATAATGGAGAAATTCTTTTTAATTCTGGACATTTTTTATGTTTAGTGGATTTTGTAAGCGTATTGTTTGATATTTATGTTTTTGTGGTATTATACTTCCCTTCTATCCTCCTGGATATGCTTGTTCTTTTCTTCAAGTTTGCATATCATTTCTAGCATTTTTTGAAGGCCTGGTTTGGTAGACATGTATCCCTTCAAGTTGTCTTTGTGCTGGAAAATTTTTCTTTCTCCTTTGATCATGACAGATACTTTTGCTGGTTGTATAAATCTGGGTTGGCATTTTTTTTAACATTTGTTATTATTATTTCCGCTCGTACAAACTTAATAGGTAGACCAGTACCCTCCCTCCCTCCTCCTCCCCCCGAACCCCCTGCTTCCCCTCCCTCCCTCCCCATCTCCCAGTGCCTCCCCCCCAAATTCCTCTCAAGTATTTTTTTGGCTTTAACAATCTCTTCCATTGAGCTGGTTAATTCTCCCACTTTGTCTTTAAGATCTGAAATTCTATTTTCTGCTTCATTAGTTCTGCTGATAAGACTCTCTGTTGAGCTTTGGGTGGAAGATAGCTTGTCTTTTAGTTCAATTTTAAACTCTTCATGAGACTGTTTTAACTGCTCTATGCCTATTTTTGTTTCTTGAACTGTTTTTCTGAACTCCAAGTGCCTGTTGTGTTCTTGTTCAGTGGTTGATTCGGTTGTTGAACTCTTCTTGGATTTCCTCTTTCATAGTATTAATCATGATAATTATCATACCTTGAAAGTCGTTGTCTTGGGTCTAGCTTTCTTGGCTGTTTTCTGTGAATTTGTTCCGGTTGGAATCCATCATTATGGGGTTAATTCTTTCAGTGGGAGATTGGTCTTCTTGGGTTTTGTTTCTCATGGATCTGCACTTTGACTTTGGCATTGTTATTTTGTCTTCTAGGGCTTTTCAGTTTCTGTGTGTTTTTGACTGATTTAGTTGGTATTCTTACACTTGGGCAGTTATTACTAGTGCTTGCCTTGGGGTTGGGTATGTTTTTCTTTTGTTATTGTTATTTCCTAGTTGAGGCTTTTAGGCTGTTAATACATCAGTTAAGTCAGGTTAAGTAGACAAGGAGCGATTATTAGCATGATAGTGCACTTTTACGATGCAGTATCTTGGTGATATGTGAGGATGAGTGGTATGATCCCTGGAGTTGTATATGTTTTTGGGGTGGCTTTATGGAAAAGTTAATCTATAGTGACTAATATTATAAAGGCAAAGTAGGGTAAAAAAAAGGTTTACGTATCTTTGGGCTGGATGTGAAGAATCTCTCCCATGTGATAGGATAATTGTAGAGGTTTACAGATGTATGGCCTTTGACCCTTAGAACTTTTCTTGAGTTTTCTTTGGACTCTATTGAATTCTGAGCAGCAGTGTGTCTTCTGTAGACCACGTGGGTGGGTCCCCGGTGGGCCAGAGGGACAGAGGGGCTGATGTTGATGACAGAATTCTTCTTGGTTTCTTGGCTTCTTGGCTTAGTGTCCCACCCAAGCTCCAGATATGGAGGAAAGCAAGTACGTCCTGTCCAGTTGGGCAGACAGGCAGGCGGGAGGGAGAAAGGGGTCTGGGGCCCGGAGCGTGGCCATAGGACAAAGCTCGAGGCAGCCTGGGTGCCGCCGGGCTGTGCTGCGACCTGGGCGGGGCAGGGGGACTCACCTGGGGGTCTGGCCGAGTGGGGAGTGGGAGGCGTGTTTGGGTGGATAAAGAAGGTTCGGGAGGGAGAAGGGGGGCTGGGTTCCCGAGGCGTGGCCCTGCCAAAGCCGTGAATGATCTCAATTCTTGACTCATTATTCTCGTTACTTGATTGTTGAGTATACATTCATGTCAGCAATGTGATTTTTTAAATAGTAAATATCTGAATTTTTAATTTTTTTAATACTTTTTTATTATTTCCGCTCATACAAACTTAATAGGTAGACCAGTTGCCTCCCTCCCTCCTCCTCTCCCCAACTCCCTGTCTACCCTCTCCTCTCTCCCCATCCCCCAGTGCCTCCTCCCCAATTCCCAGAGAGTCCTTTATTGTGTATGCCTGACTCTCCTCTGGGTCCTCCTCTCCGATGACATACAAGGACCCAGTGGCATTTCCCTGAACCCTTTCTCGTGTTCCCCTTAAGCATAGGAACACTACTGTGGCTGTCAATCCCTTGCCATCAAGGATCTAGGTGCCTTTAGCAGATGCTAGACTTTGTGAGGTCAATAGTGTGCTGGACATCGTGCAGGGCATGCAAAGTCCTATTATGATTGCTTTGGCCCTAACTAGTGTGGAGAATCTTGCAAATCATTGCTCCTCCCATCCTTTTGCTCTTACAATCTTACCGCCCCCTCTTCCGCAAATGTCCCTGAGCTTCAGGATGGGGAGAGATTAGGCTGGCCTAGTTCTATGTGGTTGATATAGAGTCTCTGAAGTTCTGGATTGTGGTTTGTTGATTTTCTTTTGCAGTTTTGCTGCTCCTGCAATGCCCTTCACTCCATGCTGATGGGCACTGTATGTCACCCCTTGGTCAGAGACAAAAAGCTGTTAAACTGGAGTCTTGTTATAATAGCATATTCAAAGGTAGATGTAATAAAAGTAGGAAACCTCAGTGAGGGAGTGGTCAATCACCCATTTGCAAAATGATTACTTTTTATCTGCCAGACTATATGCCCTCCCCTTCTGGTGAGATCATACCCCCTCAGTTGTAAATGATCAGGAACGAACGTCTGTGAACTTAAGCAGGTGTCACATTACTTACTTGCATTCCTTGATGGAGGCCTATTTCCTGTGCTGTAACATGGTCCCCTCTCTTCTTGTGTCTGGTGTGGCCCTCCAACCCCATACCTCCTGTTTATAATCCTTGCAATTACTGTATTAAATAGGTTTACCTTTGCATGTCTCAATGTGTGCTGGGTGAGTTTGGTACTAGGAGCCACCTATTAGGGAGTACATCCGGCGCTTAATTTTCTGGGTTTGGGATACTTCACTTAATATAATTGTTTCTAATGACATCCATTTCCCGGCAAATTCCAGTAATTCATCATTTTTGATGGCTGAGTAGTACTCCATTGTATAGATGTACTACGCAATGTGATATTTTAACTAGTATCATGGTGGCATTATTTGAAATGAAATTCTGTGACTCATCAGATTTTTTATAAACTTGCAAGGTAGAAACAGGAAGGTCAATGAATGTTTGAGGCCACCCTGAGCTCTGTGGTAATTCTTTGCACCAAAACAGCCCGAATAACTAGTAGCTTAGTAAATCATGAGTTTCAAGAACATATTGATCTGCCAGTAATATAATATCCAATTCAAATGTGGAAAAAATTAAGGGGCATTTGGACAGATATGAAGCATGTACTTATCTTTACATTTTGTAGCAGGATATGAATATCCATCCACCAAAGCATTAGAGTCTAAGATTCATAAATGAAAATATAACAATTAAAGGAAATACAAAGAATATCAGTGTAAAACCTTAAGGTGTCCATTAGGTAAGTAGTTTTTAAAATCTCTGCAACTCTGTTTTTGTACTAAAATATTCCTTTTGGAAAACATGTTGTAGAGATAATGTGCTCCGCCCATATTAACATGAAAAATATGAATCTCCAATTTGACACTCCAGAGTTGAGCCTTTAAGCACACTTGTGAGGAATTACCTAGCTAGGATAAGCTTGTAGCAGATTATTTCAACTGCATGATTAATGTTGAAAGAACCAGCACAGAGAGAGTAGAGTCTCTTTGGCAAGTGGATGAATATAGAAAGCGAGCTGAAATTTAACAAGGCAGAAGACAGCTTTAGTTGCTACTTCTCTTTCAGTTATTTTGATAGTAGGTTGCATGTGGTGGTCATTTACCTTGGCTCCTGATTACTCTCCTGCCATAACAGAAAACTAAACCAAGAAAATTCCCTTGTTACCACCAATTGTTTGGATCAAGTGTCTATTATGACAGAAATGAAATATGAAACTAAGACAGAGGATGAGCAGGCATCTGATGGTTCTCTGAAGAGAATTTGCTATATATGGGCAAGAGTAACATCTCCTTACACCCTTGATCCTATTTCACTGTGTGATTGTTTCTAGTCTAACCATGTTGCTATCTATCATGTGGTGTAATATGAGTCACATTTCCCTCATTATTTTTATTGTTTGTGTTTGTCATTTCCCATTTTATTGCAAAGTTATAGAAAAATTGGAGCATAATTATATTTAATTCCATTGGCATCAACAATCACAAATGTAGAAAGACTGATCTATATATCTTAATCAACCAATTGATTAATCATATATCTATCAATTGAGCAATCATTCTTTCATCTATCATATGTCAATCCACCAATCTGTCTATCATGAATGTCTCATTTATTTATTTGCCTATGTATGATATATAATTTGCTAACTATGTATCTATCATACATACATACATATATATATATATCATATATATTGTCTATCTTCATGGTATCGATGTACCAGCATGAGTGAAACTGCAAGATCCAGGTTCAAATGCATTTATTGCTTCTGTTCCTAGTGCTCTTAAGCTGTTCAGTGCTTTTAATGTGAATGGATGGGGTTAGTACATACCTTTTACAAGTTCTAATGTGTGGTAATTCAAAAAATTGTGGTAAAGTTCACATTCTACAGTGATAATATACTATTTATAGAAATGTGATGCTATTGTAACTGTTTGAAGGAATTGCTCCCATACTCATAGGATATTATCTTAGCAGCATAAGTTTATTCTTTATATGTTTCTGGTATTGTGATGGTGATAAGAGCTAATCAAAAGTATATTATAAACTAATTTTATCCCCTTACCAGATGTCTAGTTAGATACATATGTTAACTTAATATTCAAAAATCATATCTTTACAAAATTCATCATATGGAACTGATCTGAGAACTTCCTCCTGGCTGGATAGCTTACACAATACCGAGGAATACTATAGAGGTTACTAGGGGAGAAAAGTAATCACATGACTCATTAACACATTAAATCAGCAAGTTGCAATAAAAATCACCATGGCAGCAATGAACACTAGTGGCATGGGTATCAAAGACACAACCAACAGCTTTCTTTTTTTTTTAAATTTATTTTTTCCATGCATACAAACTTGATAGGTACCCCATTCCCCTTCCTCCCTCCACCCCTCCCTGGATCCCCTTGCTTCCTTCCCCTTTTTCCCTTTCCTTTCCCCCTCCCCCTTGCTCCTGGTGCCCCTGTCCCCCCATTCGTGGAGCATCCTTTAGTGTGCATGTCAAACTTCTCTCTGGGTCCTCCTCTCTGATGAGGTGTCAGGACTCAGTGGCATTGCCTAGAGCTCTTTTTTGTGTTCCCTTTTGGTATAGGAACACTAAGGTGGCTGTTAATCCCTTGTCTCTAAGGATCCTAGTGCCTGTCATCCATGCTAGACTTAGGGGGTCAATGATATGTTGGTCATTGTGCAGGTCATGCAAATTCCTATTATGATTACTTTGGTCCTAACGTGTGTGGAGTATCTTGCATATCGTTGCTCTCCCCATCTTTAGGTTCTTACAATCTTACTGCCCTTTTTTCTGCAAATTTTCCTGAGCTTTAGGATGGGAGAGATTAGGCTGGCCTGGTTCCTGGTGATTAATGTAGGCTGTCTGATGTTCTGAATTGTGGTTTGTTATTCTTTTTTTACTTATTCCAGTTTTGCTGTTCCTGCACTGATGGATATTGGATGTCACCTCCTAACCAGAGGCAAAAAGCTGTTAAACTAGAGTCTTATTATAAGAATAGATTCATAGGTAGATGGAATAAGAGTAGGAGACCATGGTGAGGGGCGGGGGTCAGTCTCCCATTTGCAGGATGGTTATTATCTATCTTCTAGACTCTATGCCTTCCCTTTATGTTGAGATCAAACCCCATCAGTTGCAAGTGACCAAGAAGGAAAGTCTGTGAGCTTAACCAAATGTCTCGTTACTTACTTGCAGTACCTGATGATGGCCTGTTTTCTATGCTATAGCATGATCCCCTCTTTCCTTATTTCTGATGGGGACCTCCTTCCCCTTCCCTCTTATTTATAATCTTTGCAAGTACTGTAGGTATTACAGAGATTTATATTTGAGTGTGTCACTAAGTGGATTTGGTACTAGGATCCACCTATGAGGGAGTATATATGGCACTTAATTTTCTGTGTCTGGGATATGTCACTCAATATAATTGTTACATCCATTTCCCAGTAAATTGCATTAATTCATCACTTTCGATGGCTGAGTAGTATTCCATTGCATAAATGTACCACATTTTCCTTATGCACTTGTCAACTGTTGGGCATTTGGGTTGGCTCCATGACTTTGCTATTGTAAACAGTGCTGCTATGAACATGGTGCTGCTTGTGCCATTGAAGTAAATTTTTGCTGTATGAGGGATTATTCCCAAAAGTGGAATAGCAGGGTCATATGGCATTTCAATCTTTAACCTTTATAAGAATCGCCAGACGGCTCGCCAGAGTGGCTGTATGAGCCTGCATTCCCACCAGCAATGTAGGAGAGTTACCCTCTCTCCACATCCTCTCCAGAATTTGTTGTTGTTTGTATTGTGGATTTTTGCCATCCTGACCGGGGTGAGATGATATCTCAGGGAAGTTTTGATTTGCATTTCCCTGATGGTTAAGGATGTGGAGCATTTTTTCAGATATTTGTTAGACATTTTAATGTCATCCCTGGTAAAATTTCTTTTAAGTTCCAGGGCCCATTTTTTAATTGGGCCATTGGTTTCCTTGGAGTTTAGTTTTCTAAGTTCTTTGTGCACTCTGGACAGTAGAGCTCTATCAGATATGTGGTTAGTGGGTTGCCTTTGTGCTCGTGTTACAATCTCTTTATCTGAACAGAAGCTCTTTAATTTCACAAGGTCCCAACTGTTGAGAGTTGGTAGCAGTGACTGTGCCATTGGATGTCTGTTTAAGAACTGTTGGCCTAGCCCAATCAGCTCAAGGGAGTTTATAGTTTTCTTTTTTAAGTGTATCTTTATTAGGTTTTGGGATTAAGATGATATCAGCTTCATAGAAAGAATTTGGTAGTGTTCCTTCCTTTGCTATTTGATGGAACAATTTAAGGAGTATTGGTGTTATGCTCTCCTTAAATGTAGAACTCTGTGCTTTATCCATCTGGTCCAGGACATTTTTTGGTGGGAAGATTCGAGATTACTTCCTTGATTTCCTCATATGTTATAAGGCTATTTAAATAATTCAAAACTTCCTGATTCAATTTATTAAGTTGTGCTTATTTAGGAATTCATCAATTTGTTTTGTGTTGTCAAATTTCACAGAGCATGAGTTTTTTTTTTATTTCTTTCTTCCACTCATACAAAGTTGATAAGTACTCAATTCCCCTCCCTCCCTCCACCCCTCCCTGGACCCGCTTGTTCCCTCCCCCCTTTCCCCTTCCTTTCCCGCCCTCTCTCCCTTTTTCCCAGTCCCCCCCTACCCCCTTTCTGGAGCATCCTTCACTGTGCATGTCAAACTTCCCTCTGGGTCCTTCTCTCTGATGAGGTGTAGGGACTCAGTGGCATTTCCTAGAGCTCTTTTTTGTGTTCCCCTAAAGTATAGGAACACTACTGTGGCTGTTAATCCCTTGCCTCTAATTCAGCTTCATAGTGTTTAGTTTTCCAGGAGTTAGTGTATTTTCTGTTGTTTGGTGTATTTTCTGTTGTTTGTTGTGTTATGGATATAAGCTTTAGACCATGATGGTCTGATAGGGTACAGGCTAGAATTTCAACTTTCCTGTATATATGGAGATTCGTTTTGTGGTCCAATATGTGATCTATTTTGAAAAAAGTTCTGTGGGCTGCTGAGAAAAATGTTCATTCCTTGTTGCTTGGATGGAAAGTTCAATAGAGATCTGTAAGGTCCATTTCAATAAGGGTTTGACTAAGTTCCAATGTGTCTCTGTTAAGTTTTGACCTGTTGATCTATCCCATGTTGAGAAGACAGTGTGGAAATCCCCAAGAATTATCATTTGGGGGTTGATTTCTCACTTTAGATGCTGTAGGGTTTGCTTAATGAATGTGGAGGGGCCCTGTATTAGGTGCATATATGTTCAGAATTGTGAAGTCTTCCTGGTGAATTGTACCTGTGACTAAAATATAGTATCCATCTGTGTCTCTTATGATTTTTTTTTAGTTTGAAGTCCACTTTGTCCTATAGCATAATAGGTATCCCTGCCTGTTTCCTGGTTCAATTAGCTTGCAGAATTTTGGACCAGCCTTTTATTTTTAGGGTGTGTCTATCTTTTGTGGTGAGATGAATTTCCTGAAGGCAGCAGATTGATGGGTTGTGATTTCTAATTCATGTTTGTAATCTGTGTCTTTCGATTGTTGAGTTAGTTCTATTGATATTTAGTGTTATAATGAAGAAATTACCTTTAAGTCCTGACACTTTTAGTTTTTAGTGGTTTTCATAAATGGATTATTTAGCTTTTAGGTTTGGATGTTATTATACTTCCCTTCTGTCCTCCTGAATATGCTTTTTTTTTCTTTTTTTCTTATTTCAGCTCATACAAACTTATTAGGTACACCAGTTCCCTCCCTCCCTCCTCCTCCCCCTGTACCCCCTGCTCCCCCTCCCCACCCCTCTCCCTCCCCATCCCCCAGTGCCTCCCACCCCAATTCCCAGAGAGTCCTTTCTTGTGCATGTCTGATTTTCCTCTGGGCCCTCCTCTCCGATGACGTACAAGGACCCAGTGGCCTTTCCCTGAACCCTTTTCTTCAAGCATTTCTAGCATTTTTTGAAGGCCTGGTTTGATAGACATGCAAGCTTTCAAGCTGTCTTTGTGCTGTAAAACTTTTCTTTCCCCCTCAATCATGACAGATAGTTTTGCCAGGTATATTAGCCTGGGTTGACAGTTTTGCTCATCAATAGTTGAAGTAGGTCTCTCCAAGCTCTTCTTGCTTTTACTGTTTCCATTGAGAAGTCATTCTTTATTTTATTAGGTTTATCTTTAAAAGTGACTTTTTTCCCTTGAAACTGTCAGCACCATTTCTTTTTCGAATGTGGAATGTTTTGACTATTATTTGTGGTGGCAAGTTTCTATTTTGGTCTTATCTGTTTGGTATGTGGAATGCCTCTTGTATATGTATGTACCTCTCTTTTTTTAGATGAGGAAAGTTTTCTTTGATGATAATTTGAAAAATATCCTCAAGTGTGGTATTTTGGGATTCTTGCTCTGGTATTCCATGAATGCACATGTTAGGCTTCTTCAGGGTGTCCCATAACTCTTGAATATTTCTCTCAAGTATCTTTTTGGCTTTAACAACCTCTCCCATTGAGCTGCTTAATACTCCCACTTTGTCTTTAACATCTGAAATTCTATTTTCTGCTTCAGTTGTTCTGCTGATAAGACTCTCTGTTGAGTTCTGGGTTGAGGATATGTTGTCTTCTAGTTCAGTTTTAAACTCTGCTTGAGTCTGTTGTAACTGCTCTATGCCTATTTTCTTTCTTTTTTTTTATTAAAAATTTAATTATACATTTTAAAAATTTTTTACCAGTTCCCTCCCTCCCCCCTCTTCCCCCTCCCCTTCCCCCAATGCCTCCCCCCCCAATTCCCAGAGAGTCCTTTATTGTGTGTGCCTAACTCTCCACTGTGTCCTCCTCTCCGATGACATATAAGGACCCAGTGGCATTTCCATAAGCCCTTTCTCTTGTTCCCCTTGAGCATAAGATCACTACTATGGCTGTCAATCCCTTGCCTCCAGGGGTCTCGGTGGCCTTATCAGATGCTAGACTTTATGAGGGCAACAGTGCGCTGGACATTGCGCAGGGCATGCAAAGTTCCATTATGATTGCTTTGGCCCCAACTATTGTTGAGAATCTTGCAAATCGTTGCTCCTCCCATCCTTTTGCTCTTACAATCTTACCGCCCCCTCTTCCGCAAATGTCCCTGAGCTCCAGGATGGGGAGAGATTAGGCTGTCCTAGTTCTATGTTATTGATATAGAGTCTCTGAAGTTCTGGATTGTGGTTTGTTGATTTTCTTTTGCAGTTTTGCTGCTCCTGCAATTCCCTTCACTCCATTCTGCTGGGCACTGTATGTCACCCCTTGCAGACCTTCATGGAGGCTTATTTTCTCTGCTGTAACATGGTCTCCTCTCTCTTTGTTTCTGGTGTGGCCCTCCTAACCCATCTCTCTTGTTCATAATCCTTGCAATTACTGTGTTGCATAGGTTTACTTTTGAGTGTCCCAATGTGGGCTGGGTGAGTTTGGTACTAGGAGCCACCTATTAGGGAGTACATACGGCGCTTAATTTTCTGGGTTTGGGATACTTCACTTAATATAATTCTTTCTAATGACATCCATTTCCCAGCAAATTCCAGTAATTCATCATTTTTGATGGCTGAGTAGTACTCCATTGTATAGATGTACCACAGTTTCCTTATCCACTCGTCAACTGTTGGACATTTAGGTTGATTCCATGACTTTGCTATTGTAAACAGTGCTGCTATGAACATGGTCGAGCTTGTGCTATCGAGGCAAACCTTTGCTGCTTGGGGGGTTATTCCCAAAAGTGGGATAGCAGGGTCATATGGCATTTCAATCTTTAATTTCTTTAAGAATCTCCAGACGGCTCGCCAGAGTGGCTGTATGAGCCTGCATTCCCACCAACAATGTAGGAGAGTTCCCCTCTCTCCACATCCTCTCCAGCATTTGTCGTTGTTTGTATTGTGGATTTTTGCCATCCTGACCGGGGTGAGATGATATCTCAGGGAAGTTTGATTTGCATTTCCCTGATGGCGAAGGAAGTGGAGCATTTTTTAAGATAATTGTTAGACATTTTAATTTCATCCCTGGTAAAGTTTCTTTGAAGTTCCAGGGCCCATTTTTTAATTGGGCCAGTGTTTTCCTTGGAGTTTAATTTTCTAAGTTCTTTGTGCACTCTGGACAGTAGAGCTCTGTCAGATATGTAGTTAGTGAAGATTTTCTCCCATTCTGTGGGTTGCCTTTGAGCTCGTGTGACAATCTCTTTATCTGAACAGAAGCTCTTTAATTTCACAAGATCCCAACTGTTGAGAGTTGGTAGCAGTGACTGTGCCATTGGATGTCTGTTTAGGAACTGTTGGCCTAGCCCAACCAGCTCGAGGGAGTTCCCTATCCTTTCAACTATGGTTTTTAAAGTCTCTGGCCTGATATCAAGGTCTTTGATCCATTTGGAATTAAGTCTTGTACATGGTGACAAGTACGGGTCCAGCTTTAATCTTCTGCATGTGGAGATCCAGTTTTGCCAGCACCATTTGTTGAAGATGCTGTTCTTTTTCCATTGGATTCTTTGGGCCCCTTTGTCAAAGACCAAATGGCTGTAACTTTGTGGGCTTATATCTGGGTCTTCAATCCTTATCCATTGATCTGTGTGTCTATTTTGGAGCCAGTACCAGGCTGTCTTTATAACTATGGATTTGTAGTATAGACTTAGGTTTGGTATGGTAATACCTCCAGCTGTGTTTTTGTTACTCAGGATTGTTTTTGCTATCCTGGGTCTTTTGTGCCTCCAAATGAACTTTGAGATTGTTTGGTCAACTTCTTTGAAGAATTGCTTTGGGATTTTGATTGGTATAGCATTGAATCTGTATATTGCCTTTGGTAGGATGGTCATTTTTACAATGTTGATTCTGCCAATCCAGGAACAAGGGAGGTCCTTCCACCTTCTGGTGTCTTCTGCAATTTCTTTCTTTAGGGTTTTAAAGTTTTCATTGTAAAGGTCTTTTACCTCCTTAGTTAGGTTTATACCAAGGTATTTCATTTTTTTAGGGGTTATAGTAAATGGCATGGTTTCTCTCAAGGCTTTTTCACTTCTTCATTCTGGGCATATAGGAAGGCCTCTGATTTTTGCACATTTATTTTGTATCCTGCCACCCTGCTGAACTTCTCAATTAGTTCCAGGAGCTTCCTGGTGGAGTTTTTGGGATCACTCAGGTATAAGATCATGTCATCTGCAAATAGAGATAGCTTGACTTCTTCCTTGCCAATTTGAATCCCTCTTATGTCCCTTTCTTGTCTTATGGCTTCGGCTAAGACTTCAAGTACAATATTGAATAGAAGTGGTGAGAGTGGACAGCCTTGTCTTGTTCCTGATCGAAGTGGGAATGCTTCCAATTGTTCCCCATTGAGCATAATCCTTGCTGTGGGCTTGTTGTATACAGCTTTTATTATGTTGATAAAGGTTCCTTCCATTCCTACTGTCTCTAGCGTTTTGATCATAAAAGGCTGTTGGATCTTGTCAAAAGCTTTTTCTGCATCTATCGAGAGTATCATGTGGTCTTGGACTTTGGACTGGTTTACATGATGAATTACATTTATTGATTTGCGTATGTTGAACCAACCTTGTGTGCCGGGGATGAAGCCTACTTGGTCCCCATGAATGATCTTTTTAATATGTTTTTGAATCCGATTTGCTAAGACTTTGTTGAGAATCTTTGCATCTGTGTTCATCAGGGAGATCGGCCTATAGTTTTGTTTTCTAAGTGAATCTTTATTAGGTTTTGGGATTAAAACAATATTAGCTTCATAGAAGGAATTTGGTAGTGTTCCTTCCTTTGCTATTTGATGGAACAGTTTAAGGAGTATTGGTGTTATTAACTCCTTAAATGTCTTGTAGAACTCTGTGCTGAATCCATCTGGTCCAGGACATTTTTTGGTGGGAAGATTCGAGATTACTTCCTCAATTTCCTTATATGTTATAGGACTATTTAAATAATTCACAACTTCCTGATTCAATTTAGGTAAGTTGTGTTTACTTAGAAATTCATCCATCTCTTTTGTGTTGTCAAACTTCACAGAGTATAAGTTTTTGAAATATGATGTTATAATTCTCTGGATTTCTTGGGTATCCGTAGTGATAACTCCATGTTCATTTCTAAGTTTGTTAATTTGGGTTTTCTCTCTCTTGCTTTTGGTTAGTTTAGCTAGGGGTGTATCAATCTTGTTGATTTTTTCAAAGAACCAGCTTTTTGATTGGTTGATTTTTTCTATCGTTTTCTTAGTCTCGATTTCAGATATTTCTCCCCTTATTTTGCTAATCTCTTCTCTTCTACTGCTTTTAGGATCAGATTGCTCTAGTTTCTCTAAAGCTTTAAGCTGCATTGTTAAGTTGTTTATTTCTGATGTTTCCATTTTTTTGACGTGGGCATTAAGAGCTATGAACTTACCTCTTAGAACAGCTTTCATTGTGTCCCAGAGATTTTGGTAAGTTGTATTTTCGTTATCATTCACTTTCAGGAATCTTGAATTTCCTTTTTAATTCTTCCTGAATCCAGTTCTCATTCAGCATCATAGTGTTAAGTTTCCAGGAGTTAGTGCATTTTCTCTTGTTTGATGTGTTGTGGATGTCCAGCTTTAGGCCGTGGTGGTCTGATAGGGCACAGGTTAGAATTTCAACTTTCTTGTATATGTGTAGATTCATTTTGTGGCCCAATATGTGATCTATTTTGGAGAAAGTTCCATGTGCTGCTGAGAAAAATGTGTATTCTTTGGTGCGTGGGTGAAAAGTTCGATAGAGATCTGTGAGGTCCATTTCTTTCAGGGTTTGATTAAGTTCCAAAGTGTCTCTGTTAAGCTTTTGACCTGTTGATCTATCCCATGTAGAGAGGGCGGTGTTGAAGTCCCCAAGAATTATCGTTTGGGGGTTGATTTCTTGCTTTAGACGCTGTAGGGTTTTCTTAATGAATGTGGAGGGGCCCGTATTGGGTGCATATATGTTCAGTATTGTGAAATCTTCCTGGTGAATTGTACCTCTGACTAAAATGTAGTATCCATCCGTGTCTCTTATAATTTTTTTTGGTTTGAAATCCACTTTGTCTGATAGCATAATGGCTACCCCTGCCTGTTTTCTGCTTCCATTTGCTTGTAGAATTGTTGACCAGCCTTTTATTTTTAGAGCGTGCCTATCTTTTGTGGTGAGATGGGTTTCCTGCAGGCAACAGATTGATGGATTGTGATTTTTTAATCCAAGTTTGTAATCTGTGTCTCTTGATCGGTGAATTAAGTCCATTAACATTTAGTGTTATAATGGAGAAACTATTGTTAATTCCAGACATTTATTATGTTTAGTAGCTTTTATAAGTATATTGCTTCGCTTTTAATGGTGTTATATTTGCCTTCTGTTCTCCTGGATATGCCTGTTTTTTTCTTCACGCTTGAGTATCATTTCTAGCAGTTTTTGAAGGCCTGGTTTGGTGGCCATGTATCCCTTAAAGTTGTCTTTGTGCTGGAAAATTTTTCTTTCTCCCTCGATCATGACTGATAGTTTTGCAGGGTAAATCAGCCTGGGTTGACATTTTTGCTCATTCAATACTTGAAGTATGTCTCTCCAAGCTCTTCTTGCTTTTACTGTTTCGACTGAGAAGTCATTTGTTATTTTAATAGGTTTGCCTTTAAAAGTGACTTGTTTTTTCTCCCTTGAAGCTCTCATCACCAGTTCTTTATCTTGAATGTGGAGTGTTTTAACTATTATTTGCCGCGGTGTGCTTCTATTTTGGTCGTATCTGTTTGGGGTGCGGAATGCCTCTTGTATATGAATGGGCCTCTCTTTTTTTAGATGAGGAAAGTTTTCCTTGATGATCGTTTGAAAAATTTCCTCAGGGGTGGTATTTTGAGATTCTTGCTCCGGTATTCCATGAATACGCATGTTAGGCTTCTTCAGGGTGTCCCATATCTCTTGGATATTTCTCTCAAGTATCTTTTTGGCTTTAACAACCTCTTCCATTGAGCTGGTTAGTACTCCCACTTTATCTTCAAGGTCTGAAATTCTGTTTTCTGCTTCATTAGTTCTGTTGATAAGACTCTCTGTGGCGTTCTGGGTTGAAGATAACTTGTCTTTTAGCTCAGTTTTAAACTCTGCTTGAGTTTGTTTTAACTGTTCTATGCCACTTCTTGTTTCTTGCACTGTTTTTCTCAACTCCTCCAGATGTCTGTTGTGTTGCTCTTCAAAGCGATTGATTCGATTATGTAATTCCTCCCGGATTTCCTCTTTCATAGTATTGAACATGGTAATGATCATATTTTGAAAGTCTTTATCCTGGGTGGGGCTTTCTTGGCCTTTTTCCGCGGGTTTGTTCTTGTTGGAGTCTAACATTATGGGATTAATTTCTTCAGTGGGAAATTTGTTTACTTGAGTGTTGCTTCTCATGGATTTGCACTTTGACTTTGGCATTGTCATTTTAACTCTTAAGATCTCTCAATTTCACTAAACTGAATTATTTGGCCTGGGGTACTGGTGGGCAGGGCCTGAACGGGGACTTACCTAGGGCATGGGGTGAGGACCGGGTGGACCGCGCGCGTGTCCTGACCGGCGGAGCGGGGTGGGGCGAAAAGGGAGGATGGGCGCGTCGGCGTGGAGCTATTTAACCCGAGGGCAGCTGGGGCGGGGCCCGGGCGCAGGGGGAGGTCCTCCTCGTCCCTCGGCCCCCGCGCGGCTCCGGCTGGAAGGTGGGAGTCGGAGCCGGGTCCCCGTGGGCTGACCTGGGGGTCCTAGAGCGCGCGTTGAGGCCCGGCTGGATCTCGCGTAGGCGTCCCGACCGGCGGAGCGGGGGCGGGGCGAAAAAGGGAGGATGGGCGCGTCGGCGTGGAGCTATTTAACCCGAGGGCAGCTGGGGCGGGGCCCGGGCGCAGGGGGAGGTCCTCCTCGTCCCTCGGCCCCCGCGCGGCTCCGGCTGGATGGTGGGAGTCGGAGCCGGGTCCCCGTGGGCTGACCTGGGGGTCCTAGAGCGCGCGTTGAGGCCCGGCTGGATCTCGCGTAGGCGTCCCGACCGGCGGAGCGGGGGCGGGGCGAAAAAGGGAAGGTCTATGCCTATTTTCTTAACTCCTCCAAGTGTGTATTGTGTTCCTCTTCAAAGTGGTTGATGCAGTTATTTAACTCCTCCCAGAATTCCTCTTTCAAAGTATTGATCATGGTAATGATCATGCTTTGAAAGTCATCATTCTATCGCTTCTTGACCTTTCGGCTAAGATCAAGTATAGTATCGGTTCTTATCAGTTTAATGAAAGTCGTTATCTTGGGTCAGGCTTTCTTGGCTATTTTCTGTGAATTTATTCTGGTTGGAATCTATCATTATGGGGTTAATTCTTTCAGTGGGAGATTTGTTTTCTTGGGTTTTATTTCTCATGGATTTGCACTTTGACTTGGGCATTGTGGTTTTATCTCTTAAGACCTTCTTTCAATTTCTGTGTTTTTGACTGAACTGAATTAGTTGATATCACTACTCTTGCGCAGTTATTGCTAGTCTTTGCCTTGGTGCTGGTTATGCTTGTTGTTATTGTTATTTCCTAGATGAGGCTATTAGACTGTTAATACATCAATTAAGTCAGGTTTAGTGGACAGAAGGTGAACATTAGTATGGTAGTGAGCTTTTATGATTTAGTACCTTGTTGATATATGAGGGTGAGTGGTATAGTCCCTGAAGTTGTACATGTTTTGAGGGTGGCTATATGGAAAAGTTATTCTACAGTAACTAGTAATTGAAAAGGAACAGGATGGTAAAAAGGAGTTTACTTATCTTCGGGCTGGATGTGAAGAATCTCTCCCATGTGATAGGATGAATTTAGAGGACTTCAGATATGTGAACTTTGTCCCCTAGAGCTTTTCTTGGGTATTCTTTGGACTCTGTTGAATTCTGATGAGCAGTGTGTCCTCCTTGGACTGTGACCATCCCATGTAGGTGGGCAGATGGAAAGGGCAGAAGTGCTGGTGGTGGTGCAGTTAACCTTGGCACCTGGGGTGTGGTCTAGGGCCCCTTCCCTGGCCTGGAGCAGAGCCTGCTCTGACTGGCTGATGGGAGGAGCAGGGACAAGTGGGTTACCTGGGGCTTGGGAGTGAGCAGGGAGTGTTTACCTGGGGTGCAGGGTGTCCAAGCTAGGGTGTGAGCATCCTGGATGGGAGGAAAGGCAGCCAACAACTTTCTGATTGAACTCAGGGCTGTCTTGTCAGAATGGATCATATTTCTGTTACTGTTAACTAGCACAAGAACCTAAAAAAAGCGAAGGAAATAGATCAATAGGGAAAAGCAACCAATGAATCTATAGGTAGGAAGATAGTACACCAAACTGCTCTGTAAATAGCTATTATTCTACTCATGTATTTGAAGCGCACTTAGCTTAGAAATCTTTTTGTACAGAAGGGTAGAGAATCTCAACCCCCTAACAGGATGGAGCCTAGACCCATAGAAGTACAGTGAAATGGACAACAATAGCCAGACTTAATGCAGATTTTTGGCGACCCAGCAATGATCTCCCAGAATCATACCATCCTAATCTTTCCCCATCCTAAGGCTTAGGGAACCTCATAGAAGTGGGGGCAGTAAGATTGTAAAAACCTAAAGATTGGGAAGTTCCACTATTGGATAAAACATTCCACTGAGGGGAAAGATGCCACATTCAAGAACTCACTGCAATGAGACTTGTTCTTTTCACACCTGCATAATGACTGAAATACCAAAATGCCTTCACAGACTCTGAGGAACAGAAGAGAGATGATAACACACAGTGAGCTGTATGAATGAAAGTAAATGCCCTTTTCAGTGGAGTGGTCCAAGGAGGGGAAACTTGGAATGCCATAGAGGTGGGAACCTTCACAAAAATAGACAAGCCAGAAGGAACTCTGGGGTCCACAGAAGCGGCCAGGCAGGAGGGTGGGTATGAGTGGAATGGATTGCTAAGGAGAAGGGAGACAGATGGTGATGAATGGAAGTAGGGATTTTCACTTAATATGCTTGTAAAACTAAACCCTAAAAAATTTAAAAAGGAATTGTGCCCTTAGACACACCTATGAAGAATTATTTAGTCAAGCCAAATCTTGAGAAAGCTTGCATGAGATGATCTTATTGCTGTAGGAAGACTCAGCCTTTACTGAGGGTTGGGCCACTCCCTGGGCAGATAGATAACAAAGAATGAATTAGCTGGTTTTCAACAAACTGGCACATGAGAAAGGATGCCCCCCTCCCAGCAATTCCTGTGGACATGGTGTGGCCAATTCCTTTGGGTCCTCATATTGGTATTAAATTCCTTTGGGTCCTCATATTGGTATTAAATCCCTTGCCATGCTGATATTACCAGAAATAATAAGCCAAGAATAAATCTCATGTTTTTCTAAGTTGTTCATATAATCAACAGAAAAGTAGCTGGAACATTAAGCATTTCCAACCTTTTAAAATTGTGACACAATTTTTCTGCTGTAGCATGATCCCCTCTCTCCTTGTTTCTGGCGGGGCCCTCCTTCCCCTTTCCTCCTGTTTATAATCTTTGCAATTACTGTGGGGTGTTACAGAGATTTATCTTTGAGTGTGTCACTAAGTGGGTTTGGTACTAGGATCCACCTATGAGGGAGTACATACAGTGCTTAATTTTCTGTGTCTATTTTTTTCTAATTCCATCCATTTCCTGGCAAATTTCATTAATTCATCATTTTTGATGGCTGAGTCATATTCTATTGTATAAATTTACCACATTTTCCTTATGCATTCATCAATTGTTGGGCATTTGGGTTGATTCCATGATTTTGCTATTGTAAACAGTGCTGCTATGAACATGGTCATGCTTGTGCCATTGAGGTGACTTTTTGTTGTATGGGAGATTATTCCCAAAAGTAGAATAGAAGGGTCATATGGCATTTCAATCTTTAACTTTTTTAAAGAATCTCCAGAAGGCTCACCAGAGTGGTTGTATGAGCCTGCATTCCCACCAGCAATGTAGAAGAGTTCCCTTATTGCCACATCCTCACCAGCATTTGGTGTTGTTTGTATTGTGGATTTTTGCCATCCTGACCGAGGTGAGATGATATCTCAGGGAGGTTTTGATTTGCATTTCCCTGATGGCTAAGGATGCGGAGCATTTTTCAGGATATTTGTTACACATTTCAATTTCTGTAGGGCGCCGCCCGACATGCATCCTCCGTTACAAGATGGCGCCGACTCCGGCAGAACAAGCTACTGCGCAGGCACCGGGTAACTGACCATCCTTGGTTTCCCGCCTCTCCCTTTGACGTTGTACGAGCAACAGCCAGTCAGAAGGCGACACGTCCTAGGCGAAGACCGTTAACCTATATAAGGGTTGGGTTTTTCCTGTTTGGGGTCTCCGCTTCTACTCTGAAAGCTTATGCTCTCCCTCTCAAGACGCATTAAAGCTTTACTGCAGAAGGATCCTGTGCGTGTGCCGCGTTGTTCTTGCTGGCGAGACGGTTGCGCGGGACAAATTTCTTCCCTGGTAAAGTTTCTTTTGAGTTCCCAGGCCTATTTTTTAATTGGGCCATTTATCTCCTGGTGTTTAGTTTTCTAAGTTCTTTGTGCACTCTGGATAGTAGAGCTCTATCAGATATATGGTTGGTAAAGATTTTCTCCCGTTCTGTGGGTTGCCTTTTTGCTTTGGTTATAATCTCTTTATGTGAACAGCCTCCAGGTCACCTGATTGTCCCAGCTCCTCCCACTTGCCAGCCTGAGCAACATCCAGGCTGTCCCGGGCTAGTGTGGGCCACTAGGCCACACCACAGGTCCCAGGTGAAATGTGCCATCATTGCCATCAGACTCTCACCCTTTCTGCCTGCCCTGGATGCTCATGGTCCAGGGAGGACACACTTCTCCTCAGAATTCAACAAAGTCCAAAGAAAACCACTCAAAGCTCTAGGAGACAAAGGTCATTCATCTGAAGTCCTCTAAAATCATCCTATCACATTGGAAAGATTCTTCCCATCCAGCCCCTTTTTACAACCTGCTCTTTTCAATTATTAATCACCATGTAGGTACTCCCAAAACATGTGCAACTTCAGGGACTATACCACTTACCCTCACATATCACCAAGGTACTAAATCATAAAAGTGCACTACCATACTAATATTCACCCCCTGTCTAAACCTGGCTTAATTGATGTACTAACAGTCTAATAGCCTCATCTGGGAAATAACATAATAACAAACAAGCATACCCAACTCCAAGGCAAACACTGTTAATAACTGCCAGAGACTAGTAATACCAACTAATTCAGGTCAGTCAAAAACACACAGACACTGAAAGGTCTTAAGAGACAAAACAACAATGGCCATGTCAAAGTGCAGATCAATGAGAAACAAAACCCAAGAAAACAAATCTCCCATGGAAATAATTCCAACCAGAACAAATTCATAGAAAATAGCCAAGAAAGCCAGGCCCAAGATAACAACTTTCAAAGCATGATCATTACCATGATTAATACTCTGAAAGAGGAAATCCGGCAGGAGTTGAATAACCACATCAACCAGTTTGAACACAAACACAACACACACTTGGAAGAGTTGAGAAAAATGGTTCAAGAAATAAAAATAGGCACAGAGCATTTAAAACAGTCTCAAGCAGAATTTAAAACTGAACTAAAGGACAAATTATCTTCAACCCAGAACTCAACAGAGAGTCTTTTTTTTTAATACATTTTTTATTATTTCCGCTCATACAAACTTAATAGGCACACCGGTTCCCTCCCTCCCTCCTCCTCCCCCCGAACCCCCTGCTCCCCTTCCCCTTCCTCCCCATCCCCCAGTGCCTCCCCCCCAATTCCCAGAGAGTCCTTTATTGTGTATGCCTAACTCTCTTCTGGGTCCTCCTCTCCAGTGATGTAAAAGGACCCAGTGGCATTTCCCTGAACCCTTTTTCATGTTCCTCTTAAGCATAGGAACACTACTGTGGCTGCCAATCCCTTTCCTCCAAGGATCTTGGTGCCTTTAGCTGATGCTAGACTTTGTGAGGTCAATAGTGTGTTGGACATTGTGCAAAGTCCTATTATGATTGCTTCGGCCCTAACTAGTGTGGAGAATCTTGCAAATCATTGCTCCTCCCATCCTTTTGCTCTTACAATCTTACCGCCCCCTCTTCTGCAAATGTCCCTGAGCTTCAGGATGGGGAGAGATTAGGCTGACCTAGTTCTAGGTGGTTGATATAAAGTCTCTGAAGTTCTGGATTGTGGTTTTCAAGAGAGAGTCTTATAAGCAGAACTAACAAAGCAGAAAATAGAATTTCAGATCTTAAAGACAAAGTGGAAGTATTAACCAGCTCAATGGAAGAGGTTGTTAAAACCAAAAAGATACTTGAGGGAAATATTCAAGAGTTATGGGACACCCCAAAGAAGCCTAACTGCACATTCATGGAATACCAGAGCAAGAATCCCAAAATACCACATCTGAGGAAAATTTTCAAATTATCATAAGGAAAACTTCTCTCATCTAAAGAATGAGAGGCCCATCCAAATGCAATTGGCATTTCACACTCCAAACAGATATGACCAAAATAGACACTCACCAAGGCAAATAATAGTCAAAATACTCCACATTCAAGACAAACTAAAGGTGCTGAGAATCTCAAGGGGAAAAAAAAGTCACCTTTAAAGATAAATCTAGTAAAATAACAAATTACCTCTCAATGGAAACAGTAAAAGCAAGAAAATCTTGGAGAGCTTGAATGAGCAAAAATGTCAACCCTGGCTGATATACCCAGCAAAACTATCCGTCATGATTGAGGGAGAAAGAAAAGTTTTCCAGCACAAAGCCAACTCAATAAATTCCCTTTTATATATTCATTCTATTGATTCTAAAGAACCTTGACTAATACAATCTCTAAGATTCATGCTCAAAAACCACACAACTGAATTAACTGAAAAATGAATAAAATATGCTGGAGAGATGACTCAATGAAGAACATGTCTATTGTTGAAGCATTTGACTTAAATTCAGATACTCAGAATCCACATGAAGCTAAGTATGGTAGCATTGGTCTATAATCCAACTTTATCTAGGGCAAGATAGAGGGATTAAAGTAGGAAAATACCTTAATTCTTACTGGTCAGTAAGCCTGATATACCTAACAGAGAATAATAAGGTACTTTGAATTAAACAAAGGAGTGAAAACTAATACTGACACTTGTGCTGTGGTATGCATATACATGCGTACCACACAACCATCACACATATACATAAAAGTACATACACACATATCATGCATACATTAAAAGATTTTTAAAAATCATTGAAGATATCTTACTATTTTGAGTTATTTTATCATTTTGTTTTGGACAACATTCATTCTCAGCCACATACGGGATATCATACAGCTGAAGGCCAATGCGAGAGACAAACATGGCATCCATATAAATGTTTTAAAATTTGTATTAAATTATTTAGCTATGTGGCGCAAGGTTGGTGGTAATGTGCAAATTCTCTCTAGAGTTCTTATTATTCTGTTTCCCTAAGGGTAACATGGGGATATTATAAGTTATAAAGCAAATCCTGATGTGAGCCCCAAGTAAAACTGGTGATTTTGCTGTTCTCAAATGTTGTGATTTGTTGGTAAGCCAGAGTTAATGAGAATATTTAATGCTGGGCAAATTTTATTGATACAATAACTTATTATTAAGTAATATGCAATTGTAATATTTCACTGATATTCCTATAGTAAAACAAACACAGTTTTAATAATTCTAAGACTTAAGGCTATATGTTTTCTCTTTGCTTAATTAGCGATTTTTCGTTTTTCTCTATGCAGAAAAACAAATATTTTCAGAAGAAAAAGTCTTCCTGCCTCAAATATTGGCATTGGATATTCCAAACGGTAAGCCAGAATGAGTAAGAATATTTAATTCTGGGCAATTTCTAATGGAAAATTAATGCTAACTACTTGGCCTTGACTGATTCCCATATGTGTTTCTATAATTTCTAATTACATGAATAATAAAACAAAGCACACAGACTGGTTTTTATACAAGCTTCCTAGAATATTTAGCCCAGGAGTTATTGAAATATACATTAGAAAAGGTGTAGAATCTCTTTCTTACCAATATGTTGTTAATGAAATTCCACTATTATCTAATTGCCTGATAGTTTATGAGATTTAATTATAATATAAAGAGATTTTTAAAGATTAATTATAAGTACATTATGCACATAAACAAATTCTGCAATGCTTATGCCAGGAGTAGTTTTACTGAGTACATTTAAACAACAAAATGCAAACTATGAAGACAAATGTATTATTAATTTTCGATGGAGATATATTGGTTATGTAATTAAAGTAAGAGACCACATTTATTAATTATATTATTATTATAGTGCTCAAAAAGTTCTTGCTTTAAAAAGTCATAAAATTAAAATAAAATTATTCATTTTGCAGATTATTATTTGTTCTATAAAGATGCTACTTTTAGTACTCATATCTATTTGCTATTTTTATTTTCCAAATAGTAATATTAAAAACAGAGACAAATGAAATAGCTATTTAGGATTTTGTCATTGAGATTGACAGGACATTCTTTTCAATCATCATTCACTCATTAAACTTAGTTCATCAATTACATAATGACATATACACATTTTGTGATTATTATAAGAATTTTTTTTCTTACACTGTATTATTTTAAGGTATCAGTAGCAGAAACCTATTTTTCTCCAAAGTAAGTTTGAGGTGTAGTATTGCTGGAGGACAGAAAAGTAACACATCTTCCTTGCTCTCCTTTCATTCCTTTGTTTTGAAACAGACTTGCTTTGTAGTCCAGGATGGCTTCAAATTCACAATTCTTCTGCCTTAATCTCCAAAACCCACCATCATACCTAGCAGCCCCAGTACTCAGTACTTAACTATATCTTGCATGGAGAAAGAGGCAAAACAAATGATTTATTCCATACATTGTTATCTGATGAAGGAGATCACTTTTTTTTATCAGGTAATACATATTAAGGTGCAGAAATAAAATGTAAAATTCAATTTATTTTTTAACCAGTTCTTATCTGTGAACTTTCTAATCTTGGTGTTAGACATAAAAATAGTTCTTGAAGTGACAAGCACATTCACAAAAATATTCATTTCCAGGTTTTTGGCTAATTTATTCTAAACAGCTTGTCTACCATTGTGGTTTCACAGGATGCTATGATAAGCACAAGTTAAGAGAATAAAGATTGTAAGACCATCTCCATATTTACTCCTTCCAAGTAGAGACACTTTATTTTTTTTCAGAAATAGCAACATTTATTCTTACACTATGAAAATTCTCCTACATCATTAAACAGCTGCAGGCATTTACAGTTGTATTTATTTCCCAGGGGTTCCCAAGTAGAGACACTTTAAAGGGATAACATATTCATACCCTCTTTACTCCTTGAATAAGTTTCTCATGTATTTGCTAATCCCTAAGATTTATTGAAATTTGTATATCAAGAAACATATAAATATAAGCTATTAAATTATCTATATAATAACATAAATAATACACAAACTTATTGTTGAAAATGTACATAAAATTATGAGCATTAACATAACGCAATACAGAATGAAACTAGTGTCTATAGGGGATGTGACAAAATTTACCACCAGCTCTCTACAAATTTACAAATTGCAAGATTCTAAGCAATATTGAATAAATATCAATAATTGTGAAGGAGATTAATGTTCAAGATCTCTTCAGTGATCAGGGACTTCATTCAGATAAGGAACAGAGAATAAGTATTTGAGAACAAGCGTGTGTTCAGAGAGGCATTAAACAGCATTTCTAAGAGCTAACATCTGTGTCAAGGCAGGAGAACGTGCTTCTCATCAGCACCACTCCAGGTGTTTTCTCAGTTTCTTGCCATGAAGTTCCATGGTTTGTCTCTGTAACCTGGGTTTGTTGGTTTAATTTCCCACAGAAAGACTCTTGTGGACAGAGGAGATGGACACATACAATCTTACCACAGTGACTCAGTTCATGCTCATAGGTCTCTCTGACCTTCCTGAGGTGCGCTACCCTCTCTTCATGGCCTTTGCCATCATCTATCAGATCACTTTGGTGGGAAATGGGGCCATCCTCTTGGCCATCATGACGGAGAGAAAGCTTCAGACCCCCATGTATTACCTTCTGGCCAACCTGTCCATCTTAGACATTTTCTGTCCATCAGCTACTGTTCCCAAGATGCTCAAGAATCTCCTGAGCGAGGACCAAAGCATTTCCTTTGTTGGCTGTGCTTTGCAGCTTTATTTCCTGGTGGCCCTGGCTGGGACTGAAGTTTTCTTGTTGGCTGTGATGGCTTATGACCGGTATGTGGCCATCTGCTTCCCCCTGCGTTACTCTCTCATCATGACTAAGGTTCGCTGTGTGCAACTGATATCTGGGACCTGGGCTGCTGGGTTCATCAATTCCTTCATTCACACAATGACCACCTTTAGCCTGTCTTTCTGCAAGTCCAATCGGGTTAACCAGTACTACTGTGATATCCCTCCAGTGGTGGCCCTGTCTTGTTCTTCCACCTATGTGGCTGAAATGCTTGTTTTAGTGGTAGGAGGTATCTTGGGAATTAGTGCCTTCCTAATCACATTGATCTCTTATATATACATCATCTCCACCATCCTGAGGATTCAGTCTGCCGAAGGAAAGCGCAAAGCCTTTTCCACATGTGCTTCCCATCTGCTTGTGGTCTGCTTATTCTATGGCACAACCATATTTACCTACATCCGCCCCTCTTCTGCTCAGCATTCTCCTGCCAGAGACAGATTAATCTCTATGTTATATGGGGTCATTACCCCCATGTTAAACCCTATCATCTACAGTCTGAGAAACACTGAAGTCAAAGGAGCACTGAGAAAGCTGTTATGTGGTAGGATGTGCACACAGAAAGCACTGTGTTAAATCAAAGTTTCTTGTTGTTTCTATTAATATGAATGCATAGAAATGAATTTTGATGTCAACATGGGAAGTGAAAACCTTAGCGCATGCAAAAACTGATTACACATAGAGATATAACTTCATACCTATGCATATCTCTATATATCCTGGAATATTAGACTTTTTGCAATCCAAAAAAATAAATAAATATATACTAGGTAGAAAAAATTTAAAGATCCATTGTAAGTTATGTTGAAACCTTCCTACCTTAACTATTTCAATAGTCATGGCTGTACGCACATTTGTACTTATATTCACTCATATCTGTGGTGTGCTACCTATTTTTTTGTATTTGTGATCTGCGTCTAGCTTTATATCCCTGGGTCTTCTAATTTAAATTTTAATGACATATTGCAATTATGTAAGTGAAGCAAAGTGATACTATAATTCTTAAAAGTTTGAGATAATTTAATCATATTAACTAATTGTTTCCCATCTCAGACAACTTTTTGTATGTAAGTATGCATGTTAGAAATTTTAAGTTAACATGCTTTGCAAATTACAAATGCACAATATATTTTTAGACACCTTTAGAATATTTTATTTATTTATGACAAAGAGAAAGAGAGAGAGAGAAACAGAAAGAGAGAGAGAGAGAGAGAATACTCGCATGTGATAGCACAAGGGTAAGATCACAGGATAACTTTTGGGAGTCAGTTCTCTCCTTTTGCCATGCAGACTTCCAGGGATTGAACTCAGGTTATCAAGTTTACCAGTAGGCCCCTTACCCACTGAGCCATCTGACTTATCCTGGGTATTGTTTCCACAAACCTTTGAAATGTATTTCACAGGAGAAAGGTCCAGTTTGTCCTAATAATTCAATCCTGAAATTCCAGTTGTCTTTACTCCTTGACTTTGCTAACAAACATCCTTTCCACTTGTTTCTGTAAGTTCAGTTGATTCAAATTCCATATGTAAGTTACAGAATGAAATGCTAGGATTGTTTCACTGAGCCTAATAATCCCATTCCATCCTTTTTATCACGAATGACAATGCTTCTCTTTATGAATCTTAACACATTTACCGGTCATCTGTTATTACCTAGTTTGGTTCCATCACTTGACTTCTAAATTTGTCAGTACTGCATTTGAGATAATTGACATTTCTTCTTGTGTTAATTTTAGTAATTTAGGCAAATGTGTAAGGGTGGGATTGTTGGATCATATGAATTCTACTGTGAGATTTTGAAAAATTTTGATACACTTTTGAATAAAAAATAGAATAAATTCACAATTCCTGAAATCATGTACAAATGTTCTCTTTCCTGTTTTCCCCCAAATTAATAATGCTTTGTCTTCATTTATTTTAAGTTGATAGTCATTTTTCCTAGATTCTCTTTTAGGTCATTACTGATATTATAACAAGTGTGAATTGCCACTTCATTTTGAATTCTATTATATTTTTCTGATAGTTTTGTGATGTTAAGAATTTTTATATATCCTTAGATCATATTTTTATTTCTTTTACAACAATTTCACATGTGTGTATAATAATACATTCAGATTATTCCCACTCTACCTTCTTTCTTCCCCTCCTCTACGAACTCTCTCTTCCATATTGAATCTCACATTCATGTCTTTTTCTTTTGTTTCCTTACCCTGACTGTGATCTTGGTTTTGTTACTATCCACAGTCTCATCAGTTGTACACAGTTGAAGACAATGGCTATCTTTCTCCCAGAAACCATCAGCATGTAGATGTTCATTAGAAGGCCCTTTGAGCTCCTCCTTCCTCCATAACTTCCTGTGGATAGGATCAGTCTTGTGCTAACCTGATACAAGTAAGGACAGTTACTGTGAGTTCTTGATTACAATAATTGTGTTGCATCTATAGGGCAGACTTTTGCAGCCCTTTCTCCTAATTTCTCGCTTTTAAAAATGTAATTTAAAAGTTTATTATTTAAAATTTTATACATGTATAGAATGTATATATATATATATCATATATACATATTTCCCCTATCATTAAGCTGAATACTTCTCAAACATATTGCCATCCCAACTTAAGCCTTTTCTTTTTACAGCCAGTTGAGTCCAGTTAGTACTGCTCATATGCACATGTGTTCTACAAGGGCACAGACAATCTGCCAGCAGTCAGCTACCAATAACATTTCAGGAGTATCATACACCTACATGGGAATATTTTGCACAATTTGATTTTTATTCTTCGACATTTTCATACATGTTTATAATGAGTTTAATTCATTTTTGCCCACATATTGTCCAATCCCATCACTACTCCTTCTCTCATTGAAATTCTTCTTGTTCCCAACCTGTCTCTTTCCTACTTTCACACCTATTTGAGTGTGTGTCCCTATAGGTTTAAAAAATGTTACTCGGGCGAAGAAAGTGTCTCCCCTTGCCATAGCCAGCATTAACTATCAGAGAGGAATGGTATTTTAAAGGGTCTTTCCTGTTCCCTCATGAAATTTTGGCCGCCCCATTCTTTTTTCTATTTAACATTTTTTATTATCTCCGCTCATACAAACTTAATAGGTACACCGGTTCCCTCCCTCCCTCCTCCTCCCCCCACCCCTCTGCTTGCCCTCCCCTCACACCTCCTTCCCCACCCCCCAATGCCTCCCCTCCCCCAATCCCTGAGGAATCCATTAATGTGCATGCCTGACTGTCCTCTGGGTCTCCCTTTCCGATGACGTACAAGGACCCAGCCACATTTCCCTGAACCTTTTACTTTGTTCCCCTTAAGCATAGGAACACTATTTTGGCTGTCAATCCCTTGCCTCCAAGGATCTTGGTGCTTTTAGCAAATGCTAGACTTCGTGGGGTCAATAGTGTGTTGGACATTGCGTAGGGCATGCAAAGTCCAATTATGATTGCGTCGGCCTAACTTGTGTGGAGTATCTTGCATATCATTGCTCCTCTCATCCTTGTGCTCTTACACTCTTACCACCCTCTCTTCCGCAAATTTCCCTGAGCTTCAGGATGGGGAGAGATTAGGCTGGCCTAGTTCTAGGTGGTTGATATAGTTCTGGATTATGGCTTGTTGATTTTCTTTTGCGGTTTTGCTGCTCCTGCAATGCCCTTCACTCTATCCTGATAGGTATTGGATGTCACCCCCTGGCCAGAGATAAAAAAGTGTTAGAGTCTTGTTATAAGAGAATATTCAAAGGTAGATGCAATAAAAGTAGGAAACCACAGTGAGGGAGGGGTCAATCACCCATTTGCAAAATGGTTACTTATTATTTGCCTGACTATATGCCCTCCCCTTCTGGTGAGATCACACCCCTCAGTTGTAGATGATCAGGAATGAAAAGTCTGTGAACTTAACCAGATGTTAAGTTGCTTACTTGCAGTCCTTGATGGAGGCCTATTTTCTCTGCTGTAACTTGGTCTCCTCTCTCCTTGTTTCTGGTGTGGCCCTCTTACCCCATCCTGCCTATTCATACTCCTTGCAATTACTGTATTACAGAGATTTATTGTCGAGTGTCTCTAGGTGGGCTGGGTGGGTTTGGCACTAGGAGCCACATATGAGAGAGTACATATGGCACTTAATTTTCTGGGTCTGGGATACTTCACTCAATATAATTGTCTCTAATGGCATCCATTTTTCGTCAAATTCCAGTACTTCATCATTTTTGATGGCTGAGTAGTACTCCATTGTATAGATGTACCACTGTTTCCTTATCCACTCGTCAACTGTTGGACATTTGGTTTGATTCCATGACTTTGCTATTGTAAACAGTGCTGCTATGAACATGGTTGCACTTGTGCTATCGAGGTGAACCTCTGCTGTATGGGGGGTTAGTCCCAAAAGTGGAATAGCAGGGTCATATGGCATTTCAGTCTTTAATTTCTTTAAGAATCTCCAGACGGCTCTCCAGAGTGGCTGTATGAGCCTGCATTCCCACCAGCAATGTAGGAGAGTTCCCCTCTCTCCACATCCTCTCCAGCATTTATTGTTGTTCGTAATGTGGATTTTTGCCATCCTGACCGGGGTGAGATGATATCTCAGGGAAGTTTTGATTTGAATTTCCCTGATGGCTAAGGAAGTGGAGCATTTTTTAAAGATATTTGTTAGACATTTTAATTTCATCCTTAGTAAAATTTCTTTTATGTTCCAGGGCCCATTTTTTAATTGGGCCATTAGTTTCCTTGGTGTTTAGTTTTCTAAGTTCTTTGTGCACTCTGGATAATAGAGCTCTATCAGATATGTGGTTAGTGAAGATTTTCTCCCATTCTGTGGGTTGCCTTTGAGCTCGTGTTACAATCTCTTTATCTGAACAGAAGCTCTTTAATTTCACAAGATCCCAACTGTTGAGAGTTGGTAGCAGTGACTGTGCCATTGGATGTCTGTTTAGGACCTGTTGGCCTAGCCCAATCAGCTCGAGGGAATTCCTCACCCTTTCAACTATGGTATTTTATAGACTCTGGCCTTAAATCAAAGTCCTTCATCCATTTGGAATTAAGTCTTGTACAAGGTGACAAGTACGGGTCCAGTTTTAATCTTCTACATGTGGAGAACCAGTTTTGCCAGCACCATTTGTTGAAGATGCTGTTCTTTTTCCATTGGTTTCTTTGGGCCCCTTTGTCAAAGACCAAATGGCTGTAGTTTTGTGGGCTTATATCTGGGTCTTCAAGCCTTATCCATTGATCTGTGTGTCTATTTTGGCTGTTTTTACAACTATGGATTTGTAGTATAGACTAAGATTTGGTATGGTGATACTCCCAGCAGTGTTTTTGTTACTCAGGATTGTCTTTGCTATCCTGAGTCTTTTGCACCTCCATATGAATTTTGAGATTGTTTGGTCAACTTCTTTAAAGAATTGCTTTGGAATTTTAATTGGTATAGCATTGAATTTGTATATTGCCTTTGGTATAATGGTGATTTTTATGATGTTGATTCTACCAATCCAGGAACACAGGAGGTCTTTCCACCTTCTGGTGTCTTCTGCAATTTCTTTCTTGAGGGTTTTAAAGTTTTCATTGTAGAGGTCTTTTACCTCCTTGGTTAGATTTATACCAAGGTATTTCATTTTTTAGGGGCTATAGTAATTGGGATTGTTTCTCTCAAGGCTTTTTCACTTCTTTCATTCTGGGCATATAGGAAAGCCACTGATTTTTGTACATTTATTTTATATCCTGCCACCCTGCTGAACTTCTCAATTAGTTCCAGGAGCTTCCTGGTGGAGTTTTTGGGATCACTCAGGTATAAGATCATGTCATCTGCAAATAGGGATAGCTTGACTTCTTTCTTGCCCATTTGAATCCCTCTTATGTCCCTTTCTTGTCTTATGGCTTCAGCTAAGACTTCAAGTGCAATATTGAATAGAAGTGGTGAGAGTGGACAGCCTTGTCTAGTTCCTGATCGAAGTGGGAATGCTTCCAATTGTTCTCCATTGAGCCTAATCCTTGCTGTGGGCTTGTTGTATACAGCTTTTATTATATTGATAAAGGTTCCTTCCATTCCTACTGTCTCTAGTGTTTTGATCATAAAAGGCTGTTGGGTCTTGTCAAAAGCTTTTTCTGCATCTATTGAGAGTATCATGTGGTCTTGGACTTTGGACTGGTTTACATGATGAATTACATTTATTGATTTTCGTATGTTGAACCAACTTTGTGTGCCTGGTATAAAGCCTACTTGGTCCCCATGGATGATCTTTTTGATATGTTTTGAATCCGATTTGCTAAGACTTTGTTGAGAATCTTTGCATCTGTGTTCATCAGAGAGATTGGCCTATAGTTTTGTTTTCTAAGTGAATCTTTATTAGGTTTTGGGATTAAAACGATATTAGCTTCATTGAATGAATTTGGTAGTGTTCCTTCCTTTGCTATTTGATGGAACAATTTAAGGAGTATTGGTGTTATTAACTCCTTAAATATCTGGTAGAACTCTGTGCTGAATCCATCTGGTCCAGGACATTTTTTGGTGGGAAGATTCGAGATTACTTCTTCAATTTCCTTATATGTTATAGGACTATTTAAGTAATTCACAACTTACTGATTCAATTTAGGTAAGTTGTGTTTACTTAGAAATTCATTCATCTCTTTTGTGTTGTCAAATTTCACAGAGTATAAGTTTTTGAAATATGTTGTTATAATTCTCTGGATTTCTTGGGTATCAGTAGTGATAACTCCATTTTCATTTCTGATTTTGTTAATTTGGGTTTTCTCTCTCTTGCTTTTGGTTAATTTAGCTATGGGTGTATCAATCTTGTTGATTTTTTCAAAGAACCAGCTTTTTGACTGGTTGATTTTCTCTATCATTTTCCTAATCCCGATTTCAGATATTTCTCCCCTTATTTTGCTAATCTTCTCTCTTCTACTGCTTTTGGGATCAGATTGCTCTAGTTCTTCTGAAGCTTTAAGCTGCATTGTTAAGTTGTTTATTTCTGATGTTTCCATTTTTTTTGATGTAGGCATTAAGAACTATGAACTTACCTCTTAGGACAGCTTTCATTGTGTCCCAGAGATTTTGGTAAGTTGTATTTTCATTATCGTTCACTTTCAGGAAATCTTGAATTTCTTTTTTAATTTCTTCCTGAATCCAGTTCTCATTCAGCATCATATTGTTAAGTTTCCAGGAGTTAGTGTATTTTCTCTTGTTTGTTGTGTTGTGGATGTCCAGCTTTAGGCCGTTGTGGTCTGATAGGGCACAGGCTAGAATTTCAACTTTCCTGTATATGTGGATATTCATTTTGTGGCCCAATATGTGGTCTATTTTGGAGAAAGTTCCATGTGCTGCTGAGAAAAATGTGTATTCCTTTGGTACATGGGTGAAAAGTTCGATAGAGATCTATAAGGTCCATTTCTTTCAGGGTCTGATTAAGTTCCACAGTGTCCCTGTTAAGCTTTTGGCCTGTTATCTATCCCATGTTGAGAAGGTGGTGTTGAAATCCCCAAGAATTATCATTTGGGGGTTGATTTCTTGCTTTAGATGCTGTAGGATTTTCTTAATGAATGTGGAGGAGTCCATATTGGGTGCATATATGTTCAGTATTGTGAAGTCTTCCTGGTGACCTGTACCTGTGACTAAAATGTAGTGTCCATCTGTGTCTCTTATGATTTTTTTGAGTTTGAAGACCAGGTTGTCCGACAGCATAATGGCTATCCCTGCCTGTTTCCTAGTTCTATTAGCTTGCAGAATTTTGGACCAGCCTTTCATTTTTAAGATGTGCCTGTCTTTTGTGGTGAGATGAGTTTCCTGAAGGCAGCAGATTGATGGGTTGTGATTTTTAATCCAAGTTTGTAATCTGTGTCTCTTAATCGGTGAGTTAAGCCCATTGACATTTAATGTTATAATGGAGAAATTCTTTTTAATTCTGGACATTTTTTATGTTTAGTAGATTTTGTAAGCTTATTGTTTTACATTTATATTTTTGTGGTATTATACTTCCCTTCTGTCCTCCTGGATACGCTTGTTCTTTTCTTCAAGTTTGCGTATTATTTCTAGCATTTTTTGAAGGCCTGGTTTGGTAGACATGTATCCCTTCAAGTTGTCTTTGTGCTGGAAAATTTTTCTATCTCCCTCGATCATGACAGATTGTTTTGCCGGGTATATCAGTCTGGGTTGGCATTTTTGCTCATTTAATACTTGAAGTACGTCTCTCTAAGCTCTTCTTGCTTTTACTCTTTCCATTGAGAAGTCATTTGTTATTTTAATAGGTTTACCTTTAAAAGTGAATTGCTTTTTTTCTCTTGAAGCTCTCAGCACCTTTTTTGTGTCTTGAATGTGGAGTGTTTTGACTATTATTTGCTGTGGCGATTTTCTATTTTGGTCATGTCTTTTTGGAGTGGGAAATGCCTCTTGTATTTGGATGGGCCCCTCATTCTTTAGTTGTGGGAAGTTTTCATTTAAGATAATTTGAAAAATTTCCTCAGGTGTGGTATTTTGAGATTCTTGCTCTGGTATTCCATGAATGCATATGTTAGGCTTCTTTCGGGTGTCCCATATTTCTTGAATATTCCTCTCAAGTATCTTTTTGGCTTTAACAATGTCTTCCATTGAGCTGGTTAATTCTCCCACTTTGTCTTCAAGATCTGAAATTCTATTTTCTGCCTCATTTGTTCTGCTGATAAGACTCTCTGTTTAGCTTTGGGTTGAAGATAGCTCAGTTTTAGTTCAGTTTTTAACTCTGCTTGAGTCTGTTTTAATTGCTCTATGTCTATTTTTGTTTCTTGAACTGTTTTTCTCAACTCCTCCAAATGCCTGTTGTGTTCCTGTTCAAAGTGGTTGAGGTGGTTGTTTAACTCTTCTCAGATTTCCTCTTTCATAGTATTAATCATGGTAATGATCATACTCTAAAAGTCGTTATGTTGGGTCTGGCTTTCTTGGCTCTTTTCTGTGAATTTGTTCTGGTTGGAATCCATCATTAAGGGGTTAATTCTTTCAGTGGGAGATTGGTCTTCTTGGGTTTTGTTTCTCATGGATCTGCACTTTGACTTGGGCATTGTTGTTTTGTCTTCTAGGGCTTTTCAGTTTCTGTGTGTTTTTGACTGATTTAGTTGGTATTCCTACACTTGGGCAGTTATTACTAGTGCTTGCCTTGGGGTTGGGTATGTTTGTCTTTTATTATTGTTATTTCTTAGTTGAGGCTGTTCGGTTGTTAGTACATCAATTAAGTCAGGTTAAGTAGACAAGGAGTGAATATTAGTATGATAGTGCACTTTTACGATGTAGTATCTTGGTGATATGTGAGGGTGAGTGGTATGATCCCTGGAGTTGTGTTTTTGGGATGACTTTATGGAAAAGTTAATCTATAGTGATTAATATTAGAAAGGAACAGTAAGGTGAAAAAAAAAAGGAGGTTTACTTATCTTTGGGCTGCATGTGAAGAATCTCTCCCCTGTGATAGAATGATTGTAGAGGTTTACATATGTATGGCCTTTGACCCTTAGAAGTTTGCTTGAGTTTTCTTTGGACTCTATTGAATTCTGAATAGCAGTGTCTTCTGTAGACCAGGTCCTGGGTCCCCGGTGGGCCAGAGAGGCAGAGGGGCTGATGTTGATGGCAGAATTCTTCACCTGGAGCCTGGGACTTGGCTTAGTGCCCCACCCAAGCTCCAGGGATGGAGGAAAGGGAGCATGTCCTGTCCAGTTGGGCCAACAGGCAGGTAGGTGGGAGGGAGAAAGGGCCTGGGACCTGGGGCATGGCCCAGGCCAAAAGGAGACACTGGACAACCTGGGCGGGGCTGGGCGAGGAATCACCTGGGGGCCTGGCGGAGGGAGGAGCGGGTGGTGCGTTTGGGGGCAGACAAAGGCAGCGCGGGAGGGAGAAAGGGTCCTGGGGTCCCTGGGCATGGCCCAGGCCAAAGCCTGAGGCAGCCTGGGTGCAGCAGGGGCGCGGGCCGCCCCATTCTTGTACAAGTAAATCTAGTTACAATGAATTCATGAATACAATAGCCCACATAATGGAATTTTAATTGTACATTAGCTCTTCCTTGCTTTTATAAATAAATAGATAGATAACTAAATAAAGTATTCACATAAAGAATAGTAGCATAGGCTTGCAGTGGAGAAAATATACTCCAATCAAATAAATGATAATGATATGCCAATATATGATATAACCATAATAAATGAAATAATAATCACAGTAAAAATAAATAATAATGACAAATCATACCTTCTTCCATTTCTAGATTTTTCTTAACATGTTCCAGGTCTTAATCAAATTTCATACATTTGTTCTTTAAGTCATTTATGTTCTGTTCTTTAGCTTCCCTATGTGGCTTTCTGTCCTTTCTTGAATGGATATATACAGTTTTCTAATCTGTACCAGATGACTCCTAAAGATGCAACTCTGGTCCTGGCTCTGGTCTCTATAATGTCTTATTTCAAATGTAACTGGGTGGGGCTCATCATTCCAGATACTGACTAAGGTCTTGCAGCTTCTCTCAGACATAAGAGGAGAGATGGAAAAAAGCACTGTTTGTTTAGCTTTTGTGACTACAATTCCACTAAACATCATCTATAAGAGAAAAGAGCTTTAATATAGTATAATTGTATCATGGTGTCATCAGCAAGATTGCTGTCACTTGCAGTGACACAGACTCTACTATAACTGTGAAAATCAGACAGTGGGACCATTTAGACTTTCGAAGAATCTAGGTCCCTACCTCACATTTGGATATTACCACAAGTAAAGGAGAGTTCCCTTGCTAGGTTATGGTGTATGTCTTTAAACTGTTCATTATCATCATATAATTATGAGACACTGAGGAATTGCTAGACTAAAACTTTAATAGAATTGTTAACACTATTTTGAAGTGGCAATGAGTGATGCAAACCACAACATATATAATATTATAAATGCTGTGGTCCATGAACTTCATGAGATAAAAGTTTAACAATTAGTTATTCTTCCAAAGAATGCTGGGGAAAGACTTGTTTTATTTCCAGCAGGTAATATGTCTTCCACTGGATTATATGTAGTATCATGAAGTTTATTTTCTCAGTTCAAGCATATAAAGGTTTCAGCATTTGTTTTTAGGTTATAAAAATGGATATGAGTATACACTATAAATAAAAGACATCATTCACACAGAAGACAACTTAGATTTTAGAATCTAAGTTGATTTTTGCCAAGAACACTTCAATGTTTGAAAGAGAAAAATTACAGAAGACAGCAGAAATTGAAAAGATCTCCATTCTTCTGGATAGCTAGAATTAAAACATAACCATCCTTCCTAAATCAATATACAGATTCAATGCTATACCAATCAAAATTCCAAAGCAACTTTTTATAGAAATTGACCAACCTCTTTTTTGTGTTCCGAAATTCATATGGAGGCACAAAAGGCCCAGGATAGCAAAAACAATCCTGAGTAACAAAAATACTGCTGGAAGTACCACCATTTCAAACCCTAATCTATACTACAAATCCATAGTAATAAAGATAGCATGGTACTGGCTCTAAATTAGACACATATATCAATGGATAAGAGTCGAAAACCCAGACATAAGCCCATCAATTTACAATCATCTGCTTTTTGACATAGGGTCCCAGAAACCTCCATGGAAAAAGAATAGCATCTTCAATAAATAGTGCTGGCAAAACTGGATATCTCCATGCAGAAGACTGAAACTGGACCCTTACTTGTCACCATGCACAAAAATAAACTCAAAATGCCCTCACTGTGGTTCCTACTTTTATTACATCTACCTTTGAATATACTCTTATAACAAGACTCTAGTTTAACAGATTTTTATCTCTGGCCAGGGGGTGACATCCAATACCCATCAGGATGGAGTGAAGGGCATTGCAGGAGCAGCAAAACCGCAAAAGAAAATCAACAAGCCATAATCCAGAACTTCAGAGACTCTATATCAACCCCCTGGAACTGTGCCAGCCTAATCTCTCCCCATCCTGAAGCTCAGGGATATTTGCAGAAGAGGGGGTGGTAAGAGTGTAAGAGCACAAGGATGGGAGGACCAATGATATGCAAGATACTCCACTCAAGTTAGGGCCGAAGCAATCATAATTGGACTTTGTATGCCCTGCGCAATGTCCAACACACTATTGACCCCACAAAGTCTAGCATTTGCTAAAAGCACCAAGATCCTTGGAGGCAAGGGATTGACAGCCAAAATAGTGTTCCTATGCTTAAGGGGTACAAAGGAAAGGGTTCAGGGAAATGTGGCTGGGTCCTTGTACGTCATCGGAGAAGAGGACCCAGAGGAGAGTTTGGCATGCACATTAAAGGATTCTCCGGGGATTGGGGGAGGGGAGGCATTGGGGGGTGGGTAAGGAGGGGTGAGGGGAGGGTGAGCAGAGGGGTCTGGGGGAGGAGGAGGGAGGGAGGGAACCGGTGTACCTATTAAGTTTGTATGAGCGGAGATAATAAAAAATGTTAAAAAAATAAACTCAAAATGGATCAAGGACCTTAGTATTAGACCAGAAATAATATAATAATTTCAATCTTTGTTGAAAGAGTAGGGAATTTCCTTGAGCAGATTGGGCTAGGTTCAACCTTACCTTCTCTCTCTCTCTCTCTCTCTCTCTCTCTCTCTCTCTTTCTCTCTCTTTCTCTCTCTCTCTCTCCTCTCCTCTCCTCTCTCTTTTCCTTTTCTTTTCCTCTCCTCCCCCCTCCCCTCTCCCCTCCTCTCTCCCCTCCTCTCTCGTATCCTCTCCCCTCCCCTCCCCTTCCTTCCCCTCCCTTTCTCTCCCCTCCCCTCCCCTCCTCCCCACCCCTCCTCCCCACCCCTTCCTTCCTCTCCTCTCCTTTCCCTTTATTTTTTCTTTCCTTTTTTCTTCTCTTCTCTTCTCTTCTTTTCTGTTTTCTTCTCTTTTCTTTTCTTTTTTTTTCTTTCAGCTCATCTGTTAAAGGGAACACTTTTAATGATTATTTTATGTACTATGGTAAATTCTAAAATCAAGTTGTCTTCTGTGTGAATGATGTCTTTCTTGTTTATAGTGTATACTCATATCCATTTTTATAACCTAAAAACAAATTATTTGTTACCAAGAAATACTCTATACATTCAGTCTGGAAACATTTGCACTTCATGTTGAACCTGAAACAATTAAAAAACAAAACTCCAAAAACCACTAGAGTTCTGTGACTATCCAAAATTCGGAATGACAGAGAAGGTGATATTTAGTAACACTAAACTGTGGAATTCCACTTTACCGCTCAGATAAGAAAGTAATATGTTAGAATTTCTTTATTTCTTCCACATTTTATTTTTTCCTAATCATACACGCTTCATAGGTACCCCATCTTTTTCCCTCCATCCTTCTCTCCCTTATTGTCTCCCCTTGCACTCTCCCCCCTTCTTTCACTCCCTCCCTCCATCTCACTTCTTAGTGCCTCCCCTTCTCCCTCCTATCCCCTGAAGTATTCATTTATGTGGGCTGGGAACCTCCCTCTGAGTCCTCCACCCTAGTGAGGGTTCAAGACTCAGTGGCAAATGTGGTACATTTACAGAATGGAATACTACTCAGTCATCAAAAAAGATGAATTAATGAAATTTGCCATTTTAAAAACGGCTTTTTTACCTTTGGTTAGGAAAAAATCTCAATATGCAAATAGGATGCAGCCCAATACAGTGCAGGAATTGCAAAACTGAAAACAACAAACAACCATAATTCAAAACATCATTGACTCTATGGTGTTCACCCAGAACTATACCAACCAAATCTTTCCCCATCCTAAAATTCAGGGAACCTTGCAGAAGAGGAGGTGGCAATACTGTAGGAGCCTAAAGACGGGGAGGTCCATTGCTGGACAAGATACTCTACTCAAGACTGTATTGCATGGCATAGCCACTAGAGTAGACAAGCCAGAACAAACTCTGGGGTCTATACAAGCAGACAGGCAGAAGGGTAAGAGGGAGTGGCATGGATTGATGAAGGGAAGGAAGTGGGATGAGAGTGAGGAGTGATGGAGAGAAGCAGGGATAAGTAGTCAATACGCTTGTAAAATTAGAAAAATAAAATAATAATAAAAAAAGACTGAGTTGTGGCAGCCAGGAATGCACTGCAATGAGATTTGACTTTACCTGACCTGCACAAAGGCTGACATGTCCACAACCCCCAACAACCCCAGGAGAGATGGTTTCAGGCAGTAGGATTCTTAGAGGCAAGGAGTTAGACAGATGTAGTGGAGTTCCCATATAAGTGGGTGGCCCAAGGAGAGGCTCCAGGGTATGCCACAGAGTCCTGGATTAGAGTAGATGACTCAGAAGGAACTTCAGGGCTCATATATGCTGATAGACAGAAAGCATGGGTAGTAGCATGTAGAAAAAACCGAGAGAAGAGGGAGGGGGAAAGGGAGGAGAGAGGGAGAATGGGAGAGAGAGGGTAGGCTGGAGGGATAAAAGGAGGGAAGGAAGGGAGGAGGGGAACAAGGAGCTCACTGAGCTTGTATAACTAGGTAAAAAAATAACAATTAAAAAATAACTAGCACATAACAGGAATATGCTTTGAAAAGCAGGTTTGAGAATTATATGTGCTGATACACAAATAAAAGAAAGATGAAATATAAGACACATTACATCATTCAGAAAACAAGAGATGCAGATATTGTACATTTGTAGAATATGTGTTTAAGTTCTGGTGACAATATGTGAAACTGTGCATAATCCTATCATGTAATAGCATTATGAAATACTTTTATTTCTGGTTATATACTCATGTTCACCTTGAGAAAATGGGTTATTAAAACCATTTAAAATTCTGAAAGCAAACATGTAAAGACAAAATGGAGATGGAGACTATGAGAAACATAAAAACTTAGAAACCTCTGCATGAAGCTTCAAAGAATTACTGTGTTTTTGCAATAACAAAAATCTACACATCCTCATTTGTTTGTGTGCTCTGTTCAGATGCAGCTGGACTCATGAGTCTATGAACTAGTCATTGTGTTTAAAGGAATGGAATACTCAGTCTGTTGTACAAAAAAGAACTTAAGGTGTTCATGAATATTAGGAAAGTAAACAAAGTGAAAGCATCAGGATGATCCAATAATTTAATGTAAATGTGATTGCGCTGGATAGGGACATGACCTGGTATCTGTGCATTATTTCTAATTTATACTGCTTGGCTTCCCAGTTAGATTTTTAGCTGGAATTTGGCCATGCTAAATGGTATTCACAGAACATAAAACAATTGTGGGTTTTGGCAGTATTATTGCATTTACTTAGGGAATTTTGGAGTTGGGAATCACTGCTGGCTCAGTCTCAGCTCAGGGGATGCCTGGGGACTTGTTACAGTGTTACACCAGGACAATTAAAAAGTTACAATTAGAGACAATTACAAGAATTTGAATCTTCAATTTTGATCTCAGGAGGAGAACTTAGAAAACAACCCTTGGGTTTCTAACTTAGCGTCCTTCACAGTAATGAAGTCCCAAGCTGATTTAGGACTTGGCTTCAGTGAAGTCAAAGAGAAACTTGGACAAAAAGTTTTAGGCTTCTCCTGGGATCATGGGCAATTCTTATATATAATGAAGAACCATTTGTTTGTTATTAAGCATCTTTTGCTTGTGTTTGGGGAAATGGAGGACAGGACTGCGTTCATTAATTTAAGGTAGACCAGAATTGTGAGCCCTGGATGGTGGTATTGGTATTGGACTAATATAACTGTTAACATTTGTAAAATACTGTTGGGCCGATCTGCACACTGCACAGTTAAAGATCACTTTAAGAATGTTTTCTGTTTCCTCTCATATGACTACTGATTTAAATGTCTGAAAAACATAATTCTAAATTTTTAAATTACTCTTGTAATATTTTAACTAAGTTACAATGTTTATGATAAAATATCACTGCACTACAAATGAATCTATTCAACTTCCTCTGTTCATAAGAAATCATTTACTTATTTAAAGTTTACATGTAAGTTTCACATATTCAAAAAGCTTGAAAATTGGAGACACTCTTCTCTAGGTCAAAAAATCAATTTGCTAAAACTTTTAGTAGAATCTGTGGGGAGAAAAAAACTGCAAAAACTCCCGGGCAGATTGGATGGATTTGTTGTGGTTTCATCGCAATATTTCCATCTTGCCATCAATGTAGGAAGAAGTACTGATTGTCATGGAAATAATTTCCATCCCTCATCTCTTTTTCCTGCTAGTTCAGTGCTCTTGCTACACTCTCTTGCCCAAACATTTTTTAAATTTTCTACTTAGTAGTTCATTTTGTCAAATGTTTAAACATATTTTTGATATTATTTTAAAATAAAAGTAGTTAGAGACACACTGAATGATAAATCTCTGTAATACCTACAGTAATTGCAAGGATTATAAACAGGAGAGAAGGGGAAGGAGGGCCCCACCAGAAACAAGGAGAGAGGGGATCATGCTACAGCAGAGATAATAGGCCACCATCAAGGACTGTAAGGGGTGACATCCAATACCCATCAGGATGGAGCCAAGGACATTGCAGGAGCAGCAAAACTGAAAGAAAAATCAACAAACCATAATTCAGAATATCAGAGACTGGAATCAGGCCTGCCTAATCTCTCCCCATCCTGAAGCTCAGGGAAATTTGGGGAAGAGGGAGCCGTAAGATTGTAAGAGCACAAGGATGGGAGTAGTCATGATATGCAAGATACTCCACACAAGTTAGGGCTGAAACAATTATAATAGGACTCTGCTTGATCTGTGCAATGACCAATATATCATTCCCCCTCAAAGTCTAGCATGCACTAAAGGCACTAGGATCTTTAAAAGCAAGGGATTAACAGTCACAATAGTGTTCCTATACTTAAGGGGAACACAAGAAAGAGTTCTAGGGAATGCCACAGAGTCCTTACACCTTATCAGAGAGGAGGACCCAGAGGAAAGTTTGATATATACAATAAAGGATGCTTCAGAGATGGGGGGGACACTGGGAGAAAGGGAGGGAGGGGGGAAAGGAAGGGGAAAAGGGGGGAGGGAGCAAGGAGGTCTAGGGAGGGGTAGACGGAGGGAGGGGATAGGGGTACCTATTACGTTTGTATGAGCAGAAAAATAAATAAATTAAAAAATTAAAATAAAAAAAGAAAAGAAAAAAAGATAAAAGTAGTGACTAAAATTATTTTTACTGAACATAAAGATTCTCTAAAGGTTAATTAAGGAAACTTGAGGGAAGCATAGCATCATCGTGGGAATATTCAGGACATAGTAAACTAAATGTGTTTTAAATGAGGTGAGGATTTCACCATCCCCACAGCTGAGATAAAGCTTGCTGGGTCAGAGCCGAGGTTCCAAGATTCCTCCTGACTCTACGTCCCTTTGCTGCTTCCTGCCCACTCTCTCTCCCCTCTTTCCTGCTACACACACACACACACACACACACACACACACACACACACACACAAAGATTACATAGAAGATCTCCTATAACACCAAGCTACAAGACTAAAGAGAGAGAAAAAAATTCTGTTTAACAAGACAGCATAATAGCAACTTGATAAGCCTCATGTGAGAAGCATCTACCTTCCCCTACAGACCAGGACAAGTAGTTGCTGAGAGTTGAGGAAGGACAGAAAAGGTGGTAGAAGAAGGTGATTATGAAACTAAGACTATGACAGCAACTACAAAAAATAAAGAATCGGGATGCCACAAGTTTCTGTCCTAGTGTGTTAAAATAGATTTGTTCATACATTGAATTGATATTTATGTTTTCTTTCTTCCATTTCTTTCTTGTAACATACTATCAAAATAATATCAGTAATTAAGCATTATAAATTGTTATTATCATATTTAAGTTTTGGAATACAAAATGACAGAGAATTTCTCAAGGCATTTTGCTTTCTATTCTGGGGGAGGGAAGGAATAATGAATTTTCTGTTATATATGGGATAGACGTGCTAGGTGGAATTGTAACCTTGTTGCTATCTTCATTAGGGCATTAAGCATGGCATAAGGCAAAGTGATGGGTGTCAAGTTGGCAATGGGTGAGGTCTGTGATGGTTAATCCTGGCTATCAATTTTATAGGATCTGAAATAAACTAAGAAACATGAGTCGGGGTGGGTCCGTGGTGGTATTTTATGGAAGGATTAACTGAGGGGGGAAAAGCCTCCTTCGAAGTGGGCAGCACATCCCTGCCTTGGAGGGATTGAGGAGTAGTACTGCCTGCTGCTTCCTCTCCTTGCTGATGAGAGATCAATGCTGTTGTTTTCATGGCTCTGGCATTCTTCTCTGACGTCAAACCTAGCCTTGAAGTGTGAACTGAAGACCGCAGGCTCTCTGGCAATCCCGTGGGCCTTCAGTGCCTTTGGCATGACTGCTGAGACATTCAGCTTCACAGACTGAGCAACTGTTGGATCCCTGGCCTCTTCAGCGTGTAGATGGCTGTTATTGGACCACCAAACCTGTATTATCTCAGCAAATCTAACAAAATCCTATTTGTAATCATTCTGTTGTTTCTCTTCCCTTACACATTCTAATGCTAGTATATGTCTTTGGCTTCTTTAACAGCAGAGTCCAAACAAGGCACCAAAGTAGGTTATCCTGTTGTTTAGGTTTATTTTACTTTTCAGTTATATTTCCTTTGTGCTCATGATCTTGTTTTCATCTTGACAAACACAGATCAAATCTCCCCTATATCTTCACACATTCTGGATTTTTAAAATTACATCCATTGTCATTGAAATTATCCAACTATCTGTTATACTTTTGTGAAACTATGGAACTGTGATTTCTCTGTTTCTCCAAAATAACTCAGGATGAAACTATGGCATTTCCCTGTATAATATTAGGAGTTACACAATGTTTATATGTGCATCTTTAGTTATGATAAGTTAAACATTGCATTTTAATATCTTCCATTCACTATATATGTTTCCTTATTCTTCCCAAACAGTTTAGCATTTATTGATGTTTATTAAGAAGTATGAATTTCCAACCTTGTGGTGTACACTTATGATTGGAGGATGTGATAGGGTGGTGGTGGAGGAAGGGGGACAGGCAGAAGCAGGCAGATCACTGAAACTTGATTGACAGCCAGTTTGGTTTACTCAATAAGTTCCAGGGTATCAAGAGATCCTGTCTCAAAAACGAGGTGATCAGTTTCTGAAAAGACATGAGGTTGTCCTCTGATTCGGACATGCGTGAATACACATGCACCCCTCTCCTACACAAACCACATATAACACAAAGACTCAAAATGATAGTTAGATGATCTTAATAACTTTATATTTTAGATTGAAGTTTTGTGTAATGGTAACTTTATGATTTAAATATATTGGCAGCTGGTTCACTCAAATCTCAAAGTAATTCACTTTGTCTTCTCTTTTTGCTCTATTTTTGGAGGGAGTGATGGTTCCAACATACTGTAAGTGTTTGTTGGGAGTTTTGTTACATTTTGTTGCTTTGCATTCATTTTTATGTAATTATTCCTTTTTGTCACTTTGTTTTAACTTATTTAAAATGTTGATAACATTATTGTGGCTTGAAATGATTCAAAATAATGCTTTCTTAATTTAGACTGCAAATTGGGTATAAAGTTTCATATATCATATTGTTTTCAACATTTAGAGGATGAAAAATTGCTTTAATTTTAGTATATGTTTATGAAAAAATATTTATATGATTTAAGAGTATAAAGTATAAAAATGACAAAATTAAGTAAGTATGAAGCAAATAATTCTATTCTTGCTCTTCCCCACTCCTCCCCCAGGGACGCATGCTCAGACAAGCCAGGCCTCACTACAACCTAGATAAACTCCAGCCCCCGCCCACCCCCAGAACCACAGGCAGCCCAAGGGACCCAGCTCCTCCCACCATCCAGCCAGAGCCGGGCAGGGCGTGGGAGGAGGACACCCCTTCTGTGCCTGGGCCCCGCCCCAGCTCTCCCAGGTTACAATAGCGCCCCGCCAACGTCCCATCCTCCCTTCCCCCACTCTGCCGCCCGGGACGTGCCCGGTCCTGCCAGGCCTCACCTCGACCTAGGTAAGCTCCGTCCCTGCCCACCCCCAGAACCCCAGGCCAAATAATTCAGTTTAGTGAAAAACGCACAGAACTTGAAAGAAGATCTTAAGAGTTAAAAGGACAATGCCAAAGTCAAAGTGCAAATCCATGAGAAACAACACTCAAGTAAACAAATCTCCCACTGAAGGAATTAATGTTAGACTCCAACCAGAACAAACCCATGGAAAATGGCCATGAAAGCCTGACCCAGGATAACGACTTTCAAAATATGATCATTACCATGTTCAATACTATGAAAGGAAATCCGGGAGGAATTAAATAATCGAATCAATCACTTTGAAGAGGAACACAACAGACACTTGAAGGAGTTGAGAAAAACAGTGCAAGAAACAAAAACTGGCATAGAACAGTTAAAACAGACTCAAGCAGAGTTTAAAACTGAGCTAAAAGACAAGTTATCTTCAACCCAGAACTCCACAGAGAGTCTTATCAGCAGAACTAATGAAGCAGAAAACAGAATTTCAGACCTTGAAGATAAAGTGGGAGTATTAACCAGCTCAACGGAAGAGGTTGTTAAAGCCAAAAAGATACTTGAGAGAAATATCCAAGAGGTATGGGACACCCTGAAGAAGCCTAACATGCGTATTCATGGAATACCAGAGCAAGAATCTCAAAATACCACACCTGAGGAAATTTTTCAAATGATCATCAAGGAAAACTTTCCTCATCTAAAAAAAGAGAGACCCATCCATACACAAGAGGCATTCCGCACCCGAAATAGATATGACCAAAACAGAAGCACCCCACGGCAAATAATAGTTAAAACACTCCACATTCAAGATAAAGAAAGTCACTTTTAAAGGTAAACCTATTAAAATAACAAATGACTTCTCAGTCCAAAGAGTAAAAGCAAGAAGAGCTTGGAGAGACATACTTCAAGTATTGAATGAGCAAAAAATGTCAACCCAGGCTGATTTACACTGCAAAACTAGCCGTCATGATCGAGGGAGAAAAAAATCTTCCAGCACAAAGACAACTTGAAGGGATACATGTCCACTAAACCAAGCCTTAAAAAATTCTAGAAATTATACTCAAGCTTGAAGAAAAAAACAGGCATATCCAGGAAAACAGAAGGCAAGCATAACACCATTAAAAGCGAAGCAATATACTTATCAAAACTACTAAACATAATGTCTGGAATTAAAAATAGTTTCTCCATTATAACACTAAATGTTAATGGAATTAACTCACTGATCAAGAGACACAGATTACAAATTTGGATTAAAAATCACAATCCATCAATCTGCTGCCTGCAGGAAACCCATCTCACCACAAAAGATTGGCATGCCCTAAAAATAAAAGGCTGGTCAACAATTCTACAAGCAATTGGAAGCAGAAAACAGGCAGGGGTAGCCATTATGCTATCAGACAAAGTGGACTTCAAACCAAAGAAAATTATAAGAGACACGGATGGATACTACATTTTAGTCACAGGTACAATTCACCAGGAAGACTTCACAATACAGAACATATATGCACCCAATACGGGCCCCTCCACATTCATTAAGAAAATCCGACAGCGTCTAAAGCAAGGAATCAACCTCCAAACAATAATTCTTGGGGACTTCAACACCGCCCTCTCAACATGGGATAGATCAACAGGTCAAAGCTTAACAGAGACACTTTGGAACTTAATCAAACCCTTAAAGAAATGGACCTTACAGATCTCTATCGAACTTTTCACCCACGCACCAAAGAATACACATTTTTCTCAGCAGCACACGGAACTTTCTCCAAAATAGACCACATACTGGGCCACAAAATGAATCTACACATATACAAAAAAGTTGTACCCTATCAGACCACCACGGCCTAAAGCTGGACATCCACAACACAACAAACAAGAGAAAATACACTAACTCCTGGAAACTTAACAATATGATGCTGAATGAGAACTGGATTCAGGAAGAAATTAAAAAGGAAATTCAAGATTTCCTGAAAGTGAACGATAACGAAAATACAACTTACCAAAATCTCTGGGACACAATGAAAGCTGTCCTAAGAGGTAAGTTCATAGCTGTTAATGCCTACATCAAAAAAATGGAAACATCAGAAACAAATAACTTAACGATGCAGCTTAAGGCTTTAGAGAAACTTGAGCAATCTGATCCCAAAAGTAGTAGAAGAGAGGAGATTAGCAAAATAAGGGGAGAAATATCTGAAATCGAGATTAAGAAAACAATAGAAAAAATCAACCAGTTAAAAAGCTGGTGCTTTGAAAAAATCAATAAGATTGATACACCCCTAGCTAAATTAATCAAAAGCAAGAGAGAGTAAACCCAAATTAACAAAATCAGAAATGAACATGGAGTTATCACTACTGATACCCAAGAAATCCAGAGAATTATAACAACATATTTCAAAAAATTATACTCTGAGAAGTTTGACAACACAAAAGAGATGGATGAATTTCCAAGTAAACACAACTTATCTAAATTGAATCAGGATGTTGTGAATTACTTAAATAGTCCTATAACATATAAGGAAATTGAGGAAGTAATCTCAAATCTTCCCACCAAAAAATGTCCTGGACCAGATGGATTTAGCAAAGAGTTCTACCAGACATTTAAGGAGTTAATAATACGAATACTCCTTAAACTGTTCCATCAAATTGCAAAGGAAGGAACACTACCAAATTCCTTCTATGAAGCTATTATCGTTTTAATCCCAAAACCTAATAAAGACTCACTTAAAAAAGAAAACTCTAGGCCGATCTCTCTGATGAACACAGATGCAAAGATTCTCAACAAAGTCTTAGCAAATCGGATTCAAAAACATACAAAAAAGATCATTCACGGGGACCAAGTAGGCTTTATCCCCGGCACACAAGGTTGGTTCAACTTACGCAAATCAATAAATGTAATTCATCATGTAAACCAGTCCAAAGTCCAAAACCACATGATACTCTTGATAGATGCAGAAAAAGCTTTTGACAAGATCCAACAGGCTTTTATGATCAAAACGCTAGAGACAGTAGGAATGGAAGGAACCTTTATCAATATAATAAAAGCTGTATACAACAAGCCCACAGCAAGGATTATGCTCAATGGGGAACAATTGGAAGCATTCCCACTTCGATCAGGAACTAGACAAGGCTGTCCACTCTCACCACTTCTATTCAATATTGTACTTGAAGTCTTAGCAGAAGCCATAAGACAAGAAAGGGACATAAGAGGGATTCAAATCGGCAAGGAAGAAGTCAAGCTATCCCTATTTGCAGATGACATGATCTTATACCTGAGTGATCCCAAAAACTCCACCAGGAAGCTCCTGGAACTAATTGAGAAGTTCAGCAGGGTGGCAGGATACAAAATAAATGTGCAAAAATCAGAGGCCTTCCTATATGCCCAGAATGAAAGAAGTGAAAAACCATTGAGAGAAACAATCCCATTTACTATAGCCCCTAAAAAAATGAAATACCTTGGTATAAACCTAACCAAGGAGGTAAAAACCTTTACAATGAAAACTTTAAAACCTTAAAGAAAGAAATTGCAGAAGACACCAGAAGGTGGAAAGACCTCCCATGCTCCTGGATTGGCAGAATCAACATCATAAAAATGACCATCCTACCAAAGGCAATATACAAATTCAATGCTGTACCAATTAAAATCCTAAAGTAATTCTTCAAAGTTGACCAAACAGTCTCAAAGTTCATATGGAGGCATAAAAGACTCAGGATAGTAAATACAATCCTGAGTAACGAAAACACTGCTGGAGGTATTACCATACCAAACCTTAGTATAGACAACAAATCCATAGTTATAAAAACAGCCTGGTACTGGCTCCAAAATAGAAAGATCAATGGATAAGGTTTGAAGACCCAGATATAAGCCCACAAAGTTACAGCCATTTGGTCTTTGACAAAGGGGCCCAAAGAATCCAATGGAAAAAGAACAGCATCTTCAACAAATGGTGCTGGCAAAACTGGATCTCCACATGCAGAAGATTAAAGCGGGACCCGTACTTGTCACCATGTACAAGACTTAATTCCAAATGGATCAAGGACCTTGATATAAGGCAAGAGACTATAAAAACCATAGTTGAAAGGATAGGGAACTCCCTCGAGCTGATTGGGCTAGGCCAACAATTCCTAAACAGACATCTAATAGCACAGTCACTACAACCAACTCTCAACAGTTGGGATCTTGTGAAATTAAAGAGCTTCTGTTCAGATACAGAGATTGTCACACTAGCTCAAAGGCAACCCACAGAATGGGAGAAAATCTTCACTAACCACATATCTGATAGAACTCTGCTGTCCAGAGTGCGCAAAAAACTTAGAAAACTAAACACCAAGGAAACCATTGACCCAATTAAAAAATGGGCCCTGGAACTTAAAAGAAATTTTATCAGGGATGAAATTAAAGTGTCTAACAAATATCTTTAAAAATGCTCCACTTCTTTAGCCATCAGGAAATGCAAACCAAAACTTCCCTGAGATATCATCTCACCCCGGTCAGGATGGCAAAAATCCACAATACAAACAACAACAAATGCTGGAGAGGATGTGGAGAGCGGGGAACTCTCCTACTTTGCTGGTGGGTATGCAGGCTCATACAGCCACTCTGGCGAGCCGTCTGGAGATTCTTAAAGAAATTAAAGATTGAAATGCCATATGACCCTGCTATTCCACTTTTGGGAATAACTCCCCATATAGCAGAGGTTCACCTCAATATCACAAGCACCTCCATGTTATAGCAACACTGTTTACAATAGCAAAGTCATGGAATCAACTCAAATGTCCAACAGTTGATGAGTGGATAAGGAAACTGTGGTACATCTATGCAATGGAGTACTACTCAGCCATCAAAAATGATGAATTACTGGAATTTGCCAGGAAATGGATGTCATTAGAAACAATTATATTAAGTGAAATATCCCAAACCCAGAAAATTAAGCGCTGTATGTACTCCCTAATAGGTGGTTCCTAGTACCAAACCCACCCAGCCCACCTTGAGACACTCAACGGTAAATCTATGTATTACCTACAGTAATTGCAAGGATTATGAACAGGAGGGATGGGGTTGGAGGGCCACACCAGAAACAAGGAGAGAAGTGACCATGGTACCGTAGAGAAAATAGGCCTCTATCAAGGACTGCAAGTAAATAATGTGACACCTGGTAAAGTTCACAGACGTTCGTTCCTGATCATTTACAACTGAGGGGGTATGATCTCACCAGAAGGGGAGGGCATATATTCTGGCAGGTAATAAGTAACCATTTTGCAAATGGGTGATTGACCCCCTCCCTCACTGAGGTTTCCTACGTTTATTACATCTACCCTTGAATGTGCTCTTATAATAAGACTCCAGTTTAACAGCTTTTTGTCTCTGGCCAGGGGGTGAAATACAGTGCCCAGCAGGATGGAGTGAAGGGCATTGCAGGAGCAGCAAAATTGCAAAAGAAAATCAACAAACCACAATCCAGAACTTCAGAGACTCTATATCAACCACCTAGAACTAGGCCAGCCTAATCTCTCCCCATCCTGAAGCTCAGGGACATTTGCGGAAGAGGGGGCGGTAAGAGTGTAAGAGCAAAAGGATGGGAGGAGCAATGATTTGCAAGATACTCCACACATGTTAGGGCCGAAGGAATCATAATTGGACTTTGCATGCCCTGCTCAATGTCCAACACACTATTGACCTCACAATGTCTAGCATCTGCTAAAGGCACCAAGATCCTTGGAGGCAAGGTATTGGCAGCCACAGTAGTGTTCCTATGCTTAAGGGGAACACAGGAAAGGGTTCAGGGAAATGCCACTGGGTCCTTGTATGTCATCGGAGAGGAGGGCCCAGAGGAGAGTGAGAGTTGCACATTAAAGGACTCTCTGGGAATTGGGGCGGGAGGCACTGGGGGATGGGGAGGGAGGACTAGGGGAGGGGGAGTAAGGGGTTCGGGGGGAGGAGGAGGGAGGGAGGGAACTGGTGTACCTATTAAGTTTGTATGAGTGGAAATAATAATAAAAAATGTTAAAAAAGGATTCTATTCTTGTCTGAAGCACACTGATTTTGTATGTCTCCAGGGAATTGTCTCCATTGTCTTTAGCTCTACCTGAAAATTGCAATAGACACAAATATTGCATATACTATTCTGTACTGTATTTTTCGATCAATTGTATGATGTAGTAATTCCTTCATAATTGTATTTCATGAAACTACATGCACTTTTCAGACATGTGTGCAATACTTACATGTACACACATACATATATGTATATATATATACATATTTCAAATCTACAATGTTTGCAATTATTCATTCTCTGAAATTCACAATTATAGTAAAATGCAAGTTTTTAAAAAATTACTACATGGGTTTGAATATTTTTCTCTTTCTTTTGGGAAAGTAAATGTACCTCAGTTAACCAATCACATGCTAACTAGCTTCTAAATCCTCCTTAATGCCAGGGAACACATTTTCAGGATTGTAAGCCTGTCCAAATAACAGTGGAAAAAGGAGAAAATAGACACTAGATAGGATAAGATGTCTTAGTATTAACCATAAATACCTGATAATAAGCCACCATCTAAACACCCCTCATTATATCCTTAGATAAGAAAAGATTTCAGCATTCAACCAAGTTGTAGCCTATTGCAATGGAAAAATAGTGAAGTGGAAAACCACAACTGATCAGAGTGCAGAGTATTAACAATTCCAAAATGCTCAACCCTAATCAGGCCGTCCAAATCTCTTCCTAGCATAAGACTCAGGGAACTTTGCAGATGAAGGGGCAGTAAGATCGTACGAGCTTGAAGGTGGGGAAATACACTGCCGGTCAGACCACTCCAGGCACAATAGGGCTGCTGCACTCAGCAGCTCACTGCAGTGGTATTTATCCCCACGAGATCTACACAATAACTGACATTACCAATATTTCCCCAGGGACCAATGAAGATCTCAGGATCATAACTACATGCAATGTGAATTATTGGGGCAGGTGCTAGAAAAGTGAAGGGGGAGCATCCCCGAATGAAGGACCTCTTTTACTGCCACTAGGGCCTGGCCCCTTATTAGACAATCCAAAAGGAACCCAGCGGTTCACACAAGCAGAGTCATGAGGATAGGAGGAATAGGAATGGATTGGGAGAAGGAGAAGAGGGTGGGAGAGAAAGGGGGAGGGTGGGAGTGAATAGGATTTTGTTTAAAACATTTTTTAAAAATCTCTTAATAAGAAAGTTTGAAAAATTTATTTCTTTGCTGCTTTTAAAAGTCAGCATATTGGGCTGGAGATATGGCTCAGGGGTTAAGACTCTGCCTTGCAAGCAGAAGGTCCTGAATTGGATCCCAGGTCATACATAAAAATTCCAGGAGGAAACAGTAGCTACCTGTACTTCTGGTCCTGGAGGGCAGAGCCTGGGAAAATCCAAGGAAAGCAAAAAGGAAGGAGAAGCAATTCAGGATGATTCCCCAAATCACCCTTGATCCTCCACAGGGACATACAGTGGCTTCTGATACACACACACACACACACACACACACACACACACACACACACACGCAAAATAATAAATAAATAAATAAATAAATAAATAAATAAATAAAGCTTAAAAAGTCATCATATTGGTAATTTATGTGGGCTCTTCTGGTAGATTTATAGATTTATGTAGTGTGTGTAATGGGATTTTTTGTTATGCTATGCATTGCCACTTAACTAGTCAATTTACACTGAAGTCTTTTTATTCAAAAGTGGTATAATACTGGGACAAACCTGTGGTTAATGTCTATGTCAAAGTATCCAAACTATCCAAAAAATAAACATTGATAAGATACATTCCGAACATTGTTATCTGTAATAAGAGTGATAATAAAAATAATTGTTCTTATTAGAAATATGTGTAGGTGATAACCAGTAATTGATAAGTTGTTTCATCTGTGTTTTTTTTTTTTCTTTTTAAGATTTGCATGGTATCCTGCAAATGGGAGACTAACCCCTCCCCTCCCAAAGCGGTCTCCTACTCTTATTCTTTCTACTTTTGAATCTACTCTTATAATAAGACTCTATTTTAACAGCATTTTATCTCTGGCCAGGGGGTGACATCCAATACCCATCAGGATGGAGCCAAGGGCGGTGCAGGAGCAGCAAAACTGAAAAAAAAATCAACGAACCATAATTTGGAAAATCAGAGACTCTACATCAACCATCTGGAACCAGACCAGCCTAATCTCTCCCCATCCTAAAGTTCAGGGAAATTTGCAGAAGAGGAGGCAGTAAGATTGTAACAGCATAAAGATGGGGAGGAGCAATGATATGTAAGATACTCAATACAAGTTAGGGCCGAAGTAATCATAATAGGACTTTGTATGACCTGCACAATGACCAACATTATCAATGAATCTCCAAAGTCTAGCATGGATCACAGGCACTATGATCTTTAGAGGCAACAGATTAACAGCCACAATAGTGTTCCTATACTAAAGGAGAACACAAAAAAAGAGCTCTAGGTAATGCTACTGAGTCCTTTTTTTAAAAATTTATTCAATTGAGTGTGTGTGTGTGTGTGTGTGTGTGTGTGTGTGTGCGCGTGTGTGCATCACTACTGAGTCTTTATACCTCATTATAGAGGAGGACCCAGAGGGAAGTCTGGCATGCACACTAAAGGATGCTCCAGGAAAGGGGTGGGGAGAGGGAGCCCTGAGAGAAAGGGAGGGAAGGGGAGAAAGGAAAGGGAAAAGGAGGGAGGTAGCAAGGTGATCCAGGGAGGGGTGGAGGGAGGGAGGGGAATGGAGTACTTATCAACTTTGTATGAGTGGAAGAAGTAAAAAAAAAAAAAAAAGATTCGCATGGTAGACCTTATTTGCTTCATAAGAAACCAAACTATATATGGTAACTAGATATAGATGACAATTCACAAACTGCCAACAGTTTAATTTTTACAAGATGTTTTTTAAATACTTTTTTTATTATTATTTCAGCTCATACAAACTTAATAGGTACACCAGTTCCCTCCCTCCCTCCTCCCCGCCCCCGGAACCCCTGTTCCCCCTCTCCTCCCCCTGCCCACCATGTCCCCCCATGCCTCCCGCCCCAATAACCAGAGTCCTTTCGTGTGCATGCCTGACTCTCCTCTGGGCCCTCCTCTCCGATGATGTACAAGGACCCAGTGGCATTTCCCTGAACTCTTTCCTGTGTTCCCCTTAAGCATAGGAACACTACTGTGGCTGTCAATCCTTGCCTCCAAGGATCTTGGTGCCTTTAGCAGATGCTAGACTTTGTGAGGTCAATAGTGTGTTGAACATTGCGCCGGGCATGTAATGTCCAATTATGATTGCTTCGGCCCTAACTTGTGTGGAGTATCTTGCAAATCATTGCTCCTCCCATCCTTGTGCTCTTACAGTCTTACCGCCCCCTCTTCCCCAAATGTCCCTGAGCTTCAGGATGGGGAGACATTAGTCTGGCCTAGTTCTAGGTGGTTGATATAGAGTCTCTGAAGTTCTGGATAGTGGTTTGTTGATTTTCTTTTGCAGTTTTGTTGCTCCTGCAATGCCCTCCATTCCATCCTGCTGGGCACTGTATGTCACCCCCTGGCCAGAGACAGAAAGCTCTTAAACTGGAGTCTTATTATAAGAGCACATTCAAGGATAGATGTAATACTTATACCCAAAAGTGGAATCACAGGGTCATATGGCATTTGGCAATGAGAGGGGTCAAAAACCCATTTGCAAAATGGTTACTTTTTAATCTGCCGGACTATATGCCCTCCACTTCTGGTGAGTTCATACCCCCTTAGTTGTAAATGATCAGGAACAAATATCTGTGAACTTAACTAGGTGTCACATTACTTTCTTGCGGTCCTTGATAGAGGCCTATTTTCTCTACTGTAACCTGGTCACTTCTCTCCTTGTTTCTGGTGTGGCCCTCCAACCCCATCCCTCCTGTTCATAATCCTTGCAATTACTGTAGGTAATACATAGATTTACCTATGAGTGTCTCAAGATGGGCTGGGTGGGTTTGATATTAGGAGCCACCTATTAGGGAGTACATACGGGCGCTTAGTTTTCTGGGTCTGGGATACTTCACTTAATATAATTGTTTCTAATGACATCTATTTCCTGGCAAATTCCAGTAATTCATCATTTTTGATGGCTGAGTAGTACTCCATTGCATAGATGTACCACAGTTTCCTTATCCACTCGTCAACTGTTGGATATTTAGTTGATTCCATGTCTTTGCTATTGTAAACAGTGCTGCTATGAACATGGTCGTGGTTGTGCTATCGAGGTGAACCTCTGCTGCATGGGGGGTTATACCCAAAAGTGAAATAGCAGGGTCATATGGCATTTCAATCTTTAATTTCTTTAAGAATCTCCAGACGGCTCGCCAGAGTGGCTGTAGGAGCATGCACTCCCACCAGCAATGTAGCAGAGTTCCCCTCTCTCCACATCTTCTCCAGCATTTGTTGTTGTTTGTATTGTGGATTTTTGCCATCCTGACCGGGGTGAGATGATATCTCAGGGAAGTTTTGGTTTGCATTTCCCTGATGGCTAAAGAAGTGGAACATTTTTTAAGATATTTGTTAGACATTTTAATTTCATCCCTAGTAAAGTTTCTTTTAAGTTCCAGGGCCCATTTTTTAATTGGGCCATTGGTTTCCTTGGTGTTTAGTTTTCTAAGTTCTTTGTGCACTCTGGATAATAGAACTGTATCAGATATGTGAAGATTTTCTCCCATTCTGTGGGTTGCCTTTGTACTGTTGTTACAATCTCTTTATCTGAACAGAAGCTCTTTAATTTCACAAGATCCCAATTGTTGAGAGTTGGTAGCAGGGACTGTGCCATTGGATGTCTGTTTAGGAAATGTTGGCCTAGCCCAATCAGCTTGAGGGAGTTCCCTATCCTTTCAACTATGGTTTTTATAGTCTCTGGCCTGATATCAAGGTCCTTGATCCATTTGGAATTAAGTCTTGTACATGGTGACAAGTACGGGTCCAGCTTTAATCTTCTGCATGTGGAGATCCAGTTTTGCCAGCATCATTTGATGAAGATGCTGTTCTTTTTCCATTGGATTCTTTGGGCCCCTTTGTCAAAAACCAAATGGCTGTAATATTGTGGGCTTATATCTGGGTTTTCAATCCTTATCCACTGATCTGTGTGTCTATTTTGGAGCCAGTATCAGGCTGTCTTTATAACTATGGATTTGTAATATAGACTAAGGTTCGGTTGGTGATATCTCCAGCAGTGTTTTTGTTACTCAGGATTGTCTTTGCTATCCTGAGTCTTTTGCACCTCCATATGAATTTTGAGATTGTTTGGTCAACTTCTTTAAAGAATTGCTTTGGGATTTTAATTGATATAGCATTGAATGTGTATATTGCCTTTGGTAGGATGGTCATTTTTACGATGTTGATTCTGCCAATCCAGGAACATCGGAGGTCTTTCCATCTTCTGGTGTCTTCTGCAATTTCTTTCTAGAGGGTTTTAAAGTTTTCTTTGTAAAGGTCTTTTACCTCCTTGGTTAGATTTATACCAAGGTACTTCATTTTTTTAGGGGCTATAGTAAATGGGATTGTTTCTCTCAAGGCTTTTTCACTTCTTTCATCCTGGGCATATAGGAAGGCCTCTGATTTTTGCACATTTATTTTGTATCCTGCCACCCTGCTGAACTTCTCAATTAGTTCCAGAAGCTTCCTGGTGGAGTTTTGGGGGTCACTCAGGTATAAAATCATGTCATCTGCAAATAGGGATAGCTTGACTTCTTCCTTGACGATTTGAATCCCTCTTATGTCCCTTTCTTGTCTTATGGCTTCAGCTAAGACTTCAAGTACAATATTGAATAGAAGTGGTGAGAGTGGACAGCCTTGTCTAGTTCCTGATCGAAGTGGGAATGCTTCCTTGCTGTGGGCTTGTTGTATACAGCTTTTATTATGTTGATAAAGGTTCCTTCCATTCCTACTGTCTCTAGCGTTTTGATCATAAAAGGCTGTTGGATCTTGTCAAAAGCTTTTTCTGCATCTATCGAGAGTATCATGTGGTCTTGGACTTTGGACTGGTTTACATGATGAATTACATTTATTGATTTGCGTAAGTTGAACCAAACTTGTGTGCCGGGGATGAAGCCTACTTGGTCCCCGTGAATAATCTTTTTAATATGTTTTTGAATCCGATTTGCTAGGATTTTGTTGAGAATCTTTGCGTCTGTGTTCATCAGAGAGATCGGCCTATAGTTTTCTTTTTTAAGTGAGTCTTTATTAGGTTTTGGGATTAAAACGATATTGGCTTCATAGAAGGAATTTGGTAGTGTTCTTTCCTTTGCTCTTTGATGGAACAGTTTAAGGAGTATTGGTATTATTAACTCCTTAAATGTCTGGTAGAACTCTGTGCTAAATCCATCTGGTCCAGGACATTTTTTGGTGGGAAGATTCAAGATTACTTCTTCAATTTCCTTGTATGTTATAGGACTATTTAAATAATTCACAACTTCCTGATTCAATTTAGGTAAGTTGTGTTTACTTAGAAATTCATCCATCTCTTGTGTGTTGTCAAACTTCACAGAGTATATGTTTTTGAAATATGATGTTATAATTCTCTGGATTTCTTGGGTATCAGTAGTGATAACTCCATGTTCATTTCTGATTTTGTTAATTTGGGTTTTCTGTCTCCTGCTTTTGGTTAATTTAGCTATGGGTGTATCAATCTTGTTGATTTTTTCAAAGAACCAACTTTTTGACTGGTTGATTTTTTCTATCATTTTCTTAATCTCGATTTCAGATATTTCTCCCCTTATTTTGCTAATCTCCTCTCTTCTACTACTTTTGGGATCAGATTGCTCAAGTTTCTCTAAAGCTTTAAGCTGCATTGTTAAGTTGTTTATTTCTGATGTTTCCATTTTTTTGATGTAGGCATTAAGAGCTATGAACTTACCTCTTAGGACAGCTTTCATTGTGTCCCAGAGATTTTGGTAAGTTGTATTTTCATTATCGTTCACTTTCAGGAAATCTTGAATTTCCTTTTTAATTTCTTCCTGAATCCAGTTCTCATTCAGCATCATATTGTTAAGTTTCCAGGAGTTAGTGTATTTTCTCTTGTTTGATGTGTTGTGGATGTCCAGCTTTAGGACGTGGTGGTCTGATAGGGCACAGGTTAGAATTTCACCTTTTTTTACATGTGTAGATTCGTTTTGTGGCCCAGTGTGTGATCTATTTTGGAGAAAGTTCCGTGTGCTGCTGAGAAAAATGTGTATTCTTTGGTACGTGGGTGAAAAGTTCGATAGAGATCTGTAAGGTCCATTTCTTTCAGGGTTTGATTAAGTTCCAAAGTGTCTCTGTTAAGCTTTGACCTGTTGATCTATCCCAGGTTGAGAGGGCGGTGTTGAAGTCCCCAAGAATTATCGTTTGGGGGTTGATTTCTTGCTTTAGACGCTGTCGGATTTTCTTAATGAATGTGGAGGGGCCCGTATTGGGTGCATATATGTTCTGTATTGTGAAGTCTTCCTGGTGAATTGTACCTGTGACTAAAATGTAGTATCCATCCGTGTCTCTTATAATTTTCTTTGGTTTGAAGTCCACTTTGTCTGATAGCATAATGGCTACCCCTGCCTGTTTTCTGCTTCCATTTGCTTGTAGAATTGTTGACCAGCCTTTTATTTTTAGAGCGTGCCTATCTTTTGTGGTGAGATGGGTTTCCTGCAGGCAGCAGATGGATGGATTGTGATTTTTTAATCCAAGTTTGTAATCTGTGTCTCTTGATCGGTGAATTAATTCCATTAACATTTAGTGTTATAATGGAGAAAATATTTTTAATTCCAGACATGTATTTTTTTATTTTTATGTTTTTTAAATTTTTATTATTATTATTTATTCAACTGTGCACATGTGCGTGTGTGTGTGTGTGTGTGTGTGTGTGTGTGTGTGTGTTTGTGTGTGTGTCTGTGTATGTGTAGAACCACGGACGAATTCGGGAACCACCATGAACGCCTTCACCTCCTTCTGCCCCGGGATTCACAGGCTCCGCCCTACCAGGGCCGGAAGTGCAGGCCGCCCCCGCTTCCGCCTGGCGTCTATACGTGGGATCTGGGATCAGAACTCAGGACCTTCCGCCTGCAAGGCGGAGGCTTAACCCCTGAGCCACCTCTCCAGCCCAATTCCAGACATTTATTATGTTTAGTAGTTTTTATAAGTATATCACTTCGCTTTTAATGGTGTTATATTTGCCTTCTGCTCTCCTGGATATCCCTGTTTTTTTCTTCACACTTGAGTATCATTTCTAGCATTTTTTGAAGGCCTGGTTTGGTGGACATGTATCCCTTCAAGTTGTCTTTGTGCTGGAAGATTTTTCTTTCTCCCTCGATCATGACGGATAGTTTTGCAGGGTAAATCAGCCTGGGTTGACATTTTTGCTCATTCAATACTTGAAGTATGTCTCTCCAAGCTCTTCTTGCTTTTACTGTTTGGACTGAGAAGTCATTTGTTATTTTAATAGGTTTACCTTTAAAGTGACTCGTTTTTTCTCCCTTGAACCTCTCAGCACCAGTTCTTTATCTTGAATGTGGAGTGTTTTAACTATTATTTGCCCCGGCGTGCTTCTGTTTTGGTCATATCTGTTTGGGGTGCAGAATGCCTCTTGTATATGGATGGGCCTCTCTTTTTTTATATGAGGAAAGTTTTCCTTGATGATTGTTTGAAAACTTTCCTCAGGGGTGGTATTTTGAGATTCTTGCTCTGGTATTCCATGAATACGCATGTTAGGCTTCTTCAGGGTGTCCCATATCTCTTGGATATTTCTCTCAAGTATCTTTTTGGCTTTAACAACCTCTTCCATTTAGCTGGTTAGTACTCCCACTTTATCTTCAAGGTCTGAAATTCTGTTTTCTGCTTCATTAGTTCTGTTGATAAGACTCTCTGTGGCGTTCTGGGTTGAAGATAACTTGTTTTTTAGCTCAGTTTTAAACTCTGCTTGAGTCTGTTTTAACTGTTCTATGCCAGTTTTTGTTTCTTGCACTGTTTTTCTCAACTCCTCCAAGTGTCTGTTTTGTTCCTCTTCAAAGCGATTGATTCGATTATCTAATTCCTCCCGGATTTCCTCTTTCATAGTGTTGAACATGGTAATGATCATATTTTGAAAGTCATTATCCTGGGTCAGGCTTTCTTGGCCATTTTCCATGGCTTTGTTCTTGTTGGAGTCTAACATTATGGGATTAATTCCTTCAGTGGGAAATTTGTTTACTTGAGTGTTGTTTCTTATGGATTTGCACTTTGACTTTGGCATTGTTGTTTTAACTCTTAAGATCTTTCAATTTCACTAAACTGAATTATTTGGCCTGGGGTTTTGGGGGTGGGCAGGGACAGAGCTTACCTAGGTCTTGGATGAGGCCTGCCTGGACCGCGCGTGCCTCCGGGCCGGAGGAGAGGGGTGGGGAAGGGAGAATGGGGAAGTGGGCGTGGAGCTATTTAACAAGAGGGGAGCTGGGGCTGGGCCCGGGCGCAGGGGGAGGTTCTCCTCGTCCCTAGGCCCTGCTCCCGGCTTGGATGGTGGGGTAGGAGCTGGGTCCCTTGGGCTGACCTGGCGTTCTGGTGGGCGGGCACGGGTGGAGCTTACCTAGGTGGCAGGATGGGGCCCCGCTGGACCGCGCGCGCGCGTCCCGGCCCAAGGAGCGGGGTGCGGAAGGGAGTACAAGATGTTTTTAAAGCATGATCTTACCAATCAAATATCACATCCCTGTTTATTTTTATTTTTACGTTATGGAATGTTTCAAATAAAAAATTAGAAAATGATGCACCCCAACCTGTGTTAGTCAGTTACACAAAGCAGCAAGATGGCAAATCTTATTTCATGATGTCTTCATCTATTCTATGTGTTCCTGTCACTTAATGTATAGCTATTTCACAAGAAGACATTATTCATATAAAACATTGCTTAAGTGTCATTACCAGAGACCTAGTTAGAGCAGTTATTTTTTTGATTGTATTGATAGTTCTTTGTACATTATGCTTACTTGATGTGGGATTACACATGAAATCTATAATGTGTAGTTGATTGATAAATCACTTGCATTTTATTGTTTTGTAGATTTTTTAGTTATGTTTATTCTTGTAGTTCTGCTCATTTTTAAAGGAAGTAGGTAGTCTGTGTTCTCTGGATTTTAATAGATGCATTTTTCTGTTTACTCCTGATTTGTAGTTTCAATAGGTGATTTTAAATACGAAGATTTTTTTTTTTGCATCCTGCATCTCTTGGTATTGTTAGAAACTGTCAATGATTATTGATATATTATGATTTTGTTGAACAGTATCACATGATATTTTAAATTTCCATTCTTCATTTATTAGTTTGATGAATCATTGAACCCCTGATACATGCATGAAGTATGTGGATTCCTTACGAAGTGATTTTTCACTTAGGAAATGAGCAAAGTGTTATTTCAATTTTAATTTATTAATAAATTTTAATGTGTTATTTATCTAAAAGCCTCTTGATTTCTCCAAATCTTTTGAAATCAGTTGTAAATCCCAAATTTAAGTATGTCTTAAGTTCATTGCCTAAATTTTCCCATATGAGAAATTGATGGACAAATGTTCAGTGTTTATTGGAGGAAGCATGTGATGTGTTGTCTCTAGCTATTTGTGATGATCTTTTTGATGATGTTCATATGGTGTGATGGGATGTAGTTTATCAAAAATAAATTTTACCTATGGACATTTTCCCAATTAGCTGAGTATTTTTATAAAACATTTTGATACCATATACACAGCTCAGAAAGTATTCAGTGATACTGGATTGATCATTGTTATCTTTGTTACTTGAACAGAATTTGTTCATATGCATGGTTTCATAATAAAATATGTTTCAAGACTCTGTATTTTTGAAATCCTTTATTTCTACTGTTTTTAGAGAAAGTAGAAGTTTTATCAATTAAACTTCATATGCATACCTACCTATTCCTATTGAAATAATTGCTTAGTTATATAAACCTATACAAATTTTTGAAAAGTCATTTAAAATAGTTCTGACATAAGGCATTTACCCTTGATAAATATCCAAAAATGTGACCTGGTTAATGATACTGACATATTTTGTTACCTAAAATTTAGATTCATTTTTTTAATTTGTTTTTATTTATTCAATTGTGCGTGTATGCATGTGTATGTATGTGTGTGTGTGTGTGTGTGTGTGTGTGTGTGTGTGTGTGTGTGTGTGTGTAGAACCACGAACGAATTCTGTAACCACCATGGACGCCTCCATCTCCTTGTTTATTCTGCCCTGGGATTCACAGGCTCTGCCCTACCAGGACCAGAAACGCAGGCCGCCCCCACTTCTGCCTGACGTCTATACGTGGGCCTAGGATCAGAACTCGGGACCTTCTGCCTGCAAGGCAGAGGCTTAACCCCTGAGCCACCTCTCCAGCCCTAGATTCATTTTTAATTAGCATAATTTTACATATTAAGGAGTACAATATGGTAAAAAGACATATAAGTAAGACTGGGGAACACTTATTGTCTGCCATTCTTAGTTCTGTGATTAAAAATTTCAAAACTACTCTTTTATCCATTTCAAAATCTGGCTTACATTAGTATTTAATACAGTAATTGTCTTGTACAATATTAGTACCATTTATTTAGTCTGAATGAAACTCATCTTTTGAACAAAATCCCTGTTTTTCACCCACTCTCATCATCCTCTTTTAGATTGCAAGTATAAATGAGATCATATTGCGTTTTTCTTGGATTAAGGGCGATATACGAAAACTCTTTTGACATACAAGATTGATTGCAATAAATAAGGTAAAAGATATATATGTTCTCTATGAAATATGTTTTACAGAAGGCAGTATGAAGAGTAGAATATATCTGCTTAGCAGAACAACACAGTAATTTCCCCAAGACCTGTGACCTCTCAGGTTACAGTACAGGGCAAAACATACTCCTGTGGAAAGGGCGACGAATTGAGTACGAAAGTTGGTTGGTGACCCCCATAATGGTCTTGTTACAAGTACACCAGTATTGACCGGCAGTTTAGTAGTGTAGCACCGAGTCCACAGCTAAGGAAGCCTGTTGCTGACTTTTCTCTGACAGCACCCCACATAGTACTTTCAACCAATAAGAGTAAACTTTTAGCTTAGTTCCCACTTTGTTTCTCCATGTTCTGCAAAAAAACATGTGGTGCCTTCAGTAGTAGGCTATCCCCACTTTCTAACATGACTTAATATGGGGGGACCTCCCATTTCCTTGACCCTTCACAAATCACTGCAAATAGTCCCAAATAAGTCCTCTCCAGCACTATTTATTTATTTATTTATTTATTTATTTATTTATTTATTTTTCCCCAATCATACAAGCTTAATAGGTATCCCATCCCCTCCCTGCCCCCACCCCTTCCCAGTTTCCCTTGCACGCTCCCTTACTTTTACCCTTTCTTTCACCCCTTCCCTCCCCTTCTCCCAGTGCCTCTCCTTCTCCACCTTCCATTCCCTGGAACATCCTTTTGTGTGAATGCCAAACTTCCCTCTGAGTCCTCCACTCTAGTGAGGTGTAAGGACTCAGTGGCATTGCCCAGAGCCCTTTCTTGGGCTCTCCTTTAGTATGGGAACACTATTATGACTGTTAATCTCTTGCCTCTAAGGATCCTACTGCCTGTGTCCATGCTAGACCCTGAGGGGTTGTTGACATGTCAGTCATTGTGCAGGTCATGTAAAGTCTGATTATGTCTACTGCAGCCCTAACTTGTGTGGAGTATCTTGCATGTCATTGGTCCTCCCCATCTTTAGGCTCTTACAATCTTGCCACACACTCTTCCTCAAGTTTCCCTGAGCTTTAAGATGGAGAGAGATTTGGTTCGTCTGGTTCCAGATGATTAATGTAAGGTCTCTGGTGTTCTGAATTATAGTTTGTTGTTTTCAGTTTTCCCTCCAGCACTCTCACTGAGGATCCACATGATATTCTGTATGTAATTAGCCAAATATGTACCACCACATTCATTCACTCTGGTCTTCAGTGGAAATGAGAATTTATTTTGTTTTTGTATTTACTGAGAATTTGACATTAAATATTGCATAGAGAATTTGAATAATTACAAGCAACTATTGTGTCCATGAAGTAAAAATTAAACCAGGCAGCAATAAAATGGATAAGGTTGTTTTGAGAAGAAAGGTATAAAAGTACCTGTGTGGATTAAAGACATACTTCAGAGGATATTGACTTCAAGGGAAAACTGTAGTTTAGGCCACAAAATATTTTACAATGAGAAAGTGTATTTTTCTACTACATAAGTTGGGCACATCATTGGCTCACAGGCTAGAGAATTCTTTAATATTAACATATTGTTAGGTATATGTGTAGGATGCACGGTTGTTGCTACAAGTAATGATTTACATATAAAATGAGCATTATAAATCAGTGATATGATTTCAGACATATGATATATACTGACCTAAAAATTTGTGGAAAACTGTTATGTATATATCATATAAAGTCTATGGAATTTTGGAGATAATTGAAGCAGCAGAAACAAGTTTGAAACCAGGAAAAGAAAAATGGGATAAATGTAACTTATTAAAGAAGACATAAAGCTAAGATTTCTAGGAGATAGTTCTGTAGGAGAAAGGTGGTACTTCTTTCTGAAGCCATTAACACTTCAGAAAACCAAACACTTTCCTAATACCAGCTTGCATCTCCTTGTTCCGGAAACTGTACACAATGGGGTTTAACGTGGGTGTTACCAGAGTGTAGAGTGCAGCTACTACCTTGTCCCGTTCAAAGTTGTAGCTGGAAGCAGGTCGGATATAGGTGTAGATTACAGGGGAATAATAAAGTGATACCACTATGAGATGGGAAGAACACGTGGAGAATGCCTTTTTCTTGCCTTCTGCAGTGCGGATGCGGAGAATAGCAGCAATGATAAAACCATAGGAAATGCAAGTGAGGGTGAAGTCTCCTATGGCCAGGGTGATATCAGCAACATACACCATCACCTCATTGACTCTTACAGGACTGCAGGACAAAGCCAGCAGTGGGGGTATCTCACAGAAGAAGTGGTCAATAGTGTTTGGCCCACAGAATGACAGCCTCAAAATGAGACCTGTGTGTACCCAGGAATTGGTTACTGCAATAGCCATGACTATGCTGAGCAAAGCTGCACACATATGGTGATTCATAATCGTACTGTAATGAAGAGGAAAACAGATGGCCACATAGCGGTCATAGGCCATGGTGGTGAAGAGAACCATCTCAGCCCCCAGGGACCATGTGAAGAAGAAAAGCTGAGCCATGCAGCCCCCATAAGAGATGGAATTTTCTGATGTTGTCATAGTCCCCAGCATCTTTGGTATGATGCTTGTCATGCAGATAATATCCACAACTGCCAGGGCAAGAAGGAGCACATACATGGGTGTATGTAAGGTGGTGTTACGAATTATGGCAATGACAATGAGCATATTGCCAAGGAATGCCACAAGATAGATAAGAAGAAAGATAACAAATAGAATTCCTAGGAGTTCAGGTTTTTGAGTGAGTCCCAGAATGATAAATTCTGTAACCACAGTGTGATTCATCCTGCATGAGTGGTTGAGCAGAAGACACTGGCTAGTGTGAACAATGGAGAACTAGAGGTACCTCTGTGTTGTCTTTGGGTGAAAATGTGGTGTGTGTGCTGAGTGTGCACTGACTGACTGACTATTGATAAGGTATAACTTTGCAGTATGACTTCCATTATGATGGAGTTCTGACTTCCAGGCAGTATCCTCTATTCTCCAGGTTCCATTCTTGGATGCCTTTTCTTCCATGGGTGGGTGACTCAAATAAACTGAAGGCAATGGTTAGAAAGAAAAATATTAGAAAAATGCATTGCCCAGTAATTTTCATTCATTCATATTGTCTGGATATAAACATAATATGACTAATTATCTATCTCAGAATTTGTTTGATTGTGTGAAGATGCTTATATCTTTCTCTGACACATATGAGCAGGAGTATCTAGAAAAAGAAAAGCTAACAGGGTTACAATATTCTAAATGTTTTAGGGGAAAATATTGCAAAATCTTTTTTTGCTGTTGTATATTTCCAGAATCACTGACAGTTTTATTGAACTCAAAATACACAAAAATCCAATAAATATCTGTTTCAGCATATTTTTTCAGTTTGAGAAAATACATTGATAAAATTGGGTGTACTAACTTTATCGTCATGTATTTCTGTAAAATTGTATTTACATATATAAAGCCCACAATGTGTCATTCTCATAAAGCAGCCATACATATTCCATTAATTTCATTTTTCTTCTAAAGTTTGGATGAAATGACCTAGATGTTGTATGTTATGTAGATAGAACTAATATTTCCTATGAATACTAAAGGGTCAGAGCCATTGGTGGCTTTTCAGTAGAAAACTGCTGTTAGCAAAAATGAAATCAATGTCCTATGTTGCTTCTCTCCAAAGTGTCTCCAGCATTGTACTTATTTCTTTTAGTTGTGTATTTTGCTGTGTTCAATCTTCTTTATATGTACTATTAGTAATGGATGCATTCATAAACTTCAGAACTACTGTGATTGGCAAATACAATTGTAAATTTGCTCATAAATATTTGGTTTAGTAATAGTCTTTTTATTCTCAGAAATGGAAGTTTTTTTTGTGATACCAAAACAATGGCATGAATCTAGTTTCTAGTCACCATTACTCAATTAATTAGTTAATATAGGGGGCTGATCAGAACTTATCAGGATGGAAGGAGAAAATAGAGCTTTTGTCTAATCTGTAATCCATTGTAACAAATCTAAACCTCAAGAAATTAACAAATGGGATCATATCAAATCAGAAAGCATCCAAGGGAACAATTTCAAGTGAAGAGAATGCCCAAGGACAGGAAAAAAGTTATTTCTATCCATTTATTCTGCAGGCAATTAATATCCAGAATATATAAAGAACTCTGTGAACAAATACCTACATACCAATTATCCAGTCAAAATATGTGCAAATGAATTGATAGACAGTTCTTAAAAGAAACACAATTGGGCAATAAATGAATAAATAAATATGTTCAATGTCACACAGGAGGTGAATAAAATAAAAACTATATTGAAATTCCATCTCACCAGTGAGAATAACTATCATCAGCAAAATAATTCAACCTTTAACAAAAATTGTGGGTTAGCACCTGCAACCAGACCAGCCTAATCTCTCTCCATCCTAAAGCTCAGGGAAAGTTGCAGAAGAGGGGGTGGTAAGATTGTAAGAGCCTAAAGATGGGGAGGAGCAACAACATGCAAGATACTCCATACAAGTTAGGGCCGAAATAATCATAATAGGACTTTGCATGACCTGCGCAATGACCAACATATCATTGAACCCCAAAGTCTAGCATGGATCACAGGCACTATGATCCTTAGAGACGAGGGATTAACAGCCACAATAGTGTTTCTATACTAAAGGGGAACACAAAAAAGAGTTCTAGGCAATGCTATTGAATCCTTACATCTCATCAGAGAGGAGGATCCAGAGGGAAGTTTGACATGCATACTAAACGATGCTCCAGGAATGGGGGGGGGTGGAGGGGGCACTGGGAGAAAGGGAGGGAGGGGGGAAAGGAAGGAGAAAAGGGAGGAGGGAGCAAAGGGAATCCAGGGAGGGGTGGAGGGAGGGAGGGGAATGGGATACTTATCAACATTGTATGAGTGGAAGAAATAAAAAAAAATTGTGGGTTGGGATGCAGAACCAAGAAATCCTGTAGAAAATTAGTGGGGATTTTTTTGTGCAGTCACTATGGAATCAATGAGAACATTTCTCAATACATTAAAAATTAACTTCTATGTGATAGTACTATACTATTTTCAGTGTAAAATAAAGATATGTACATACCTAAGTTTATCATGACACTACTCACAGTAATCAAACAATGGAATCAGTCTGGGTACCCACCTATGAACGAGTGGATAAAGAGAATGTGGCATACATATGCAATGGAATATTATTCAACCACCAAAAGCAAAACTTTGTCATTTGTAGGAAAATGGACAGAACTACTTATCAGCATGTTGAATGAAATAAGCTAAACTCAGAAAATCAAACATCACATTTTTCTCATGTACAAAATCTAAGTTTGTAAAATCAATGTGAAATTAAAAGAAAACTGCTTGGGAAGAGGGAAAAGACCAATGGGAGTGGGACAATAGAGGACAATCAATACATATTACATACATGTAGAAAATGTCATTATAGAACCAACTTTATACCACAAATACAAGCTGATCAAAATAATGTCAAAGAGAACCTTTAGCTTGCATAGTCTTGTCATAGGAAAAGAGTTACTCCTAGAACTATGGCTGGAACCTATGGCCTGTGATGGGATGTGTGTCAGATCTTCATACTTTTGTCCTCATCACCCTATTGTGTCTTTCAAAGTCATTTTTTATATAGTTAATAAGTAAACAATTCAAGAAAAGGATAGAGAGAATAATAGTAGTTAGGATTTCTTAACTTGTGAGTAGAAAACCAATATTAATATTTTGTCTCACTCCAAAAATGTTATTGAAAAAATAAATTGCTATTAATATCTCTGTTTCATGAGTCTCCAGGCAAGACAGTACTAATACACCAAGGAATGTGACTGAAATATGACTTGGAGCAGGAAAATATAGGCAAGGTAGTTAATGTTTGAAATTTAATTCAACCTCTTGAATATTTTCAAAATTCTGATATTTGAAATATTAATTTAATCTCTATGAAATTGAATAAGTGTTTATACAACTTGGAGTGTCTGGTTTTGTCATCCTAGTTTATTCACAGATCTGGTATCAAAATTCTTGGAATGAATCTGTAGTGTACCACATCTCCTTCTGCCTGTAGAATTATATATACCAAAACAGACCCTGTTGATAGAAATGCAAATTAGTGCGGACTTCCACAGTATGACAGCCCTTGAAAACTAAAAACTGAATTGTTAGGGTCCAGCATTTCCACCTTAGTGTATGTACCCAGCAATATTGAAATGAGAATGTCAAAGTATGTTCACACCCATGTGGAAATATTCATTAATTTCCACTGCATGTATTCAACTAAGTGTCAATCAGCATATAGAGAATGTGGTACATTGCATAATGGAATGCTGTACAGTCTTTTTTAAAAATTTTTAAAAATTGTTATTTATTCAATTGTGCGTGTGTGTGTGTGTGTGTGTGTGTGTGTGTGTGTGTGTGTGTATGCGTGTATGTGTGTGTAGAACCACGGACGAATTTGGGAACCACCATGGACCACCTCCTCCTTGTTTACTTTGCCCTGGGATTAACAGGCTCCGCCCTACCAGGACCGGAAACGCAGGCCAGCCCACACTTCCGCCTGGTGTCTATACGTGGGATCTGGGATCCGAACTCAGGACCTTCTGCCTGCAAGGCAGAGGCTTAACCTCTGAGCCACCTCTCCAGCCCCAAATGTTGTACAGTCTTAAAAGAAATGTTTGATCATCTTTCAAAACAAAAGAACTAGCAGGTATTATATCTAGAGAAATAATCCAAGGACCAAAAGGCAATACTATATGATTTCAGAAGAGTGCATCTCACAGAAATACACAGTAGGCAGGTAGATATTTTGAGTTTATAATAGATATTCTTCCAGAGGGGGCAGTAAGAATGTAAGAGCCTAAAGATAGGGAGGAGCAAGATACTCCATACAAGTTAGGGCCAAAGTAATCAAAATAGGACTTTGCATGACCTGCGCAATGACCAACATATCATTGAACCCCCAAAGTCTAGTATGGATCACAGGCACTATGATCCTTAGGGGCAAGGGATTAACAGCCACAATAGTGTTCCTATACTAAAGGGGAACACAAAAAAGAGCTCTAGGCAATGCTACTCAGTCCTTACACCTCATCAGAGAGGAGGACCCAGAGGGAAGTTTGACATGCATACTAAAGGATGTTCCAGGAATGGGGGGGGAGCACTGGGAGAAGGGGAGGGAGGGGGGAAAGGAAGGGGAAAAGGGGGAGAGCACGGGGGGGGGGGGGGAAGGTCCAGGGAGGGGAGGAGGGAGGAAGAGGAATGGGCTACTTATCAACTTTGTGTGAGTGGAAAAAAAACAAAAAATAAAGAAACAAAAAAAAAATAGGTATTCTTCCATTCTCAGTCTGTACTTGCTGGTTTAATGTAGATAGCAATGATAGCCCCACAAACTTTTATTAATGATTAAATAGTTTAATTCTAAGACCATATTGAGATATCAATTAAAAGTAATAATTATTATTGAGAATCCCAAATTCATAGTTTTAAAAAGTCATTCTTTATTTTATGAATTTTTCATTATTAATGAGTCAGTTTTTAATATGTAGTGGGGTTTTGCAAAAATATATTTTAAATCATTAAAAAATACAATAATAAAAGAAAAGAGATTTCATTAGGACAGTAATATACAGCTCAATTAGTTCTAGCTATAGCATGAATGTCATTATTCAAAAAATACTTAAAGGTAGCATTTAATACTAACTTCCGTGTTTTTGAATTAGATTATTATAATTTGGTATATATAACATATAGTCTCAATTTGTTGAAATTAATTGTAGGACTGATCAACTTATTCTGTGAATCTCAAGGAAATACTAAGGTACTGAATAATTTTATATGGTAACAACACATTTTATTTTAAGATTATGAAAAGACTGACCAGCATTATGGATACGCATCCTAAACTCCATCTCAAAGCTCTGATTTTACTTCTTCCTTCATGTTCCTTTACCAGTGATATTCTTCTTTGTCTCCTGTATTTCTTCTCCACACATAAGCATTTTTTACTTTCATTGCATACAAAAATGATATTGTCTTCACAAATAAGCAGTTTTAAGGGTATGAAGTGAAAGAGAAATAAGCTGAAATTGTAAGAAAAGTTATTAATGTGAATATGTAAGGAAGTTTGAAGTACAAAATGTACCTGGCATATGGTAACCAGCTTCACAAGGAAATAGTGATTGTTTTGTAAACACAGGGTTATTAGTGTGCTGTGTGAAATATAGCAAGACAACACCTTTTGATATTATTATATTCCAAAAAATTATCCTGTGATTAGGTGGTAAGTAGGGAATGGTATGTAGTATTCCTTAATTTTAGAAAAATAGCCTTGGTGCCAGCATAAAGGGCAGATTCAGAAGAGATATTATGTAATTTGAGACTGTATTTATAATTGCCACTAGTTTTTAGCTTTAAAAAAGTCCATTTAATTAAATTGAATACTAGGATTTTAATGAGTATTTACCATAATAAAATAAATCGTATAATACCTCAAACTATATGCAAAGACGATTTCTATATTGTCAGGATGCAGACACAATGCTGAATAAACATAAACAATCCCTTCCTGGAGGGAGCAAGCCGAGGTATCAGAGCGTTTAATGACACTGAACTTGACTTTTAAAATGTTTCAAGAGATGTGTACATCACCAAGTTATTTACATTCGCTACTGTTGTGGTTCATATATTAATGTTACTCTGTTGCCAATTTCTAGATCACAGCCTTCCCTGTATGATTACAGTCGTTTCTATTTTCAAAGCTGTTGTCACCATTGCCCCTATGGGCACAGCCATCTTGGTTCAGAACCACCATATTAAGGGAGAGAGATCACCAAGGCTCTTGTGCCCTGTAGGAATCATGTGGTAGAAATTATGATGCAAGCTCACATTTTTGTGTGACTTTGTTACAGAAAACAAAGAGCATTGTCTTTAGCTTAGCTGAAGTACTGGTGCTATAGTGGGTATTTCTCAAAGTGATCAAAGAGAGGTCAGAATTAAAAATCTGGCAACACAAGAAAGACGATGCAATATATTGAAAAAAAAGGCAATCCTAGGCATAGTAGTACTGTGTGTAACCATAGTACCAGACTGAGTTGAGGGCAGAATGGACTATAGAGTGAGTTCCAGACCAGTCTGGGCTACAAAGTTGAGAACTTGTCTCAAAAAACTCAGAAAGATAAAAAATCTTGAGTGTGCCAGTACCCACAAGCAAAATATTTCTGTAATCACCTCAGTCATCATGGTGTTGTCTACATTTTTCCACTGAATGTCCTTTGTCCTAAGGCACACTTGAGTCTCAGATAAACTGGACAGTGGTTGCCATGAAGGTCAGAAACCATTGTTATGTCTGTTTCTGAGAATTTTAAATCATATATAAATTATGAAGTTTTCTCTAAATTCTAATTAAACCTCTTCCCACTTTCATGATTAATCATATTATTGTATATGACAATAATGCCTGTTGGATAAGGAAATGAGATCACTATACAATCTCTATTTCTGAGAAGTGTTTGATGTACCTAAGACTAAACAGATAATGAGAAATTCCAATGGATCACTACTTGATTAAAATTTTAAGCCAATGTTAGAAAGGCATTGTAAAACTATTTTTTGAGAGCAGGCATTAGTAATAGTATATTCACTGATAAACTTTTTGTCTAACTCAAGTCTGTATTTTCAATTGTTTGCTATTGATGCTGAGGATTGAACCCAGGGTTACTGAGTTATACTCCCAACCTGATTTGTTCATATTTTATATGAAAGAAAAATTCAAAAGTCAGATAGGTTACATGAACACAAATATTAATAGTTCTACCTTTTTGAATTAAAATATATCTATGGGTAAGTTTTATTATCTTGTGGTTAAAAACAATAAAATATTTTACTTGACCAATAAATAAATCTGCCTTTCACACCACAATTCCATGGGAAATTTAAAAAGTAGGCAACACATCCACAAATACTTACTTTAGCTCTTGGCCAGATTATATCATGTTAGGATGGTATCTTGTATTTAGGTCAACAGAAAAATGAGAAACAAAGACAATCACCACAAACAATTTCTTCCTCAAGTGTTACTTCCATGCTTGTATAAATACCAGTTTCTCCATATCTATGATCAATCAAAAGCAAAGGATTGAGTAAAGTGCAGAGTGTCCCAGAGGCAGCATCTTAGGCCAGTCTACTAACAGTTACATTAAAATGGGTCCCAGAGGTGCAATTAAAACAGCCCTGTACATATTGCTAATCATGCTGTGGATGATTTAGCTTTTGTATGACATTATTTCTCTATGAAGATCAAAAGGAATCCCAAGATAATGGTTTCATGGAGTAAAAACCCAAATGGAGAGACAATGGAGGCTGTCAAAAGGATTAAATGAATGAAGAGATGGACATAGTTACAGAAGTGGATAAGTTTGGCATGGGTTTCTCCCTCTCCCAATAGATATCAAGGGTACTGCAGTTGGGTATGGAACTCAGTGGTTGAACATTTTCTTGCCATGTTCAGAACTGCCTTGAGATTCAATTTTACCCGTCAGGATTACTGTCATGAAGAAAAAATAACAACAGATGCTTGTGAGGATGTGGGGAAAGGGACACTCTACTCACTATTAATGAGAATGCAAACAGGTACAACTACTATGGAAATCAGTGTGGAGGTGCCTCCAAGAGTGAGAAATAGAGCAACCATGTGACTCTGCTACACTTTTCGGCATATTTCCAATAGACTATATATCCTCCTGTGGAGATGCTTGCTCATGCATGTTCATGTGTTGCTCAATTCAAAATAACATGGGAATGAAATCAACCTAAACATTCATCAACGGTTGAGTGCATAATGACTTTGACTGGAGTTTCATTGAATCTGTAAATCACTTTTGATTGGATGGACATTTAAACAGCATTAATTTTTAAAAAAAATTGTTTATTTTTTCCACTCATACAAACTTAATAGATACCCCAATCCCTTCCCTCCCTCCACCCTTCCCCAGACCCCCTTGGTCCCTCCCCCCTTTCCCCCTTCCTTTCCTCCCCCTTTCCTTTCTCTCAGTGCTCTCTCCCCCCTCCCTGGAGCATCCTTTAGTGCGTACGTGAAATTTCCCTCTGAGTCCTCCACTCTAATGAGGTGTAAGAACTCAGTAGCATTGCCTAGAGCCCTTTCTTGTGCTTCCCTTTAGTACAGGAACACTACTGTGGCTTGAACACTATTAATTTTTAAATTTATTTTTCTACTTTTACAAGCATATCTAACAGTCATCCCAGCTTCCCTTGCTCCCTTCTCCCCTTCATCCTCTTCTTTCCTTCACCATTCCCTCCCATTCCCTCCCACCCTTCCACCTGTGTGCTTCATAGGGTACACTTTGACTTGTCTACTCCTGTGGGTGCCCAGGTCTCCATGGTATCAAGTTACCTCATTTAAGCCACTCCACTGATACTTATCAGCATTTTCCTTCAGTCATTCAGATTTAGACCCAAATGTTTCCACTAAAAGTGCCCATTCTGTGGATATAACAACAGCTACCTACAGAGTAGTTTGATGTACTGTATTACTACCTATAGGCTTATTGGCTGTCTTCCCTGTTGATTTCCCCCTCACTTTTTAAAAAAATAGTTTCTTGTTTTAGTTTACAGTAACAGGGATGGGTACCATTCTGAAAAACGGGTCTTTTTTTTTTTTTTTTTTTTTGTTCACAGCATATTTAATTATTTATTTATTTTTACATTTTGTATTATTATTTCAGCTCATACAAATTTAATAGGTACACCAGTTCCCTACCTCCCTCCTCCTCCCCCCGTACCCCCTGCTCCTCTTCTCCACCCCCCTCCCTTCCCCTCCCCCAGTGCCTCCCACCCCAATTCCCAGAGAGTCCTTTCTTCTGCATGCCTGATTTTCCTCTGGGCCCTCCTCTCCAATGACGTACAAGGACCCAGTGGCCTTTCCCTGAACCCTTTCCCCTCTTCCCCTTACGTTTAGGAACACTGCTGTGGCTGCCAATCCCTTGCCTCCAAAGATCTTGGTGCCTTTAGCAGGTGCTAGACTTTGTGAGGTCAATAGTGTGTTGGACAATGCACAGGGCATGTAAAGTCCAATTATGATTTCTTCAGCCCTAACTAGTATAGAGTATCTTACATATCATTGCTCCTCCCATCCTTTTGCTCTTACACTCTTACTACCCCCTCTTCCGCAAATGTCCCTGAGCTTCAGGATGGGGAGAGATTAGGCGGGCCTAGTTCTAGGTGGTTGATATAGAGTCTCTGAAGTTCTGGATTGTGGTTTGTTGATTTTCTTTTGCAGTTTTGCTGCTCCTGCAATGCCCTTCACTCCATCCTGGTGGGCATTGTATGTTACCCCCTGGCCAGAGACAAAAAGCTGTTAAACTAGAGTCTTGTGATAAAAGCACATTCAAAGGTAGATGTAATAAAAGTGGGAAACCACAGTGAGGGAGGGGTCTACCACCAATTTGCACAACGGTTACTTGTTATCTAGCAGACTATATGCCCTCCTCTTCTGGTGAGATCATACCCCCTCAGTAGTAAATGATCAGGAACAAAAGTCTGTGAACTTAATCATATGTCTCATTACTTATTTGAGTCCTTGATGGAGGCCTATTTTCTCTGCTGTAACAGGGTCCCTTCTCTCCTTGTTTCTGGTGTGGCCCTCCTACCCCATCCCTCCTGTTCATAATCCTTGGAATTCCTGTCTCTAGGTGGGCTGGGTGGGTTTGGTACTAGGAGCCACCTATTACGGAGTACATACGGCGCTTAATTTTCTGGGTCTGGGATACTTCACTTAATATAATTGTTTCTAATGACATCCATTTCCCGGCAAATTCCAGTAATTCATCATTTGTGATGGCTGAGTAGTACTCCATTGTATAGATGTACCACAGTTTCCTTATCCACTCGTCAACTGTTGGACATTTGGGTTGATTCCATGACTTTGCTATTGTAAACACTGCTGCTATGAACATGATTGTGCTTGTGCTATCGAGGTGAAAATCTGGTGTATGGGGGGTTATTCCCAAAAGTGGAATAGCAGGGTCATATGGCATTTCAATCTTTAATTTCTTTAAGAATCTCTAGACGGCTCGCCAGAGTGGCTGTATGAGCCTGCATTCCCACCAGCAATGTAGGAGAGTTCCCCTCTCTCCACATCCTCTCCAGCATTTGTTGTTGTTTGTATTGTAGATTTTTGCCATCCTGACTGGGGTGAGATGATATCTCAGGGAAGTTTTGATTTGCATTTCCCTGATGGCTAAGGAAGTGGAGCATTTTTTAAGATATTTGTTAGACATTTTAATTTCATCGCTGGTAAAGTTTCTTTTAAGTTCCAGGGCCCATTTTTTAATTGGGCCATTGGTTTCCTTGGTGTTTAGTTTTCTAAGTTCTTTGTGCACTCTGGACAGCAGAGTTCTATCAGATGTGTGGTTAGTGAAGATTTTCTCCCATTCTGTGGGTTGCCTTTGAGCTCGCATTACAATCTCTTTATCTGAACAGAAACTCTTTAATTTCACAAGATCCCAACTGTTGAGAGTTGGTAGCAGTGACTGTGCCATTGGATATCTGTTTAGGAACTGTTGACCTAGCCCAATCAGCTCGAGGGAGTTCCCTATCCTTTCAACTATGGTTTTTATAGTCCCTGGCCTTATATAAAGGTCCTTGATGCATTTGGAATTAAGTCTTGTACATGGGGACAAGTATGGGTCCAGCTTTAATCTTCTGCATGTGGAGATCCAGTTTTGCCAGCACCATTTGTTGAAGATACTATTCTTTTTCCATTGGATTTTTTGGGCCCCTTTGTCAAAGACCAAATGGCTGTAATTTTGTGGGCTTATATCTGGGTCTTCAATCCTTATCCATTGATCTGTGTGTCTATTTTGGAGCCAGTACCAGGCTGTCTTTATAACTATGGATTTGTAGTATAGACTTAGGTTTGGTATGGTAATACTCCAGCAGTGTTTTTTTTACTCAGGATTGTCTTTGCTATCCTGGGTCTTTTGTGCCTCCATATGAACTTTGAGATTGTTTGGTCAACTTCTTTGAAGAATTCCTTTGGGATTTTGATTGGTATAGCATTGAATCTGTATATTGCCTTTGGTAGGATGGTCATTTTTACGATGTTGATTCTGCCAATCCAGGAACACGGGACGTCTTTCCACCTTCTGGTGTCTTCTGCAATTTCTTTCTTTAGGGTTTTAAAGTTTTCATTGTAAAGGTCTTTTACCTCCTTGGTTAGATTTATACCAAGGTATTTCATTTTTTTAGGGGCTATAGTAAATGGGATTGTTTCTCTCAATGGTTTTTCACTTCTTTCATTCTGGGCATATAGGAAGGCCTCTGATTTTTGCACATTTATTTTGTATCCTGCCACCCTGCTGAACTTCTCAATTAATTCCAGAAGCTTCCTGGTGGAGTTTTTGGGATCACTCAGGTATAAGATCATGTCATCTGCAAATAGGGATAGTTTGACTTCTTCCTTGCCGATTTGAATCCCTCTTATGTTCCTTTCTTGTCTTATGGCTTCAGCTATAAGAAGTGGTGAGAGTGGACAGCCTTGTCTAGTTCCTGATCGAAGTGGGAATGCTTCCAATTGTTCCCCATTGAGCATAATCCTTGCTGTGGGCTTGTTGTATACAGCTTTTATTATATTGATAAAGATTCCTTCCATTCCCACTGTCTCTAGCGTTTTGATCATAAAAGGCTGTTGGATCTTGTCAAAAGCTTTTTCTGCATCTATCGAGAGTATCATGTGGTCTTGGACTTTGGACTGGTTTACATGATGAATTACATTTATTGATTTGCGTATGTTGAACCAACCTTGTATGCCAGGGATGAAGCCTACTTGGTCCCCATGAATGATCTTTTTAATATGTTTTTGATTCCGATTCGCTAAGACTTTGTTGAGAATTTTTGCATCTGTGTTCATCAGAGAGATTGGCCTATAGTTTTCTTTTTTAAGTGAATCTTTATTAGGTTTTGGGATTAAGACCATATTAGCTTCATAGAAGGAATTTGGTAGTGTTCCTTCCTTTGCTATTTGATGGAACAGTTTAAGGAGTATTGGTGTTATTCACTCCTTAAATGTCTGGTAGAACTCTGTGCTGAATCCATCTGGTCCAGGACATTTTTTGGTGGGAAGATTCGAGATTACTTCCTCAATTTCCTTATATGTTATAGGACTATTTAAATAATTCACAACTTCCTGATTCAATTTAGGTAAGTTGTGTTTACTTAGAAATTCATCCATCTCTTTTGTGTTGTCAAACTTCACAGAGTATAAGTTTTTGATATATGATGTTATAATTCTCTGGATTTCTTGGGTATCAGTAGTGATAACTCCATGTTCATTTCTGATTTTGTTAATTTGGGTTTTCTCTCTCTTGCTTTTGGTCAATTTAGCTAGGGGTGTATCAATCTTATTGATTTTTTCAAAGAACCAGCTTTTTGACTGGTTGATTTTTTCTATCGTTTTCTTAATCTCGATTTCAGACATTTCTCCCCTTATTTTGCTAATCTCCTCTCTTCTACTACTTTTGGGATCAGATTGCTCTAGTTTCTCTAAAGCTTTAAGCTGCATTGTTAAGTTGTTTATTTCTGATGTTTCCATTTTTTTGATGTAGGCATTAAGAGCTATGAACTTACCTCTTAGGACAGCTTTCATTGTGTCCCAGAGATTTTGGTAAGTTGTATTTTCATTATCGTTTACATTCAGGAAATCTTGAATTTCCTTTTTAATTTCTTCCTGAATCCAGTTCTCATTCAGCATCATATTGTTAACTTTCCAGGAGTTAGTGTATTTTCTCTTGTTTGTTGTATTGTGGATGTCCAGCTTTAGGCCGTGGTGGTCTGACAGGGCACAGGTTAGAATTTCAACTTTTTTGTACATGTGTAGATTCGTTTTGTGGCCCAGTATGTGATCTATTTTGGAGAAAGTTCCATGTGCTGCTGAGAAAAATGTGTATTCTTTGGTACGTGGGTGAAAAGTTCGATAGAGATCTGTAAGGTCCATTTCTTTCAGGGTTTGATTAAGGTCCAAAGTATCTCTATTAAGCTTTTGACCTGTTGATCTATCCCATGTTGAGAGGGCGGTGTTGAAGTCTCCAAGAATTATCGTTTGGGGGTTGATTTCTTGCTTTAGACGCTGTCGGATTTTCTTAATGAATGTGGAGGGGCCCGTATTGGGTGCATATATGTTCTGTATTGTGAAGTCTTCCTGGTGAATTGTACCTGTGACTAAAATGTAGTATCCATCCGTGTCTCTTATAATTTTCTTTGGTTTGAAGTCCACTTTGTCTGATAGCATAATGGCTACCCCTGCCTGTTTTCTGCTTCCATTTGCTTGTAGAATTGTTGACCAGCCTTTTATTTTTAGAGCGTGCCTATCTTTTGTGGTGAGATGGGTTTCCTGCAGGCAGCAGATTGATGGATTGTGATTTTTAATTCAAGTTTGTAATCTGTGTCTCTTGATCGGCTTGTTAATTCCATTAACATTTAGTGTTATAGTGGTGAAACTATTTTTAATTCCAGACATTTATTATGTTTAGTAGTTTTTATAGGTATATTGCTTCGCTCTTAATGGTGTTATACTTGCCTTCTGCTCTCCTGGATATGCCTGTTTTTTTCTTCACGCTTGAGTATCATTTCTAGCATTTTTTGAAGGCCTGGTTTGGTGGACATGTATCCCTTCAAGTTGTCTTTGTGCTGGAAGATTTTTCTTTCTCCCTCGATCAGACTGATAGTTTTGCAGGGTAAATCAGCCTAGGTTGACATTTTTTGCTCATTCAGTACTTGAAGTATGTCTCTCCAAGCTCTTCTTGCTTTTAGTGTTGTCATTCGTTATTCTAATAGGTTTACCTTTAAAATGGACTTTTTTTTCTCCCTTGAATCTCTCAGCACCAGTTCTTTATCTTGAATGTGGAGTGTTTTGACTATTATTTGCCATGGGGAGCTTCTGTTTTGGTCATATTTGTTTGGGGTGCGGAATGCCTCTTGTGTATGGATGGGTCTCTCTTTTTTTAGATGAGGAAAGTTTTCCTTGATGATCATTTGAAAAATTTCCTCAGGGGTGGTATTTTGAGATTCTTGCTCTGGTATTCCATGAATACACATGTTGGGCTTCTTCAGGGTGTCCCATATCTCCTGGATATTTCTCTCACGCATCTTTTTGGCTTTAATAATCTCTTCCATTGAGCTGGTTAATACTCCCACTTTATCTTCAAGATCTGAAATTCTGTTTTCTGCTTCGTTAGTTCTGTTGATAAGACTCTCTGTGGAGTTCTGGGTTGAAGATAACTTGTCTTTTAGCTCAGTTTTAAACTCTGCTTGAGTCTGCTTTAACTGCTCTATGCCAGTTTTTGATTCTTGCACTGTTTTTCTCAACTCCTCCAGATGTCTGTTGTGTTCCTACTCAAAGAGATTGATTCGATTATTTAATTCCTCCCGGATTTCCTCTTTCATAGTGTTGAACATGGTAATGATCATATTTTGAAGGTCGTTATCCTGGGTCAGGCTTTCTTGGCCATTTTCCATGGCTTTGTTCTGGTTGGAGTCTAACATTATGGGATTAATTCCTTCAGTGGGAGATTTGTTTACTTGAGTGTTGTTTCTCATGGATTTGAACTTAGACTTTGGCATTGTTGGTTTAACTCTTAAGATCTTTTAATTTCTGTGCGTTTTTCACTAAACTGAATTATTTGGCCTGGGGCTCTGGGGACGGGTGGGGACCGAGCTTACCTGGGTTGTGGAGGCTGTGAGGCTGGGCTGGACCGCGCGGGCGGTGGAGTGGAGGGGATGGGAGGATGGGGAATCGGCGGGGCGCTATTTAAACCCGGGCCACCCGAGGGCGGGGCCGGGCGCAGAGGGGGTGCCCTCTCCTCCTCCCAGGCCCTGCGCTCGCGGCTCTGGCTGGATGGTGGGAGGAGCTGGGTCCACTCGGGAGGCCTGGGGCTCTGGGGGCGGGCGGGGACCGATCTTACCTGGGTCGCCGTGTGGTGAGGCCCGGCTGGACCACGCGCGCGTCCAGGGCGGCGGAGTGGAGAGGAAGGCTGAAAAACGGGTCTTGAATCCAGTCAGAAAGCTGTTGGCTGTCTCCGTGATACTCATGCCATTATTAAACTGGTGGTCACCTATTGCCATGATGATTTATATTGCAACTTACAGATCTTATGCTTGTGATTATTTCTCTCCCCCAGCAGCTTCAAAAGTACTCCTTGGTACTGTGCAAGCTATCTAGCAAGGAGAAATTCCACAGACCATTTCCAATTGATATATTTTACCTATATTCTGTGATCCATTTGTGGACCCTTCAGTAATAGGGTCTTACTGACAGTTTTGGACAGCAACCAAGAGCAATGGCAAAAGCCTAAAATGTTTGGGGGTCTTTAAGATCTCTTTGACCAACATTTTATCAGGAAGTGCCATGTTCCTGTTACTTCTAGCATAATTTTGTCCCTGGGTTCTAAGTGGATCAGCTCAGGGTTTTGTTTTTTTTTTTTTAAGTGTGGGAGGTCTTTCCACCTTCTTGTATTTTAAATGTATCTGTCAATGACCAACAACTGTTACTGGGCTTTGATAAAAAAAAACAAAAACAAAAACAAAAAACAAAGCATGTGTTTTAAATGTCAAGTATTGTCATTCAAATTAGTACAAAATTTCTCTTCTGGTCTCAGGCACCTCTGGAGTCACAGGTTATGGTGCAGATATAGCCAAGTCCAAGAACCATACCACACATAATCAATCCTGAAAAAAACACCGAAATGGAATTCAAAACCCCATTCATAAAAATATAAATCTTTTAAGGGGGTTGACTTCCAAGTTCCCGAGGAACATGATTTTCACTAAGAAGCACAACAATGAGAGGCTGAAGAACATGCAGGTGAACAGTGCAATAGCTATGAATGCCCATACTGAAGGCATTAAGGCCCTTTTTGAAGCCCAAGGAGACGAAGCCCAAGGTGCCAAATGGTTCCAGCCCCAAGTTCACTCAGCAGCTCTCGTTGCACATCCTGAGCTTGAGCTTGGGAAGTCGATCATCCTTGTATTGCAAGGGTTGCAGGCTCTGCTAGGCAAAGGCCAAAGCCCTGAACAAGGCCAAGGCTGCAGGCTTCTGCTCCAACTCCAGCTCATGTTCCCAAAGGTGCCCAGGTTCCTGTGGAGGCCCTTCAGTAAAGGCCTCCATATGCGAATGTGACGACAGATGTACTGGTGTGCTCTCCCCCACCCTGTGTAACATGTTGCTCAGATGTATGGTTTTCTATGTTGTTTGTGTTAAAAAAGCCTGAAGTAGGAAAAAAAACTTTAGTGTAAAATAATAAAAAAATTATCTTTCTAAAAAACCAGGAAAATTGTAAGGTATAAATATCTATGTATATACACAGGAAGATGAGAAAATAGCATAAAGCAAATGTCCAAATAGAAAGGAAACATTAATGAGGAAAACATAAATGCATCAGAAATTAAGTCAATGAGCAAAGAGCTGTAGTGAAAATAATAAGATGCATGTGTATAATAGAATTATTAATCTGTAAAGAAAAGTGAAATGAATTTTATAGGTAGGTGAGTAGAAGTAGAAATATTATACTAAATGACCCAGCCACCAAAAGTCAGAGCCTACATATTTTCTCTCACATGTGAAATCTAGCTTTGAATCTTTAGGGTTCTATGTTTAAGTTGGGGCACCTTTATAAGCCAGATAAGTAGAAAGGAGTCATTGGAATGGGGATGGACTCCTGAAGGAAGTTTCTCCCTTTCTCCAGCCAATGTAGCTATCCTCAGGGAGGGACACAGCCTCATAAGCCCTTATTCCTTCCATGATAAAATGCTGAAAAGTTCAATCTTGTGTAGGTCTTGTGCAGGCAAACATAGGTGAAATTAATTCATGAGTGCCATGGTTTTGTCAGGCTCAGAAAACACTATTTGGTGAACTCCTCCAATTTTGGCTCTGACATTCTTTTTGTCCTTCTTCCATGATGTTCCTTGAGCTTTGGGGGTGCATAAGGGTGATATACGTAAGGATGATGACTTGTTTATAGTTAAATATCCCACAGTCACTTATTTTCTGGACTTTGATAAGCTGTGATTCTTTGTAGTAACTATTGTCCTTGGTAAAAGATGACTGAGAACTAAATTCGTGTGAATAAAGATAAGTATTTAGAAGGCATGTTCACTTAGCAAATCAGCGGTAGACTTTCCACTAAGAATCTATAAATTCCACATCGATGAAATTTTGGTCAGGTTTGCAGTACTAGTCATGAGTTCTCTTCAGTGAATTGCTCCTTAAAGCCAGTCAGAGAGTAGTTGGTTACTTCCATAACATTATTGCCACTGTTGCAGCAATGGGCATATCCTGCTCTCTGGGATGGTTGTTATTGTAACTTGCAGGATACACATCTGGGAAAGATTACTGATGGTTCCCCCTTCTCCCAGTAGCTGACACAGTACTTTTTTGTGTTATGAAAACTAGTCCTCATAGAGAAAACTTCCAATGCAGTTTCAGCTTGATTTTTCCATATCTTGTGAATTTTATAGTATTTTCAGCAAATGTGTTTTACCATCAGATTCTGGTAGACAACCAAAAGCAACTGCAATAGCCTGTATTGTTTGGTGGCCTCTGGGACCTCGCTGACCAACAGCACGTATGGCAATATCACATAACTGGTACTGGCAGTTTTACTTATTCATCATGGTTTTTAGAAGGAAGCAGTACAAAGTCTCCATTTCTCTCCTTCCCCCCCTCTCTGTGTACCCCTATGTATGGTACTTTCATTTAAATGCTTATTTTTTTGTGTGTGTCTGAGAAGGCTATGTCACCAAAGGCATCTGCAGATCCAATGTGATCTCCACCAAATCCCAATGATTATTTGCAGAATAAAAAAGAATCCACCTTTAAATTCACATAGAAACAGAAGGACAAAGAGATAGCCAAAGCAGTGCCACACAGAAAGAATGCTTCTGGAGATATCAAAATGCATGCCTGCAAATTATACTTACAGAGTTATAGTGATGAAGGCAGCATGGTGCTGGCACAGAAACAAACAGTGGAGCAGAATAGAGAATCCAGAGAGAAACCCACACAGTTGTGTTTACTTGATTTATTTTTTTATCAAAGGCACAAAGAACATACATTGTATAAAAGATAGACAATTTAAAATAATGATGCCAGAAAAATTGGATGTCCATTTGCATAAGGCAGGAATTAAATCTGCATATATCTTAGTCTTCACAAAAAAATCAATTGAAAGTTGACTGAAGACCTTAAATTCTGAAATGTTGGAACTGCTGGACAAAAGCAAAAGGAATGCAATTCTAATTTTACATATGGCAAAGACTTCCTGAACTGGGCTTAAATAGCATAGAAAGTAGTCCCAGAAATTAACAAATGGGACCACGTAAAATGTAAAAGTTTCTATACAGTAAAGGAAACAGTTGTCAGAGCAGACAGCTTCAAAAAAAAGAAGATCTTTGTCACTGATACCTTAGACAGGGCTTGATATCTGAATTATATAAAAAACTGCAAAAATCAAATATCAATACCTCCCTGACAATCGAGAAATGGGCTATAGAAATGAAAAGACAATTCTTGAAGGAAGAAATACAAATATTCGATAGATGTATTTTAAATATTTCAACCCTTTAGGCATCAGGCAGATGCAAATTGAAATCACTTTGAGATTCCATTTCACCCCAGTCAGAATGGGAAAAACCAAAAACCTAATGACAACAAATGCTGGAGAGCTATATGGAGAAAGGAGCTTTATCTACTGTTGGTAGAAGTGTAGACTAGTAAACTCATGGAAACCAGAGTGGAGGTTTAGCAAAAATTTAAAATAGAAATACCATGTGATTCCATTGCTCTACTCTTTTTTTTAACTTATTTTTTCCACTCATACCAACTTGACAGGTACCCCATTCCTCTCCCTCCCTCCACCCCTCCCTAGATCCCCTTACTCCCTCCCCCTTTTTCTCCTTCCTTTCCCCCCTCCCTTTCTCCCAGTGCCCCCTTCTCCCCCATTCCTGCAGCATCATTTACTGTGCATGTCAAACTTGCCTCTGGATCCTCCTTTTCTGATGAGGTGTAAGGACTCAGCAGCATTGCTTAGAGCTCTTTTTTGTGTTCCCCTTTAGTATAGGAACACTATTGTGGCTGTTAATCTCTTGCCTCTAAGGATCCTAGTGCCTGTGATTCATGCTAGCCTTTGGGAGGGTCAATGATACGTTGGTAATTGCGCAGGTCATGCAAAGTCCTATTATGATTACTTCGGCCCTAACTTGTATGGAGTATCTTACATGTTGTTGCTCCTCCCCATCTTTAGGCTCTTACAATCTTTTTTTTTTTTTAAATTATTATTATTTATTCAACTGTGTGCATGTGTGTGTGTATGTGCGCGCACGTGTGTATGTCTGTGTATGTGTAGAACCACGGACGAATTCGGGAACCACCATGGACGCCTCCACCTCCTTCTGCCCCGGGATTCACAGGCTCCGCCCTACCAGGACCAGAAGTGCAGGCCGCCCCCGCTTCCGCCTGGCGTCTATACATGGGATCTGGGATCCGAACTCAGGACCTTCCGCCTGCAAGGCGGAGGCTTAAGCCTTGAGCCACCTCTCCAGCCCGGCTCTTACAATCTTACTGACCCCTTTTCCGTAAATTTCCCTGTCCATTGCTCCACTCTTATATGCTCCGAATTATATCTTATATTCCCTTATATCATAGTGCACATCCATGTTTATTGCTATATGTTACAGCTAGCCTGCACTGTTTTTGAATAAAATAATGACAAAACAGCTTAAGGAACAAGAGGTTTACTCTCTCTTATGCTATTCTGGTTACGATTCTTTGTTCAGTTTGGCAGTAGAGCCCACATCAACATCAAGGGTCAAGGGAACTGGCCATACTAATATGCACATAATGGCTGAGAGAGGGACAATCCTTACTTGACAGGCCAGCATGACAGGCCAAGTATACAGAAGGATGCCAACGTTCTCAATCAGTTCTCTCTATCTTATTCACCTGCCTGGGGCCTTCCCCATCAACTAGACAATTTCTTGCAGGTTTGCTCTTGATTTAACTCAACAATTAATCCTCTATAAGTCTGCTAAAAGCTCAAATCTTTAACCATCAAGTTGACTCCTGTACCTAAATATGACACTGCATTATTTACAAGGTAATGAAACCAGCTTAAATGCCTATCAATAGATGAATGGGTGAAGAAAATGTGACACATATTCACAAGGGAAGTTTTGGCAACTCTAATGTAAAACGGAATTGTGAAGTATTCAGGAAAATGGACAGATCTGGAAAATATCACATTAAGTGAGGTACCCAGGCTTGGAAAGATTAAAATCACAGGTTCCTCCTCTCTTATGATGATTCTAACACTTAATATTTGTACAGGGTGTGGGACTGCGAAACTAGAGGGAGGCCACAAGTAGGAGCAAGAGGTGTTGAGCAAGCAGGGGAGGGCATGAGGACACATGGGGCATGAAAGCAGCACAGGCAGGACAAAGAAGTGTCGAAACAAAAATTTTCACACCATCCTGCAAATGGGAGACTGACCCCCCCCCTCACCACGGTCTCCTACTCTTATTCCATTTACCTTTGAATCTGCTCTTACAGTAAGACTCCATTTTAACAGCCTTTTATTTCTGGCTAGGAGGTGACAACCAATACCCATTAGGATGGAGCCAACGGCAGTACAGGAAAAGCAAAACTGAAAATAACAAGAAATCATAACTCAGAACACACAGAGACCCTACATTAACCATCTGGAACCAGACCAACCAAATCTCTCTCCATCCTAAAGGTCAGGAAAATTTGCAGAAGAGGGGGCGGTAAGATTGTAAGAGCCTAAAGATGGGGAGGAGCAACGATATGCAAAATACTCCACACAAGTTAGATCCACAGTAATCATAATAGAATTTTGCATGACCTGCACAATGACTGACATATCAGTGACCCCCCAAAGTCTAGCATGGATCACAGGCACTAGGTTCCTTAGAGGCAAGGGATTAACAGTCACAATAGTGTTCCTATACTAAAGGGGAGCACAAAAAAGGGCCCTAGGCAGTGCTACTGGATCCTTATACCTCCTTAGAGTGGAGGACGCAGAGGGAAGTTTAAAATTCATACTAAATTCACCCTCCAGGGATTGGGAGGGGGGAGGAGGGAGGGACTGGGAGAAAGGGAGGGAAGGAGTGAAAAGAAGGGGAAAAGGGGAGGAAGGAACAAGGGGGACTGGGGAGGGGTGGAGGGAGGGAGGGGACCAGGGTACCTATTAAGTTTGTGATTGGGAAAAAAATAAACATAATACTATGTTTGAAAAGTGCTATAAAGAAAACTAATATTTGCTAATAAAAATAATTTACAAAAACCAAGACCAGTTTGCTTATATTAAAAATTTCTATTATTTTAACTAAGCATCAGAACCACTATACTCAAATTCTTGCCTGATTAGTTTGCTTTGATTTTCAGTTATTCTTTCTTTTTTTGATCTCTCCCTGATGACAAACTTCAGATTTCCCCTCAATGCAACACATTTTTACTTGCAAGACTTGTATTGATAATAGAGACCATTTGTGATAGGCACAAGGCACTGGAAAAGGATTACATTTGCTTCCATTTCTTCAACATAGTTTCTCTGACTTCTCTGTTACGCAGAGTATAGATGAAGGGATTCAGAACTGGAGTCACCACTGTGTTGAGGACATGGACGGCTTTGGTCAGATCCAGAGCATCTTTGATGGAAGTGCGAACGTGGAGGAAAATTGTGGACCCATACCAGATGAGCACTACAGTGAGATGGGAGGAGCAGGTGGAGAAGGCTTTGCTGCGGCCGCTGGCAGAAGGAATCCTCAGGATGGTGCTGATGATATAGATATAAGAGACCAGGGTAATGAGGCAGGAACTCAGGATGACCACGAAAGCAATCACGAAAGCCACAATCTCCACTGCCTGGGTACTGGAACAGGCCAGCGCAATCCAGGGTGCAATGTCACAGAAGAAGTGGTTGATGGCATGGGGGCCACAGAAGGACAAAGTGCTGATGAGGGTTGCTGGTACAGCAATGGCCAGGAACCCACAGACCCAGGAGCCCAGCGCCAGTTGGGCTGAGAGCAGGCTGCTCATAATGGTCTGGTAGTGTAGAGGAGAGCAGATAGCCAGATAGCGGTCGTAAGCCATGGCTGCCAAGAGGAAGTACTCTGTGCAGCCTAGTGAGAAAACCAGGTACATCTGCAGAAGACACCCCACAAATGATATTGTCTGGCTCCTTCCCACCAAGATGGCTAAGGCTTTGGGAACTGCAGCTGTGGTGTACCAGATCTCCAAGAATGAGAGATTGCTCAGAAAGAAGTACATGGGGGTATGTAACTGGTGAGAAGTGCTAACCAACAGTAAGATTGCCACGTTACCACCAATGGTGAGGAGATACATCACGAAGAAGAGCATGAAGAGAGAAAGTCGAAAGGTCTGGGACCCCGGGAAGCCCAACAAGAGGAAGTCCTGAGTTAGAGTTCTGTTCTCTGCGATCATTTTGATGATTTCAAACTAAGTGTCAGACATCCTCACAGAGGGATTTCACCCCATTGTGTAGCCCTAGAAAGAAAAAAAATTGAATTCATAAAAATTTGATGTCTGTTTAGTGTCTGCTCTGGATTTGGGTAATGAAGCATACATTCTTTTTTCATATAATGATTTTGTGATATTTTCACCCTTTAATCCCCAATCATACCCCTTTCCTTTTCTTCTTACAACCATTCCTCTCCTCTGCAAGACTCCCTCCTATTTTCAAGTCTTTTTACTTGTGTGGTCCACTGTGTTTCATGTACTTTGTTTTTAATGACATATGCCTGACATGATTCAAGCTTCAGCAAGTATCAAAAATCAGTGGGTTTACCATCAAGGAAAGCATCTGCCTTTCTTTCCTATCAGCATTAGTCCTGATTCGTCTCTTAGGGAAGGGTGCAGATTTCCGAGATCTTTCCCCTTCCATGGTGAAATGTTGATAGGCTAAGTCCCATGTGATTCATGTGAAAATATACATATCTGCCATAAAATCATGGAGAGACCACAGCCCTATCATGTCCAAGAGATAATGTAAGGCACACTACTGTCTCATTTCAGGCTTGTATGACCTTGCTGCTGCCTTTTCCAAAAGAAGCACGAACTTTTATAACCTACTAATAGAGGAAAGTTGTGCACAAATTTTGTGATTTTTACAAAAGCTGCACTGACAGCTACATTGCAGATCAAGATTCAAACCCAGGCTCTGTTCCACCATCCTGTTCTAGGCCCACAGAGGCTAAACATTTCACTGTAATTTTCTGCTTATGTTTTGTTGACACTATGTGGCACTTCAGTGAAAAGTGTAGCTTTTTCTTTGTTCACAAATAGGCCTGACCATCTGATGCATTCATTCTCGCTTCCCTTCCTGGTCACTTGGCATTGAACACGTTTATCTCCCTCGTCAGGGAGGGTGTAGGGACTGACACTTGGATGGTAACCAAGACTGACCTCTCTCACTGATGTGTCCTACTCCTATTCTCCCATCTATCTTTGAGTCTCTTCTTACATTAAGATCTTCATTTAAATAATCTTTTATCTTTGGGTAGGAGATGACCTTGACAACCAATCAGGATGTAGTCAAGGGCAGTGCAGGAACAGCAAAACTGAAAACAACAATCAAACATAATTCAGAACACCAAAGACCCTATCATACTCACCCAGAACCAGACCAGCCAAATCTCTCCCCAGCCTAAAGCTCAGGGAACCTCGAAGAAGAGAGGATGGAAAGATTGTAAGAGCCTAAAGATGGGGAGGACTAACGATATGCAAGACATCCACACAAGTCAAGGCTGCAGCAGCCAGGATATAGCCACAATGTGATTGGACCTTGCCTGACCTGCATAATGGCTGATATGTCACCAACCCCCCCACCCCCCAAAGTCTAGCATGGATCACAGGAGAGAAGGCTTCAGCCAGTAGTAGCCTCAAAGGCAAGGGGTTAAGCAGACATAATAGGGTTCTCATACTAGCGGGCAGCCCAAGCTGCCCATACTAGCCCATACTAGTGGCCCCCAACTCTGCCACTGAATTCTGTACACTAACTGGTGTAAACAACTCAGAGGGAAATTCAGAACTCAAATAAACAGATGTTCTGGAGGATAGGAGGGAGAAGGCAGGAAGCACCAAGAGAGGAGGAGGGGAGGAAAAGAGGTGAGAGGGAAGGGGGGAGAGTGGAATCAGGGGACAATGGGGGGGAAGGAAGGGGAAAGGAGAAGGGGGTATCTATTGAGCTTGTATAACTAGGCAAGAAATGTAATAAAAATAGGTCTGACAAATTATAATCAGAATTACATTTGACAGTTACAAATTCTAAATTGATGTTCTAATTTATAAATTCTGATTCAAAAAAAGATTATTTAGCAGTCAACTATAAGAATAAGAAAATAGTTTCAAAATGATTTTTTTTATCTTCTCTGACTTGGATTTTTCATATTTAACCCTTTGATAATTCCTCTTCCTCCTTTTCTCTGGATGTCTCTGTCTGTTTGTCTCCCTCATAAACACAGACACACAGACACAGACACACAGACACAGACACACACACACACACACACACACACACACACACACACACACGGAAAGAAAGAGAGGTGTCTGTTTGGTTGGCCAGTTGCAGGGGACCAGTGCACACACCAATACATACGACTGTGTCATAGGACTGTTTGAGTTGAAGATAGCCAGGAAAGCAAAGCAGACGCGAGGGAAACTGCCTGACCATGTTCTCCTTTCCAGGGACAGAGTGGTTCCTAGTTAGCAAGGACAACTCTTGACTCAGCCCAGAGCAAACAGAGAAATACTGATGACGAGCATTTCTGATTAAACCCTTTTCTTACTCTATTGTTCTCCTGTATTCACTTTCCCACAAATGACTCTCATCAGATTAGTCATTTTTTTTCTTTTTTTCTCCCCATATTTACCTTGTGGGAGTTGCATTTACCTTGTGGGAGTTGGGGCTGCCATTGCACGTTCTGTTGCATACCTGTGGAGATCAGTTGGTTCTCCTCTTCCACCACATGGCCTCAGTGCTAGAACCCAAGGTGGTCAGGCTTAGAGGCATCCCACTGGCCCTTTTCCTATCTTTGTCCTGTCCTGTCTCTAAAAATCGAAAGTTCTTTTGTTAAGTCTTCAGAAGTTCAAATTTAACTTCTTTTGAGTTTTTCACCCTGAATCCTCCTGCTAACATGTGTGAGAGTAAAGATGTGTCAGTTCCTCTCTCTATTGAGAGTTCCAGCCAGTGTTTCCAGGATTAATAGAGGCAAATGGTACTTTTTATTTCTTTCTTTAATGTGGTAAAGCAACCTAGCTTGTTAATTGTCCTATTGAAGGAAAAGTGTTTTGGATATTGACAGCGATTCAGAACAATAAGAATTATAAAGAAAACATGCTGTTTAGCAAGAATGAGAAATCTTAACTGTTTCTACATTTATATCTTTCATACAGATTTGTGTAATGGCATGAAGCAATAGTTGCTGTTTTCTAGTTGAAACACTAATGTCAAAAGGAAGTATCTTTTAGAATTGTTCATTTACTGCCTTTCAAACAGCAATCAAGTAACGTCATATTGAAAATACCGTGACAACGGGAAGCAGCAGGGTTCAAAATGAGATACTTTCAAAATATGTAAGCGTGATACAATGGGCATTGTAGGAATGCCCATTTCCCACAGTGAAGCAATGTCACACAAAGAAACCAAGTCTTACCAAACCGTGCTGGGCTTCCCTCAGTTTATTACCATTATATCTTTTGATCCTCCCACCACACTTTGATATGACTCTGGTGAAAATACACCATGGCTCTCCATCTTTGAGTCCTAGTTTTAGGGCTTTCCTTTCGCATAAAAGTTACATTAAGTGGAACTTAGTCTTATTATAGGATGCCACCTAGGAGCCTTTGAGAGGGCTCTTACTTTTCTCCTGACTAGCAGCCTCTTGCCAGGCACAGCTAGTCACTAGGTAGCATTATTATCTAGTGTAAACTCCACACACCTCTTAGCTTGCTTTCCCTGCTGCTGTGAACTGATGTTCCCAGAGGAAAACACAGATACCTGTGTTACTCAAAAGTGTCTACAAGGCTGTAAAATATATATTCTCTTATTCCTCTTGAAGTCAAAGCTGCATTTTTATGTTGACACATAGATTGCAGACATTAAACAAAGACACAGAGGTTGTCAAAATGAAACTGTGACATTTATTCCTTGCGGAGTAACTCCAGAGCATCAGCATTTTTAAAATACTTCTTGCAGGATAGCTTTTACAGGTGTTGCAGTTCGCCTGCATATCTGCTGATAAATGGCCATCAAATGGCTTAAGAGAACAAGGGGTTTATTTCTTTATGACAGTCCAGTTATAGTTCCCAGTCCTGGTTGATGGGAGAGCATGTGCCAACACCAGGCCGAGGGGACTGGCCACACTTTCTATTCGTAATGGCGAGAGAGGGATGATTCTTACTTGCCAGACCAGCATGTCTGGTCAAGTATACATAAGGATGCCGACTCTCTCAATCAGCTGTCTGTATTTTATTCCAGGGCTAATCCCACCTACTATGGGCTGGGTCTGCCCCATCAGCTAGACAATCTCCTACAGGTCCACTCTGGGCTTAACTCAACTACTAATTCCCTACAAATGTGCCCGAAGCTCAAACCCTCAACTGCCAAGTTGACACCTGTGCCTAACCATGGCATTAGGTATTTCTGGCATCTCATTGCTGGGCTAAAAAAATGGTAATTTTAGTTTATATTCAAGCAGAATTCTCTTGTTAAAGCAATTTTGAAAATACATTGCATTAAATGCTTCTATCTTAATTTTACGAGTGTGTGATGGAAATAATTATATTCAATATTATTCATTTTCAAAATTTAAGATGCCATTTTGGTGAATAAAAAATTCAGAATAAGTGGAATATCAGTTAACTTATCATGAGATGACATTTTCACATTTTGCTTTGATTAAGCTGCCATGAACTAATATTGTTTGATTCATAATTATCTTGCCCTGCATTTAAAAACCTGTACATATTACTCTATACTTACTTTGTATATGGACTTAGTATTGTTTTATAATGATTAGTTTAAAATTATATAAATAAGATTTTCACATGATATAACTGAAGAGGTCATTTTGTACATGAAAGGGGATCAATAAGAAGGGGACAGGAAGTGTCACTGGGGAATAAGTCTAAGAACTATATATATATGAAAATGCCATAATAAAACCTATTCCTGTGTATGCTAACTTATAAGAAAGCAGCTATGTAGATATTTGTTATGATGAAGGTACATACCTGTAACCTCAGCGCTCAGGATTATGGGAGTAGTACAGTTTCCATGTTCTAGGTCATTGTGGGCTTCACAGCAAAGCTTATCTCAGAAAAATAAAATAAAATGAAGAGAAGAATGTTAGAAAATCAGAGAAAGAAATAGATTTTAGCTGTCTTTAATAAAGTGCTATTTGAAATCTAAAATTAGCTAAGAAGTTAAGGTTTTTATAGAATTAGATTTTGTTCCAGTTTGTTGACAGCATATGATAAAGAAATTAAATTTCCAAATGGATGTAGTGAATTTATGCTATTTTAAGATGAAACTTTTTTTTTAAAGAATCAAGCTTCTTTTTTTAAATCAAAGGTGGCTACATTTCTGTTTTTGATTCATGTGATATTGAGATGTTGAGAAAAAGCCAGGATAACTCTTACATATACTTTTCCCTTTACAAAATCAACCTAATTTTGGAGAGAGCATGTGGGTACAGCATATCTCTCTTTGCTTATCCAATTGCAATTCTTTTGCCCATGAACTCCATAAGTACCACACCCTGCTTCTGATCTCAGCCTTCTCTACTTATAAATTCACAGTACTCTTTACTTAAAAGTACTGTATTTTATTCTGGTTGAGATTATATTCTCTCTCTTCCCCCCTCTTATCTCTTTATTAATAGGTATACTTTAGTTCATTGTACTTTCATTTAGTGTTAAATTAGTTTAATAACCTTTGATCTGTGGATGTTCATATACTTTCTCTGCTTCCTCTAGGTCTTGGCCACTTGATCTTTTCTGGTGCAGTTTTCCTCTTGGTGTCTTACTTCTTACCCACTTCAGCATAATGTGCTCTATACTGGAATCAGCCTTCTCTGAAGTAATTATTTAGAGGTGAATCCTCTGGGAGAAAGCAAATTCTCTCCACCGGGTACATTGGACTACTTCCCAAAGACATGACCTTTAGCTAAATCACTTTAAATGGGGAGGGGTGCCTCAGAATCTTTTCAATAATTTGATTTAAGCAGCTAAATTTAAGCAGCTCTAGTAAAGTTACTAGATATAGCATAATAGGCTATTTGTTCTTTTTTTCACTGAGTGTTCATTTGTAACAATTTATAAAATGAAGTAGTACTTTTGTTCTTTAATGAATGACACAGGTTATATGGTCACAAAAAGTAAGATATTGAAAAATTCTAAAAATCAAAGGAAGGGGATTGAAGGTCAAGTGGAGATATATTTGCTATATCTGGAGATTTGGTTCAATTCCAAACATTTCCCCCAGAAAAACAAAGGAAGGGAATTTCATTTAAATAGATGGATCAGCAATGCCTCTTTTGTAGCCACTGGCTCAAAGTTTCAAAAATCATTTATAAAATAGTTGGTTTTTTTCCTTTAAAATTTCAAGTTCATAGCTTTGGGATGTTCTTTTACTAAAGCAGAGCTGAATAGTCAGTGGATAAATATCCACAGTTTTATCTTATAAAGGTCTGTGTCATGATAGCACTTGAGTTATTAATATGGAATAGTTTTTCTAGTCTTATGGATTGTCTGTTTACAAAAGTTTCACTCTAGGTAATAATCACAGTGTCTGATTTCTAATATGATCTTCCATGTTTATTTACCACAAATATTTATCACATTTGTTTTCATTGGAATCATCTAAGTCAGGAATGGAAAAATAGTGCAATGGTTACATTTTATTTTATTTTATGGGTTCAAATACTATGTAATGAATAACAAGACATTAGCTATAATTTTTGTTTTTATCTTTTTCATGAGCATTTAATTTTCCTTGTTTTTTTCCTCTGTGTGTGTGTGTGTGTGTGTGTGTGTGTGTGTGTGTGTGTGCATGCGCATGTGTGTATGTCCTGAGTGTACTTTTGTTTCCTATGATTAAATCCAGAGTGAAGAAAGTCCCTTCGTTGTGGCTAAGTAAGAGGATGACTTAAAGAAAGAAAGTAAAAATGGTCCACAACTTATGAGAAAAAATATATAGAGAGAATAGGTGCACATGTGGAGATCAGAGTTGTTCAGGGCAATGAAGGCAATGTGGGGACATTATCCGTGAGAGCTGCCAGGTGCTAGGAAGAGCATCCTGAACAAGTCTGCAGCTCCTGGACTTCAGAGAAATCCATTAGGATGAATTTTGTCATGAAGCTGATGTTGGACATTTTGGATTTCTTCCATTGTTTGTCAAGAAAAGCAGAAATGCACAAAAATATACCCATTGTACCATGCGTAAAAGTTATACTGATACACAGAACGATTTAGTGGAAACTGAGGGAGAAGATTATTTGAAAAACTCCTTTACTTAAATTTTAATTTCCTTCCCTCCTCCTTCACAAACACTTTTTTGCTCCCTTTATCTTTTCCTTCCTTCTTCCAAAACTTGGCATCTCTGCTTTTTTATTGCTGTTTCCCTTGCCTTAATCTCAGGTCAGATTGTTGTGCAGTTCTGCACGTAGGCATGCTTACAATTTAAAATGTGTTCACATAAACCAATAATTATATATCTTTTAGGCTGAATATAATTAGATGATAGAAATGTAGGAATTTTTTTTGAAGTTCTTTTTTCCATTTTTATTTTTTTCTACTTTTACAAACATATTAAGTATTCATCAAGCTTTCCTCCCTACCCTCTCCCTCCAATCCTCTCTCTTCCCTTCATCCTTCCCTCCCACTTCCTTCCACCCTTCTGCTGTATGCTTCTATGAACCCCAGGGTTCACTCTGGCTTGTCTACTCCTGTTGGGGTGTCAAGCCTCCACGGAATATCAAGTTACCTCTCTTTAGGCCACCCCACTTACATATGCATTTCCCTTTACTCATCCAGCTTTAGACCCAAAGGTTTCCACTGTATGCTCCCATTCTATGGGTATAACGACTACAGAGCAGATTGATATGCTGTCTCCTTACTTATAGGTTTATTAGCTGTCTTTCCTATTGATCTATTTACCCCACTTTTTTGAAGGGAACCACCAGTATAATAGTGGCATGAGTATCAAGAAGACAACAACAGCTTTTTGATTGGACTGAAGACTGCTTATCAGAATGGTACATATCCTTGTTACTATAAACTAGAACAAAAACCAAAAAAAGAAGGAATTTTCTTTTTAAAAATCTTCCCCTTTCTTTTTTTTAACATTTTTTATTATTATTTCCGCTCATACAAACTTAATAGGTACACCGGTTCCCTCCCTCCCTCCTCCTCCCCCCGAACCCCCCGCTCCCCCTCCCCTCACCCCTCCCTCCCCATCCCCCAGTGCCTCCCGCCCCAATTCCCAGAGAGTCCTTTAATGTGCAACTCTGACTCTCCTCTGGGCCCTCCTCTCCGATGACGTACAAGGACCCAGTGGCATTTCCCTGAACCCTTTCCCGTGTTCCCCTTAAGCATAGGAACACTACTGTGGCTATCAATCCCTTGCTTCCAAGGATCTTGGTGCCTTTAGCAGATGCTAGACTTTGTGAGGTCAATAGTGTGTTGGACATTGCGCCGGGCATGCAATGTCCAATTATGATTGCTTCGGCCCTAACTTGTGTGGAGTATCTTGCAAATCATTGCTCCTCCCATCCTTTTGCTCTTATACTCTTACCGCCCCCTCTTCTGCAAATTTCCCTGAGCTTCAGGATGGGGAGAGATTAGTCTGGCCTAGTTCTAGGTGGTTGATATAGAGTCTCTGAAGTTCTGGATTGTGGTTTGTTGATTTTCTTTTGCAGTTTTGCTGCTCCTGCAATGCCCTTCACTCCATCCTGCTGGGCACTGTATGTCACTCCCTGGCTAGAGACAAAAACCTGTTAAACTGGAGTCTTATTATAAGAGCACATTCAAGGGTAGATGTAATAAACATAGGAAACCTCAGTGAGGGAGGGGGTCAATCACCCATTTGCAAAATGGTTACTTTTTATCTGCCAGACTATATGCCCTCCCCTTCTGGTGAGATCATACCCTCTCAGTTGTAAATGATCAGGAACGAATGTCTGTGAACTTAATCAGGTGTCACATTACTTACTTGCAGTCCTTGATGGAGGCCTATTTTCTCTACTGTAACATGGTCACTTCTCTCCTTGTTTCTGGTGTGGCCCTCCAACCCCATCCCTCCTGTTCATAATCCTTGCAATTACTGTAGGTAATACATAGATTTACCTATGAGTGTCTCAAGGTGGGCTGGGTGGATTTGGTACTAGGAGCCACCTATTAGGGAGTACATATGGCGCTTAATTTTCTGGGTTTCGGATACTTCACTTAATATAATTGTTTCTAATGACATCCATTTCCTGGAAAATTCCAGTAATTCATCCATTGTATAGATGTACCACAAAAAAATCTTCCCCTTTCTATTATTTTTTAATGTTACATACATAAATATAGTTAATTCTTAATATTTTCAATTTTCGTTCTTTAGTACCAAATCCCATCCCAGCCCCGCTCCTTTCCCCCTTACAATACTTCATCTCCCTTTTCATACTCCCTTTAATCTTCAAATCTGTTCACTTGTGTGGCCCACTGTGTTTTATTGTCTGTCTTTGATGACATGTGCCTGACTTGCTTCATGCTCTAGCAAGATCAGTGGATAAACCATTGAAGAAAGTATTAGCCCTCATCAGTCTGTCAGAGAGGTGGAAGTCTTCTCGAGTTCTTTCTCTTTCATGGTGAGATGCGGAGACAAATTCCATACAATTCTTGTGTAAGCATATGTGGTTTCCATGTAATTTTGTATATCACAATGCTGCCATGTCCAGGAGATAACTTCTGGCCCACCATCATTTCACTTTAGGATCTTGCATTCTTACTGCCCCTTCTTCCACAATTGTTCCTGAGCCTTGGGGTGGGAGTGGGTGAAGTATATGTCCTGCTTAAGGACAAGCAGTCCATAGTCATTTTTTTTTTGTATTTTGGTAAGTTGTGCTTTTCACAATATACTCCTTTTGTTGCAGATGGAGGCTTCTTGGTCGAGTATTAATATTTTTCTAATCTCTTGGTATAATAACAGGCATTTACAAAGCAGTTTTTTGTACTGTTTTCCTAGCTAAAAAATCATAGTCTATTCTTGCTCTGGGACCTATGTCTCTCCCTAAAAGACTCTACGTCTTATTACAAAGACACTTGTTTATCCATGCCCCTTGTAGCTCTATTCACAAAAGCAAGAAAATGAAATCAATCAACATGCCTAACAACAGAAGAATGGGTAAGGAAAATGTGTTACATGCACATAATGGAATACTGTTCAGACATAGAGAAGGATGAGATTATGGAATTTGTTGGTAAATGGACAGCATTGGGAAATATATTAAGCAAAGTATCTCAGATATAGAAAGGCAAATGCTTCATGTTCTCTCTTATTTGCAGATGCTAACATTGATATCCTGATTAAAGTATTTGACTTGGAATTCCTGTATGAGTCAGAAAGTTTGAAATTGACTAATGAGCAGGAGGTTGGGGATGGAAGGTTAGAGTGAAGCTTTTTGAGGATGTACAGGATTCCACAGGTAGCAGAGTAAAGCAGGGAACAATGGGAAAATACTTAGGTGGGATGAAGGTATAGGATGTATAAGGGACTGAATAAGAAAACCCTAAGAAGGTAGGATGTAACCAGATAGGTGCCTCCTATGATATTAACATGCCAAAAAGCATTTCCATTTTTAAAAAAGAAAGAACGGACAGTCCCTTTACAGAGAAACACAGAAAGAGGAAGATAGAACAAAACAAAAATGCTCTGGGTTGCTCCATCTAGCCACCTAGAACCCAGAGAGGAGTAACAGGTATATGATACTTTTTGATAAGTTGTTCAAATATGTCTCAAAGTCCCCAAACAGTATAGGCTTGTGTTATTGCTCCTAATTGCCCTTCAGAAACTGACAGTCTCCATTACTGAAGATGAAACACACATGGATCACAGGACATGGACCAAAAAAACCCACCTGGAACTTGTTGGGAAGCTTTCTCCTTGCTGGATATTACATAGCACAAGAGAACACTATAGAGGCTACCAGGGGAGCAGAACAATCAAAAGTACCATCAATTTGTGAAATCGTTAAGTTGAAATAACAATCACCATGGCAACAAATGGCCATCAGTGTAATAGTGACATGAATATCCAGGAGCCAACCAATAACTTTCTTATTGGATTTAGAGTCCACTTGATAGCATTGAACCAATTCCATGTAAAGTGGAAGGGCAAATTAGAACAAGAAAAGTAGGATTTTTTAATCGTCAATTCCCAACCCTGGAATGCCTCCTTCAAGTCTTCCACTCACTGTCCCTAGATCTTTCTTGAACAGTAGATCTTAGCAGGAAAATTCCTCATTGATGATGATGTCTCCATAGCCCAGAGGCATCATCTCTAGGGAAAAAATTTTCTCCCCTTCCAGGACTTCACATCAAATACCCACCCTACAATACAAATGCAGATGGTTCTTCCTAGCAGTAACAATTTCCTTCAGATCAGGGGTTGCAATTGCTATTTGTTTGGCACAGATAAAACAGTGTGATGAAACCTGAAATAACAATTAACTGTACTACTATAATAGTAGTCACATGTATTACTTAGGGAAAAACCGCCAATATTACTTACATAATAATCATCCTTTTTTCTTAGATAAGAATCATCAACATTACTTTGATCTGATCAAAAATTCTTGAGTGTGCAAACCTTCTTTCCCTATGCAATTTTAGAGTTGCAAAAACAGGGCTTCTAATGATGGTTAACACTAATGGGGCAGGTGAATGGAAGATGCTTTCCTTAATGGTATATCCATTGATCTATGATTCATGCTCCACGAGCAATTGGGCAAATGCCACCAAAGACAAACCAGATGAAATCCAATGGGCCACAAATGAAGGAGACTGGCAAGGAAAAAAGGCTTATAATAGGATTAGGATGGGGATGGGATTGGAGATTAAGGAGTGAAGATACCATAATTTCACTATACCCGTGTATAAAATACTAAAAACTATACTAAAGGGGAACACAAGAAAGGGCTCTAGGCAATGCTATGAGTCCTTACACCTCATTAGAGTGGAGGATGCCGAGGGAAGTTTGACCTTCACATTAAAAGATGATACAGGGATGGGGGGAGGCAATGGGAGAAAGGGAGGGAGTGGGAGAAAGGAAGGGGAAAAGCGGGGAGAGAGCAAGAGAGTCCAGGAAAGAATGGAGGGAGGGAGGGGACCAGGGTACCTTTTAAGCTTGTATGAGTGGAAAAAATAAAGTAATTAATTAAAAAATTAAAAAAAAACAGGGCTACTCAATAAAGTAAAATTAATTGTGTTCCTCTTCTACCTTTCACTGTTATGCCTTCTATTGATTTATCTGACAGGTGCCCATTCCTATCTTGCAGGTTCTCCATATTCTTGGATTCCTATAAGAAAACTATCCAAAGTCCCTTGGTTTTAGAATCTGCAAATGGTCACAGGTTACTGTAATTGTGAACTCACGCTTACTTTTGTAATAAATATCCAACCTAGGTGATGCAGAATCCCCCACCGGGCCAGCCGGGGGTGGGGGGTGGAGGGTGGGGGTGGGCCTCGAGGCGAATGGGCGAGCCAGCGACAGGGTCACCAGACCTGGGGAATCAGGTGCAGCAGATTCAGAATCATTAAGGGCGTTGGGCTTATATAAGGTCAGGGTCCAATCAGGTGTTGCCATCCCTCCTGGGGGGGCAGCCACCATTCATTTAACTGTTTACTAGGTGTCCTTTGCAGGGGCAGGTTAGATGACCACTTCCCATTGGTTGTTCATCCCTCTGCCTCCATGGTCCTCTGTTGGGACATGTCTGGGGCATGTCTGTGCATGCCTAGGCTTGTCCGTAGCTGGGAGCCTGGCTAGGGCCTCCCTGAATTGGTAGTGCCACACCTAAGCAATAAATTTTTCTATCTTTATGAATGTAAGTAACATAATACAGATGCAGACTTATTGTTAAACCTCGATATTGTCTCATAACATCAAATGCTAAAGTATTTACTCTTGCTGTTTCTATTCATTCCATTGACAAATGCATAACCAAATATCAAGAGAATAAGCAGTTGAATTCAGTTTTTCAGTTGTGATACAGTTCATAGTCTAGCTTGGCAGGAGAAGTCATACCAAATCTGAAATCAAGAGATGTGACTACAACAAATCCTTAGGAATTACTGAGAGAGGAACAAACTTTCTCATTGTTAGAATGCTTGCATTCCAACATGCCAAACTTTTGAACCAACTCCCTCCATCTTGTGTACCTGCCCTGGGAGCAGTCCCAATCACTGCAGGCTGGATTATTCAGAGATGTGCCAAAAGCCTCAATCTTCAACTGTAAAGCTAACACATGTATCTAAACACATAAACTGTATCATTTTATGAATACAAATATGGACTTACTTTTATTTATCAGTTAAATACGCATATGTGTGAGGGACTTTTCTGGGTTTGTTTACTGGCATTTAATTTATGTACAAAGGAACCTTGAGAGGTTGTATAACAAAATAGTTTCCTTTTCTTCTGAATATTTTGCTTTTCCATTTCATGACATTTGTAAGTCACTTTTAAATATTATCTAATATATTCTAATATATTCTTAGTGTTCAAACTTTATCTATAGAGTATTGGTTACTGGGGAAAATTATTTACTTATTCTTTATTGAGAACAATAAATATCCCATGTGGACATTAAACAAATGTTAGAGACCAAATTAAAGACTATTTTGGGGGCAGGAATATATTTCCCATCGGAGGAAGAGGAAAATAAAAAAATTATAAACAATCTATGAATAAGTAAAATAAAACTCAGTAAATAACTCATTTTAAAACAATACATTGTAGTTTTGGTATTGGCCAGGTGACTGTTTTGACTAAGGTCTTTCAGAAAGTTTACACCAAGCACAAGGCACAAGAATAAAGGACAAAGACCTTCAGAAATCACAGATCTAAGGCAACATAAAAGGGGATCACATTCATATCCCTTCAGGAGAAATGGTTTGTGGTGAATTTAGGAAAAGTGTGGTAGGGCACTGATGATTTAATGATTTCTATCAGCTTATTTCAACCATCAGGTAGGAGAAATACACAAGAAAGACAGGACAAAGAAGGATGGAGGAATCACATTAATTCTATTGTCTTTGGTATGTTTGCCTGAATTTCCTCAATATAAGTAAGATTTCAAAATTTTCATTTTGGAACAGAATAGTTTAACATTTTACCAATAAAAATTTGAAATCCATACCTAAAAGATATTCAGATTACTGGTTCATAGAAGCATACAGGCAGAAGGGTGGAGTGAGTGGGAAGGAACGGTGAAAGGAAGGGACAGGATAGAAGGGAGGGGGAGGGAAGGGTAGGGGATGAATACTCTATATGCTTGTAAAAATAGAAAAAATATTTCAGAAGGCAAAAAGAGAAATATCTAACAATGAATAAACCTATTGCTTTTTTAAATTTAATTTTTTTACGTTGCATTCTTCCATGTTAAGAAACAGAGTAGTATCTCAAACATCTTTGTGTCTTAACAGAAGTCTAAAGGTGAAAATTATATCAGTGGGAATTAGTTTTCTGTTTTGCTTTCAAGTGATCAACCAATTCACTGAATTGTCTTTTAGATGAAAGAATTTCCCTCTTCCACAGTGTTTATTGCAATTACCTTCTATGGACTCACTGTGTACTCCTGTGGGTGCTCAGGCCTCTTTTTAGGCCACCTCACTGATATGTGTTACCTCTTTTCAGGCCACCCCACTGATATGTGCATTTCCCTTCACTTATCCAGCTTTAGACCCAAAGGTTTCCATTGTAAGTTCCCATTCTGTGGGTATAACAACAGCTACCTATAGAGCAGTTTGATGCACTGTCTTCTTACCTACAGGTTTATTTTTTCCTTCCCTTTAAAAAGTTAAATTTTTTTAAGTTTCAAATTTAATTTCACTTGAGACCTCTATAATAAAACAACTCCCTAACAGATCTTTTTAAGATACTTGACTACCTCCTTAGGATTCCCCAAAGGGAAAAGTCTTTCTGAAAAAAGCTTATTATGTAGTTTTACCTTAAAATAATTAGTGTTATGATAATTGGTACTTTCTGTAGACATGATTGTTTTGTTTCAAAAAGCTCATTGCAATAGATCATGAAGAACATGAGTACTGTTTTACTACAATTACATTGTATTAATCATACATTTATCTTAATTATATGGAGCAAAAAGTTACAAACTATGTTATTGTCAACAAAATGTTTCACTATCCAAACATTACTTTAAAACTTTGCTTAGAGACTTTTGTTAAATATTTCCACATAATTTACTCTTTATTACTTCCATGAAGTACCTTAATAAAACTTGGAAAGAAAGATTGGTTTTGGTTCATGGTTTGAAAGTACAGAGGAACAAGTTGCAGAGGAACAAGGTAGCAAGATCGTAACATGAGCGGTTAAACTGCACTTGCAGTCAGAAAGTAGAAAAAGACAAATGTCACTACTCTCCAAGTGCTTTGCTCGGTGTCTTCTTTTTTCTTCTGCCCATAACCCCAGTATAGAGAATAGGGTGATCCAGAATCATGGTACATTTTCCTTTTTAAAATTAAGCCTCCCTAAAAATACTCATGTAGACATATCATTTGTTTTTTTTTTCCCCCAAGGAAGAGTTTTATTTTTATTTATTTATTTATTTTATTTTTTATAACTTTTTAATAACATTTTTATTATTATTTCCGCTCATACAAACTTAATAGGTAGACCAGTTCCCTCCCCCCTCCTTCTCCCCCCGAAGCCCCCTGCTCCCCCTTCCTCCCTCCCCATCTCCCAGTTCCTCCCCCCAATTCCCAGAGAGTCCTTTATTGTGTATGCCTAACTCTCATCTTGGTCCTCCTTTTCGATGACGTAAAAGGACCCAGTGGCATTTCCCTGAACCCTTTCTCGTGTTCCCCTTAAGCATAGGAACACTACTGTGGCCATCAATCCCTTGCCTCCAAGGATCTTGGTGCCTTTAGCCGATGTTAGACTTTGTGAGGTCAATAGTGTGACGGACATGGCGCAGGGCATGCAAAGTCCTATTATGATTGCTTCAGCCCTATCTAGTGTGGAGACCCTTCAAATCATTGCTCCCCCCATCCTTTTGCTCTTAAAATCTTACCGCCCCCTCTTCCACAGATGTCCCTGAGCTTCAGGATGGGGGGAGATTAGGATGGCTTAGTTCTATGTGGATGATATAGAGTCTCTGAAGTTCTGGATTGTGGTTTGTTGATTTTCTTTTGCAGTTTTGCTGCTCCTGCAATGCCCTTCACTCCATCATGATGGGCACTGTATGTCACCCCCTGGTCAGAGACAAAAAACTGTTAAACTGGAGTCTTGTTATAATAGCACATTCAAGGGTAGATGTAATAAAAGCAGGAAACCTCGGTGAGGGAGGGATCAGTCACCCATTTGCAAAATGATCTCTTTTCATCTGCCAGACTATATGCCCTCCCCTTCTGGTGAGATCATACCCCCTCAGTTGTACATGATCAGCAACGAACGTCTGTGAACTTAACCAGGTGTCACATTACTTACTTGCATTCCTTGGAGGTCGATTTTCTCTGCTGTAACATGGTCCCCTCTCTCCTTGTGTCTGGTGTGGCTCTCCAACCCCATCCCTCCTGTTCACAATCCTTGCAATTACCGTATTACATAGATTTACCCTTGAGTGTCTCAATGTGGGCTGGGTGAGTTTGGTACTAGGAGCCACCTATTAGGGAGTACATACGGCACTTAGTTTTCTGGGTCTGGGATACTTCACTTAATATAATTGTTTCTAATGACACCCATTTCCCAGCAAATTCCAGTAATTCATCATTATTGATGGCTGAGTAGTACTCCATTGTATAGATGTACCAGTTTCCTTATCCACTCATCAACTGTTGGACATTTAGGTTGATTCCATGACTTACCTATTGTAAACAGTGCTGCTATGAACATAGTCGTGCTGGTGCTATCGAGGCGAACCTCTGCTGCATGGGGAGATATTCCCAAAAGTGGAATAGCAGGGTCATATGGCATTTCAATCTTTAATTTCTTTAAGAATCTCCAGACAGCTCGCCAGAGTGGCTGTATGAGCCTGCACTCCCACCAGCAATGTAGCAGAGTTCCCCTCTGTCCACATCCTCTCCAGCACTTGTTGTTGTTTGTATTGTGGATTTTTGCCATCCTGACCGGGGTGAGATGATATCTCAGGGAAGTTTTGATTTGCATTTCCCTGATGGCTAAAGAAGTGGAGCATTTTTTAAGATATTTGTTAGACATTTTAATTTCATCTCTGGTAAAATTTCTTTTAAGTTCTAGGGCCCATTTTCTAATTGGGCCATTGGTTTCCTTGGTGTTTAATTTTCTAAATTCTTTGTGCACTCTGGACAGTAGAGCTCTATCAGATATGTGGTTAGTGAAGATTTTCTCCCGTTCTGTGGGTTGCCTTTGAGCTTGTGTGATAATCTCTTTATCTGAACAGAAGCTCTTTAATTTCACAAGATCCCAACTGTTGAGAGTTGGTAGCAGTGACTGTGCCATTGGATGTCTGTTTAGGAAATGTTGGCCTAGCCCAATCAGCTCAAGGGAGTTCCCTACCCTTTCAACTATGGTTTTTATAGTCTCTGGCCTGATATCAAGGTCCTTGATCCATTTGGAATTAAGTCTTGTACATGGTGACAAGTACGGGTCCAGCTTTAATCTTCTGCATGTAGAGATCCAGTTTTGCCAGCACCATTTGTTGAAGATGCTGTTCTTTTTCCATTGGATTCTTTGGGCCCCTTTGTCAAAGATCAAATGGCTGTATTTTTGTGGGCTTATATCTGGGTCCTCAACCCTTATCCATTGATCTGTGTGTCTATTTTGGAGCCAGTACCAGGCTGTTTTTATAACTATGGATTTGTAGTATAGACTAAGGTTTGGTATGGTAATACCTCCAGCAGTGATTTGTTACTCAGGATTGTCTTTGCTATCCTGGGTCTTTTGTGCCTCCTTATGAATTTTGAGATTAATTGGTCAACTTCTTTAAAGAATTGCTTTGGGATTTTAATTGGTATAGCATTGAATTTGTATATTGCCTTTGGTAGGATGGTCATTTTTACGATGTTGATTCTGCCAATTCAGGAGCATGGGAGGTCTTTCCACTTTCTGATGTTTTCAGCAATTTCTTTCTTGAGAGTTTTAAAGTTTTCATTGTAAAGGTCTTTTACCTCCTTGGTTAGGTTTATACCAAGGTATTTCATTTTTTTAGGGGCTAAAGTAAATGGGATTGTTTCTCTCAAGGCTTTTTCACTTCTCTCATTCTGGGCATATAGGAAGGCCTCTGATTTTTGCACATTTATTTTGTATCCTGCCACCCTGCTGAACTTCTCAATTAGTTCCAGGAGCTTCCTTGTGGAGTTGTTGGGATCCCTCAGGTATAAGATCATGTCATCTGCAAATAGGGATAGCTTGACTTCTTCTTTGCTGATTTGTATCCCTCTTATGTCCCTTTCTTGTCTTATGGCTTCAGCTAAGACTTCAAGTACAATATTGAATAGAAGTGGTGAGAGTGGACAGCCTTGTCTAGTTCCTGATCGAAGTGGGAATGCTTCCAATTGTTCCCCATTGAGCAAAATCCTTGCTGTGGGCTTGTTGTATACAGCTTTTATTATGTTGATAAAGGTTCCTTCCATTCCTACTGTCTCTAGTGTTTTGATCATAAAAGGCTGTTGGATCTTGTCAAAGGCTTTTTCTGCATCTATCATGTGGTCTTGGACTTTGGACTGGTTTACATGATGAATTACATTTATTGATTTGCGTATGTTGAACCTACCTTGCGTGCCGGGGATGAAGCCTACTTGGTCCCTGTGAATGATCTTTTTGATATGTTTCTGAATGTGATTTGCTAAGACTTTGTTGAGAATCTTTGCGTCTGTGTTCATCAGGAAGATCGGCCTATAGTTTTCTTTCTTAAGTGAATCTTTATTAGGTTTTGGGATTAAGACGATATTAGCTTCATAGAAGGAATTTGGTAGTGTTCTTTCCTTTGCTATTTGATGGAACAGTTTAAGGAGTGTTGGTGTTATTGACTCCTTAAATGTCTGCTAGAACTCTGTGCTGAATCCATCTGGTCCAGGACATTTTTTGGTGGGAAGATTGGAGATTACTTCCTCAATTTTCTTATATGTTATAGGACTATTTAAGTAATTCACAGCGTCCTGATCCAATTTAGGTAAGATGTGTTTACTTAGAAATTCATCCATCTCTTGTGTGTTGTCAAACTTCACAGAGTATAAGTTTTTGAAATATGATGTTATAATTCTCTGTATTTCTTGGGTATTAGTAGTGATAACTCCATGTTCATTTCTAATTTTGTTAATTTGGGTTTTCTCTCTCTTGCTTTTGGTTAATTTAGCTAGGGGTGTATCTATCTTATTGATTTTTTCAAAGAACCAGCTTTTTGACTGGTTGATTTTTTCTATCGTTTTCTTAGTCTTGATTTCAGATATTTCTCCCCTTATTTTGCTAATCTCCTCTCTTCTACTACTTTTGGGATCAGATTGCTCAAGTTTCTCTAAAGTCTTAAGCTGCATCGTTAAGTTATTTATTTCTGATGTTTCCATTTTTTTGATGTAGGCATTAAGAGCTATGAACTCACCTCTTAGGACAGCTTTCATTGTGTCCCAGAGATTTTGGTAAGTTGTATTTTCATTATCCTTCACTTTCAGGAACTCTTGAATTTCCTTTTTAATTTCTTCCTGAATCCAGTTCTCATTCAGCATCATATTGTTAAGTTTCCAAGAGTTAGTGTATTTTCTCTTGTTTGTTGTGTTGTGGATGTCCAGCTTTAGGCCGTGGTGGTCTGATAGGGCACAGGTTAGAATTTCAACTTTTTTGTATATGTGTAGATTTGTTTTGTGGCCCTATATATGATCTATTTTGGAAAAAGTTCCATGTGCTGCTGAGAAAAATGTGTATTCTTTTGTGCGTGGGTGAAAAGTTTGATAGAGATCTGTAAGGTCCATTTCTTTAAGGGTTTGATTAAGTTCCAAAGTGTCTCTGTTAAGCTTTTGACCTGTTGACCTATCCCATGTTGAGAGGGCGGTGTTGAAGTCCCCAAGGATTATCGTTTGGGGGTTGCTTTCTTGCTTTAGGCGCTGTAGGGTTTTCTCAATGAATGTGGAGGGGCCCGTATTGGGTGCATAAATGTTCATGATTGTGAAGTCTTCCTGGTGAATTGTACCTGTGACTAAAATGTAGTATCCATTTGTGTCTCTTATGATTTTCTTTGGTTTGAAGTCCACTTTGTCTGAAAGCGTAATTGCTACCCCTGCCTGCTTCCTGGTTCCATTAGCTTGTAAGATTTTGGACCAGCCTTTCATTCTTAGGATGTGCCTATCTTTTGTGGTGAGATGAGTTTCCTGAAGGCAGCAGATTGTTGGATTGTGGTTTTTAATCCAAGTTTGTAATCTGTGTCTCTTAATTGGCGAGTTAATACCATTGACATTTAATGTTATAATGGAGAAATTATTTTTAATTCTGGACATTTTTTATGTTTAGTAGATTTTGTAAGCATGTTGTTCAATATTTATTTTTTGGTGGTATTTTACTTCCCTTCTGTCCTCCTGGATATGCTTGTTCTTTTCTTCAAGCTTAAGTATCAGTTCTAGGATTTTTTGAAGGCCTGGTTTGGTAGACATGTATCCCTTCAAGTTGTCTTTGTGTTGGAAAACTTTTCTTTCTCCCTCAATCATGACAGATAGTTTTGCCGGGTATATCAGTCTGGGTTGGCATTTTTTGCTCATTTAATACTTGAAGTATGTCTCTCCAAGCTCTTCTTGCTTTTACTGTTTCCATTGAGTAGTCATTTGTTATTCTAATAGGTTTACCTTTAAAAGTGAGTTGCTTTTTTTCTCTTGAAGCTCTCAGCACCTTTTCTTTGTCTTGAATGTGGAGTGTTTTGACTATTATTTGCCGTGGCGATTTTCTATTTTGGTCGTATCTGTTTGGAGTGCGAAATGCCTCTTGTATTTGGATAGGCCTCTCATTCTTTAATTGTGGGAAGTTTTCATTTATGATTAATTGAAATATTTCCTCCGGTGTGGTATTTTGGGATTCTTGTTCTGGTATTCCATGAATGCACATGTTAGGCTTCTTCAGGGTGTCCCATGTCTCTTGAATGTTCCTCTCCAGTATCTTTTTGGCTTTAAAAATCTCTTCCAATGAGCTGGTTAATTCTCCCACTTTGTCTTCAAGATCTGAAATTCTATTTTCTGCCTCATTTGTTCTGCTGATAAGACTTTCTGTTGAGTTTTGGGTTGAAGATAACTTGTCTTTTAGTTCAATTTTAAACTGTGACTTAGACTGTTTTAATTGCTCCATACCTATTTTTGTTTCTTGAACTGTTTTTCTCAACTCCTCCAAGTGCCTGTTGTGTTCCTGTTCAAAGTGGTTGATACGGTTGTTTAACTCTTCTCGGATTTTCTCTTTCATAGTATTAATCATGGTAAGGATCATACTCTGAAAGTCGTTATGTTGGGTCTGGCTTTCATGGCTATTTTCTGTGGATTTGTTCTGGTCGGAATCCCTCATTATGGGATTGATTCTTTCGGCAGTAGATTGGTCTTCTTGTGTTTTGTTTCTCGTGGATCTGCACTTTGACTTGTACATTGTTGTTTTGTTTTTTAGGACCTTTCAGTTTCTGTGTTTTTCACTGAATCCACGTAGTTAGTATTGTTACGCTTGCCAGTTCTTACTAGTGCTTGCCTTGGATTGGGTTTGTTTGTGTATTGTTAATATTATATCCTAGATGAGGCTACTAGGCTGTTAGTATGTCAGTTAAGTCAGGTTACGTTACCAGGGGCAGAGTATTAGTTTGGTAGTGTACTTTTACGATTTAGTTTCTTGATGAAATGTGGGGGTGAGTGGTGTACTCACTGGAGTTGTATGTTGTGGGGTGGCTGTATGAGAGAGTTGATCTACAGCATTGATACTTTAAAGGATCAGTAAGGTGAAAAGAAAAAGTTTACTTATCTTTGGGCTGGATGAGAAGAAACTCGCCCACGTGATATAATGATTGTAGTGGAGTCCAGATGTATGGCCTGTGCTCCCTTTGTTCCTTAGAATTTTGCTTGAGTTTCCATTGGGCTCTATTGAGTTCTGAGTAGCAGTGTGTCTTCCGTGGACCACGTGCGTAGGTCCCCGGTGGGCCAGAGAGGCAGAGGGTCTGATGTTGATGGCAGAGTTCTTCACCTGCGATTTGGGAAGGTGGGCGCGGAGAGGGGCGGGCCCGGGGCAAAGCGGGCTGCGCAGCGTGGTGCTCCTGGCAGGTCGGATCCCGGGCAGGGGGCGGGGCTGGGCTGGGCTCTTTTGCTCCCTGGCTCAATGGCAGAATTCTTCACCTGGGATCCAGGGGGGTAGCTAGGTGCATGGGGCGGGAGGATGCGAGGGGCTTGGGTCCGGGGCGGGGCCCAGGCTAAGCTGCAGTCGGCCAGGGTGCTCGCCGCTGGGACGCGTGAGGCTCCGGAGTGGGTGGGGGCTGGGCTGGGCTCTCTCTCTCTCTCTCTCTCTCTCTCCATATCATTTGTTTTTTGGGGGGTTAGTCTAAACCCTATTACAAAACAAATTCATCTTTTGTCAACCAGATGCTCATCTATGCCATATTAAAATCAGAATCAACCCCTTGTACCTAAATTCTCATATTAGTTTCATAATTCAGCAGCAATCAACCAGAGTACAGAGTACTAGGAACCCTAAAATACTCAGTTGGAATCGAGCCAACCAAACCTTTCCCCATTCTTAGGGTATTCTGCAGAAGAGGGGCAGTAAGACTGCAAGAACCTAAAGGCAGAGAGTTCCATGGCTGGCCAAGTCATTCCACTGAAGGCTGCTACACTTAGAAACTTACCACAGTAAGACTTATCCTCACCAAACCTGCATTATGACTGACATGTCAACATTCCCCCATAGACTAGCGATGAACTCAGGAGAAATAATTACATGTAGGTGGAACTGTGAGGCTAGAGCTAGACAGGTGAAGGAGAGTGGGTCTACTCAAGACAGAGCCATTTAATCTGCCACAGAGACTTGAATATATACCAATACAGATAACCCAAAGGGAACCCTATGGTCTATAGAAGCAGGCAGACAGGAGGGTGGGTGGGAGAAGGTTGGATTGGTGAAAGGAGGGGAAGGTAGGAAATGGAGGGGGAAGGGAAGAAGAAGGTCAGGATCAACCATCCAATATGTTTGTAATTAAGAATATTAGCTATTAGTAAAAAAATATTTCAAAAATATATATAGACCCCACAAGATAGTTCCAGGCTCAGAATCACCAAACAAAACAAACAAGGAGACATGAATGTTGGAGGGGGACTTGTGGAGTAAGAGGGCTGGTGGAGAGAGGTAAGCTTAGAGAGGAAATGAAGACAGAGTAAGTGTATAAGCGTATGAAATTCTTCAAGAACACAATGTGAAAATAAAAAATGTGTTCTTAAAGTCATTTTAGTCAAGCTCAGGGAATCTTGTGGAAGAGGGAAACTTGCAGAAAGATTTTAAGAGCCTAAAATGGAAAGGACCAATGATATGCAAGATATTCCACACAAGTTAGGGTTGCAGCAGTTAGGATATAGCCACAATATTATTGGACCTTGCTTGACCTGCACAATGGCTGGCATGTCAACAGCTCCCTAAAGTCTAGCATGGATCACAGGGGAGAAGGCTTCAGGCAATAGGATCCATAGAGGTCAGGGTTAAATAGTCACAATAGAATTCCCACACTAGTGAGCAGCCCAAGAAGGGGCCCCAAGCTATGCCTGAGTCCTGATTCCACCAGTGTAGGTGACTCAGAGGGAAATTCAGAACACATACAAACAGATGTTCTGGAGGATGGGAGGAAGAAGGCAGGAAGAACCAAGAGGGGAGGAGGGGAGGAAAAGAGATGAGAGAGGGGGGGAGAATGGGAAGGGGGAGAACAGAATGGGAGGACAACAGGGAAGAAGGGAGGGAGAAGGGAGAAGAGGAATACCTATTGAACTTGTATAACTAAGTGGAAAAAAAGTAACAAAATATATTAAAAAAAGAGAAAATTTATTTTAATCAATCTCTAATGTCACCAGTGTCTTAAAGGTTGCTCTGTTATCCAGATCTTTATTGAGACTCAAGACAATCTCTAACCGTGAGTTCCTATATAATAGAAAAAGTACGTAATTCAAATAATACACAACAGCACAAAATAAACCTTATTCCACAAAGGAAGAATGAGGGCATATTAGGGAAAGAGGGTCAAGTCAAATTAAAAGCAGTCAGGGAAAACCTCACTCCTTGTGGTTCTGCATCTGGCACCTAAGGCTTATGATTCCAGCACACATCTCTCAGTGTGTGCTGCCTTTCACGGTGGATGTCCCATGGTCCTCCAAACTCCTGGGGTCTCCATTACAACCTGGCTTAAACTTTTCCAGTTGCATTCAGTGGTTTTCCAAAGAATCTTTATACAGGCTCTGGTCCTGTCATGCATTGCCTGCTCCTGAAGGTTTTCAGAAACTTGGTGAAAGCCTCTATGACCTCATTTCTGTATTTTTCATTCTTATAAAAGCAGTATCAAATGGAACACACTGGAAAGTTATACTGCCAGTTCAGGTGACAGTCTGGACCCTTGTACTATAGTTGCAGTTGGCATTGTCTCTTGTAAAAATATTTGTACCCAGGGGAGTATTCTAAGTAGAGAACCACTTAGACATTCTTGGTACAGGCTGTTTTTTATTCAATAAGGGTTAATTACTACAATTTGATGAATAGAGCTTTGTCTTCTCAGTATCTTCCTGTTGCCTTGGTACAGAATACAATATTTCTTATTTTTCATTGTATTTGCATTTACTATCCTATTTATATGTCCATTTCTTCCATTCCATTTTTGAATTTTCATATTCCATGTGAAAAGTCTCAAAGGTTGTATAGAAAAAAGTCTATAGAAGAGTTGATGATCAACTGACGAAAAGTGGAGCAAACAAACTTTAATTTTAAACTATTTCCCTGTCAAGAAATAAAAAATGAAGCACCGTATGTACTCCCTAATAGGTGGCTCCTAGTACCAAACCCACCCAGCCCACCTAGAGACACTCAAAGATAAATCTCCGTAATACCCACAGTAATTGCAAGGATTATGAACAGGAGGGATGGGGTAGGATGGCCACACCAGAAACAAGGAGAGAGGGGACCATGTTACAGCAGGGAAAACAGGCCTCATCAAAGACTGCAAGTAAGTAATGAGACATCTGGTTAAGTTCACAGACTTTCGTTCCTGATCATTTACAACTGAGGGGGTATGATCTTACCAGAAGGGGAGGGCATATAGTCTGGCAGATAAAAAGTAACCATTTTGCAAATGGGTGATTGACCCCTCCCTCAATGAGGTTTCCTACTTTTATTACATCTACCTTTGAAGATACTCTTATAACAAGACTCTAGTTTAACAGCTTTTTATCTCTGGCCAGAGGGTGACATCCAATACCCATCAGGATGGAGTGAAGGGCATTGCAGGAGCAGCAAAACTGCAGAAGAAAATCAACAAACCATAATTCAGAACCAGAGACTCTATATCAACCACCTAGAACTAGGCCAGCCTAATCTCTCCCCATCCTGGAGCTCAGGGAAATTCGCGGAAGAGGGGGCGGTAAGATTGTAAGAGCACAAGGATGTGAGGAGCAATGATTTGCAAGATACTCCACACAAGTTAGGACCGAAGCAATCATAATTGGACTTTGCATGCCCTGCACAATGTCCAACACACTATTGACCTCACAAAGTCTAGCATTTGCTAAAAGCACCAAGATCCTTGGAGGCAAGGGATTGAGAGCCACAGTAGTGTTCCTATGTTTATGGGGAACACAGGAAAGGGTTCAGGGAAATGCCACTGGGTCCTTGTACGTCATCGGAGAGGAGGGCCCAGAGGAGAGTCAGGGATGCACATTAAAGGATTCTCCGGGGATTGGGGGGGAGGCACTGGGGGATGGGGAGGGAGGGGTGAGGGGAGGGGGAGCAGGGGGCTTCGGGGGGAAGAGGAGGGAGGGAGGGAACCGGTGTACCTGTTAAGTTTGTATGAGCGGAAATAATAATAAAAAATGTAAAAAAAAAGAAATAAAAAATGATGGTACTTTGAACATACAAATTTTAACACAGTGGATATTCACTCAAGTGCAAATGTTGTGAGGTTTGGATTTGTGACCTACTGGACAAACAGAACAGAGATGGTTAGAATCATGTCACATTAGAAAATCAGAGATCTTGAACAGTTTTTGGAAACTATTTTCAAGATTGGAGTTGTAACCTCATGGATTGAAAAAAAATCCACAACTTTATGCAAGGATGATTCAACGAAAGCATTGTTTTTTTTTTTTTATTTCAGCTCATACAAACTTATTAGGTACACCAGTTCCCTCCCTCCCTCCTCCTCCCCCCGTACCCCCTGCTCCCCCTCCCCACCCCTCTCCCTCCCCATCCCCCAGTGCCTCCCACCCCAATTCCCAGAGAGTCTTTTCTTGTGCATGACTGATTTTCCTCTGGGCCCTCCTCTCCGATGACGTACAAGGACCCAGTGGCCTTTCCCGAACCCTTTCCCGTGTTCCCCTTAGGTATAGGAACACTGCTGTGGCTGCCAATCCTTTGCCTCCAAGGATCTTGGTGCCTTTAGCAGATGCTAGACTTTGTGAGGTCATCAGTGTGTTGGACAATGCGCAGGGCATGCAAAGTCCAATTATGATTGCTTCAGCCCTAACTAGTATAGAGTATCTTACATATCATTGCTCCTCCCATCCTTATGCTCTTACACTCTTACCGCCTCCTCTTCCGCAAATTTCCCTGAGCTTCAAGATGGGGAGAGACTAAGCTGGCCTAGTTCTAGGTGGTTGATATAGAGTCTCTGAAGTTCTGGATTGTGGTTTGTTGATTTTCTTTTGCAGTTTTGCTGCTCCTGCAATGCCCTTCACTCCATCCTCGTGGGCATTGTATAGCATCGTTTAGCAAGCATTGAAAAGAAAATCTATTCAACAGATCTTTTCAGGATTTGTTTCTCTAAGTAATAGCTGAGAGAGGGACAATCCTTATTTGCCAGACCAGCATGTTTGGCCAAGTGTACCTCAACTGGCTTTCAGTATTTTATTCATCTATTCAGGGCCTAGTCTGACGCACCATAGGCTGGGCCTTCCCCATCAGCTAGGCAATCTCCTGCAGGTTTGCTCTGAGCTTAACTCAACCACTAATTCTCCACAAATGTGCCCAGAGCTCAAACCCTCAGCAGTCAGGTTGACACCTGTGCCTAACCATGACATCATGAAACTGTCTACAATAGCTATGACATGTTTCATGGTCTGAAATGTGATTTGTCCCCGACAGGCTTATGTGTTTGAATCTTTAGTTGTTTAGAAAGGTCATGGCAACTTTAGGAGGTGGCGCCTTGCTGGAGGTAGGCATGCGGCAGGGGGTGGTCCTTGAGGTTGATTAGCCTCATCCAGCTTCCGTTCGTTCGCTCTTAGGATATGTAACTCAGCCTGCACGATGTCTGATTCATCCCTCTCTGCTTCCCGAGTGCAGATGCAATTTTACCAATTGTTTTGTACTCCTGTCACCATGCTGCCTACCCCAATGGTTGATGGTGACATCAAACCATGAGTCAAAGACAAAGTTGGTTTTCTCTCACAGTAATTGATAGAATTCTTTGCCCTTCATCCCCATACTCATGACAGAGCTTCTGTGATGGTCACTATCCTCAATTAGCCAGTTGGTACTGTGGTTACCTGATTTGTAATAGCAGTGGGGTCATGGTAAAGGACTGACTTGACCACACTTTTTGGGCTTGGCAAAAGACCAGGATATCCCTTACAAATGGAGGGACTTCTTCCAGACCCTGCCTCTTCAGCCCACCTACCAGCCCTGATGTTATCGAACACATCTTTTCTCCTCATCAAGACCTTTCTCTCCCTTTTTTTCTGTAATTGGCTTGGTGGTTCTGGAACATCATTAAACTTCTATCTAGTCTATGGTGTTGCATGGATTGTTCTTCTCTCTCAGCTGTTATGTGGTAATAGTGTGGCCAGTTCCCTCAGCCTTGGTGTTGGTGCATGCTCTCATGTCAAGCTGGAGTGCAGACTGTAACTGGACTATCAGTAAGAAAATAAACCCCTTGTTCCCTTAAGCCATTTTATGGTCATTTGTCAGCAATCATGCGGGTAAACTGCAACACACAACATGGATTTCCACTTGCCAAGACTATGACTAATTTGCCAGTAAGGAGAGTCTGACACTAAGAGCTTAGGGAGCTAGCCACACCATACCCACAGGACTGCTGGGAAAAGGACAAACCTCACTTGCCAGACAGCATGTATGACCAAGTATGCCAAACAATGCCAACGGACTGAAACTGTGGTGGGCTCATTCTCATGGAATTCACTGGTCTTATCAACTTAGTAAAGAAGATGGATATTTCAGCAGTCTCACTCCTGTGCTGGTGAATGCCCATCTTGATTAAGTTGGCTTCCGCCAACTTATCCACCTAGCTAGAGAAATTTCCCATCCATCATGGGCTGGGCTTTTACTATCAATTATACAATATCCTTATGACTTGCTCAGGATCTGACTCAACTACAAAGTCTTTTTGAATGTGCCCAGAGCCTGAACATTCAGTTGTGAAGTTGACATCTGTGTCTAACCATCAAATTTTTCAAATGTGTAATTAATTTCCCTCTGCATCTCAACCAACCAAAATTAAAAATATTTTTATTTTTGATGATATCATTTCTAACTTGGGTATGATGTTGGTGCACCTTTGATTGCATATCCTTGGTAGCTAAACATTTTGACTATTTTGCATGTATATATCAACCATTTGTTGCTTCTTTTGAAGTGTTCGTGTCTCCTGTCATTTACTGATTAGAATCACCATTCTTTGAGTCTTCAGTTTTTGGGACATCTGTATGTCATTGATATTACTGTCTGTCAGAGACTAACTGTAAAAGATTTTCTCCTGTGAATTTGTCTTCATGTTGGTGATTGCTTTCTTTGCTATCAAAACCTTTTCATTTTAATACTAGAATCACATTTGCTAATTTTTATTATCTGATATATTTGAGTATGGTCTAAACTGTGTCTAGATCTTGGAATGACTCTCCCATATTTTCATCTAGTAATTTCCTATTACACTTATATTAACATTATTCATTCATTTATATTTTATACAAAGCAAAAAGGCTGTTCCACTTTCAGTGTCCATTGTGATTATCCTGTTTTCCAAAAATAATTTTCCAATCACATCTCCTATAGGTGCTGGAATTTTGTTCAGTTTTTGATGCTTTCTTTCCCAGTAGGCAGTTTACTGACTAAGCTTCTTATTATACCAATAAGTGAGAAAACTTTATCATAATGGAGCACAAAATTCTGTGTTAATCTGTTATCATCTACTTGTTTGCCCTAAGAAAATACCAAAAACACTCTTGAATGCTATCTCTGAATTTTTCCAATTTGAAAATTAGAAAACTTCCTTGTAAGGCAGTGCTAACTGAAGTGAGCTTCTTGACCTGAGATTTGCAGCAACCTCCTCATAGCACATTTGACATCAGTGTTCCTCAGACTGTAGATCACAGGATTAAGGGCTGGAGGCAGCACAGTATATATCACAGACAACAATCTGCCAGTGATTGAGGGTGTGTTTGAAGATGGCTTCAGATAAACAAAACAAGCAGTGATGATGAAAACTGTGAAGACAGTGATGTGGGGGAGGCAGGTAGCAAATGCTTTGGACTGACCTTTGGTGGAAGGAATCTTCAGCACAGTGGAGAAAATGTAAACATAAGAGATCACAACACCCATGAAACTAGATATTCCTAGACACATGCCAATTCCCAAGCTTGTGTATAGTACCACAAACGTTTCAGAGCAAGACATCCTTAGTAATGAGGGAATATCACAGAAAAACTGTGGGATCACATTGGAGCCACAGAAAGGCATGGCAAATATGCCAGCTGTATATAGAGTTCCCACGAGAGTCCCAGTGGCCCAGGATGCACCTGCCATCAGCACACAGGCATCTCTGTTCATGATGGTCTCATAGTGCAGGGGGCAGCAGATGGCTACATAGCGGTCATAGGACATGGCAGTAAGAATAAGTATCTCACCTCCTGTAAAGGAAGTCATGAAAAGTATCTGGAAGGCACATCCTAGAATGGAAATGGAATTGTTGTGAGTCAGGCTATTGACAATGAAGTTAGGGATCGGGACAGACAAGAGGGAGGCATCCAACAGGGACAAATTCTTGAGGAAGAAGTACATGGGCATTTGGAGATGCTGATCCAGGGTAATGAGAGTGATGATGAGGATGTTGCTCATGAGAGCTGCCAGGTACATCACCAGGAAGAGCACCCCGCACAAGGTCTGCACGTGTTGTACTTCAGAGAAACCCACGAGGATGAATTCTGTCATGAAGGTGATGTTGTGCATTTTGGGTTACTTCCACTGCCTAAAAAAGCACAAAGTTTGCACTGTGCTCAAGAGTAACACTGATATACAGCAACATTCAGTGGAAATGGAGTCAGCAAACTACTTTAAAAAATTTCCTTAACTCTAAACTCTTCTATCCTCCCTAATACTTACTGTACTATTCCTTTTAAACTTCCCTCCTTCCCTGCCTCCCTTTTTCTCTCTCTTCCTCCCTTCCTTCCTCCTTTCCTTCCCTTCTCCCTTCTCCCGTCTTCCTTCTCACTCTATTTACTTTCTTTCAGTTCCTTTCTTTTTTCTTTTCCTTACTTTCTGTCTCTCTCTTCTCTTTCCTGTTAGTAAATTTTCTGGAGCCCTTTGCTTGCCAAGCAGAGATCTGCCACTGAGCAATTCCCCAAACACCTAACATTTCAAAATAAAGAACAATCAGCCTGAGTAATATGGGAGGTTGATAAACCTATTTTTAGCATTTGGACAGAAATAGCTGGGGAAGTATTTTCTGTGGTTTGATGCTGGTCTTTTGACCAATTAAATATAGCGAATCATTCTTTAATAACTATTGCACATATTTTAATTCTTTTAAGAAAGTATTTTGAATCTAACAAATAATGGTATAATAAATAGTAGCTGGTAGATACAAGAAAATTACATGTATGAAAAATGGATAATGTATACATATATGACATGACATTATCTCCTTAATGTCTTCTACATGGTTAAGTAAAGAAATAACACACAAAATATAAAAATGTAAGAGTGTCATCTAATCTACAGCTTCAGTCTTACTTGCAGAAACAGACTGAGTATTTTTCTCAAAGTTACTGTTCCATGTCTCATTACAAATCTTTAGAGGAACTATGCAAACATAAATGTTGCTTTTCCTAAGAACATTCAACATGTCCTATGGAAAGTTAGCAAGATCAAAGCTTGGCATCTATCTTTTTTGCTGCAGTTTTCTTTGCCTTCATATTTAGATTAGATTGTCTTTCAGTTCTGTAGATAGGTATGCTTATTATTTAAAGAATGTACTCCTAAACCAGAAATTATCTTTCTTACACTGAATAAAGTAGATGACAGATACTTGAGATTTTTTTTTAAATTGTCAATTCCTCACCTCTGGATTGATTCCCTGGAATCTTACATATTACCCCAAACCTTTTTGAACAGTGGGTTCTCAGTGATGGTGCTGTCCTTATGAGCTTGGGTTGGTTTCTCGATGGAACCAAATGTCTTCCCTTCCAGTGCCTGACAATGCAAATGAAGATGGTCCTTCTAAGCAGCAACAATTTCCTTCAGATGAAGTGGTGATAGTTTCTTCCGTGTTTGCAATTGTGATTTCCTTGGCACAGATAATACTTTATGTGATCAAAATTTATGCAATAACCAGTCTTGCCATTTATGCAGTAATCAACCTTAACAGTTGGTTTAATAATTAATCTTACTACTGATATAATGATCAGTCTTACCACTTGAATAATATAATTAGCTTTACCATTAATTGACGAATACTATGGGATATGCACAGTATTTACCCTCCTTCTACATATAATCTTAGATTGTTGGTACATTCAAAGACAGGAATCCTCAATGCAGCTATATTGATTTCTTTTCCTTTTCTGCCTTTTATCATTACATTTCTTGTTTGACTTTTGTTGGGAATGGTCACTCTTAATTTTCCAGAATCCTTGAGTCCAGGCTACTTATATCTCAGGATTCCTATAACATGACATTCTAAAGCCTTTGTTTTAAGAATACTTTAGTATGTCTAATATTCTATGAGCAGAGGAGTCATAGGATGTAATCTTATACTAAAAATTATAGTTGTATGAAACAATTCATTACAGATTATAATTTTATAGGTTATAAATTTCTCCATCTTTATGAGCATAAACAGCATGATACAAGTGAATATATATTTGGTAAGTCTCTTGTGGTATCTTATTCCATGCAGTCTTAAAATATTGACTGTTTCCATTTCTCTTTACATTGCTAATAAAAGCAACATAGCAAAACAAGATATTAATTTCAGTTGAAAATCATAGTACTGATTACCAGGAGAGTTTATAACAACAGCTGAAGGAAACCGGTTACAATTAATCTAGAGGAATCATTGATAGAGAGAGACTAGCTTTCTCAAATGGAAGAATGACTACACACCAACATGCCAAAGGGTGACAAGTCACTGAGTATGCTTTCTCCATCTTGTCTAGCTGCCGAGGGCATAGTTCCATCTATAATGGGCAGTTCTTACTATATTCATCAGATAATCTTCCAAATGATTGCTTAGGGCTTGCCTTAAGTACCAGTTTTTAGGAGATACATATGTCCAAATTTTTATCTAGCATTTAAATGATGCTTGTCCATTTAATTTAAGGAACAAAAAGATGAGTTTAATTTTTTTTTTACCATAAAAAGTAAATGTGCATAGCAGAGACATGTCAGAGTTTCTTGGTACTTCACTTGCTTGCAGAAGGATTTTGGGAAATCATAATTTAGCATGGCATTCCATATATAATTTACTTTTCAATGTTATTGAATATGTTCTGACACATTCTGTATGGGTTCAAACTAAGTCTTTAGATATTGAGTTACGAGGACAAACTATGAAAACAAAACATCCCATATGGACATTGAACAAAAGGATAGAAGCAAAAGTGGGGATTTCTGTTTGGAAGGACACTTAATTTCCATTGGAAGAAGCAGAAAATAAGAATTTATAAACAATCTGTGAAGCAATGGAAGCACCTCAGAAGGTGACATGTTTTAGGTAACAGAAGGTTATAGTCTGATACTGGCCAAGTGGCTGTTAAAGTTAAGGTCTTCCAGAAAGTTTACACCTGTATTAGGTTCTCTACAGATGCAGAATCAAGAAAATGAATATATAAATAGAGAATGTATTGAGTTGCCTTACAGATATGGCCAAGGTAGTCCACTGATGGCTGCCAGTAGCTGCTCAGTCCAGTAGTCAAGTGGGTGATGGCTGAAGGGGGGAGGATTCCTAGAGTCTTTAGTCTAGTTGATGACTTGGATGGGTGGAAGGCCAGATGGTTGAAGAAGTGATGAACCAAGGTGGCTGGAAGGAAGAATGATTCCTAGCACAGCTATGAAAGTGTCTCTTCTCTTTGGTGGTTCCTTTTATATGGTCCATTACTGGCAGGTTCCTATGAGATCTATGGAGGTTCCAGTGGGATCTAAGGTGGGTATAATCCCTTCAGATGGTTTCACTTGATATTTCCCGGTGTGATATCAGCTGATCTTAGTTAATATCAGGTGTGCCAAGTTGATATCCAGGATTAACTATCACAAGTCCACCCCATGTCAACTTGACATCAGATCATATTTCCTTAGGCCATTAAAAATCTCCGAATAAAAACAGTAAGATTCATAGTTCCACCTAACATAATATAGCTATCAACGTACAACTGCACATCCATTATTTTTTTTCAAGATAAGTGACAATGTCCTTTCAGAAATGCTTAGTCTTTATTATACCTTCATACAATATTTACCACATAACTACAGATTAACATTAGATTACATAAATATATTCTTAGTGTATGTGCACATGCACAAGCCTATTCTTTTTTTAATTTTTTTGTTATTTATTCAATTGTGCGTGTATGTGTGTGAGCGTGTATTTAGAACCACGGACGAATTCGGGAACTACCATGGACGCCTCTACCTCCTCCTTGTTTACTCTGCCCTGGGATTTACAGGCTCCGCTCTACCAGGACCAGAAACGCAGGCCGCCCCCACTTCCGCCTGGCATCTGTACGTGGGGTCTAGAATCTGAACTCAGGACCTTCCACCTGCAAGGCAGAGGCTTAACCCCTGAGCCACCTCTCCAGCCCCCACAAGCCTATTCTTAACAGTCTAGACAAGGGACACTCATGGCAATTACAATCCTTCTTTCTGTAACTGGTCACATTGCCTTAGGTGGTATTTATAACTACCTTCCTCCACTACCCATTCTGTATTCCTCCACCTTCAACAAGCACTTATGCAGGTCTTTGCTCTTTTCCTGGAGAGGTTACCAATACCTTCATTCCTGAAGGATCGGGACCACTTACTGTCTTTCCTGTATTGGGTTGTTTTAATTTCCCACTGACCTTAATCACAGGACATGGTAACACCAAGAGATGTCCTAATGAATCTCCTGCACTCCAGACATACTCTTCCTTACCACCATTGTAGAGAACCAGTCCAATTTTCCCTTAGTGGTCTGGGTCAATCACTCCTTCTAACACTGTTATTCCTTCTCTTATCCTGTTGATTCAAGGGCATCAGAAGTCCAAAATAGCCAGGACGAAGCCTTAGCTTCCTGGTCAAAGGAATAGTTGCTGTGTCTCCTGTTCTGGACCCAAAACTTCTAGACCAGTAGAATGTAGACTCTTGGGAACAGAAAGCAAAAATTTTCCTAATTTGTCTTAGGGGTGATAGTAAGGGGACTTACTTCTATTTCCACCCCTTGATTCCTGGACCCATGAATCCTGGCTAAAGGTGACACAGTACCATATATTGCTGGTTCAAGGCATATACTGCCTTCTGAAGAATCCAAAGCATGACATGCAGGAAAGACAAGACCATATCCAGAATTAGTACCTATCCTGGTAAGGACAAAACACTGCCCTTTCCAATTTATATAATGGTTACTCTTAACTATTGCTGTGAGAGAGCACTTGAAATCAAGCAACTTAAGGGAGAAAGGGAGATTGATTCAGTTTATGGATCCAGAGGGGAAATACAGTCTCTCAAAGTGGAGGCAACATGGCTGGCAGGCCAAAGCTGGAGGAAGCAACATCACTGTGGACATCTTGGAGGCTGAGAGCTGCAAAAATGCTTGCTGAAAAGGCAGGCTTCTCCTGGAGTTAGGGTGGGACTAATCCACCTTAAGGCCCACTCCTTGTGTCCACTTTCCTCCAGCAAGTCTCCATCTCTCAAAGTGCCATAACCTTGCCAAATACATGAGACTGTGGGAGATACATTACAAACCATGACAACACCAAACACATAGGAGAAGTATACAGGACAAAATCCCACGGAGAAGACATTTTGCAAAGTAGAGGTCTAACTTAACATGCAGGAGGGTCACATTTATATCACTTCAAGGAAGCACTCTGTGGAAGATTTGCAAAAAGTATGGTAGAGAGAAGAGAATTATTGTGACCTCTATAAGCCTATTCTAACCATCATGTGAGAGAAACACACAAATACATAAATAGTGAAGGTGAAGAAGTAAGTCTGTTAAATCCCATTGTGTTTTGTATGTCTGTCTGAATTTCCCCAATGTCTATAAGACTTTAGATTTTTTACTTTAAAACATAGTCCTTTAACATTTACTAAGAGAAATTTGAAATCTATATCTTAAAAAAGTTCAAATTTCTCAGCTTCTTGGTTACAGAATTCTCATCAGAAATATTCAGGAAGATAATCAAACAGGACCACAATGCAGTATAGTGGATGATCACTTGAAAACAAGGCAGAACATCTATCTCTCAATGACACATATTTGCACCTTTATGCTTCTTGTAAGAGTCAAATATTTTTGAGAATTTATAATTCTAAACATAGAAGAGTGATTTTATTTATAAATAACAAATAAATTATTTTAAATTTTTATAAATTTTAGTTTTATCTCATTTGATGTATACACTCAAAAACTCTCTAACCATGGTTTTTAAGGCTCTTGACTATAACCTTATGATTGCCCCCAAAGGAAAAAATTCTTCCTGGGTAGGTTTATGAGTTATCTATTCCTTTAAACAATTATTATTATGATCATTAGTGCTATCTGTAGAAAGAAATGTTCGGACTTCTGAAAGCTTACTGCAATATATCATGGAGATCATGGCATTTTAGAAAAACTGTATTAAGCTAAACATATATCTCTTAATTATATGGAGAATGAAGTTATGAACAATGTAATAGTTAGCAACTGTTGCAATATATAAACACTATTTGGGCCATTTGCTTAAAGATTCTTGTTCTATATTCCTATATTAGCTCCTTTTCTCATTGGTGCCACAAAATCCTTGCAAAAAGGTTGACTTTGATGCCTCCCACATTAAAGTTGTGGCTCCCAAATTAATCAAACCTCCACAGGAATGTGCACACGCTTTCCACCCACCAGAGATGCTTACGGTCCAGGGAGCACACACTGCTTCTCAAGTAAATCCCACCAGCCCCCAGGTCACCTGCTCATACCAACTCCTCCCACTAGCCAGCCTGAGCAGCACCCAGGCTGCCCCTGCTCGAGTGGGCCACTAAGCCACGTCCCAGGTCCCAGGTGAAGTACACCACCATCACCATCAGCCCCTCTGTCAGTTCCGCCAGCCAGGGATACTTGCAGTCCAGGGAGGACACACTGCTTCTCAGAATTCAACAGAGTCCAAAGAAAACACAAGCAAAGCTCCAAGGGACAAAGGCCATACATCTGAAGTCTTCTAAAAATCATCCTATCATATGGGAGAGATTGTTCACATACAGCCCAAAGATAAGTAAACCCCTCTTTACCATCCTACTCCTTTCAATAATTAATCACTGTAGATTAATTTTCCATATAGCCACCCCCAAAATATATACAACTTCAGAGACTATACCACTCACCCTCACATATCACCAAGATACTAAATCATAAAAGTATACTACCATACTAATATTCACCCTTGCCTAATAACCTTGACTTAATTAATGTACTAACAGTCTAATAGCCTCATCTGGGAAATACTAATAACAATAGACAAGTATACCCAACTCCAAGGCAAACACTAGTAATAACTGTCCGAGAGTAGTAATATCAACTAATTCAGGTCAGTCAAAAACACACAGAAACTGAAAGGTCTTAAGAGACAAAACAACAATGGCCAAGTCAAAGTGTAGATCCATGAGAAACAAAACTCAAGAAAAAAAAATCTCCCACCAAAAGAATTAACCCCATAATGATAGATTCCAACCAGAACAAATTCACAGAAAATAGCCAAGAAAGCCAGACCCAAGATAACGACTTTTAAAGTATGATCATGGGCTGGAGAGGTGGCTCAGGGGTTAAGCCTCTGCCTTGCAGGCGGAAGGTCCTGAGTTCGGATCCCAGATCCCACGTATAGATGCCAGACGGAAGCTGGGGCGACCTGAGCTTCTGGTCCTGGTAGGGCGGAGCCTGTGAATCCTGGGGCAGAAGGAGTTGGAGGCAGGCCATGGTGGTTCGCGAGTTCGTCCAGTGGTTCTACACATATACAGACACACACACACAAACACACACACGCGCGCGCACATACACATGCACATGCGCACCGTTGAATAAATAATAATAATAATAAAATTAAAAAAAATAAAGTATGATCATTACCATGATCAATACTATGAAAGAGGAAATCCGGGAGGAGTTAAATAACTGCATCAACCACGTTGAACAGGAACACAACAGACACTTGGAGGAGTTGAGAAAACCAGTTCAAGAAACAATAATACGCATAGAGCAGTTAAAACAGTCTCAAGCACAGTTTAAAACTGAACTAAAAGACAAGTTATCTTCAACCCAGAACTCAACAGAGTCTTATCAGCAGAACTAATGAAACAGAAAATAGAATTTCAGACCTTGAAGACAAAGTGGAAATATTAACCAGCTCAATGGAAGAGATTGTTAAAGCCAAAAAGACACTTGAGAGAAATATTCAAAGTCATGGGACACCCTGAAGAACCCTAACATGAGTATTCATGGAATACCAGAGCAACAATTCCAAAATAACATACCTGAGGAGACTTTTCAAACTATCAGGAAAACTTTCCTCATCTAAAAAAAGAGAGGCCCATTCATATACAAGAGGCATTCCACACCCCAAACAGATATGACCAAAATAAAAACTCACCATGGAAAATAATAGTCAAAACACTCCACATTCAAGATAAAGTACCGGTGCTGACAGCTTCAAGGGGAAAAAAAAAGCAAGTCACTTTTAAAGGTAAACCTATTAAAATAACAAATGATTTCTCAATGGAAACAATAAAAGCAAGAAGAACTTGGAGAGACATACTTCAAGTATTGAATGAGCAAAAATGTCAACCCAGGCTGATATATCCCACAAAACTATCTGTCATGATCAAGAAGAAAGAAAAATTTTCCAGCACAAAGACAACTTGAAGGGATACATGTCCACCAAACCAGGCCTTCAAAAATGCTAGAAATGATACTCAAGCTTAAAGAAAAAAAAGCATATCCAGGACAGAAAGGAAGTATAATACCACCAAAACCTAAAAGTGAACAATACACTTACAAAAGCCACTAAACACAAAAATTTCTGCAATTAAAAACAATTTCTCCACTATAACACTAAATGTTAATGGAATTAACTCACCAATCAAGAGACATAGATTACAAACTTGGATTAAAAATCACAGTCCATCAATCTGCTGCCTGCAGGAAACCCACAAAAGATAGGCACATCCTAAAAATAAAAGGCTGTTCCAAAATTCTGCAAGCTAAAGGAACCAGGAAACAGGCAGGGGTAGCCGTTATGCTATCGGACAAAGTGGACTTCAAACCAAAAAAAAAAAAATCATAAGAGACACATATGGTTACTACATTTTAGTCACAGGTACAATTCACCAGGAAAACTTCACAATTCTGAACATATATGCACCCAATACGGGCCCCTCCACATTCATTAAGCAAATCCTACAATGTCAAAAGCAAGAAATCTACCCCAAAACTTACCTAAATCTTGGGGATTTCAACAACACCCTCTCAACAAGGGATAGATCAACAGGTCAAAAGCTTAACAGAGACACTTTGGAACTTAATCAAACTCTTACTGAAATGGACCTTACAGATCTCTATCAAACTTTTCATCCACACACCAAAGAATACACATTTTTCTCAGCAGCACATGGAACTTTCTCTAAAATAGACCACATATTGGGCCACAAAACGAATCCCCACATACATAGGAAAGTTGAAATTGTAGCCTGTATCCTATCAGACCACCATGGTCTAAAGGTTGACATCCATAACACAACGAGCAACAGAAAATACACTAACTCCTGGAAACTTAATACTATGATGCTGAATGAGAACTGGATTCAGGAAGAAATTAAAAAGGAAATTCAAGATTTCCTGAAAGCGAACAATGATGAAAATAAAACTTACCAAAATCTTTGGGACACAATGAAAGCTGTCATAAGAGGTAAGTTCATAGCTCTTAATACCTTCATTAAAAAAATGGAAACATCAGAAATAAATAACAATGCAGCTTAAAGCTTTAGAGACACTAGAGCAATCTGATCCCAAAAGCAGTAGAAGAGATTAGCAAAATAAGGGAGAAATATCCAGAATCTAGATTAGGAAAATAATACAGAAAATCAACCAGTCAAAAAGCTGGTTTTTGAAAAAATCACTAATATTGATACACCCCTAGCTAAATTAACCAAAGCAAGAGAGAAAAAACCCAAATTAACAAAATTAGAAATGAAAATGAAGTTATCACTACTGATACTCAAGAAATCCAGAGAATTATAAGGTCATATTTCAAAAACTTATACTCTGTGAAATTTGACAACACAAAAGAAATGGATGAATTCCTAAGTAGCACAACTTACCTAAATTGAATCAGGAAGTTGTGAATTATTTAAATCATCCTATAACATAGGAAATCGATGAAGTAATCTCAAATCTTCCCACCAAAAAATGTCCTGGACCAGATGGATTCAGCACAGAGTTCTACCAGACATTTAAGGAGCTAATAACACCAATACTCCTTAAATTGTTACATCAAATAGCAAAGGAAGGAACACTACCAAATTCCTTCTATGAAGCTAATATCGTCTTAATCACAAAATCTAATAAAGATACACTTTGAAAAGAAAACTATAGGCCGATCTCTCTGATGAACACAGATGCAAAGATTCTCAACAAAGTCTTAGCAAATCGGATTCAAAAACATATCAAAAAGATCATTCACGGGGATAAAGAAGGCTTACCTCAGGCACACAAGATTGGTTCAACATATGCAAATCAATAAATGTAATTCACCATATAAACCAGTCCAAAATCCAAAATTACATGGTACTCTCGATAAATACAGAAAAAACTTTTGACAAGATCCAACATCCCTTTATGATCAAAACCCTAGAGAAGGTTGGAATGGAAGGAACCTTTATCAATATAATAAAAGCTGTATACAACAAGCCCACAGCAAGGATTATACTCAATGGGAAAAACTTGAAGAATTCCCAATTTGATCAGGAACTAGACAAGGCTGTCCACTCTTACCGCTTCTATTCAATATTGTACTTGAAGTCTTAGCTGAAGCCATAAGACAAGAAAGGGACATAAGAGGGATTCAAATCGGCAAGGAAGAAGTCAAGTTATCTATATTTGCAGATGATATATACCTGAGTGATCCCAAAAACTCCACCATGAAACTCCTGGTACTAATACAGAAGTTCAGCAGGGTGGCAGGATACAAAATAAATGTACAAAAATCAGTGGCCTTCCTATATGCTCAGAATGAAAGAAGTGAAAAAGACCTGAGAGAAACAATCCCATTTACTATAGCCCTAAAAAATGAAATACCTTGGTAGAATACCTTTATAATGAAACTTTAACACCCTAAAGAAAGAAATTGCAGAAGATGGAAAGACCTCCCATGTTCCTGGATTGGCAGAATCAATATCATAAAATGACCATCCCACCAAAGGCAATATACAGATTCAATGTTATACCAATTAAAATCCCAAAGCAATGCTTTAAAAAAGTTGACCAAACAATCTCAAAATTCATGTGGAGGCACAAAAGACCCAGATAGCAAAAACAATCCTGAACAACAGAAACACTGCTGGAGGTATCACCATATCTAACCTTCATCTATAGTACAAATGCATAGTTGTAAAAACATCCTGGTACTGGCTCCAAAATAGACAAACGGGTCAATGAATAAGGGGTGAAGCCCCAGGTATAACCCCACACAACTACAGCCATTTGATCTTTGAGAAAGGGGCCTAAAAAAATCCAATGGGAAAAGAACAGCATCTTCAACAAATGTGCTGGTAAAACTGGATGTCCACATGCAGAAGATTAAAACTGGACCCGTACTTGTTGCCATGTACAAGAATTAATTCCAAATGGATCAAGAACCTCGATATAAGGCCAGAGACTATAGAAACCTTAATTGAAAGGGTAGGGAACTTCCCCGAGCTGATTGGGCTAGGCCAACTGTTCCTAAACAGACATCCAACAGCACAGTCACTACAACCAACACTCAACAGATGGGATATTGTGAAATTAAAGAGCTTCTGTTCAGATAAAGAGATTGTAAATTGAGCACAAAGGCAACCCACAGAATGGGAGAAAATCTTCACTAACCACATATCTGATAGAGCTCTGCTATCCAGAGTGCACAAAGAACTTAGAAAATTAAATACCAAGGAAACCAATGGCCCAATTAAAAAATGGGCCTTGGAACTTAAAAGAAATTTACTAGGGACAAAATTAAAATGTGTAACAAATATTTTAAAAATGCTCTGCATTCTTAGCCATCAGGGAAATGCAAATCAAAACCTCCCTGAGAAATCATCTCACCCTGGTCAGGATGGCAAAAATCCACAAAACAAACAACACCAAATGCTGGAGAGGATGTGGAGAGAGGGGAACTCTTCTACATTGCTGGTGGGAATGCAGGCTCATACAACCACTTTGGCGAGCTGTCTGGCGATTCTTAAAGAAGTTAATGATTAAAATTCCATTTGACCCTTCTATTCCACTTTTGGGAATAACCCCCCATACAACAAAATTGACCTTGATAGCACAAGCATGATCATGTTCATAGCAGCACTGTTTACAATAGCAAAGACATGGAATCAACCCAAATGTCCAACAGTTGACGAGTGAATAAGGAAAATGCAGTACATTTATGCAATGGAATACTACTCAACCATCAAAAATGATGAATTAATGAAATTTGCCAGGAAATGGATGGAATTAGAAACAATTATATTGAGTGAAGTATCCCAGACACAGAAAATTAAGCGCTATATGTATTCCCTAATAGGTGGATCCTAGTACCAAATCCACTTAGTGACACACTCAATGATAAATCTCTGTAATACCTACAGTAATTGCAAAGACTATAAACAGTAGGTGAGGGGAAAGAGGACCCGACCTGAAACAAGGAGAGAGGGAATCATGTTTCTAATTTAACAGCTTTTTTTTATCTCTGGCCAGGGGATGATATCCAATACCCCTCAGGATGGAGCCAAGGGCATTGCAGGAGCAACAAAACTGAAAAAATATCAACAAACCCATAAGTCATAACATCAGAGACTCTATATCAACCCCCTGGAACTAGGCCAGCCTAATCTCTCCCCATCCTGAAGCTCAGGTATATTTGTGAAAGAGGGGGTGGTAAGATTGTAAGAGCACAAGGATGGGAGGAGTAAGGATATCCACACAAGTTAGGGCTGAAGCATTCATAATAGGACTTTGCATGGCCTGTGTAATGACCAACACATTATTGACCCCTCAAAGTCTAGCATGGACTAAAGGCACTAGGATCCTTAGAAGCTAGGTATTATCAGCCACAATAGTGTTCCTATACTTAAGGGGAACACAAGAAAGAGTTCTAGGAAATGCCACTGAGTCCTTACACTTACTTCATCAGAAAGGAGGACCCAGAGGAAAGTTTGACATACATATTAAAGGATGCTCTAGGGATAGGGGGGAGGATGCACTGGGAGATAGGGAGAGAGGGGGCAAAGGAAGGGGAAAAGCGGGGAGGGAGTAAGGGGGTCCAGGGTAGGGTGGAGAGAGGGAGGGGACCGGTGTACCTATTAAGTTTGCATGAGTAGAAAGAAAAAAAAAAGACTTTTAAAAGCCTTTTGTCTTTGGCTAGGAGATGACATCCAATACCCATCTGGATGGAGCTAAGGGCCTTGCAGGAACAGCAAACCTGGAAGAAAAAAAAAACAACAAATCATAATTCAGAACATCAGAGACCCTACACTAACCACCTGGAACCAGGCCAGCCTAATCTCTCCCCATCCTAAAGCTCAGGGAATTTGTAGAAGTGGGGTCAGTAAGATTGTAAGAGTCTAAAGATGGGGATGAGCAATGATATGCAAGATATTCCACAAGTTAAGGCCGAAGTAATCATAATAGGACTTTGCATGACCTGTGCAATGACAACATATCATTGACCCCTCCAAAGTCTAACATGGATCACGGGCACTAGGATCCTTAGAGGCAAGGGATTAACAGCCACATTAGTGTTCCTATACTAAAGGGGAACACAAAAAAGCTGTAGACAATGCTACTGAGTCCTTATAACTCATCAGAAAGGAGGACCCAGGGTAAAGTTCGACATTCACATTAAAGCATGCTCCAGGAATGAGTGGGGAGGGGGCACTGGGGGAAATGGAGGAAGGTTGAGAAAGAAAGGGGAAAAGGAGGGAGGGAGCAAGGGGAAGCAGGGAGAGGTGGAGTGAGGGAGGGGAATGTGGTACCTATCAAGTTTGTATGAGTGGAAAAAAATAAAAAAAGAAGCCAGTATGAAGAGAAAAAAAGAAGAAATATGCACACACGCATTTAAGAATAAGAGGTGGCAGAGAGGCAAGGTAGCAGGAGCATGGGATGACAGCTACTCTGTGCTTGCAGTCAGAAAACATAAAATCGTTAATGCAGACACTCTCCATGTGCTTTGCTCAGTTTCTTTTTATTCTGTCCAAACTCTATCATATGAACACTCAAAACTCTTCATTTTGTCTGATAGGTTATTCTAACTTTTATTAATTTGCAATAAAACAACAATCATGAATACATCGCTTGTCAATTTGTTGCTAACATACATCATTTTTAAAATCATGCTTTATCTCATTGTTCCTAAGTACTCAGCTGCATTTCATAATTCAAAAAGCATTTAGTCCACCTCTAAATGTCCCTAAAGTCTGAAAGTTCCAAATTGCTCAAAACTTCAGTGTAAAATTGGCTATTGTTTACATTCAGTTGTAAAATCTTGCATAATAAAATCATATAATTCAAATAATTTAGAGTAACACAAAAATAAACCTTTCAGTTTCAAAAGGGAAGAATGTGGGTGATTGCACAAAGCATAACTTAAAACAAGGAGGCAAATTTTGATCATGCTATCTTGGTCTTATGAGGAAATCATCTGACCTCCCTTACCTGTGAGACAAGTCTGCAAATTCTAGCACATGAGTCTTCCATTTGAATTGGTATTACTTTGTATCTACAGCCTATCATGGCAGATATTCCATGACCCTCCAAAATGCTGGGGTCTCCATTTCAACCTAGATTTAGATTTACTAGATACATGCAATTGTCTTTCAAGTTCTCCTTTCAGCAATTCATACATTGCTGTCCTCAGAACCTTTCCAGAACCTTGTGCAATCTCTCCATGATGCTGTCCCTTCTGTATTGTTCATTATTATGAAAGAAATATCGAATGAAATATACTGCAAAGTTATATTGTCACGCAGGAGGTAGCCTGGACCTTTGTTCTGAATAGATGTGGATTTTATATGCCTTTGACACTGACTCTGGCTAAACATTTTCCCAGGTGACCATTTTGGAGTAAAGAAGCCCTAAGTTATTCTTGGGTATAGCATTTCTTCTTTTAAAGAATTCTTTTAAAGTATATGCTTTCTCACAAGTTGCAACCTTTATAATGTGGAGCTTTGCCCTCAGAGTTCCTTTGATTGTCTAAGTAGAGGAATAGATGTTTCTCTTTAATGTCACTTATATTTTGCACAGTTATATGTGCTTTATCTTTACCAATTCATCCACAATTTTAAACATGTTCACACAACGTTTCTAAGAAACGTGCACATTTTTCATATCTTTTGGCTCTTTCTCACAAAAGATCTGAAGAGAAGCAGTGAGTAGTAACTATACCACTGCCTGAATGTTATGCTGACTTGAGCCATCATCTCAAAAACAAAACAAAACAAAGCAAAACTAGTTCAACATTTTAAAATTCAGTTTGCTTTAAATTTTTAGGATATGGTTAAAATGCAGCCAGGTTCTCTTCTAGAATGCAACACTAGTGACTTCTCCAGTTTGCAATATCAATATAGGCCTTCTCTTTCTTCTGAAGCTCATGACCAAGCCTTTACTGTCCAAATATCTCAGCATTCTGAGCTACCAAGCTTTCACTATAGTGTCTCATTGACCTCTCTTGAAACATCTCAGGTCTTCTCTAAGCTCCAGCTCTAATTTGCTACATTTAAACTAGAAGTCAGTCCTAGAATAATAACCACATGATCAGTTTTATCACAGCATGCTTCTCAATTACTGATAACAACTTTGTTATGTTTCTCTTAACTGGGAGAGAGAACCTGAGAAAATCAACTCTGGCTCATGGTTAAATGGTTTAGGTCATCACAGTGGTTTAAGGCATGGTGGCAGGAGGAAGAGACAGTTTGTGGCACTGCATATGTAGTCAGGAAGTAGAGAGAGATGAATGTTACATCTCATTAGCCATATCGTTTTTACAACACTATTCAATGGAATGGTGCTACTCATTCCAAAGTTGTGACTCTCAAATTATTCCAGCCTCCTTAGAAATATCCATACACACATGTCCAAAGGCTAGTTTTATATGTGATTACAAATCTCAGTAAATTGCCAATATCCACTTAGATGCCTATTGACATTTAATTTCAATGACTGATTCAATGGGTCACTTGTAGTAACCACAATATGCATGTGTTCAAGTATTTTGTGAAGTAGATATATATTATACCTTGGGAATACTTGCACTACCACCAAAATAAGATAACATGAAAAGATAGACATCATTAATAGTTCTCTATTAACTTTTACCTGGATTACCCATTTCTTGAAACTGGCCACATTTCAGGCTTCAGAAACAGCAAAATTGATTATTTATCTGACCACATATCTAGTTCTTTTCCATATTCCTTTTTGCATTTGTACTGTAATGTGCTCTTCTTTTTTAAATATTTATTTATTTTTTCCACTCATACAAGCTTGATAGGTACCCCATTCTCCTCCCTCCCTCCACCCTTCTGTGGATCCCCTTGCTCCCTTCCTTCCTTTCCCCCCTCCCTTTCTCCCATTGTCCCCCCCCCCCATTCCTAGAGCATCTTTTAGTGTGCATGTCACAGGCACAATTCATCAGGAAGACTTCACAATACTGCGCATATATGCACCTATTACAGGCCCCTCCACATTCAATAAGCAAATACTATAGCATCTAAAGCCAGAAATCAACCCCCAAACAATAATTCTTGGGGATTTCAACACTGCCCTCTCAACATGGGATAGATCAATAGGTCAAAAGCTTAACAGAGACATTTTGGAACTTAATCAAACTCTTGCTGAAATGGACCTTACAGATCTCTATTGAACTTTTCATCCACGCATCAAATAATACACATTTTTCTCAGCAGCACATGGAACTTTCTCCAAAATAGATCACATATTGGACCACAAAACAAATCTCCACATATACAGGAAAGTTGAAATTGTAGCCTGTACCCTATCAGACCATCATGGTCTAAAGCTTGACATCCACAACACAACAAACAACAAAAAATTCACTAACTCCTAGAAACTAAACACTATGATGCTGAATGAGAATTGGATTCAGGAAGAAATTACAAAGGAAATTCAAGATTTCCTGGAAGCGAATGATAATGAAAATACAAAATATCAAAAGCTTTGGGACACAATGAAAGCTGTGATGTGCTCTTTATGTAGTATATTCCTTACAGGTAAAATGGATTGAAATTTGGGGTTAGGTGTGGCAATTACTTGGTACAATGGATTGAAATTTAGGGTTACATGTGGGAATTACCATATTCTTTTTGTCTTTTTTTTAGGTAAAGTGCTTCCTTATTTTTTCCTTTAACAAATTTGACACTTTTAAAAATACAACAAATAGCTCTTTAAAGAAATGGTTTTTTTTCACTTGAAAATGTCTTCTCTTTTTTAAAAATTACATTTAATTCCACACTCATGGTCAGCATACCATATAGTATTTGGTCTTGGCACAGTATCTACCCACCTTTATGTTTCTTCAGTGGGTTGTGAGACATTACCATTTCATTGTTTTTAATTTTTATTTTTTCCTAGTTTTACAGGCATATTTAGTAACTATCCCTGCCCCTCTCCTTTCCCTACGTCCTTCCTGCTTTCTTGCTTCTCTCCCCTCCCTTTATCAATCCATCCCACTACTCCCACCATCCTCTCTGTCTGCTTTTATGGGTCCCATAGTTCCTTCTGAATCATTTGCTCTAGTGGGGCTTCAGGCCTCTATGGCAGACCAAGTGGCCTTCCTTGGAAAAAACCAAATGATAAGGAGACTTCCCTTCATCTGTTTAGTCCTAGGGTTTCCACTGCACATAATTATTTCTCCTGAGATCCTGTTGGTCTATGGGGAAATAAATGTGTGTCAGACTTTATGCAGGTCAGGTAAGGACATGTCTCATTGCAATTAGTTCTTGGATTTAGCAATCCCGCCTTACATGGAATGTCCTGTCCAGCAGTAGACCTTTCCATCTTTAAGCTTTTAATATCTTCCTACCCCCTTTTCTACAAGGTTTCCTGAACCTTAGGAGGGGAGAGATCTGGTTGGCCTAATTCTGGGTGAGCAATGTAGAGTCACTGGTACTCTGTAGTCTGGTTGGTTGTTGTGTATTTCAGTGCTCTTCCATTGCACTAGGCTGTGTCCTGTCTGGGTGTTTAGATCCTCTACTTCTGTTGTAGAAGAAGGCTTCCAGTTTGAGTGATGAGTGTTTTTCCAATCTGTGGGTGTAAAGGTATTTTCAGAACAGCTTGGTTTACTGTCTTCCTGCCTATAATTTCATAACCTGTTCTTCCATGATGATCTATTTCTTTCCCTTTTATAAGTTCTTGTTCTAGTTAACAGTAACATTAATGTGTCCCATTATGACAAAGGGTCCTTGAGTCCAATCAGAAAGCTGTTGGTTGTCTCCTTCATACTCATGCCAGATTTTTATTGCAACTTCTGAATCTCACAGGTTGATGAGTTCTCTGATTATTTTTCTCCTCCAGTAGCTTCTACAATATTCTTTGATACAGTGTAAGCTATCCAGCAAGGAGTAAACTCTCAAACCATTTCCAGTTGATGAATCTTGTCCATATCCTGTGATGCGTTGCATCTTCCGTAATAGGATCTTCAGGACTATCAGGTTTTTGGAGGGCGACTAAGAGCAATGGCAAAAACCTATAATGTTTTGGGGCCTTTGAGACTACTGGACCAACAACTTATCAGAAAGTGCCACATTCCTGCCTCTTCTGGTACAGTTTTAATTGTCATTGGATTCTAAATTGACCAGCTCAGTGTGTTTTTTGTTTTGCCCTATTTTCCTGTCCCTGTGCACCTCTGAATAGGCACTGTTCATTCTTGCATTCCTTTTTTCTAAATTTTTTTTTAAAAATTATCTACTTTTATAAGAATGTTGGGTATTCATGCCAGCTTACCTCTTTCTCCTCTTCCCTTCATCCCCTCCCTTCCCTTCACCATCCTCCCCACTCCCTCCCACATTTCTACCTCTGTGCCTTTATGGACCACATGGTTCACTCTGACCTGTCTACTCCTGTGGGTGCTCAGGCCTCCATGTTACAGCAAGTCACTTCTCTTCACCCCACTTGCTATGAAATAATATATCTCCCCCTCAAAAGATTTCAACTTTAACAGTCCCTTCCCACCTTCCCATTCTCTGATCCCTTTTGAATTGTCTGAATTCCAAGTCAAATAATTTGACAAAGAGATCAATGTTAGTGTCCACATGAAAGAGAGAAAATGTGATGTTTGTCTTTCTGTGTCTAAGATACCTCACTCAATATTAAATTTTTCATTTCTATTCATTTACCAGAAAATCCATAATCTCACCCTTTCTGATGGCTGAATATTCCATTGTGTATATACGGTATTTTCACTATCTTCTCAGTTAGTGAGCATGTTGACTGATTCCCTTTTCTCACTGTGGTGAATGGAGCTATAATGAACATGGATAAATAAGCGTCTTTATAATAAGATGTATAGTATTTTGGAAATTTGCCTAGAAGTGATGTAGTTGGATCATACGGCAGACCCCTTTTTTATTTTCTGAGGAACGTCCACCTAGTTGAAAGCAGAACAAGGCCCGGTATTGAGTGGTGAACACAAGAAAAGAAAATGATGCATATGGATAAAATATTAAGATAATGAAGGCCTCCGCTCCCCTCCCCTTTCCACAGAGAGTCTTTTTAAGAATATTTATTTATTTGAGGGGCTGGAGAGGTGGCTCAGGGGTAAAGCCTTATGCCTTACATCCAGAAGGTACTGAGTTCAGATCCTAGACGCCACGTATAGACACCGGGCAGAAGCAGGGGCAGCCTGTATTTCCGGTCCTGGTAGGGCGGAGCCTGTGAATCCCCGGGCAGAGTAAACAAGGAGGAGGTGGAGAAGTCCATGGTGGTTCCCGAATTCGTCCGTGGTTCTACACACACATACACACATATGCACACACACACATAGCACAATTGAATAAATAATAAAAAAATTATATAAAAAAAGAATATTTATTTATTTGAAAAAAACTATGGTGGCCACAGCCTCAGCTCCGCAGCGGCGGGAAAGTCAGCGCCGAGGGCAGCCGGCACCTGACCGCGTGACCGACCCTGCTGGAGGTTCAACTTCTTTGCTTGGAAAAATGGATCAAAATCGCCTAACTGACTAAGGTGAGGAAAGTGTTGGAAGGTTGAGTTTTCGAAATGGATACTTTGAGGCCAACATGGGGGCGCTCAGGGCTGGGCCGGGCGGCTGCGCCTGAGCCCCCCGCAGCCCCGGCTCGGCCGCCCGACGCCCACCTGCACCCGGCAGAGCTCGCGGGGACGGAGGCGCGAGCCCTGGAGGCGGAGCAGGCAGCACAGGACCACGCTGCAGCGCGTGGGCTTCTCGGAGCCGCCGCCTCTGCAAGGCCTCGCGCCCGGCCCAGAACAACATCCACGAGGCCGTGGCGCTGCTCCAAAGAGTGCCCGAGCCGGGACCGCAAGCGGCCACGAGCCCAAGGCAGGGGTCGCGGTCCGAGCCCCGGGCTGGAAGGCGGCCTCGGGGCGATGGCAGCGGGACAACGGACCCTTGCGGCGAGAGCACCGGGGGCGTCGGAAGCTTTGACCTGCCGCCCGCCTACCCCGAGATGCGGGGCGCCGAGGGGTCCCCTGCAGAGGATGATCCCAGATGGCTGCGCCCACGCGATGCCGGCAGCAGACGTTGACCTCTTTTCCATCTAATCACGCGCCCGGCCAGGGCCGTGTGAGTACGAGGACTAGGCTGTGCCGGACTCTAAGAACAAACAAGAGGAGAGACGCTCCAGGAAGCTCTAGCCACGGGGAGGTCAGCGGTGACTTAGCCCTGCCAGCCGCAGCCAGCCACGCCGCTCTGCCATCTGTTAAAAGACTTTCTATTTCCCCTCTGGAACTGGCAAAGCACTAACTACTGGCGGCCGTGCGCCTGCTCCTGCTTTGCCGCCGCGCCGCGCACATGACCATGACCTCTGGCCCAGGGGACCCCCGCTGCGTGAGGATGGCAGGGACACTGGGAGCTGCCCTGATGCTGCTGAGAGCCCTGCTGGGATTCGCCTTTTTGGTCACCAACAACCTGGTCGCCATCCCCTCCTACTTCTGCTGTGTGCTCCTCCCGCAGCCCCTGGGTCTGCTGGGCAGGAAACACTTCTGGCACCTCGAGGGGCTCATGTACAAGTGACTGTTAGGAGTGGTGGCTTCATGGGGCTGGTACGGGGGCTACACAGGGGATCTTGTCTGCAGTGCTGCCTAAGCAAAGATTCTTTGTTTGACACCATGATCACAATTCAGATCGCTCTGTATTCTGTTGAATGTTAAAGTGGAAACCATGTGCGCCAGACAGTGGCAGAGAGGAGGTGAGACTATTTCTACAGTCAGTGTCTAACCAGCGGACAGCTGAATGATCAATAGCCTGACATGCCACACTGCCTGCCAGAACCCTAAATTCCACGTGTGTGCCCACAATGCGAATGGCCTCCCGTGGGCCAGAGCTCCCGGTGCTCACACCATGAACTTAGTCTCACAAAAGATGGACAAAACTGCTCTTCCTCAGCTTTATCATGTACTCTTAACCATGTGGAACTAGGATCACAATCATAACTATCTACATCCTTAATGTATTTTCTTTTATTGCTTACATATTTTTATATTGTCCAAATTAAAAAATTAGATCATAAAGGCAGGAGATGGACATGCTAGGGAAATGTCCAGGGGAAGTGGGAGGAAGATGGGGTAGCTATGATCAAATGCATTGTCTGCATGTATGAAATTGTAAAAGAGTGAAAATAAAAAAAATAGATATTAAAGAGGTTCACAAAAAAAAGACAATGAAGACTTTAACAGCGGACTTTCTAGTACTACCAAATTATGAACTCCATGTTTTTTATTATAGTTTATATTATGAGTTCATATTGTGATATTTATGTCAATGTATTTTATATATAAGATGTAAAATATAACTCATATCTTTGCATATTTTGTCCCCAGATAATTTTTGCTGGTTTGGCATCATTATGATAGGGCAGACCTAGCTGGTGGATGCACAAGACCAGGGTCAGTAATAAGGATTACTACCTGGCCCAGCTTCCTGGCTACCTTTTCTTCTTGAACCTTCAAATATGAAAAAGGTGCATTATAAGCTCCTGCTATGTCTAAGCCACTCAAGTCATTATGCCTTTTATCTATGATGACTTAATAGCTCCTGTAACAGTTACTCTTAATTATTGCTGTGAGAGAACACTCAAAATCAATCAACTTAAGGGAGAAAGGGAGATTTATTCAGCTTACAGTTCTAGAGGGAAGGTACAGTCTCTCAAAGCAGAGGTGGCATGGCTAGCTGGCCGAAGTTGGAAGAACTATGTCACTGCAGACACCTTGGAAGCTGAGAGCTGCAGACTACTTGCTGCAAAGGCAGATTTCTCCTAGAGGTAGGGTCGGACTAATCCACCTCAAGGCCCACCCCTTGTGACTGCCTTCCTCCAACAAGGCTCACATCTCAAGATGCCATGACCTTGCTAAACACATGAGACTGTGGGGGACACATTTCATACCATGACATTCTATTCCTGGCCTCCACAGACTCATTGCCATCTCATTATGCAACTCAGTCCATACTCAGTCCAACTTTAGAAGTCTTCATAGACTACATCAGTAGTCCTAACACAGTCCAGAAGTCCAAAGTCCAAAGCCTCCTGTAAAATCAAAACACGTTACATACTTCCAACATACAATGGCACAGAATAAACATTCCTATTCCAAAAGGAAGGAATGGGGTCATATCCAGGAAAGACTGGTCCATAACTGTTATGCCCGGATCACAAAGTCCAAAGAAACCCACTGAAGTCATCCACTAATGCAAAAACAACAGGAGTCTCTATTAACAATTCAAGCCTAGGCCTGGGACGTTCATCCCGCAATACAGTGAGAGTGAACAACCCCGGCAACAGGGGTCTGGGATTTTGTAGTGTTACTGCAAGCAGGGGCTGAGGAATTTGCACGTAGCTCACGTAGCCTTCCTCAACCCCTCCCCCCTGGTGACTGATGGCACGCTGCTCTTCCTGGTATGTACTGGGGAGGGCTGGCACTGAGGGGTCTGCGGTTCCTTCAAGGACTGGCCATAAGTTAGTGGTTATCTGACCTCCCAGCCATCTGGTTGCTCCCCTGGAGGAGGGTGTTTGATCTTGTAAATTATTTTTTTAATTAATTAATTAATTAATTAATTAATTATTTCTAGGGCCAAAGTGATCTTGTAAATTCTTTTTTTTTTTTTGCTTCCCAACAAGCATTTATTAACTTTAATTCAGTTAGTTGGATAGTCACAGATGATTCCTCAGTAAGTAAAATATCAGTAATGGAATTCACACTTGTGCTATAATAAGAGCACTAGAGGAGAGGGGCTTGTAATTTTAACTTTTTCACATAGGGTCTCACATTCCCCCCTTTCTCAAGGCACATTTTGAGGCCCAATCATGGGCCTGAAGCAGAATATTCTTCCTGCCCATAGGTTAATTGTTTGTTTGATATGGAGAGCTCATCTCCATATCCTTCTATCTTATCTCTGGGAGGACTGAAGTCATTTCTTCAGCAGGAGTGTTCCTTCACGGTGATCCCAGCAGTGAGGGATGGCCATTAGGAATTCCAAAGACCTTCAAAGACCTTGAGAGACCCATCCCAGCATGGCTGCTCTAATCCTGCCTCATTCCCCCATAAACCTATTTGAGGACTCAGACTGCTCTGGGGGTAAAGGGCAATGATCCACTCTGGCTGCCTCCTGCTGAGTTGTGGCAAAGAAAGTAAGAGCAGTCTGATGTCTAGAGGTCTTTCATAGATGGCTTTATTACGTCAATGTCCGCCTAAAAGAGACAAAACACAGGTTAAACTTCCAAGATCTACACAAGGATTAAACCATTGTAACTGGAAGGCACATGGGATAAACCAAATAAGCTCAGCAATCTTACTGTGGGTACAGGCAAGAGTTAGTAAGGAAAATCATGTTTGTAAGGTGTAAAAGCCAAGAGCTATCAGTAATTTACATATTAGAGACCTTTTTTCCTCTGGCTGTTGTAAATCTCCAAGATCACATTTTAAAACCTGTCCAAAGCAATGTGAATTGTCTGATTCTTTGTATAGAACAATCTGAATTAGTCTTCCTTTTTGGGTTCTGAAAAACAAAGCAACACAAATCCTTTTAAGATGACACATGTAGGGGACATTATTTCCTGACATGGAAAGTTCTATAGGTCTGTAAGCATTATCTCATCTATAGGGTAGAACCACTCCTCATATCTAAATGAAAAGCCAGCATTGATTTGTTGTCAGAACTAGTCTGCCTAACACCTGGAGTTTTGCTGTTTTTCCTGGTTTAACTCCTTAAGTTGTCATTATATTTTCCCTCTGTCAAGCACTGAGTTTAACTTTAGGCAAGCTGTTAGGATGCGGTCAGAACTTATTAAACGTGTCTGATTTCAGCTCTATAGCACAAACTGTCTTTCTTAGGTGCTGCAGGCCAGAGCTGCGGCCTCGAGACCAGGGCTCCCCTCTGGACCAGGTGAGGCAAGGAGCTGGCGGAATGGAGAAAAGAAACACACTCTTGGCTTAGTGACTCTGGACCCATTTACTGAAATTTTGCAATCGCTTTTGTACTAAAAAATTTTAGGGCAAAGAATGTGTTGCTGCACCTGCAAATAGAGGAAAACAAACATAGACGCTCCCAGTCTCCTATGTTCAGTAAGAATAATTTTTTTTTATTTCCACTCATACAAACTTAACAGGTACACCGGTCCTCTCCCTTCCTCCACCCCTCCAGACTTCCCTGCCCCCCCCCTGCTCTCCCCTCCCTCCCCATATCCTAGTGCCTCCCCCTCATCCCCGGAGCATCCATTAATGTGCATGCCAAACTCTCCTCTGGGTCCTTCTCTTCGATGAGGTGCAAGGACCCAGTGATTTCCCAGAACCCTTTCCTGTGTTCCCGTTAAGCATAGGAACACTACTGTGGCTGTCAATCTCTAGCCTCCAAGGATCCTAATGCCTTTAGTCTATGCTAGACTTTGTGGGGTCAATAATGTGTTGGACCTTGCGCAGGTCATGCAAAGTCCTATTATGATTGCTTCAGCCCTAACTTGTGTGGGTATCTTGCATATCATTCCTTCTCCCATCCTTGTGCTCTTACAATCTTATCGCCCCCTCTTCCGCAAATTTCCCTGAGCTTCAGGATGGAAAGAGATTAGAACGACCTAGTTCCAGGTGGTTGGTATAGAGTCTCTGATGTGCTGAATTATGGTTTGTTGATTTTTTTTCAGTTTTGCTGGCCAGAGATAAAAACCTGTTAAATTAGAGTCTTGTTATAAGAGTATATTCAAAGGTATATGCAATAAAAGTAGGAGACTGCCGTGAGGGGGTCAGTCTCCCATTTGCAAAATGGTTACTTTCTATCTGCCAGACTATATGCCCTCCCCTTCTGGTGAGATCATACCCCATAAGTTGCAAATGATCAGGAAGGAAACTGCAAACTTAACCAGATATCTCATTACTTACTTGCAGTCCTTGATGGTGGCCTAATTTCTCTGCTGTAACATGGTCCCCTCTCTCCTTGTTTCTGGTGGGGACCCTCCTTCCCCATTCCTCCTGTTTATAATCATTGCAATTACTGTAGGTATTACAGAGATTTATCTTTGAGTGTGTCTCTAAGTGGGTTTGGTACTAGGATCCACCTATTAGGGAGTACATACGGCACTTAATTTTCTGTGTCTGGGATACTTCACTCAATTCCATCCACTCTAATTCCATCCATTTCCTGGCAAGTTTCATTAATTCATCATTTCTGATGGCTAAGTAGTATTCAATTGTATAAATGTACTGCATTTATCTTATCCACTCATCAACTGTTGGACATTTGGGTTGATTCCATGACTTTGCTATTGTAAACAGTGCTGCTATGAACATGGTCATACTTGTGCTATCGAGGTGAATATTTGCTTTTTGGGGGGGGGGTTATAACCAAACATGGAATAGCAGGGTCATATGGCATTTTAATCATTAACTTCTTTAAGAATCGCCAGACTGCTGGCCAGAGTGGTTGTATGAGCCTGCATTCCCACCAGCAATGTAGGAGAGTTTCCCTCTCTCCACATCCTCTCCAGCATTTGGTGTTGTTTGTTTTGTGGATTTTTGCCATCCTGACTGGGGTGAGATGATATCTCAGGGAGGTTTTGATTTGCATTTCTTCTGCAGGGAATTTTTAAGTGGGATTTTGGAGCTGAACTCATACCCTTGTGCTTGTGAGGTAAAGGCTTTAAGTCCTAAGATATCTCTCCAAAACTATATTTTCATTCTTGATGATTTGCTTTCTAACTTAGGCAAGGTGGAATCTTAGTATGCTTCTGATATGCATTTCTTCGGTGATTAAATATTTTGACTATCTTTTATGTGTATATTAGCTGTAAGGTTCTTTTGAAGTATTGAACTTCCTTACCATATGCTAATTGGAGTGCTTGTTCTTAGGGTATGTACTTATTTAATATCTCTACATACTATTGCTGTTGTTGTCTGTCAGATAATAGCTAGAAAAGATTTTCTTCTACTCTGTTGGCTATAGCTTCACCTTGCTGCAAGATTCTATTGTTACAGAAAAAATTTAATTTATTAATACCAGAATCACATATGTATACAATTATTCTCTGAAATATTTGACCTTTATCTAGCTAATGTAAATATCTTGGAGTGGAGAATCACTCTACTTCATACATGATAAATTTCAAATTGTACTAATAAGTACACTTATAATAAGATGATTAATACATTTGAGTTCATTATGTGTAAGATAGGAAGTAGTGTTTTAGTTTCAGTCCTCTGCATATGGGTGTACAGCCTTGTGAAAACCACTTTCAAAAGGCATTTCATTTGGATTAGAGAGATTGAGCTCATGTTCTCCTGGTTGTACAGTAGGGACTGCAAACCTTGGACTACTTTCTCAACACTTTGCAGTCCTTTTGGAAAGTTTTACAAATAACTTGGAAAGATTATCATGAAAGAACATAAGTGATTATCATAACTTATCTTAATTTAATGTAATCTATTTGCCTGTCCTGAGAAACTATCAGGAATGCTCTTGGGTGCTAACACTTCATCTTTCAAAGTTTAAATAACATTTCATACCATCATTGCTCCACTGGATTCTACTCATCAACATGAGGATGTTTTAGCTTGCATCATTCATTGCTGAGTGAGGCCTTATAATTGTTTTTTTCCTCAGACACTTGCTTTTGTATGTTTTGTTTTTAACCTTCTCACTCTTACTATATTTCCTTCTTACTCGCCCTTTAAAGCTTTTCAATCATTTTGTTTATTTATCTGCTTGTGTTTTTTTATTCTCTTTCAGAATCTTACCCAACCACTTGACTTATTTTTCCTGAGACCCGTGATATACAATATCTTTAACAGATACTTGCAAATGTTAAGTGAAGTGAGCATCTTGACTTGAGATTTGCAGTAATCTCCTCAGAGCACATTTGACATCAGTGTTCCTCAGGCTGTAGATCACAGGATTAAGGGCTGGAGGCAACACAGTATATATCACAGACAACAGCCTGTCAATGATTGAGGGAGTGTTTGAAGATGGCTTCAGATAAACAAAACAAGCAGCGATGAAGAAAACTGTGAAGACAGTGATGTGGGGGAGGCAGGTAGCAAATGCTTTGGACTGACCTTTGGTGGAAGGAATCTTCAGCACAGTGGAGAAAATGTAGACATAAGAGATCACAATACACATGAAACTAGATATTCCTAGACACATGCCAATTCCAAAGCTTGTGTACACTACCATGAACGTTTCAGAACAAGAAATCCTCAGTAGTGAAGGAATATCACAGAAAAACTGTGGGATCACGTTGGAGCCACAGAAAGGCATGGCAAATGTGCCAGCTGTATACAGAGTTCCAAAGAGAAACCCAGTGGCCCAGGATGCACCTGCCAATCAGCACACAGGCATCTCTGTTCATGATGGTCTCATAGTGCAGGGGGCAGCAGATGGCTACATAGCGGTCATAGGACATAGCAGTGAGAATAAATATCTCTCCTCCTGAAAAGGAAGTCATGAAAAGTATCTGCAAGGCACATCCTAGGATGGAAATGGAATTGTTGTGAGTCAGGCTGTTGACAATGAAGTAGGGGATCGGGACAGACAAGAGGGAAGCATCCAACAGGGACAAATTTTTGAGGAAGAAGTACATGGGCATTTGAAGCTGCTGGTCCAGGGTGATGAGAGTGATGATGAGGATGTTGCTCATGAGAGCTGCCAGGTACATCACCAGGAAGAGCACCCCGCACAAGGTCTTCACGTGTTGTACGTCAGAGAAACCCACGAGGATGAATTCTGTCATGAAGGTGATGTTGTGCATTTTGGATTACTTCCACTGCGTGATAGGAAGAGTAAAAATGCACAAATGTTGGACTGTACTCAAGAGTAACTTTGATATACAGCAACATTCAGTGGAAATGGAATCAGCAAACTACTTCAAAAACTTTCCTTAACTTTAAACTCTTCTTTTCTCCCTAACATTTATTTTATTACTTTTATTCTCTTCGTTCATTTGTTTGTTCGTTTGTTCGTTCGTTCGTTCGTTCGTTCCTTCCTTCCTTCCTTTCTTCATTCCTTCCTTCCTTCATTCCTTCCTTCTTCCTTTCCTCTCTGCTTATTTTATTTCCTTCATGGCGCTTCTCTCTTCTTTTTTCTCACTTTCTCTCTCTCTTCTCTGTCATACCAGCCAAATTTTCTGGAGCCCTTTACATGGTAAGCACGGATCTGTCCCTGAGCTCTAACTCAGTGCCTAACATTTCAAAACAAAGAACAATTAGCCTGAATAATGTGGTATGTTTATCAGATGTGAGGCATTTCTTTTTTTAGCATTTGTTCAGAAATAGCAGGATAATCCTTTTCTAGGTTTGATGCTGGTCTCCTGATCATTACATAATAGTAAATTACTCTTTAATCAGTAGTGAAAATATCTGAATTCTTTGGAAAAAATGTATTTTGACTCTAACAAATCATGGCATGAAAATAGCAGATGGTAGATACATGCAAATTACATGTATGAACACTGGATAACATATACATATATGGATGATATTATCTCCTTAATATCTTCAAAATGGCTAATTAAAGAAATAGCAGATAAAATAAAGCACAAAATGTAAATATGTGAGCGTGTCATCTAAACATACAATCTTTCTTACTTCAGCAACAGACTATTTTTCTGAATGTTACTGTTCCATGAATTATTACAAATCTTTAGAGAAACTATGATATAGACATAGATATTGCTTTTCCTAAGAACATTCAATACATCCCATGGAAAGTTAGTAAGATCAAAGTTTAGCATCTTTCCTTTTTTTTTTTTTTGTAGTTTTCTTTGCCTTATATTTAGATCAGATTGTCTTTCAGTTCTGCAAATCGGCATGCTTTTTGTATAAAGTACATTCACCTAAAACATGAATCGTCTCTCTTTAAAGTTGAATAAACTAGATCATGGGTACTTGGAAATTTTTTTTTTAAATCATCAATTCCTAACCTCTGGAGTAATTCTTTGGAGGCTTTACACATTGCCCCAAACCTTTTTGAAGAGTGGATCCTGAATGATGATGCTGTCCTCCTAAGCTTGTGTCGGTTTCTCTGTGGAACCACCTGTCTTCCCTTCCAGTGCCTTGTATCTGATAAACATCCCACTATGCGAATGAAGATGGTCCTTCTAAGCAGCAATAACTTCCTTCAGATGAAGTGGTGATGGTCTCTCCCACAGTTGCAATTGTGACTTCCTTGACACAGATAATGCTTAGTGTGTTCGAAACTTAGGCAATAACCAGTCTTATCATTTGTGCAGTAATCAACCCTATCAACCCTATCACTTGGGTTAATAATTGTCTTGTTAATTTTTTTATTGATACTAATGATGAGCCTTACCACTTGAATAATATAATTAGCCTTACCATTAACTGGCAAAGACTATGGGAGAATGCACAGTTTTTACCCTCCTTCTCCATATGATCTTAGATTGTTGGTACATTCAAAGGCTGGGTTCCCAAATGCAGCTATTATTGATTGCTTTCCTTTTCTGTCTTTCATCATTATGTTTCTTGCTTGAATTACAATGATCACTTTTAATTTGCTAGAATCCTTGAATCCAGGCCACCTGTGTCCCAAGATTCTTATAACATGACGTTACAAACCCTTTATTTTATGAATACATTAGCATCTCTAACATTCTGTGAGCAAAAGAGTCATAGGCTGTAATACTGAACACAAAATTGTATTTGTATTAAATAATTCATCATACAATAAATTTCTCCATCCTTATGAATTTAAACACCATGATCAAATATATATTTGATACGTCTCTTGTGATATCTTACTCCATGCAGGCCTAAAATATTGACTGTTTCTATTTCTTTTTACATTACTGATAAAAAGATCAAACTACATAGCAGAACAAGGGATTAATTTCAGATGAAAATCATAGTACTGATCACCAGGAGAGTTTATACCAACAATTGAAGGAAAACTAATCCATAGGAATCAGTGACAGAGACAAGCTTTCTCAATAGGCAGAATGCTTGTGTACCAACATGCTAAAGAATCACAAGTCACTGAGTAAGCTCTCACCATTGTGTCTAGCTGCCAAGGGTGTATTCCCATCTAATATATTCATCAGGTAATTTCCCAAAGGAATGCCTTTGTCTTAAGTACCAGTTTTTAGCAGATATGTATGTCCAAATTTTCAGTCTTTAATTGTCCAGTAGACATCTGTATTAGAATGAAACTTGTCCATTGAATTTAATGAACAAAAAGATGAATTTTTTTACCATTAAAATGTAAATATGCATGTAGAGACCTGTCATCCTTTCCTGGTACTTGATGACAAACGAATCATGTTAAATTAGGAAATAATTTTATCATGGCAGTCCATCTGTAATTGACTATTCAATATTATTGAATATGTTGTGATATGTTTTCCATAGGTTCAAACTAAGTCTGAAGACACTGAGTTACTAGGTCAAAGTTATTTACTTATTCTTTACTGAAAAATATAGTGTCACATGTAGACATTGAACAAAGAGATAGAAACAAAAGTAGGGATGTCTTTTTGGAAGGAGAGTTATTTTCCATTGGAGGAAGCAGAAAATAAGAATTGTAAATAATCTATGAAGCAATAAAAACACCTCAGATGGTGACATGTTTTAGACAACATAAAGTTGTAATCTGATATTGCTAAAGTGGCTGTTTAAATTAAGGTCTTCCAGGAGGTTCACACCAAATACAAAGGAGAAGTGTAAAGGACAAAATCCCATGGAGAGGACATTTTGGAAAGTAGAGCTCTAAGGTAACACGCAAGAGGGTCACATTCAGAGCACTTCAGCAGAAACAGTCTGTGGTGGATTTGAAAAAAGAATGGTGGAGAAAAGAGAATTATTGTGACCTCTAAGCCTATTTCAACAATCCTGTGAGAGAAATACATAAAATCGACAGATAGTGAAGAGTGAAAAAGTCACTGTTAAATCCCATTGTCTTTGGTATGTCTGTCTGAATTCCCACAATATATGTAAGACTTTAGAATTTTCACTTTAAAACAGAATATTTTATCATTTACTAATAAAAATTTGAAATACATACCTTAAAAATGTTCAAATTTCCCAACTTCTTAGACACAGAATACTCTTTAGATTTATTCAGGAAGATAATTGAAAAGGTTGATCACTTGAAAGCAAGGAAGAATAGCTGTCTCTCATTGACACATATCTCCACCTTTATGTTTTTCATAAGATTCAAACATTTTTCAGAACTTATACTGATTCTAAACATGGAAGAGTGCTCTATATTTATATTTATGAACAACAAACAGAACATTTAAATTTTTGTAAGTTTCATGTTTTATCCCAGTTGAGACATATATACTCAAAAACTCTCTAACAGAGCTTTTTAAGTTTCTTGACTACTTCCTTATGACTTTTCCCAAAGGAAAAAGTCTTTCTGGATAGGTTCTAATGATATATTCCTTTAAACAATTAGTATTATGATAATTGGTGCTGTCTGTAGAACATAATTGTTCAGGTTTCTGAATACTTACTGCAATTTATCATGAAGAACATGTCTCACAAATTTTAAATAAATACATTAAGCTAAACACATATGCTGTTAATTATATGTAGTATAAAATTATAAACAATATATTAGCTAGCAACCATTGCAATATATAAACACTACCTGGCCAATTTGCTTAAAGATTCTCCTCCTATATTCCTATATTATCTACTTTCCTCATTTAATGCCACAAAGTACTTGCAAAAAGGAACTTAAGGAAGGTTCAATTTGTGCCACCACATCAAAATTGCACATTGCAAATTAATCAAAACTCCTTAGAAATATATACACACATACATACATTTGAGAGTAAGAGGTGGCAGAGAGGCAAGGTAACAGGAACATGGGATGACAGTTACTCTGCACTTGCAGTCAGAAAACAGAAAAGGGTTAATGCAGTCATTCTCCAAGTGCTTTGCTCCGCTTCTTTTTAGTTCTGTCCAGAACCCCAGGGAATGTGATAATACACAACCATAGTGCATTTTCCTACTTCGGTACAGTCTCCCCAAAAGTACCATCATAGGAACATTCAAAACTCTTTTAGTTTTATTTGTCCGATAGGTTATTCTAATTCTACTAAATTGTAGTCAAAAGTAACCACCATGAATCCTTCTCCTGTCAATTAGATGTCAACACATCATTTTTGAAAATATGACTTATCCCATTTTCCCTAAATATTTCAGCTCCATTTCATAATCTAAAAAACATCTAGTCATTCTCTAAATATCCCCAAAGTGTTAAAAGTTCTAAATTGCTCAAAACTTCAATGTACAATTGGCTTTTGTGTACATTCAGTTGTAAAATCCTGGATAATAAAATTGCATAATTCAAATAATGTAGAGTAACACAAAAATAAATCTAATTTCAGCAGGGAAGAATGAGGGTGATTGCACAAAACACAACTGAAAACAAACAGGGACAATTTCAATCATGGTATCTTGGTCTTACGAGGAAATCATCTGACCTCCCTTAGTACAAGTGTTTTTCATTTGAACTGCTTCTACTTTGTATCTACAGCCTTTCATGGCAGATATTGTATCCCGGGGTCTCCATTTCAACCTAGGGCTTAGACTTCCCAGCCATGTGTATTTGTCTTTCAAGGCCTCCTTTCAGGAATTCATACATTGCTTGTCCTCAGAACTTTTCCAAAATCTGGTGCAATCTCTCCTTGACCCTCTCTTCTGCATTGATTGTTATTACAAAAGCAGTATCAAATGGAATACACTGCAAAATTATAATGCCACTCAGGAAGTAGCCTGGACCTCTGTTCTGAGTAGAAGTGGACTTTGCATGCCTTTGATATTGACTCTGAGTAAACATTTTCCCAGGTGGCCATTTTGGAGTAAAGAAACTCTAAGTCATTCTTGGTATAGCATTTCTTCTTTTAAAGAATATGCTTTTTCACAAGTTGCAACCTTTGTAAAATGGAGCGTTGCCTTCAGAGTTCCTTTTATTGTCTAAGTACAGGAAAAGATGTTTCTCTTTAATGTCACTTATATTTTTGACAATTATATATGCTTTATCTTCACCAATTCATCCACAATTTAAAGATGTTCACACAACTTTCCTAACAAACGTGCACATTTTTCATATCTTTTTGATCTTTCTCACTAGAGATCTTAAGAGAAACAGTGAGTAGTAACTATATCACTGCCTGAATGCTAAGCTGACTTGAACCATCATCTCAAAAACAAAACAAAACAAAACAAAATTAGTTCAACATTTTTAAATTATTTGCTTTAAATTTTTAGGACATGGTTAAAATGCAGCCAGGTTCTCTTCTAGAATTCAACACTAATGATTTCTCCAGTTTGCAATACCAATATAGTCCTTATCTTTCATCTGACCAAGCCTCTACTGTCCAAATATTTCAGCATTCTGAGCTACCAAGATTCCACTATAGTGTCCCATTGACCTCTCTTGAAACATCTCAGATCTTCTCTGAGCTCCAGCTCTAATTTGCTACATTTAAACTAGAAGTCAGTTCTAGAATAATAACCACATGATCAGGTTTATCACAGCATGTTTCCCAATTACTGATAACATTTTTTGCCATGTTTCTCATTACCAGGACAGAGTCATCAACTCTGGCTCATGGTTAAATGGTTTAGGTCATCGCAGTGGTTTAAGGCATGGTGGCAAGAGGATGAGACAGTTTGTCACACTGTATGTGTAGTCAGGAAGCAGAGAGAGATGAATGCTGCATCCCACTTGCTATGTCATTTTTACAACTCTATCCAATGGAATGGTGATACATCAAAGTAGTGATTCTCAAATTATTCCAACCTCCTTAGAACTATCCATACACACATGTCCAGAGGCTAATAGCCTATGTGATTACAAATCTCAGTAAATGGACAGTATCAGCTTATATGCCCATTGACATTGTTATCAATGACTGATTCAATGGGTCAATGGTAATAAGGAGAATATGCATGGTTGCAATTATTTCATGAAGTAGATATATATGATACCTTGGGAATACTTACACTACCATGAAAATGAGTTAGCATGAAAAGATAGAACATCATTAATATCTCTTACTTAACTTTTTCCTGGATTCCCCATTTTTCAAAACTTGTAACATTTCAGACTTCAGAAATAGCAAAATTGAATATTTATCTGACCACATGTCTGGTTCTTTTCCATGTTCCTATTTTTCATTTGTACTGTAATGTGCTCTTTATCTAGCACATTCCTATCAGGTAGAATGTATTGAAATTTGAGGTTAGGAATGGCAATTACTTACAATATTCCTTTTGTTTTTTAAAAGGGAAAATACTTCTTATACTATTAATTTTTCCTCTTAAAAATACAACATAAACCTATTTAAAGAATTTTTTTCACTTTAAAATGTCTTCTCTTTCTTTCTTTTTTTTATTTCCACTCATATAAACTTAACAGGTACACCGGTCCCCTCCTCCCTCCAACCTCCTACCCCCTGTGCCCCTCTCCCTCCCCCTTCCCTCCCCATCTCCCAGTGCCTCCCCCTCCCATCCCCAGAGCATCCTTTAATGGGCATGCCAGGACCCAGTGGCATTTCCCTGAACCCTTTCCTGTGTTCCCCTTAAGCATAGGAATACTACTGTGGCTGTCAATCGCTTGCCTCCAAGGATCCTAGTGCCTTTAGCAAATGCTAGACTTTGTGAGGTCAATAGTGTGTTGGACATTGCGCAGGGCATGTAAAGTCCAAATATGATTGCTTCGGCCCTAACTTGTGTGGAGTATCTTGCATATCATTCCTTCTCCCATCCTTGTGCTCTTACACTCTTACCACCCCCTCTTCCTCAAATTTCCCTGAGCTTCATGATGGGGAAAGATTAGGCTGGCCTAGTTCCAGGTGATTGATATAGAGTCTCTGATGTTCTGGATTATGGTTTGTTGATTATTTTTTTTTTTCAGTTTTGCTGCTCCTTCAATGCCCTTAGCTCCACCCTGATGGGTATTGGATGTCACTCCCCTAGCCAGAGATAAAAATGTGTTAAATTAGAGTCTTGTTATAAGAGTATATTCAAAGGTAGATGAATAAAAGTAGGAAACCGCAGTGAGGGAGGGGTCAATCACCCATCTGCAAAATGGTTGCTTTCTATCTGCCAGACTATAAGCTCTCCCCTTTTGGTGAGATCATACCCCATTAGTTGTAAATAATTAGGAAGGAAAGTCTGTGAACTTAACCAGATGTCTCATTACTTACTTGCAGTCCTTGATGGTGGCCTATTTTCTCTACTGTAACAAGGTCCCTTCTCTTGTTACTGGTGTGGCCTTCCTACCCCATCCCTCCTGTTCATAATCTTAGCAATTACTGTAGTCATTACAGAGATTTATCTGTGAGTGTGTCTCTAAGTGGGTTTCGTACTAAGAGCCACCTATTAGAGAGTACATATGGCGCTTAATTTTCTGTGTCTGGGATACTTCACTAAATGTAATTATTTCTAATCCCAACCATTTCCTTGCAAATTCCATTAATTCATCATTTTTGATGGCCGAGTAGTACTCCATTGTACAGATGTACCACAGTTTCCTTATCCACTCATCAACTGTTGGACATTTGGGTTGATTCCATGACTTTAGTATTGTAAACAGTGCTGCTATGAACATGGTCGTGCTTGTGCTATCCAGGTGAATTTTTGTTGTATGGGGGTTATTCCCAAAGGGGGAATTGCAGGGTCATATGGCATTTCAATTTTTTTTGTATGTTTGCATGTTTTTTTTTTTATTTCAGCTCATACAAACTTATTAGGTACACCAGTTCCTCCCTCCCTCCTCCTCCCCCCGTACCCCCTGTTCCCCCTCCCCACCCCTTTCCCTCCCCATCCCCCAGTGCCTCCCACCCCAATTCCCAGAGAGTCCTTTCTTGTGCATGTCTGATTTTCCTCTGGGCCCACTTCTCCGATGACGTACAAGGACCCCGTGGCCTTTCCCAAACCCTTTCCCGTGTTCCCCTTAGGTATAGGAACACTGCTTTGGCTGCCAATCCTTTGCCTCCAAGGATCTTGGTGCCTTTAGCAGATACTAGACTTTGTGAGGTCAACAGTGTGTTGGACAATGCGCAGGGCATGCAAAATCCAATTATGATTGCTTCAGCCTTAACTAGTATAGAGTATCTTACATATCATTGCTCCTCCCATCCTTATACACTTACACTCTTACCGCCCCCTCTTCCGCAAATTTCCCTGAGCTTCAAGATGGGGAGAGACTAAGCTGGCCTAGTTCTAGGTGGTTGATATAGAGTCTCTGAAGTTCTGGATTGTGGTTTGTTGATTTTCTTTTGCAGTTTTGCTGCTCCTGCAATGCCCTTCACTCCATCCTGGTGGGCATTGTATGTTACCCCCTGGCCAGAGACAAAAAGCTGTTAGAGTCTTGTGATAAAAGCACATTCAAAGGTAGATGTAATAAAAGTGGGAAACCACAGTGAGGGAGGGGTCTATCACCCATTTGCAAAATTGTTACTTTTTATCTGCCAGACTATATGCCCTCCTCTTCTGGTGAAATCACTGCCCCTCAGTAGTAAATGATCAGGAACAAAAGTCTGTGAACTTAATCAGATGTCTCATTACTTATTTCGGTCCTTGGTTGAGGCCTATTTTCCCTGCTGTAACATGGTCCCTTCTCTCCTTGTTTGTGATGTGGCCCTCCTACCCCATCCCTCCTGTTCATAATCCTTGCAATTACTGTCTCTAGGTGGGCTGGGTGGGTTTGGTACTAGGAGCCACCTATTAGGTAGTACATACGGCGCTTAATTTTCTGGGTTTGGGATACTTCACTTAATATAATTGTTTCTAATGACATCCATTTCCCGGCAAATTCCAGTAATTCATCATTTTTGATGGCTGAGTAGTACTCCATTGTATAGATATACCACAGTTTCCTTATCCACTCGTCAACTGTTGGACATTTGAGTTGGTTCCATGACTTTGCTATTGTAAACAGTGCTGCTATGAACATGGTCGTGCTTGTGCTATCGAGGTGAACCTCTGCTGTATGTGGGCTTATTCCCAAAAGTGGAATAGCAGGGTCATATGGCATTTCAATCTTTAATTTCTTTAAGAATCTCCAGACGGCTCGCCAGAGTGGCTGTATGAGCCTGTATTCCTACCAGCAATATAGGAGAGTTCCCCTCTCTCCACATCCTCTCCAGCATTTGTCGTTGTTAGTATCGTGGATTTTTGCCATCCTGACCGGGGTGAGATGATATCTCAGGGAAGTTTTGATTTGCATTTCCCTGATGGCTAAAGAAGTGGAGCATTTTTTAAGATATTTGTTAGACATTTTAATTTCATCCCTGGTAAAGTTTCTTTAAGTTGCAGGGCCCATTTTTTAATTGGGCCATTGTTTTCCTTGGTATTTAGTTTTCTAAGTTCTTTGTTCACTCTGGACAATAGAGCTCTATCAGATATGTGGTTAGTGAAGATTTTCTCCCATTCTGTGGGTTGCCTTTGAGCTCGTGTGACAATCTCTTTATCTGAACAGAAGCTCTTTAATTTCACAAGATCCCAACTGTTGAGAGTTGGTAGCAGTGACTGTGCCATTGGATGTCTGTTTAGGAAATGTTGGCCTAGCCCAACCAGCTCGAGGGAGTTCCCTATCCTTTCAACTATGGTTTTTATAGTCTCTGGCCTGATATCAAGGTCCTTGATCCATTTGGAATTAAGTCTTGTACATGGTGACAAGTACGGGTCCAGCTTTAATCTTCTGCATGTGGAGATCCAGTTTTGCCAGCACCATTTGTTGAAGATGCTGTTCTTTTTCCATTGGATTCTTTGGGCCCCTTTGTCAAAGACCAAATGGCTGTAACTTTGTGGGCTTATATCTGGGTCTTCAATCCTTATCCATTGATCTGTGTGTCTATTTTGGAGCCAGTACCAGGCTGTCTTTACAACTATGGATTTGTAGTATAGACTAAGGTTTGGTATGGTTATACCTCCAGCTGTGTTTTTGTTACTCAGGATTGTTTTTGCTATCCTCGGTCTTTTGTGCCTCCATATGAACTTTGAGATTGTTTGGTCAACTTCTTTGAAGATTTGCTTTGGGATTTTGATTGGTATAGCATTGAATCTGTATATTGCCTTTGGTAGGATGGTCATTTTCACGATGTTGATTCTGCCAATCCAGGAACAAGGGAGGTCTTTCCACCTTCTGGTGTCTTCTGCTATTTTTTTCTTTAGGGTTTTAAAGTTTTCATTGTAAAGGTCTTTTACCTCCTTAGTTAGGTTTATACCAAGGTATTTCATTTTTTTTAGGGGCTATAATAAATGGTATTGTTTCTCTCAAGGCTTTTTCACTTCTTTCATTCTGGGCACATAGGAAGGCCTCTGATTTTTGCACATTTATTTTGTATCCTGCCACCCTGCTGAACTTCTCAATTAGTTCCAGGAGCTTCCTGGTGGAGTTTTTGGGATCACTCAGGTATAAGATCATGTCATCTGCAAATAGGGATAGCTTGACTTCTTCCTTGACGATTTGAATCCCTCTTATGTCCCTTTCTTGTCTTATGGCTTCAGCTAAGACTTCAAGTACAATATTGAATAGAAGTGGTGAGAGTGGACAGCCTTGTCTAGTTCCTGATCGAAGTGGGAATGCTTCCAATTGTTCCCCATTGAGCATAATCCTTGCTGTGGGCTTGTTGTATACAGCTTCTATTTTATTGATAAAGGTTCCTTCCATTCCTATGTCTCTAGCGTTTTGATTATAAAAGGCTGTTGGATCTTGTCAAAAGCTTTTTCTGCATCTATTGAGAGTGTCATGTGGTCTTGGACTTTGGACTGGTTTACATGATGAATTACATTTATTGATTTGCGTATGTTGAACCAACCTTGTGTGCCGGGGATGAAGCCTACTTGGTCCCCATGAATGATCTTTTTAATATGTTTTTGAATCCGATTTGCTAAGACTTTGTTGAGAATCTTTGCGTCTGTGTTCATCAGGGAGATCGGCCTATAGTTTTCTTTTTTAAGTGAATCTTTATTAAGTTTTGGGATTAAAACGATATTAGCTTCATAGAAGGAATTTGGTAGTGTTCCTTCCTTTGCTATTTGATGGAACAGTTTAAGGACTATTGGTGTTATTAACTCCTGAAATATCTGGTAGAACTCTGTGCTGAATCCATCTGGTCCAGGACATTTTTTGGTGGGAAGATTCGAGATTACTTCCTCGATTTCCTTATATGTTATAGGACTATTTAAATAATTCACAACTTCCTGATTCAATTTAGGTAAGTTGTGTTTACTTAGAAATTCATCCATCTCTTTTTGAAATATGATGTTATAATTCTCTGGATTTCTTGGGTATCAGTAGTGATAACTCCATGTTCATTTCTAATTTTGTTAATTTGGGTTTTCTCTCTCTTGCTTTTGGTTAGTTTAGCTAGGGGTGTATCAATCTTGTTGATTTTTTCAAAGAACCAGCTTTTTGATTGGTTGATTTTTTCTATCATTTTCTTAATCTCGATTTCAGATATTTCTCCCCTTATTTTGCTAATCTCCTCTCTTCTACTGCTTTTGGGATCAGATTGCTCTAGTTTCTCTAAAGCTTTAAGCTGCACTGTTAAGTTGTTTATTTCTGATGTTTCCATTTTTTTGACGTGGGCATTAAGAGCTATGAACTTACCTCTTAGAACAGCTTTCATTGTGTCCCAGAGATTTTGGTAAGTTGTATTTTCGTTATCATTCACTTTCAGGAAATCTTGAATTTCCTTTTTAGTTTCTTCCTGAATCCAGTTCTCATTCAGCATCATAGTATTACGTTTCCAGGAGTTAGTGTATTTTCTCTTGTTTGATGTGTTGTGAATGTCCAGCTTTAGGCCGTGGTGGTCTGATAGGGCACAGGTTAGAATTTCAACTTTCTTGTATATGTGTAGATTCATTTTGTGGCCCAATATGTGATCTATTTTGGAGAAAGTTCCGTGTGCTGCTGAGAAAAATGTGTATTCTTTGGTACGTGGGTGAAAAGTTCGATAGAGATCTGTAAGGTCCAATTCAGCAAGAGTTTGATTAAGTTCCAAAGTGTCTCTGTTAAGCTTTTGACCTGTTGATCTATCCCATGTTGAGAGGGCGGTGTTGAAGTCCCCAAGAATTATCGTTTGGGGATTGGTTTCTTGCTTTAGATGCTGTAGGGTTTTCTTAATGAACGTGGAGGGGCCCGTATTGGGTGAATATATGTTCAGTATTGTGAAGTCTTCCTGGTGAATTGTACCTGTGACTAAAATGTAGTATCCATCCGTGTCTCTTATAATTTTCTTTGGTTTGAAATCCACTTTGTCTGATAGCATAATGGCTACCCCTGCCTGTTTCCTGCTTTCATTTGCTTGTAGAATTGTTGACCAGCCTTTTATTTTTAGAGCGTGCCTATCTTTTGTGGTGAGATGGGTTTCCTGCAGGCAGCAGATTGATGGATTGTGATTTTTAATCCAAGTTTGTAATCTGTATCTCTTGATTGGTGAATTAATTCCATTAACATTTAGTGTTATAATGGAGAAACTATTGTTAATTCCAGACATTTATTATGTTTAGTAGTTTTTATAAGTATATTGCTTTGCTTTTAATGGTGTTATATTTGCCTTCTGTTCTCCTGGATATGCTTGTTTTTTTCTTCACGCTTGAGTATCATTTCTAGCATTTTTTGAAGGCCTGGTTTGGTGGACATGTATCCCTTAAAGTTGTCTTTGTGCTGGAAAATTTTTCTTTCTCCCTTGATCATGACAGATAGTTTTGCAGGGTAAATCATCCTGGGTTGACATTTTTGCTCATTCAATACTTGAAGTATGTCTCTCCACGCTCTTCTTGCTTTTACTGTTTCGACTGAGAAGTCATTTGTTATTTTAATAGGTTTACCTTTAAAAGTGACTTGTTTTTTCTCCCTTGAAGCTCAGCACCAGTTCTTTATCTTGAATGTGGAGTGTTTTAACTATTATTTGCCGCGGCGTGCTTTTATTTTGGTCGTATCTGTTTGGGGTGCGGAATGCCTCTTGTATATGGATGGGCCTCTCTGTTTTTAGATGAAGAAAGTTTTCCTTGATGATCGTTTGAAAAATTTCCTCAGGGGTGGTATTTTGAGATTCTTGCTCTGGTATTCCATGAGTACACATGTTAGGCTTCTTCAGGGTGTCCCATATCTCCTGGACATTTCTCTCAAGTATCTTTTTGGCTTTAACAACCTCTTCCATTGAGCTGGTTAGTACTCCCACTTTATCTTCAAGGTCTGAAATTCTGTTTTCTGCTTCATTAGTTCTGCTGATAAGACTCTCTGTGGAGTTCTGGGTTGAAGATAACTTGTCTTTTAACTCAGTTTTAAACTCTGCCTGAGACTGTTTTAACTGCTCTATGCCAGTTTTTGTTTCTTGCAGTTTTTCCTCAACTCCTCCAAGTGTCTGTTGTGTTCCTCTTCAAAGCGATTGATTCGATTATTTAATTCCTCTGGGATTTCCTCTTTCATAGTATTGAACATGGTAATGATCATATTTTGAAAGTCGTTATCCTGGGTCAGGCTTTCATGGCCATTTTCTGTGGGTTTGTTCTGGTTGGAGTCTAACATTATGGGATTAACTCCTTCAGTGGGAGATTTGTTTACTTGAGTGTTTTTTTCTCATGGATTTGCACTTTGACTTTGGCATTGTTGTTTTAACTCTTAAGATTGTCAATCAATTTCTGTGCGTTTTTCACTAAACTGAATTATTTGGCCTGGGATTCTGGGGGTGGGCGGGGGTGGAGCTTACCTAGGTTGGGGTGAGGCCCGGCTGGACCGTTCGCGTCCTGGGCAGTGGAGTGGGGGAAGGGAGCTGCATAAGGATTTTAATTGCAGTTGCATTCAATCTGAATATCACTTTGGATAGAATAGTCATTTTCACAATATTGATCCTACCAATCTATGAGCAAAGAAGGTCTTTCTACTTTCTAGTATATTCTTTTTTTTTTTTAAAGTAGGAGAGATTTTTAATGTCTCTAGTATAAAGGACTAATCAATAACTGAGAAGATAGTATACATATACATTCATTAAAACATCACATGGTACACATAAATATGTTCAACTTTTATGTTTTCATACATAAGTTTAAAAAATAAATTAAGTTTAAACTAGAGATGTTTTTTGGGGAAGGGACTTAGAACTGAACCCAAAGCCTTATGCTTGCTAAGCAAGTATTCTACCGATTTTTATTATCTTCTTTTAGCAGTGTCTTGTAGTTTACTTTGTATAGGTCTTTTATTTCCTTGGTTAAATTTAGTCCAAAGTATTTTATTTTCTTCGTAGCTATGGTGAGTATTGTTGATTCTCTCATTTCATTCTCAGCTTGTTTGTCTCTGGTATATAAGAAGGCTACTGATTTTTGTATGTTGATTTTGTAGCCTGACACTTCACTGAAATTGTTTCCCTACAGACTATATATCTTAATACAAAGACATTTGGTCTCTATGTTCATTGCAGCTCTATTCACAATAGCAAAAAATGAAATCAGCTAACATGCTTATCAATGGATGAAAGTATAATGAAAATGTGGTACATATACAAAATATAATATTACTCAGATATCAGAAAGTATGAGGTTATGAAAATTTCTGGTAAGTGGATGGAACTGGAAACTTCAATATGCTTTCAAATGTAGAAAAATAAATAAATAAATAAACCTGTATTTTTTTACAAGAGAAAAAGAAAAACAAGACTATCAGAACCAATACATTTATTGGTAGTCCTCCCTCCCTCTTAAACGGTCATGTGTTAGAATGCTTTGCCCAAATGGAGATAATAAATGACTATGGACTGCTTGTCCCTAAACACAATATACACACCTCACCCACCCTCACTCCGAGGTTCAGGACATATCAAGAAGAAGGGACAACAAGATAGTAAGAACCTAATATGAGATAATAGTTGGTCAGATATTATATCCTGAATAGAGTTGTAATATACAAGATTTCATGGCAGATAAACATACTTATACTAGAATTTCAGGAGATCTGTCTCTGCATCTCACCACAAACATAGAAATATCTCAAGAAGATCTACATTAGTCTAAGATACTGATGAAGATTAAGGCTGATGGGGATGAAAACTAGGGTCCTTTCTTTGGTGGTATGCCCACCTATCTATGCCACTTGCTGGAGCATGAAAGCTATGTCATCAAAGACAAATTAGATAAAGCACAGTGGGACACACAAGTGAAAAGATTTAAAAATGAGAAGGCACCTGGTAGGGAAAATGAAGGATTGTAAGGGAAAAAGGAGAGGGATGGGACTGGGACTAAGATAAAGAAATTGAAAATATTATGAATTTACAACATTCATGTAAGCAACATTAAAAACAAAAGTATAAAAACACAAAATTTTATTGTACACAAATTTTCCTTTCCATTCATTGACCTATAGACTCTATGCTGATTCCATTGCTTACATATTGTAATGCCACCAAAAACAAACAAACAAACACGGAAGGCAGTTCTCTCCTCCATACCTACAGATAAGGGATTTTGAGCACATTTATCCCTCATCACATATATTTTGCACAGTTGTCCTCTGTCTGACATCTTCCTCTTTTTTTTAGACTTATCTGGTTTGTTTTATTTCACCTGACTCTTTCCTATTCTAATTTCCTAAAAATTGCACAATTTTGTTCTGCTTTATATACTAAATAATAATAATATTAAATAATATTCTGTTGCATATGAATACCAGGTTTTCTTTATTGCTTCATCCACTGAGTGATACCAAAATTGATTCTATGGCATAGTTATTGTAAATAGTTCATAATAAACATGAGTAGGCAAATAGAAGCTACTGGGAAAGAGAAATAATCACAATCCCCATCAAAGACATGAGATCTGTAAGTTGCAATATAAATCACTATGGCAACAGGTGACCACTAAAGTAATAGTGGCATAGATATCTAAGAGACAGCACACATCTTTGTGATTGGATTCAAGACCCACTTGTTAGAATGGTACACATCACTGTTAGTGTAAACTAGAAAAACCTAAAAAAAGGAAGGAAATAGATGAATAGGGAAGATGGCTAATAAACATATAAGTAGGAAGACAGTATATCAAACTGCTCTGTAGATAGCTGCTATTATACCCATAGAATGTGAAGTGATAGTGTATATCTTTGGGTGTAAAGCTGTATGAGTGAAGGAAACTGTGCATATGAGTGGGGTGGCCTGACGAGAGGTAACTTGATATACCTTGGAGGCCTGAACCCCTACAGGAGTAGAGAAGCTAGTGTGAACCCTGGTGTCCATAGAAGCATACAGGTGTTTATTATGCATTCATGTTTATTATGAACTATTTACAATAACTATGCCATGGGAGGGAGTGGGACAGAATGGTGAAGGTAAGAGACGTGATGGGAGGGATAGGGGAAGGAAAATAAAATAAATAAACCTTCATTTTTTACAAGAAAAAAAAAGAAAAACAAGTGAGTCAAAACTAATACACTTATTGGGTAGTCTTTACTCCCTCTTAAGTAGTCATGTGCTACAATGCTTTGCCAAAGTGCAGATAATAAGTGACTATGCACTGCTTGTCCCAAAACAGGATATGTACACCTCACCTACTCCCACTCTGAGGCTCAGGACACATCAGGAAGAAAGGACAATAAGATAGTAAGAACCTAAAATGAGATAGTAGTTGATCAGACACTATCTCCTGAACAGAGTTGTAACATACACGATTTCATGGCAGATAAACATTCTTACACTTGAATTTCAGGAGATCTGTCTCAACATCTCACCATGAACATAGAAATATCTCAAGAAGATCAACGTCTGTTTGAGAGCAGATGAGGATTAATGCTGATGGGGATGAAACTAGCGTTTTTTCTTCAGTGGTGTGACCACTGATCCATGGTACTTGCTGGAGCATGAAGGTTATGTCATCAAAGACAAACTAGATGAAGCACAGTGGGCCATAAGTAAAAAGATTTAAAAATGGGAGGGTGCCTGGCAGGGAAAAAGGGGAGGGATGGGACTGGGACTAAGGAGTAGAAATTGAAAATATTATGAATTCACAACATTCATGTAAGCAACATTAAAAACAGAAGAATGAAAAAACAAAATTTTATTGTATACAAATTCAAATTTTCCTTTTCCATTCATTGATCTATAGACCCTATGCTGATTCTATTGCTTACATATTGTGAATAATGTTACAAAAACACCATGGAAGGCAGATCTCTCCTCCATACATACAGATAACAGATTTTGACCTAATTTATCCCTCATTATACATATTTGCACAGTCGTCCTCTTGTCTGATACCTTCCTCTTTTTTTAGATTCAGTGAATATGTGGTTTTTTTTACTTTCCCTGACTCTTTCTTGTTCTAATTTCCTACAAATTGTACAATTTTGTTCTGCTTTATATACTAAATAATAATACTAAATAATGCTCTGTTATACATGAATACCAGGTTTTCTTTATTGCTTCATCCAGTGATTGATACTAAAACTGATTCCATGGCATAGTTATTGTAAATAGTTCACAATAAAAATGAATAGGCAAATATCTCTAGCACAAGTTATCTTAGATTCTTTGGGTATATAGCCAAGAGAACGGTAACAGGATCATAAAGTGGTTTTGTTTTGACTTATTTGAGGGTCTTCTTTGTTAATATTCACAACTACTTAATTAATTATGCCATGAACTATGTACTTCTGGAGGACAAATGGTGACTTTTGATATCATCTTGGAATGTTCTACCTACTTTTCCTTGCTTTGGGATTTTTCAGGCTTAGCTTTCCAGAGTCAAAGTAAAAGCTACTCTCATTTCTGCAGGGAATTTTTAAGTGAGATTTGGGAGCTGAATTGATAGCCTTGTGCTTGTGAGATAAAGGCTTTAAATCCTAAGCCAACTCTCCAGACCTATAATTTCATTCTTGATATCCTTTCTAACTTAGATAAGATGGAATCTCAGTGTAGTTCTGATATGCATTCGTTTGGTGACTAAATATTTTGTCTACCTTTATGTGTATATTAGCTGTGAGCTTCTTTTGAAGTATAGAGCTTTCCTGCTATATATTAATTGGAGTATTTGTTGTTAGGGTATTTACTTATTTGATATCTCTATATCTGTCAGATAATAGCTAGAAAAGATTTTCTTCTATTCTTTTGGCAGTGTCTTCATCTTGCTGTAAGATTGCTCAGAAAAATTTAATTTATTAATACCAGAATCCCTTATGTATATAAGTATTCTCTGAAATATTTGAGCTTTACCCAGCTTATGTGAAGAACTTGGAGTGGAGAATCACTCAACTTCACACACCAGAAATTTCAAATTGTACTAATTAAGTACACTTATAATAAGATAATTAATACATGAGTTCATTATGTGTAAGATAGGAAGTAGTGTTTTAGTTTCAGTCCTCTGCATATGGATGTACAGTCTTGTGAAAACCACTTTCAAAAGGCATTTCATTTGGATTAGAGAGACTGAGCTCATGTTCTCCTGGTTGTACAGTAGAGACTGCAAACCATGGACCACTTTCTCAACACTTTGCAGTCCTTTTGGAAAGTTTTACAGATAACTTGGAAAGATTATCATGAAAGAACATAAGTGATTATCATAACTCTATGTTAATTTAATCTACTTGCCTACCCTGAGAAATTATCAGGAATGCTCTTGAGTGCTAACACTTCATCTTTTAAAGTTTAAATATCATTTCATACCACCATTGCTCCACTGGATTCTACTTACCAGCATGAGGATGTTTTAGCTTGCATCTTTCATTGCTGGGTGAAGCCTTATAATTATTTTTTTCCTCAGCCACTTGTTTTTATGTTTTGTTTTTGCTCCCTCATTCTTACTATATCTCTTCTTATTCTTCTTCTAAAGCTTTTCAATCATAATTTTCCTGTTCATTAATTTGCCTGCATGTTTGTTTACACTTTTTCAGAATCTTACTCAACCACTTGACTTATTTTTTTTGAAATCTGTGAGATACACCATTAAAAGATACTTGTAAATGTTAAGTGAAGTGAGCATCTTGGCCTGAGATTTGCAGCAACCTCCTCAGAGCACATTTGACATCAGTGTTCCTCAAGCTGTAGATCACAGGATTAAGTGCTGGAGGCAGCACAGTATATATCACAGACAACAGCCTGTCAATGATTGACGGTGTATTTGAAGATGGCTTCAGATAAACAAAACAAGCAGTGATAAGGAAAACTATAAAGACAGTGATGTGGGGGAGGCAGGTGACAAATACTTTGGACTGACCTTTGGTGGAAGGAATCTTCAGCACAGTGGAGAAAATGTAAACATAAGAGATCACAACACACATGAAACTAGATATTCCTAGACACATGCCAATTCCCAAGCTTGTGTATAGTACCATGAATGTTCCAGAGCAAGAAATTCTTAGTAATGAAGGAATATCACAGAAAAACTGTGGGATCACGTTGGAACCACAGAAAGGCATGGAAAATATGCCAGTTGTATAGAGAGTTCCTACAAGAGTCCCAGTCGCCCAGGATGCACCTGCCAACAGCACACAGGCATCTCTGTTCATGATGGTCTCATAGTGCAGGGGGCAGCAGATGGCCACATAGCGGTCATAGGACATGGCAGTAAGAATAAATACCTCTCCTCCTGTAAAGGAAGTCATGAAAAGTACCTGGAAGACACATCCTAGGATGGAAATGGAATTGTTGTGAGTCAGGCTATTGACAATGAAGTTGGGGATCGGGACAGACAAGAGGGAGGCATCCAACAGGGACAAATTCTTGAGGAAGAAGTACATGGGCATTTGGAGATGCTGATCCAGGGTGATGAGAGTGATGATGAGGATGTTGCTCATGAGAGCTGCCAGGTACATCACCAGGAAGAGCACCCCGCACAAGGTCTGCACGTGTTGTACTTCAGAGAAACCCATGAGGATGAATTCTGTCATGAAGGTGATGTTGTGCATTTTGGGTTACTTTCACTGCCTGACAAGAGGAGCAAAAATGCACAAATGTCGCACTGTGCTCAAGAGTAATACTCATATACAGCAACGTTCAGTGGAAATGGAGTCAGCAAACTACTTCAAAAACTTTCCTTAACTTTAAAGTCTTCTTTCCTCCCTAACAATTTTTGGTCTCCCTCCCTCCCTCCCTCCCTCCCTCCCTCCCTCCCTCCCTCCCTCCCTCCCTCCCTCCGTCCTTCCTTCCTTCTTCCCTCTGTTCTTATTTTTTCCTGCATGTTACTTCTTTCTTCTTTTTCTCTCTCTCTCTCTCTTCTCTATCCTACTAGCAAAATTTCCTGGAGCCCTTTGCATGCTAAGCAGGTATCTGCCCCTGAGCTCTAACCCAGTGCCTAACATTTCAAAACAAAGAACAATAAGCCTGAATAATGTGGTATGTTTATGAGATGTGAGGCACGTCTTTCTTTTAGTATTTTGAAGAAACAGCTGGGGAAATACTTTTCAAGGTTTGATTCTGGTCTCTTATCCATTTACATAATAGCAAATTACTCTTAATCTGTATTGAACATATTTGAATTCTTTGGAAGAAAGGATTTAATGTCACAAATATTGGTATGATAATTAATAGTCTATAGATACATGCAAATTACATGTATGATTATTGGATATTGTATACAAATAAAACATCAAATTATCTCATTATTTTTATTTAATTTTATTTAATATGATTAATTAAATAAATAATGAACAAAATAAAACACAAAATATCAAAATAGAAGGGTTTCATCTAAACCTACAGCCTCTAAACCTACAGTCTTACTTGCAGAAACAGACTTAGTATTTTTCTGAAAATTACTTTTCCATGTTTCATTACAAATCTTTAGAGAAACTATGATACAGACATAGATACTGCTTTTCCCAAGAATATTCAACATGTTCCATGGAAAATTAATAAGATCAAAGCTTGACATCTTTCCTTTTGTTGTAGTTTTCTTTGCCTTAATTAATCAGATTGTCTATCAATTCTATAAACAGGCATGCTTATTATTTAAAGGATGTTCACCTAAACCAGTAATCATTTCTCTTTAAGGTTGAATAAATTAGATGATGAGTACTTGGGATTTTTTTAAATAGTCAACTCCTCACCTCTGGAGTTATTCTCTGGAGTCTTTACACATTGCCCCAAACCTTTTTGAACAGTGGATTCTCAATGACGATGCTGTCCTCCTGAGTTTCGGTCAGTTTCTCTGTGGAACCACGTGTTTCCCTTTCCAGTGCCTCATATCTGATAAATATCCAACAATGCAAATGAAGATGGTCCTTCTAAATAGCAACAATTTCCTTCAGATGAAGTAGTGATGGTTTCTCCCATGGCTGCAATTGTGATTGATTTCCTTTGCACAGATTATACTCAGTATGTTCAAAACTTAGGCAATAATCAGTCTTACCATTTACGCAGTAATCAACCTTACCACTTGGCTTAAAAAAGTGACTTTTTATTTATTGATTGATACTAATGATGAGACTTACTTTTTGAATAATATAATTGACTTTACCATTAATTGACTAAGACTACAGGAGTATGCACACTTTTTACCCTCCTTCCACATATGATCTTAGATTGTGGATACATTCAAAGATTAGACTCACCAATGCAGCTCTATTGCTTTCTTTCCTTTCCTGTCTTTCGTTGTTATGTGTCTTGCTCGATTTATGTGGACAATGATAACTCTTAATTTGTTAGACTCCTTGAATCCAGGCCACCTGTGTGATAGGATTCTTATAACTGGATTTTCCAAAATCTTTGTTTAAAGAATACATTAGTATCTCTTAACATTTTGTGAGCAAAATGAGTCATAGGCTGTAATCTTGAACCCAAAGTTATATTTCTGTTAAACAATTCATTGTAAGTGATAAATTTCTCTGTTTATGAACATAAACAGCACAATATAAATAAATATATATTTGATAAATTTCTTGTGGTATCTTATTCCATTTCTCTTCACATTACTGATAAAAAGATTAAACTACATAGCAGAACTAGGGATTAATTTCATGTTGAAAACCATAGTACTGATCACCAGGAAAGTTTATACCAAAAATTGAAGGAAACTGGTTACAACGGTTTCTGTTGTACAGAATGTTGTACAATGTAAATCAGTGAGAGAGACATGCTTTCTCAATTGGCAAAATGGTTTTGCACCAACATGCTAAAGAATGACAAGTCGCTGACTGAGCTCTCTCCATCCTGTCTAGCTGCTAGGGCATAGTCCCATCTTATATCATTAGATAATTTCCCAAAGGCTTGCTTAGGCCTTGACTTAAGTATCAGTTTTCAGCAGATATGTGTATCTAAATTTTCAGATATATGTATCTTAATTGGCCAGCAGATACTGTATTTAAATGACACCTGTCCATTTATTTTAATGAACAAAAAGATGAATTTAATTTTTACCATTAAAATATAAATATGCACACATGTCAGAGTTTCATGATACTTGACTTGCTTACAAAGGAATCTTGGGAAATCACAACAGCATGATGTTATCTTGGCATTCCAGCTGTAATTCACTTTTCAATATTATTTAATGTGGTCTGATATGTTCTCCATGGGTTCAAACTAAGTCTGGAGACACTGAGTTACTAGGACAAAATTATTATTCTTTACTGAAAAATATAGTGTCACATGTGGACATTGAACAAAAGGATAGAAACGAAAGTAGGGATTTCTTTTTGGAAGGAGAGTTATTTTCCATTGGAGGAAGCAGAAAATAAGAATTATAAATCTATGAAGCAACAAAAATACCTCAGATGGTGACATGTCTTAGGCAACAGAAAGTTGTAGTCTGATACAGCCAAAGTGGGTGTTTAAGTTAAGGTCTTCTAGGAGGTTCACACCAAATACATAGGAGAAGTGTAAAGGACAAAATCCCATGGAGAGGATATTTTGGAAAGTAAAACTCTACGGTAACATGTAAGAGGGTCACATTCAGCTCATTTCAGCAGAAACAGCTTGTAGTGGTTTTGAAAAAAATATGGTACAGAGAAGAGAATTATTGTGACCTCTGTAAGCCTGTTCCAACCATCCTGTGAGAGAAATATATAAAATTGACAGATAGTGAAGGGTGAAGTCACTGTTAAATCCCATTGTCTTTGGTATGTCTGTCTGAATTTCCCCAGTATTTGTAAGACTTTAGAATTTTCACTTTATAACAGAATAATTTAACATTTACTAATAGAAATTTGAAATCCATACCTTCAAAATGTTCAAATTTCTCCACTTCTTGGACACAGAATACTCAGAATTATTCAGGAAGATAATCAAATAGGAGTGCAGTGGGTGATCACTTGAAAGCAAGAAAGAACAGCTGTCTCTCACAGACATATATTTGTACCTGTATTCTTGCAAGATTCAAAAATTTTTAAGAACTTATACTGATTATAAACATGGAAGAGTGCTTTATATTATAAACAATTATATTAATGAACAACTAAGGAAATATTTGAACTTTTTATAAGTTTTATATCTCATCCCATTTTATATATATATATATACTCAAAAACTCTCTAACAGCATTTTAAGCTTCTTGACTACCTTTTATGACTTTTCTCTAAGGAAAAAGTCTTTCTCAATAGGTCTTAATGATATGTTCCTTTAAATAATTAGTATTATGATAATTGGTACAATCTGTAGAAGAGAATTGTTCAGGCTTCTGGAAACTTACTGCAATTTATCATGAAGAACATGGCTCATAAATGTTGAAGAACTACATTAAGCTAAACACATATGACCTTAATTATATGGAGAATAAAGTTACAAACAATGTAATGGCTAATAACTGTTGTAATACACACACACACACTATTTGGGCAAGTTGCTTAAAGATTCTTGTCCTATATTCCTATATCAGCTACTTTTCTCATTAGTGCCACATCACACTTGCAAATAGGAACTTAAGGAAGGTTAAATTTGTGCCACCCACACCAAAGTTGTGGATCCCAAATTAATCAAAACATCTTAGAAATATCCATAGACACATTAGAGAGTAAGAAGTGGCAGAGAGGCAAGGTAGCAGGAACATGGAATGACAGTTACTCTGCACTTGCTGACAGAAAACAGAAAAGGGTTAATGCAGGCTCTCTCCAAGTGCTTTGCTCAACTTCTTTTTATTCTGTGCAGAACCCCAGTATAGGGAATGTGGTAATCCACAACTACAGTGCATCTTCTAACTTGGTGCAGTCTCCCTAAAAGTGCTTTCATAGGAACACTCAAGACTGTTTTCTGTTTATTTCTCCAATAGGTTGTTTTGTTTTATTAAATTGCAATAAAATTTAACAATCACGAACACATCTCTTGCCAACTTGATGCTAACATAACATTTTTAAATCATGACTTATCCCATTGTTCCTAAAGATTCAGCTGCACTTCATAATCCAAAAAGCATTTAATACATCTCTAAATGTCTCCAAAGTCTGAATGCTCTAAATTGCTCAAAACTTTAGCTTACAATTGGCTTTTGTGTGCATTCAGTTGTAAAATCATGCATGATAAAATTGCACAATTCAAATAATGTAGAGTAATACAAAAATAAACCTTTCAGTTTCAGAAGGGAATAATGAGGGTTATTGCACAAAGTACAACAAAAAACAAGCTGGCAAATTTCAATCATGGTATCTTGGTCTTGTGAGGAAATCATCTGGCCACCCTTAGCCTTGAGAGCTCTCTGCAAATTCCAGCACATGAGTCTTTCATTTGAACTGGTTCTACTCTGTATCTACAGCCTTTCTTGGCAGATACTCCATGATCCTCCAACATCCTAGAGTCTCCATTTCAGTCTAGGTTCAGACTTCTCAGCTACATGCAGTTGTCTTTCAGGTTCTCCTTTCGGGAATTTATGCATTGTTTATACTCAGAACCTTTCCAGAACCTGTGCAAGCTCTCTATGACTCTATCCATTTTGTATTGTTCATTATTTATTATAAAAGCAATATTAAATGGAACACATTGGAAAGTTATGTTGCCAATCAGGAGGTAGCCTGGACCTTTGTTCTGAGTTGCCTTATCCTTTGTGTGCCTTTGACATTGACCCTAAGGAGATATTTTCCTAAGAGGTTATTTTGAAGCCCTAAATCATTCCTGGTATAGTTCATCACGGTGTGTAAGGCACAGTGGCAGGATTATGAGACAGCTGGTCACATGCATGTGTAATCAGGAAGCAGAGAGAGATGAATGCTGCATCCCACTTGCCATATCATTTTTTTACAATACTATCCAATGGAATAGTGCCATCCACACCAAAGGTGTGACTCCCAAATTATTCGAACCTCCTTAGAAATATCATACACATATGTCCAGAGGCTATTTTCCTATGTAATTACTAATCTCAGTAAATTGACAATATCTGCTTATATGCCTATTGACATTTAATCTCAATGACTGATTAAACTGGTTACTGGTAGTAACCACAATATTTTGTGAAGTAGATACCTATAATATCTTGGAAATACTTGCACTACTACAAAAATCAGTTAACATGAAAAGATAGAACATTGTTAATATCTCTCAATTAAGTTTTACCTGGATTCTCCAGTTTTCAAAACTTGTCACATTTCAGGCTTCAGAAATAGCAAAATTGAATATTTATCTGGATCATATATCTAGTTCTTTTCAATAGTCTTTTTTTTTTTTTGCATTTGTACTATAATATACTCTTTATCTAGCACATTCCTACCAGGTAGAATGGACTGAAATTTGGGGTCATGTGGCACTATCAATTCAGGGAGGTCCTAGCCCGGTTTCCTGAATGCAGGAGGTCTGGCTACAGACAAGCCTGAATAAGGAACCATACAGGCAGAGGAATGGACAACTAATGGGTGGAGGGATGAACAACCAATGGGAAGCGGCCATCTAACCTAGATACCCAGTAAACAGCTAAATGATTGGTGGCTGCTCTTTCCCCCTCCCCTGAGTAGAGGAGTGGCCACACCTGATTGGACCCCGACCTATATAAGCCCAAACACTTCCTGAGTAAAGTGGAGTCTGCGGCCAACTAGTCCTGTGCGTGCTGCTTCTCGCCTGACTCCTGGGGTCTGGGTGGTGACCTCGTCGCCAGCTCGCCCATTGGACTCTCGCCCACGAGGCCCCTGCCGTTTCCCCTCTTCCCCCAGCTGGCCGGGCGGGGGATTCGGCAATAGGGTCAGATGTAGCAATTACTTTCCATTTTCCTTTGTTCTTTTATAACTACAATGGTTCTCAACTCTTCTTAACTCTATTTTCTCTTCTCATGAATTTGATACATTTAAAAATACAATGAACAGCCGTTTAAAGAAATGTTGAAATGTCTTCTCTTATTTATTTATTTATTCATTCATTTGTTCGTTCATTTATTTATCTATATTTGTTTATTTATTTATTCATTTATCTATTTTTACCTAGTTGTACAAACTTAATGGATAGGTACCTTAGTCCCTCTCCTTCTCTTTCTCCCCATAGCCCACCTATTCCACTCTCCCCCCTCTTCTTTCTCTCTCTGTCCCCCTTTCCTATCCCTCTCCTAGTTTTTCCTGCCTGCTCCCTCCCACCATCCAGAATATCTGTTGATATGGGTGATAAATTTCCCTCAGGTTCATCTACACTAGTGATAGTTCAGGATTCAGTGGCATACTTTGGGGGCCCCTTCCTGGGCCACTCAATAATATGGGAACTTGGCTATATCTGTCCAACCTCTTGCCTCTAAGGCTCATACTCTCTGAAGCTTCCTCCCCTGAGATCTGTGCTAGTCTTGGAGGGCTTGTTGACATGTCAAACACTGTGCAAGTCCAGCAAGGTCAGATCACATTGTAGCAATATCTTGGCTGTCAGCCAAGTCTTTCTTTTTATTTTTTTCCCCAATCATAGAAGCTCAATAGGTACTCTGTCCCCTCCCTCCCTCCACTCTTCCCCAGTCTCCCTTGCACCCTCCCCCCTTCCCCTTCCTTTCACTCCCTCCATCCCTTTCTCCCAATGCCTCTCCCTTCCCCCTTCCCCCTTCCCATCCCCTGGAGCATCTTTTTGTGTGAATGCCAAGCTTCCCTCTGAGTCCTCCACCCTAGTGAGGTGTAAGGACTCAGTGGCATAGCCCAGAGAACTTTCTTGGACTCCCCTTTTTTTAATTTCCACTCTTACAAACTTAACAGGTACACCGGTCCCCCCTCCCTGCAATCCCCTATCCCCCTGTGCCCCCCTCCCCTCCCCCTTCTTTCCCCATCCCCCAGTGCTTCCCCTCCCATCCTCGGAGCATCCTTTAATGTGCATGCCAAACTCTCCTCTGGATCCTCCTCTCCGATGAGGTGCAAGGACCCAGTGGCATTTCCCAGAACCCTTTCCTGTGTTCCCCTTAAGCATAGGAACACTACCGTGGCTGTCAATCCCTTGCTTCCCAGAATCCTAGTGCCTTTAGCAAATGCTAGACTTTGTGAGGTCAATAGTGTGTTGCACATTGCGCAGGGCATGTAAATTCCAAATATGATTGCTTCAGCCCTAACTTGTGTGGAGTATCTTGCATATCATTGCTCCTCCCATCCTTGTGCTCTTACAATCTTACCACCCCCTCTTCTGCAAATTTCCCTGAGCTTCAGGATGGGGAGAGATTAGGCTGGCCTAGTTCCAGGTGATTGATATATAGTCTCTGATGTTCTGGATTATGGTTTGTTGATTCTTGTTTTTTTTTTCAGTTTTTCTGCTCCTGCAATGCCCTTCACTCCATCCTGATGGGTATTGGATGTCACCCCCTGGCCAGAGATAAAAACCTGTTAAATTAGAGTCTTGTTATAAGAGTATATTCAAAGGTAGATGTAATAAAAGTAGGAAACCGCGGTGAGGGAGGGGTCAGTCACCCATCTGAGAAATGGTTACTTTCTATCTGCCAGACTATAAGCCCTCTCCTTCTGGTAAGATCATACCCCATCAGTTATAAATGATCAGGAAGGAAAGTCTGTGAACTTAACCAGATGTCTCATTACTTACTTGCAGTCCTTGATGGAGGCCTATTTTCTCTGCTGTAACATGGTCCCCTCTCTCCTTGTTTCTGGTGTGGCCCTCCAACCCCATCCCTCCTGTTCATAATCTTAGCAATTACTGTAGTTATTACAGAGATTTATCTTTGAGTGTCTCTAAGTGGGTTTCGTACTCTTGGGCTCCCTTTTAGTATAGGAACACTATTATGACTGTTAATCCCTTGCCTCTAAGGATCCTAGTGCCTGTGATCCATGCTAGACTTTGGGGGGTCGTTGACATGTCAGTCATTGCGCAGGTCAGGCAAAGTCTGATTATGGTTACTGGGGTCCTAACTTGTGTATCATTGATTCTCCTCATCTTTAGGCTCTTACAATCTTGCTGCCCTCTCTTCTTCAGGTTTCCCTGAGCTTTAGGATGGGGAGAGATTTGGCTGGTTCCAGGTGATTAATGTAGGGTCTCTGATGTTATGAATTATGGTTTGTTTTTGTTTTCAGTTTTGCTGTTCTTGCACCATCCTTGGTCCTATCCTGGTTCATTATTGGAGGTCACCTTCTAACCAAAGATAGAAGGCTGTTTAAATGAAGATATTACTATAAGAGGAGATTCAAAGGTAGATGGAAGAAGCGGGCGGGGGGGGGGTCAGTCTCTCCTTGCAGCATGGTTACAATCAATCTGCCAGACTCTGTACCCTTTCTGGCGAGATCAAACCTTCTCAGTCGCAGGTGATCAGGAAGGAAAGTGAGAGTGAGCTTCACCAGATGTCTCTCTACTTACTTGCAATACTTGATGGTAACCTATTTTCTCTATTGAAGCATGATCCCTTCTCTTCTTATTTCTGGGGGGCTCCTTCCCCTTTTGTCTATAATCTTTGTGATTACTGTAGGTACTACAGTGATTTATCTTTGAATATATCATTAAGTGGGTTTGGTACTAGGATCCGCCTATTTGGAAGTACATACAGTGCTTAATTTTCTATGTCTGGGATACTTTACTCAATGTAATTTTTTCTAAATCCATCCATTTCCTGGCAAATTTCATTAATTCATCTTTTTTGATGGCTGAGTAGTATTCCATTGTATAAATGTACTACATTTTCCTTATTCACTTGTCAATTATTGGGCATTTAGGCTGATTCCATGACTTTGCTATTGTAAAATAGTGCTGCTATGAACATGGTTGTGCTTGTGTCATTATAGTGAATTTTTGCTTTTTGGGGGATTATTCCCAGAAGTAGTATAGCAAGGTCATATAACATTTCAATCTTTAACTTTTTTAAGAATCACCAGACCGTTTGTCAGAGTGGTTGTATGAGCCTGCATCCCCACCAGCAATGTAGGGGAGTTCCCGTCTCTCCACATCCTCTCCAGCATTTAGTGTTGTTTTCACTGTGGATTTTTGCCATCCTGACTGGGGTGAAGATGATATCTCAGGGAGGTTTTGACTTGCATTTCCCTGATGGCTAAGGATGTGGAGCATTTTTTAACATATTTGTTAGACATTTTATTTTCATCCTTGCTAAAGTTTCTTTTAAGTTCCAAGACCCATTTTTTTTTAATTGGCCCGTTTGTTTCCTTGGTGTTTAGTTTTCTAAGTTCTTTGTGCACTCTGGATAATAGAGCTCTATCAGATATGTGGTTAGTGAAGATTTTCTCCCATTCTGTGGTGCCTTTGTGCTCAATTTACAATCTCTTTATCTGAATAGAAGCTCTTTAAATTTCACAAGATCCCAACTGTTGAGTGTTGCTTGTAGTGATTGTGCTATTGGATTTCCGTTTAGGAACTGTTGGCCTAGCCAATCAGCTTGAGGGAGTTCCCTACCCTTTCAACTATGGTTTTTATAGTCTCTGTCTTTATATAGAGGTCCTTGATCCATTTGGAATTAATTCTTGTACATGGTGACAAGTACGGGTCCAGTTTTAATCTTCTGCTTGTGGAAATCCAGTTTTGCTAGCACCAAAAAGATGCGTTCTTTTTCCATTGGTTTTTTTGGGCCCCTTTGTCAAAGATTAAGTGGTTGTAGTTGTGTTGGCTTATATCTGGGTCTTCAACCCTTATCCATTGATCTGTGTGTCTAGTGTCTATTTTGGAGCCAATACCAGGCTGTTTTTACAACAATGGATTTGTAGTATAGACTAAGGTTTAGTATGATGATACCTACAGCCGTTGTTTTTGTTACTCAGGATTGGTTTTACTATCCTGGGTCTTTCATGCTTTCATATGAATTTTGAGATTGTTTAGTCAACTTCTTTAAAGAATTGCTTTGGGATTTTGATTGGTATAGTACTGAATCTGTATATTGTCTTTGGTAGGATGTTCATTTTTATGATATTGATTCTGCCAATCCAGGAACATGGGAGGTCTTTCCACCTTCTGGTGTCTTCTGCAATTTCTTTCTTCAGGGTTTTATAGTTTTCATTGTATAGGTCTCTTGCTTCCTTGGTTAGGTTTATACCAAGGCTCTTAATCTCTTATTGCCTCCTCTTGTAAAAGGTTCCCTGAGATTTAGGATGGGGAGAGATTTGGCTGGTCTGGTTCTGGGTGAACTTTGTAGGGTCTTTGGTAATCTGAATTACGGTTGGTTTTTTTCAGTTTTTTGCTCCTGCACTGCCCTTGGCTACATCCTGATTTGTGTTGAAGTCATCTCCTAACCAAAGATAAAAGGCTGTTTAAATGATGATCTTAATATAAGAAAATGCTTAAAAGTAGGTGGAAAAATACACCGAGTGAAATATCCCAGGCACCGAAAGTCAGATGCTGCATGTTCTCCCTTATAAGTGGATTCTAATTCTAATTCTAATCTAATAATATACTCACAGATAAATCTCTGTAACACCCTTTATAAACATATAGAATTAAAACTAAGAGGGAAGGGGAAAGAAGACCTCAAGTGTTCGTCAAATGCCTATAATTATCATAGCAACGCATCTAATACTCTTCACTCCCAGGCCCCCTCCTATTCACATGGGACTGGACAGGTTTGATCTTGCCAGTCATGCAGGAGATAGGGCCTGGTAGTTAGATGGTAACCAACTGGCAACAGGAAAACTGACCTCACTCACTACTCGCTCTTATTCTCCTGTCTTCTTTTTCTTAACAATTACATTTAGGTCCACATTCATGGTAAGCATACCACATGCAATTTCTGCACTGGTACACAGTATCAGTCCACTTTTACATTGCTCCAGTGGGTCATGAGCCAGTACCATTTTATTGTTTTTCATTTTTTGTTTTTTTCAAGCAATTAATTTTAGAAGCATATTGTGTAAGTATCCCTGCACCCTTCCTTCTCCTCCTTCCTCTTGGCTTTCCTTCATCCCTTTATCAACCCATCCCACTCTTTCCCACTTTCCTGTCTGTATGCTTCTATGGTTCCCGTATTTCCCTTTGAATCACTTGTTATAGTGGGGGTTCAGGGCAAACCAACTGATAAGGACACTCCTCTTCTGTTTAGTCCTAGTTGCTAGGTTTCCACTACATGTAATTATTTCTCCTGAGATCCTGTTTTTCTATGGGGACAATATTAGTGTCAGCCTTTATGCAGGTCTGTTAAGGGACAAGTTGCATAGCAGTGAGTTCCTGGATTTAGCAACCTGTCTTATGTGGATTGTCTTGTCCATCAGTAGACCTTCCCATCTTTAAGCTTTTAGTTATCTTCCTGCCCCATTTTCTACAAGTTTCATTGAGAATTTGGATGGGGAGAGATTTGGTTGGCCTGATTCTGGGTGAGCAATGCAAAGTCAAGAACTCTGCATTCTGGTTGGCTATCCCACTGCGCTCAGTGGTGAGATCCTCTATTTCTGTTGCAGAAGAAGGCTTCCAGATTGAGTACTGAGTGTTCTCCCAGCTTCCTGTCCTGTCTTTCCCTCTGGAACCTTTAAATTATGAAAAAAGTACATTATCAGCTCCTGCTATCATGGCTGAGATAATATAGCCATTATTACCTTTTGATATGATGGATTAGTAGAACTTGAAACCATAAGATAAATTAATACTTTTTCCTTAAATTTATTTCATCATCTATATTTTCAAGTAATAATAAACTAATTAGAATGCACTTTTAGATACTAAGAATATCTTTTCTTTCAATATCTCTCCTCAATTAAAACACCTGGGCTTTCAATGATAGTAAAGCCTGGAAATCCTGGAAATATTCTAATATATGGACAACAGTGTTTCAAATCACCTCAACCACCCCCACTCCAAGGCTCAGGTCATATCAGGATAAAGGCATAATATATTAGACAGTAAGAACCTAAAATGAGATAATAGTTGGTCAGACATTATCTCCTGGGCATGATAGAGTTGTAATATACAAGATTTCATGGCAGAGAAATATACTTACACAATAATTACATGAGATCTGTCTCAAAGTTTCACTATGAAAGTAGAAACATCTCAAGAATATCTATGTCTTTCTGAGAGACTGATGAGGATTAATGCTGATGGGCACGTAAGGGAGGATGCTTTCTTCAATGGTATGCCTACTGATCCATGATACTTGCTGGAGCACCAAGCATATGTCATCAAAAACAAACTAGATGAAGCACAGTGGGGCACATAAGTGAAAAGATTTGAAAATAGGAGGGAGTCTGGCAGGGAAATGAAGGATTATAAGGGAAAAAAGGGAGGGATGGGATTGGGAGTAAGGGGTGAAAATTGAAAATATGAATTAAGGACATTCATATATGCAACATTGAAAAATAAAAGAATGAAAAAACACAAAATTTTGTTTGTACACAAACTCCAATTTTGCTCATCCATTCATTGACCTTGTAGCAGTTAGCCTGCATGGTTGTTGATAAATAACCATCATGATTATGCTTAAGGCAACAAGGGGTTTATTTTCTCTTATGATTATCTGGTTATAGTACTCAGTCCACCTTGATGGGAGAGCTCACACAAACACCAGGGCTGAGGGAACTGTCCACACCATCTCTACATAATAGCTAAGAAAGGGACAAACCTTACTTGCCAGACCAGTATGCTGGGTCAAGTGTACACAAAGATGCCCCCTTTCTTAACCAGCTCTCTGTATTTTTTTCCAAGGCCTAGTCCCACCCGCCATGAGCTGAACCTTCCTCATCAGCAAGACAATCTCCTGCAGGCTTGCTCTGGGCTTAACTCAACAACTAATTTTGTACAAATATGCCCAGAGTTCAAACCCTCTACTATAAAGTTGTTACCTGTGCCTTACCATGACAAACCTATAGCCTCTATGCAGCTTCCATTGGTTGCCTAATGTGAATAATGCCACAACAAACATGGGAGGGCCGATCTCTCCTCCTTACATACAGATAAGAGATGTTGACCATGTTTATACCCTCATCACCCATGTTTCCACAGTCCTCCTCTTGTGTGAAACCTTCCCCTTTATTTTAGACTAAAAGAATATATGGTTTGTTTTATATCACCTGATGCTTTCCAGTTCTGATTTCCTACAAATTACACAATTTGGTTCTTCTTTATGCTTAAATAACACTCTACTGTACATAAACACCAGGATTTCTTTATTGCTTCATGTATTGATTGATACCAAAACTGATCCATTATAGCTATTGTAAATAGTTGACAGTAAAGCCAAATGGGCAAGGGACTCCAGTACATGTTGTCTTAGATTCCTCTGAGTATACAACCAAGAGCAATGTAAGGAGATCATAAAATGGTTTTATTTTGAGTTATTTGAAGATCTTTTTTACTAACCTTCATAGTACTTAACTAGTTATGCCATCAATGATGTACCTGTGGAGGATGACAGTGGAAACCATCCTGGAATGTTCTACCTCCTTTTGCTTTGCTCTGGGGTTTCCCAGGCTTAGCTTATCAGGGTCTAAATAAAAGCTACTATCATGTTTGCTGGGAATTTTTAGTGAGATCTGGGATCTTAACTCATATCCTTGTACTTGTGAAGTAAAAGCTTTAACTCCTGAGCTATCTCTCCATACCTTTATTTTCATTCTTGATGATATCCTTTCTAATTTAGGTAAGCTAAAATCTCTGTGTAATTATGATATGCATTTCTTTTGTGACTAAACATTTTGAATATCTTTCCTAAGTATATTAGCTGTGAACTTCTTTTGAAGTACTGATTTTCCTTGCCATATACTAATTGGAGTGCTAGTTCTTGGGGTATTTATTTATTTAATATCTATATATATATTAGAGCTATCATTGTCAGATAATAACTGGAAAATATTTTCTTCTATTTTCTGGGGTGTGTTTTCAGCTTGCTGCAAGATGCCATTGCTATAGAAACAGTTTTAGTTTATTAATACCATAATTCCATTTGTAAATAATTATTATCTGAAATATTTGAGATTTATCTAGCTTGTGTGCAGATCGTTGAGTATTTTCCAAGTTTTCTACTAGAATTTCATTTTTTGTTTATGTTTATTATTATTATTTCCGCTCATACAAACTTAACAGGTACACCAGTCCCCTCCCTCCCTCCACCTCCCCCAACTCCCTTGCTCTCCCCTCCCCTTCCCCTCTCTCCCCATCCCCCAGTGCCTTCCTCCCATCCCTGGAGCATCCTTTAATGTGCATGCCAGACTCTCCTCTGGGTCCTCCTCTCCAATAAAGTGCAAGGACCCAGTGGCATTTCCCAGAATCCTTTCCTGTGTTCCCCTTAAGCTTAGGAACACTACTGTGACTGTCAGTCCCTAGCCTCCAAGGATCCTAGTGCCTTTAGTCCATGCTAAATTTTGTGAGGTCAATAATGTGTTGGACATAGCTCAGGTCATGCAAAGTTCTATTATGATTGCTTCAGCCTTAACTTGTGTGGAGTATCTTGCATATCATTACTCCTTCTATCCTTGTGCTATTACAATCTTATTGCACCCTCTTCCGCAAATTTCCCAGAGCTTCAGGATGGGGAGAGATTAGGCTGGCCTAGATATAGGTGGTTGATATAGAGTCTCTGATGCTCTGAATTATGGTTTGTTGATTTTTTTTCAGTTTTGCTGCTCCTGCAATGCCCTTGGTTACATCCTGATGGGTATTGGATGTCAACCCCTGGCCAGAGACAAAAATCTGTTTAATTAGAGTCTTGTTATAAGAGTACATTCAAAGGTAGATGGAATAAAAGTAGGAGACCGCGGTAAGAGAGGGGTCAATCACCCATTTGCAAAATAGTTACTTTCTATCTGACAGCCTATATGCCCTCCCCTTCTTGTGAGATCATACCCCATCAGTTGTAAATGATCAGGAAGGAAAGTCTGTGAACTAAACCAGATGTCTCATTACTTACTTTCAGTCCTTGATGGTGGCCTGTTTTCTCTGCTGTAGCATCGTCCCCTCTCTCCTTGTTTATGGTGTGTCCCTCCTTCCCCATCCCTCCTGTTTATAATCTCTACAATTACTGTAGGTATTACAGAGATTTGTCTTTGAGTGTCTCTAAGTGGGTTTGGTACTAGGAGCCACCTATTAGGGAGTACATGTGGCTTAATTTTCTATATCTGGGATACTTCATTCAATATAATTGTTTCTAATTCCATCCATTTCCTGGCAAATTGCATTAATTCATCATTTTTGATGGTGAGTAGTATTCCATTGTATGAATGTACCACAATTTCCTTATTCACTCATCAACTGTTGGACATTTGGGTTGATTCCATGACTTTGCTATTGTAAACAGTGCTGCTATGAACATGTTTGGACTTGTGCTATCGAGGTGAATTTTTGCTGTATGGGGGTTTATTCCCAAAAGTGGTATAGCAGGGTCATATGGCATTTCAATCTTTAACTTCTTTAGGAATTGCCAGACGGTTCGCCAGAGTGGTTGTATGAGCCTGCATTTCGGCCAGCAATGTAAGAGAGTTTTGCTCTCTCCACATCCTCTCCAGCACTTGGTGTTGCTTGTATTGTGGATTTTTGCCATTCTGACATGGGTAGGATGATATCTAGAGAAGTTGTGATTTGCATTTCCCTGATGGCTAAGGATGTGGAACATTATTTTTTTATTTCAACTCATAAAACTTAACAGGTACACCAGTCCCCTCCCTCCCTCCAACCTCCCACTACCCTGTGTCCCCCTCCCCTCCCCCCTCCTTCCCTGTCCCCCGTGCCTCCCCCTCCCATCCCTGGAGCATCCTTTAATGTGCATGCCAAACTCTCCTCTGGGTCCTCCTCTCCAAGAGGTGCAAGGACCCAGTGACATTTCCCAGAATCCTTTCCTGTGTTCTCCTTAAGCATAGGAACACTACTGTGGCTGTCAATCCCTTGCCTCCTAGGATCCTAGTGCCTTTAGCAAATGCTAGACTTCGTGGGTCAACAGTGTATTGGACATTGCACAGGGCATGCAAAGTCCAATTATGATTGCTTCAGCCCTAACTTGTGTGGAGTATCTTGCACATCATTACTCCTCCCATCCTTGTGCTCTTACAATCTTACCGTTCCCTCTTGAAGAGCAAATTGCCCTGAGCTTCAGGATGAGGAGAGATTAGACTGGGCTAGTTCCACGTGGTTGATTTAGATTCTCTGAAATTCTGGATTATGGTTTGTTGATTTTTTTTTCAGTTTTGCTGCTGGATGTGGAGTTTTAAAGATATTTGTTAGGCATTTCAATTTCATCCCTGGTAAAGTTTCTTTTAAGTTCAAAGGCCCATTTGTTTCCTTGGTGTTTAGTTTTCTAAGTTCTTTGTGCACTCTGGATAATAGAGCTCTATCAGATATGTGGTTAGTGAAGATTTTCTCCCATTCTGTGGGTTGCCTTTGTGCTCAATTTACAGTCTCTTTAATTGAACAGAAACTCTTTAACTTCACAAGATCCCATCTGTTGAGTGTTGGTTCTAGTGATTGTGCTATTGGATTTCTGTTTAGGAATTGTTGGCCTAGTCCAATCAGTTTGAGGGAGTTCCGTACCCCTTTCAACTAAGGTTTTTATAGTCTCTGGGCTTATATAGAGGTCCTTGATCCATTTGGAATTAAGTCTTGTACATGGCGACAAGTAAGGGTCCCATTTTAATCTTCTGCATGTGGATACCCAGTTTTGCCAGCACCATTTGTTGAAGATTCTGTTCTTTTTCCATTGGATTTTTTGGGCCCTTTTGTCAAAGATCAAATGGCTGTAGTTGTGTGGGCTTATATAAGGGTCTTCAACCCTTATCCATTGATCTGTGTGTCTATTTTGGAACCAGTATGAGACTGTTTTTATAATTATGGATTTGTAGTATAGACTAAGGTTTGGTATGGTGATAACCTCCAGCAGTGTTTTTCTTACTCAGGATTGTTTTTGCTATCATGTGTTCATGTGTTTTGTGCTTCCGTATGAATTTTGAGATTGTTTGATCAATTTATTTAAATTATTACTTTGAGATTTGAATGGCATTGAATCTGTATATTGCCTTTGGTAGGATGGTCATTTTTATGATATTGATTCTGCCAATACAGGAACATGGGAGGTTTTTCCACCTTCTGGAGTCTTCTGTAATTTTTTTTTTTTTTACTTTTCACTCATGCTTCATGGTTTTTTTTTTTTTTTAACATTTTTTATTATCTCCGCTCATACAAACTTAATAGGTACACAGGTTCCCTCCCTCCCTCTTTCTCCCCCCAACCCCTCTGCTCACCCACCCCTCATCCCTCCTACCCCACCCCCCAGTGCCTCCCCTCCCCAATACCTGGAGAATCCTTTAGTGTGCATGCCAAACTCTCCTCTGGGTCCTCCTCTCCAATGACGTACAAAGACCCAGCGGCATTTCCCTGAACCATTTCCTTTGTACCCCTTAAGCATAGGAACACTATTTTGGCTGTAAATCCCTTGCCTCCAAGTATTTGGTGCTTTTAGCAAATGCTAGACTTTATGGGGTCAATAGTGTGTTGGACATTGTGCAGGGCATGCAAAGTCCAATTATGATTGCTTTGGTCCTAACTTGTGTGGAGTATCTTGCATATCATTACTCCTCCCATCCTTGTGCTCTTACACTCTTACCGCCCCTTCTTCCCCAAATTTCCCTGAGCTTCAGGATGGGGAGAGATTAGGCTGGCCTAGTTCTAGATGGTTTATATAGAGTCTCTGAAATTCTGGATTGTGGTTTGTTGACTTTCTTTTGCGGTTTTGCTGCTCCTGAATGCCCTTCACTCCATCCTGATGGATATTGGATGTCACCCCTGGCCAGAGATAAAAAACTGTTAAACTAGAGTCTTGTTATAAGAGTATATTCAAAGGTAGATGTAATAAAAGTAGGAAACCACAGTGAGGGAGGAGTCAATCACCCATTTGCAAAATGGTTACTTATTATCTGCCAGACTCTATGCCCTCCCCTTCTGGTGAGATCACACCCCCTCAGTTGTAAATGATCAGGAAGGAAAAGTCTGTGAAGTTAACCAGAAGTTTCATTGCTTACTTGCAGTCCTTGATGGAGGCCTATTTTCACTGCTGTAATATGGTCTCCTCTCTACTTGTTTCTGGTGCGGCCCTCCTACCCCATCCCTCTTGTTCATATTCCTTGCAATAACTGTATTACAGAGATTTATCATCGAGTATCTCTTAGGTGGGCTGGGTGGGTTTGGTACTAGGAGCCACGTATTAGGGAGTACATACAGCACTTAATTTTCTGGGTCTGGGATACTTCACGCAACATAATTGTTTCTAATGTACATCCATTTCCCGGCAAATTCCAGTAATTCATCATTTTTTATGGCTGAGTAGTACTCCATTGTATAGATGTAATTTCTTTCTTCAGGGTTTTAAAGTTTTCATTGTAAAGGTCACTTACTTCCTTGGTTAGGTTTCTACCAAGGTATTTCATTTTTTTAGGGGCTATAGTAAATGGGATTGTTTCTTTCAGGGCTTTTTCACTTCTTTCATCCTGGACATATAGGAAGGCCACTGACTTTTGTACATTTATTTTGTATCCTGCCATCCTGCTGAACTTCTGTATTAGTTCCAGGAGCTTCCTGGTAGAATTTTTGGGATCACTCAGGTATCGATCATGTCATCTACAAATAGAGATAACTTGACTTCTTCCTTGTGGATTTGAATTTTTTTTATGTCCCTTTCTTGTCTTATGGCTTCAGCTAAGACTTCAAGTACAATATTGAACATAAGTGGTGAGACTGGACAACCTTGTCTAGTTCCTGATCAAAGCGGAAATGCTTCCAGTTTTTCCCCATTGAGTATAATCCATGCTGTTTGCTTGGTGTGTATAGCTTTTATTATATTGATTAAGGTTCCTTCCATTCCAACTAACTCTAGGGTTTTAATCTTAAAAGGCCTTTGGATCTTGTCAAAAGCCTTTTCTGCATCTATCGAGAGTGTCATTTGGTCTTGAGTTTTGGACTGGTTTATATGATGAATTACATTTTTTATTTTTATGTGTTGAACCAACCTTGTGTGCCTGGGATAAAGCCTATTTTATGACCATGAATGATTTTTTGATATGTTTTTGAACCTGATTTGCTGAGACTTTTTTGAGAAATTTTGCATCTGTATTCATAAAAGAGACTGGCCTATAGTTTTCTTTTTTAAGTATATCTTTATTAGGTTTTGGAATTAAGACGATATTAGCTTCATAGAAAGAATTTGGTAGTATTCCTTCCTTTGCTATTTGATGGAACAGTTTAAGGAGTACTGGTATTATTTGTTCCTTAAATGTCTCGTAGAACTCTGTGCTGAATCCATCTGGTCCAGGATATTTTTTGGTGGGACAATTCGTGATTAGAACTTTGATTTCTTTATATGTTATAAGACTATTTAAGTAATTAAAAACTTCCTCATTCAACTTAGGTAAGTTGTGCTTACTTAGGAATTTTTCCATTTCTTTTGTGTTATCAAATTTCATGGAGTTTAAGTTTTTGAAATATGACCTCATAATTCTCTGAATTTCTTGGGTATCATTTCTAATTTTGTTAATTTGAGTTTTCTCTCTATTGTTTTTGATTAACTTAGCTAGGGGTGTATCAATCTTATTTTTTTCAAACACCAGCTTTTTGATTGATTCTCTGTATTAATTTCCTTACCTCTCCCCTGATTTTGCTCATCTCCTCTCTTCTACTGCTTTTAGGATGGGATTGCTTTTGTGTCTCTAAAGCTTTAAGCTGCATTGTTAATTTATTTATTTGTTCAGTTAATACTTGAAGTAAGTCTCTCCAAGCTCTTCTTGCTTTTACTGTTTCCATTGAGAAGTCATTTGTTATTTTAATAGGTTTACCTTTAAAGGTGACTTTTTTTCTTCCTTGAAACTCTCTTGGGGGCACTGGGAGAAAGGGAGGGGGGGAAAGGAAGGGAAAAAGGGGGGAGGGAGCAGGGAGGTCCAGGAAGGTGTGGAGGGAGGGAGGGGACAGGGGTACCTATTACATTTGTATGAGCAGAAAAATAAATTAATTAAAAAAGAAATAAATAAAAAAGAATAATTTATTTGTGATGTTTCTATTTTTTTATTTCCACTCATACAAACTTTTTTTTTCGAATTCATTGCTTTTTGTATTTCCACTCATACAAACTTAACAGGTACACCAGTCTCCTCCCTCCCTCCACCCCCCCACTCCTCTGTGCCCCCCTCCGCTCCCCCTCTCTCCTTATCCCCTAGTGCCTCCCCCTCCCTTCCCCGGAGCATCCTTTAATGTGCATGCCAAACTCTCCTCTGGGTCCTCCTCTCCGATGAGGTGCAAGGACCCAGTGGCATTTCCCAGAACCCTTTCCTATGTTCCCCTTAAGCATAGGAACACTACTGTGGCTGTCAATCCCTTGCCTCCAAGGATCCTAGTGCCTTTAGCCCATGCTAGACCTTGTGGGGTCAATAATGTGTTGGACATTGGGCAGGGCATGCAAAGTCCAATTATGATTGTTTTGTCCCTAACTTGTGTGGAGTATCTTGCATATCTTTGCTCCTCCCATCCTTGTGCTCTTACAATCTTATTGCCCCCTCTTCCACAAATTTCCCTGAGCTTCAGGATGGGGAGAGATTAGGTTGACCCAGTTCCAGGTGGTTGATACAGAGTCTCTGATGTTCTGGATTATGGTTTTTTTTTTTTCCAGTTTTGCAGCTCCTGTAATGCCCTTTGCTTCATCCTGATGGATATTGGATATCACTCCCTGGGCAGAGATAAAAACCTAATGTTTAGTTTCTAGTAGTCAGTGTATTTTCTGTTGTTTGTTGTGTTGCAGATGTCAAGCTTTAGACCATTGGTGGTCCAGTAGGGTACAGGCTAGAATTTCAACTTTCCTGTATATATGGAGATTCATTTTGTAACCCAATATGTGGTCTATTTTGGAGAAAGTTCCATGTGCTGCTGAGGAAAATGTGTATTCTTTGGTGTGTGGATGAAAAGTTCGCTAGAGATCTCTAGGTCCATTTCAGTAAGTGTTTGATTCAGTTGCAATGTGACTCTGTGAAGTTTTGACCTGTTGGTCCAACCTATGTTGAGAGGGTTATATTGAAATACCCAAGAATTATCGTTTATGGGTTGATTTCTGGCTTTAGATGCTGTAGCGTTTGCTTAATGAATGTGGAGTAGCCCATATTAGGTGCATATATGTTTAGTATTGTGAAGTGTTCCTGGTGAATTTTACCTGTAACTAAAATGTAGCATCCATCTGTGTCTCTTAGGATTTTTTTTTTTTTTTTTTTTTGGTTTGAAGTCCACTTTGTCCGTTAGCATAATAGCTACCCTTGTCTGTTTCCTGGTTCCTTTAGTTTGCATAATTTTTGAACAGCCTTTTATTTTTAGGATATGTCTATCTTTTGTGTTGAGATAAGTTTTCTGGAAGCAGAAGATTGATCGGTTGTGATTTTTTTTAATTTATTTTTTCCACTCAAACAAACTTGATAGGTTCCCCATTCCCCTCCCTCCTTAGATCCCCTTGCTTCCTGGGAGGGCGGAAAGAGCAGAGGTGCTGATGGTGGTACACTTCACCTGGGACCTCGGGTGTGGCCTAGTGTCCCTCCCTTGCCCAGAGCAGACTGAGCACTGCTCTGGCTGGTTGGTGGGAGGAGCTGGGACCAGCACGTGACCTGGTTGGCTGGAGGCATTTACCTGTGATGCAGTGTGTCCTTCCTGGACTGTGAAAATCCAGGGTGGGTGGAAGAGGCAGAAGTGCTGATGGCAGCACATTTCACCTGGGATCTGGGGTGTAGCCTAGTGGCCCTCCTTAGCCAGAGCATGCTGGATGCTGCTCTAGCTGGCTGGTGGGAGGAGTTGGGACAAGCAGGTGACCAGGGGGCTGGGGGATTTACCTCAGTTGCAATGTGTCCTCCCTGCACCACAAGCGTCCTGGTGGGTGGAAAGGCCTGAGCCACTTGCTTTTGTGTGTCTTGGTTTTCCTCCCTCACCCTTATTGTATCTCCTTCTTCTATCCCCTTTAAAAACTTGTGATTCTATTTGTCAATGTATTTTTGTTTACGCTCTTTCAGTGTCTTCTGAAAGGACTTATTTTTCATGAAAGCTGTGAGATACAACACCATTAATAGATGCTTGTAAATGTTAAGTGCAGAGAGCCTCTCGGCCTGAGATTTGCAGCAATCTCCTCAGAGCACATTTGACATCAGTGTTCCTCAGGCTGTAGATCACAGGATTAAGGGCTGGAGGCAGCACAGTATATGTCACAGACAACAGCCTGTCAATGATTGAGGGTGTGTTTGAAGATGGCTTCAGATAAACAAAACAAGCAGTGATGATGAAAACTGTGAAGACAGTGAGGTGGGGGAGGCAGGTGCCAAATGCTTTGGACTGACCTTTGGTGGAAGGAATCTTCAGCACAGTGGAGAAAATGTAAACATAAGAGATCACAACACACATGAAACTAGACATTCCTATACACATGCCAATTCCAATGCTTGTATATAGTACCACAAATGTTTTAGAACAAGACATCCTTAGTAATGAGGGAATATCACAGAAAAATTGTGGGATCATGTTGGAGCCACAGAAAGGCATGGAAAATATGCCAGCTGTATATAGAATTCCTAGAAGAGCCCCAGTGGCCCAGGATGCACCTGCCATCAGCACACAGGCATCCCTGTTCATGATGGCCTCATAGTGCAGGGGGCAGCAGATGGCTACATAGCGGTCATAGGACATGGCAGTGAGAATAAATACCTCTCCTGCTGAGAAGGAAGCCATGAACAGTACCTGGAAGGCACATCCTTGGATGGAAATGGAATTGTTGTGAGTCAGGCTATTGACAATGAAGTTGGGGATCGGGACAGACAAGAGGGAAGCATCCAACAGGGACAAATTCTTGAGGAAGAAGTACATGGGTGTTTGGAGCTGCTGGTCCAGGGTGATGAGAGTGATAATGAGGATGTTGCTCATGAGAGCTGCCAGGTACATCACCAGGAAGAGCACCCCACACAAGGTCTGCACGTGTTGTACTTCAGAGAAACCCACAAGGATGAATTCTGTCATGAAGGTGATGTTGTGCATTTTGGGTTAGTTCCACTGCTTGACACGAGGATCAAAAATGCACAAATGTTTCACTGTGTTCAAGAGTAACACTGATACACAGAAACATTTAGTATCAGAAAACCATTTTATAAACTCTTCTTACCTAAAATTCTTCCTTCCTCCCTAATACTTACTCTCCCATTCCTTTAGTGCTTTCTTCCTTCTTCCCTTCCTTTTGTTCCTTCCTTCCCACTTAGTTCCTTCACACCTTCCCCCTTTCCTTCCTTCAATACCTCTTTCCTTTTCTCCTTCTCTCTGTCTTTTCCTTCTTTTTATCCCTCCCTCCTTTCCTTCCTTCCTTCCTTCCTTCGTTCCTTCGTTCCTTCCTTCGTTCCTTCCTTCGTTCCTTCGTTCCTTCCTTCCTTCCTTCCTTCCTTCCTTCCTTCCTTCCTTCCTTCCTTCCTTCCTTCCTTCTTTCCTTCCTTCCTTCTTTCCTTCCCTCTCTGCCTATTACCTTCCTTGTCCTATGTCTCTTTTCTTCTTCTCACTTTCTCTCTCTCATCTCTTCCCTGCTAGAAAATTTTCTTGGAGCCTTCTGCATGCTAAATAGGAATCTACCATTGAGTTCTATCTCAACACTTAACATATCAAAAGAAAGAACAAAGTACAATTGATTAGCTTTCATTTTTAACATTTGGACAGAAATATGTAATGAAAAGTACTTCATTACTTTATTATTTAAAGGATGTTCACCTAAAACAGTAATCATGTCCCTTTAAGGCTGAATTAACTAAAAAATGTCAGTTTCTCACCTCTGGAGTAACTCCATAGAGTATTTACACATTGTACCTAACCTTTTTTGAACAGTGGTGCCTCAATGATGATGGTTTCATGGTTTGATTGTGGTCTTTTGACTATTTAAATTGTAGAAAACTACTCTTTAATAAGTATTGAACATATTTAAATTCTATGAATGAAAGGATTTTGAATCTATCAAATAAAGGCATCATAAATAGATGGTAGATACATATAAATTACATGTATGAATATTGGCTAATGTATACATGTGCAACATCACATTGTCTCCTTAATATGTTCAATATGGTTAATTAGATAATGTACAAAATAAAATACAAAAAATCAAAATTCAAAGGGTTCTTCTAAACCTACAGCTTCAGTCTTACTTGCAGAAACAGACAGTATTTTTCTTAAAGTTACTGTTCCATGTTTCATTACAAATCTCTAGAGAAACTATTATACAGATATAGACTCTGCTTTTACTAAGAGTGATCAAGGTGTCCAATGGATACCTAGCAAGACCAAAGCTTGGCATTTCTCCTTTTTGTTGCAGGTTCATTTGTCTTAATATTTAGATCAGATTGTCTCTCATTTCTGCAAACAGTCATGCTTATTATCTAAAGGATGTTCACCTAAAACAGTAATCATGTCCCTTTAAGGCTGAATTAACTAAAAAATGTCAGTTTCTAACCTCTGGAGTGACTCCATAGAGTATTTACACATTGTACCTAACCTTTTTTGAACAGTGGTGCCTCAATGATGACTCTGTCGCCATAAGATTGGCTTGGTTTTTCTATGGAATCCCCTGTCTTCCCTTTCAGTGCCTCACATCTGATAAACATCCACCAATGCAAATGAAGTTGGTCCTTCTAAGCAGCAATGAATTTCTTCAGAAGAAGTGGTGATGGTATGTCTCCCATGGTTGCAATTATGATTTCCTTGACACATACAAAATTAAGTATATTCAAAACTTAGACAATAATCAGTCTTACCATTTATGCAGTAGTAATCAACCTTACTGCTTGGGTTAATAATTAACTTTTGTATTATCTATCGATATATCTATTGATAAATAGATATTGTATAGTACCTATTGATACTAATGATGAACCTCACCACTTAAATAATATAGATTAGCCTTACCATTAATTGACCAAGACTATGGGAGTCTTTTTATGCTCCTTGAACACATGATCATAGATAGTTGGTACATTCATCGATTGGGCTCACCAATGCAACTCTATTGATTTCTTCACTTTTCTGTCTTTCATCATTGTGTTTCTTGATTGATTTATGTGGACAATGATCACCTTTAATTTGCTAGACTCTTTTAATCCAGGCCACCCATGTGATAGGATTCTTATAACAGGTTTTTTCAATATCTTTGTTTAAAGAATACATCACTATCTCTTAACATTCTGTGACCAAAAAAGTCATAGGCTGTAATCTTGGAACATAAAGAGCATGATACAAATATATATTTGATAAGTCGCTTATGGTATCTTACTCCATGCAATCCTAAAATATTGATTGTTTCCATTTCTCTTCAAGTTATTGATAGAATGACCAAACTGCTTAACAGAACAAGGGATTAATTGCAGTTGAAAATCATAGTACTGATCATGAGGAGAGTTTATGGCAACAGCTGATGGAATCTGGTTACAACTAATCCAGAGGAAACACAGAGAGTCTAGTTTCAAAATTGGCAAAATATATGTGTACCATCATGCTAAAGAGTGACAAATCATGACTGAGCTCTCTTCATTTTGTCTAGCTGCCAAGGTCATAATTCCATCTACTATGGGCAGGGTCTTACTGTATTCATCAGATAATCTCCAAAAAGTTACTTAGGGCTTGCTTTACATGCAATTTTTTAGCAGATATCATATAAATTTTCAGTGTTTAATTGACCAGTAGACACCTGTAACTAAATAACACCTGTCTATTTAATTTAATGAATAAAAAGATGAATTTAATTTTTTAACCATTAAAATTTAAATATGCATACTAGAGACCTGTCATGGTTTCCTGCTTCTTGAGTTACAAAGGAATCTGGGGAAATCACAACATGATGTTATCATAGCATTCCATCTGTAAGTCACTTTTCAATATTATTGAATTTGTTCTACTATGTTCTCCAGGGGTTCAAAATAACTCTGTAGACATTGAATTACTAGGACAAAGTTATTTATTTATTCTTTACTGAAAAATATAATGTCACATGTGGACATTGAACCAAGGGATAGAAACAAAAGTGGGGATTTCTTTTTGGAGGGGGAGTTATTTTCCATTGGAGGAAGCAGAAAATAAGAATTATAAATAATCTATGAAGCAATAAAAATACCTCAGACTGTGATACGTTTAGGCAACATTAGGTTGTAATCTAATATTGTCAAAGGGGATGTCTGAGTTAAGGTCTTCCAGGAGTTTCACACCAAATACATAGAAGTGTAAAGGACAAACTCCCATAGAGAGGACATTTTGGAAAGTAGAGCTCTAAGGTAACATGCAAGAGAGTCACATTCAGATAACCAGCAGAAGCAGTCTTTGGCAGATTTGCAAAAGTATGATGGAGAGAAGAGAAATATTTTGACCTCTGTAAGCCTATTCCAACCATCCTGTGAGAGAAATACACAAAATCGACAGATAGTTAAGGGTGAAGAAGTCCCTGTTAAATCCCACTGTTTTGGGTGTGTCTGTCTGAATTTCCCAATATCTGTAAGATGAGAATTTTCACTTTAAAACAGAATACTTTAACATTTACTGATAGAAATTTGAAATCCGTACCTAAAAATGTTCAAATTTCTCCACTTCTTGGACACAAAATACTCACCAGAAATATTCAGGAAGGTAATCGAAAAAAACATTGGAGAAGGAAATTCTTCCATCCAAAATCACTTCGATGTAGTGGTTGATCATGAGAAAGCAAGGCAGAGCATTTATCTGTCATTTACACCTTTATTCTTCTTGTAAGACTCAACCATTTTTCAGAATGTATACTTTTTCTAAACATGGAAGAGTGCTTTACATTTATGTTTATAAAGAACAAAGAAAGTGTTTTAACTTTCATAAGTTTTAAGTTTTCTCCCACTTGAGAAATATGCCCAGAAACTCCCTAACAGAGCTTTTTAAATTTCTTGACTTCCCCCAAAGGAAAATGTCTTTTTGGATAGGTTTCTTAATGATCTATTCCTTTAAACAATTAGCATGATGATAATTGGTGCTATCTGTAGAACAGAATTCTTCAGGCTTCTGGAAACTTTTAGCAAATTTTCCAAATAGTGTTTATATATTGCAACAGTTGCTAACTATTATACTCTTTATAATTTTATTCTCCATATAATTAAATACATATATATTTAGCTTAAAGTAATTCTTCTAAAATTATGAGCCGTGAACAACATGATAAATTTTAATACATTTTCTTGTCCTTGTCCTGTATTCTCATTAGTGCCACAAAGTAATTGAAAAAAGAAACTTAAGTAGGTTGAATTTGGTGGCCCCACACAAAAGTTATGGCTCCTAATTAATCAAACTTCCTTAGAAACATCCACACATACATTTGAGAGTAAAAGGTGGCAGCGAGGCAAAGTAGCAGAAACATGGGATGTCATTTATTCTGCACTTGCAGTCAGAAAGTAGAAAAGGGGGAAAACAGGCACTCTCAAAGCTCAGATTCTTTTTATTCTGTCCAGAATTCTAGTATACGGAATATGGTAATGCAGTACCACAGTGCATCTTCTCACTTCTGTTCATTCTCCCTACAAGTGCCATCATAAGAACACAGAAAACTGGTTTTTTTTTATCTGTTGTATAGGTTATCCTAAATTCTATTAAATTGCAATCAAACTTAACCACCAGGAATTCATCTCCTGTCAATTTGATACCAACATACATCAGTTTTAAAATCATGACTTGTCCCTTTGTTCCTAAATATTCAGATGCATTTCATAATCCAAAAATCATTTAGTCCATCTCTAAATGTCCCCCAAAGTCTTAAAAGTTCTAAATGCTTAAATCTTCAGTGTTAAATTGGCTTTTGTGTACATTTAGTTGTAAAACCCTGCATAATAAAATTATATAATTCAAATAATATGGAGTAACATTAAAAAAAAACTCAGTTTCAGAAGAGAAGAATGAAAGTGATTGCACAAATAAAAAAAAAACAAGCAGAGCAAATTTCACTCATGGTATTTCGGTCTTTTGAGGAAATCCTCTGACCACCCTTAGCCTTGAGACAGCTCTCTGCAAATCCCAGCACATGAATCTTCCATTTGGATTGGTTCTACTTTGTATCTCCAGCCTTTCTCCATGATCTTCCAACCTTCTAGGGTCTCCATTACAACCTAGATTTAGACTTCCCAGCTACATGCAACTGTCTTTCAGGTTCTCCATTCAGGAATTCATACATTGGTTGTACTTAGAACCATTCCAGGACCTTCTGCAACCTTTCCATGACTCTTTGCCTTTTGTGTTGTTCATTATCATAAAAGCAATATCACATGGAACACACTGGAATGTTATGTTGCCAATCGGAAGGTAGCTTGGTCTTTGTTCTGAGTAGCAGTGCCGTTTGTGTGCCTTTGACATTGACCTTAAGGAAAATTTTCCCAGGTGGCCATTTTAGTGTAAAAAAGCCATAAGTTATTCTTGGTAACTTCATCATGGTGGTAAGGCATGGTGGCCAGATTATGAGACAGCTGGTCACCACATGCATGTGAAGTCAGGAAGCAGAGAGAGATGAATGCTGCATCCCACTTGACATATCATTTTTACAACTCTATCCAATGGAATGCCACCACCCACACCAAAGGTGTGACTCGCAAATAATTCCAACCTCCTTAGAAATATCCATACACACATGTCCAGAGGCTAGTTTCCTATGTGATTCCTCAGTAAACTGATAATTATATGATAGATAATTATCTATCTATCTATCTATCTATCTATCTATCTATCTATCTAGAAGATATTATTTAGAAGAATAGATAATTATATGCCTATTGACATTTAATCTCAATGACTGATTCAATGGGACACTGGTAGTAACCACAATATGCATGGATTCAATTATTTTGTGAAGTATGTATACATGATACCTTGGAAATACTTGCATTATCACCATAATCAGTAAACATGAAAATATAGTACATCTTTCATATCAATTAACTTTTATCTGGAGTCCCCATTTTTAAAAACTTGTGACCTTTCAGATTTCAGAAATAGCAAACTTGAACATTTATCTATCATATATCTGGTTATTTTCCATATTCCTTTTTTTGCATTTGTACTGTAATATGCTCTTTGCCTAGCATATTTCTACCAGGTAGAATGGACTAAAATTTGGGGTCAGGTGTGGCAATTACTTTCTGTATTCCTTTTAAAACTAAAATGGTTCTTTACTCATGCTTTTTCCTCTCATGAATTTGACACTTTTAAAAATGCAATGAAGAGCTATTTAAAGAAATGTTTTTTCACTTGAAAATGTCTTTCTATTTAGTTATGCATTTGTTTGTTTGTTTGTTTGTTTATTACCAAGTTATACAAGCTCAATAGGTAGATATCTAAGTCCTCCTTTCCCCCTCTATCCTCCCTTCCTCCCCTACTGTCCATCTCTCCCTTCTCTCTCTCTCTCTTTCTCTCTCACCCCTTTCCTCCATCTTCCTTTCTTAGTGTTTCCTGCCTGCTCCCCCACCCTCCAATACATCTGTTTATCTAGGTGCTAAATTTCCCCCGAGTCCTCTACACTCATGATGGATGAATCGTCAGGATTCAGTGACATAACTCAGGGCTCCTTCTTGGGCCATACACCAATGTGGGAACTCCATTTTATTTGTCTAAACTCTTGCTTCTAAGGATCCTACTGCATGAAGGCTTTTCCCCTGAACTATTGTGCAGATCATTCAATGGCAAATTGCATTGTAGCAATATCCTGGGCTGCCACAGCCCAGGCTTGAGAGAAGTATCTTGTATATCATTGGTCCTCCCCATCTTTAGGCTCTTACGTTCTTGCCCTCTTCTTTCCTCAGGGTTCCCTGAGCTTTGGATGGGAGAGATTTGGCTGGCTTGGTTCTGGGTGAACTTTGTAGGATTTTGGTGTTCTGAATTATGCTCGGTTGTAGTTTTCAGCTTTGCTGTTCCTACATTGCCCTTGGCTGCATCCTGTTTGGGTGTCGAGATCATCTCCTAACCAAAGATAAAAAGCTGTTTAAATGAAGGTCTTAATTTAAGAAGAGGCTTGAAGCTAGATGGATAAATATACTGACTAAAATATCCCAGGCACAGAGAGTTAGATGCTGCATGTTTACCCTTATAAGTGGATTCTAGTTCTAAAACCACTTAATGACATGCTCACAAGTAAATCTCTGTAACACCCATTGTAACCACAAAGAATATAACAACAGGAAAGAGGAAAGAAGACCTCAAGTGAAAGGAGAAAAAGAACACACTTGAATAGAGAAATTAGGTCACGATCATGAACTGCCTCTAAGTAAGGACATATCTGATGGAGCTCACTCTTACTTCCTTTTCTGTTCACTTGGGACTACACAGGTTTGATCCTGCCAGTCATGGAGGGGATAGGACCTGGCAGTTAGATGGTAACCAACTGATAACAGAGAGACTGACCTCACTTACTACTCACTGCTATTCTTCTCTTTCTTAACAATTACATTGAGGTCTATGTTCATGGTAAGCATACTACAGACAATATTCTGCATTGGAACACAGTATCAGTCCACTTTTACATTGTTCCAGTGGATCATGAAACAGTACCATTTTACTATTTTTCATTTTTTTAAGCATATTAGTTTTAGAAGCATATTGTGTAACTATCCCTGCACCCTTCCTTCTCCTTCCTTTTTGTTTTCCTTTATCTCTTTAATTAATCCATCCCATTTGTTGTGGTTCAATTTTGATGTCAAGTTGACAGTTGCAGACTGTTTGGGCCACAGTTGTGAAAGGTTAATAGTTAGAATGGCCCCTGAACAAGTCTGCAGGTGTTTGACTGATTGCTGTGGAGAACCCAGCCCATAGTAGGTGGTACTTTCCAGTGGTGGACAGGATAATGGGAGGCCAGGAAAGAGGCTGCTGTGGGTGGCTACCTTGAAGGACACTAATTTTATTGTGAGTTATTTTTAAGATAAACTTATTTACATATATTACATTCTATAGATTCTTTTTTTTTCAGAGAACCCTAATACATCATTCTTTTCCACTTTTCTGCCTGTATGCTTCTATGGGTCCCATATTTCTCTCTGAATCATTTGCTGTAGTCAGGATTCAGGTCTCTCTGGCAGACCAAGTGGCCCTTCCTTGGGCAAACCAACTTATAAGGACACTCCTCTTAGTCTTAGTTGCTAGGATTTCTATTGCATGTAATTATTTCTCCTGAGATCCTGTTAATCTGTGGGGACATACCTGTGTGTCAGCTTTTATGCAGGTTTGGTAAGGACAAGTCTCATAGCAGTGAGTTCCTGGATTCAGCACCTCTGCCTTGCATGGAATGTCTTGTCCAGCAGTACACCTTCCAGTCTTTTGGCTTTTAGTTATCTTCTTACCTCCTTTTCTAAAAGGTTTGAAACTCTGCATTCTGGTTGGCTGTTGTCTATTTCATTGTTCTTCCACTGTACTGAGTGTTGAGATCCTCAACTTCTGTTGTAGAAGAAGGCTTCCAGATTGAGTACTGAGTGTTTCCCCAATCTATGGGTATAAAGACAGGTATTTTCAGGACAGCTCGGTGTACTGTCTTCCTGCCTATATGTTCATAGTCTGTTCTTCTGTAATGATCTATTTCCTTCCCCTTTATAGATTCTTGTTTTAGTTAAGAGTAACAGGAATGTGTTCCATTCTGATTAGGGGTCCTTGTGTCTAATTGGAAAGCGTTGTTTTTTCCCTTTATACATAAGCCACTGTTATAATGGTGGTCACATATTGCCATTGTCATTTTTTTAATTTAATTTAATTTTTTCCCCAATCATACGAGCTCAATAGGTACCTCAATCCCCCCCTTCCTCCTTCCCCATATTACCCCTGCACACTTCCCCCCTTCCTCTCAACTCCTTTCTCCCCCACACCTCCTGGAGCATCCCCTTGTGTGAGTGTCAAACCTCCCTCTGAGTCATCCACCCTAGTGAAGTGTAAGGACTCAGTGGCATAATGCAGAGCCTTTTCCTGGGCTCCCCAACAGCATGGGGACACCACGTGACTGTTAATCCCTTGCCTCTAAGGACCCACTTCCTGTGATCCATGCTAGACCCTGGGGGGTTGTCAACATGTCAGTCACTGTGCAGGTCATGCAAAGTCTAATTGTGGCTACTGCGGCCCTAATTTATGTGGAATATCTTGCATATCATTAGCCCTCCCCATCTTTAGGCTCTTACAGTCTTTCTGCGCCTTTTTCTGCAAGTTTCCCTGAGTTTTAGGATGGGGAAAGATTTGGCTGGTGTGATTCCAAGTGATTAATGTAAGGTCTTTGGTGTTCTGAGTATGATTTGTTGTTGCTTTTGGTTTTGCTGTTCCTGCACCGGCTTTGGCTGCATCCTGATTGGTACTGAAAGTTACCTCCAAACCAAAGTTAAAAGGCTGTTTAAATGAAGACTTTATTATAAGAGGAAATTCAAAGTAGATGGAATAGGAATAGGACACCATAGTGAGGGGGGGTCAGAGTCCCATTTGCAGGATGGTTACCATCTATCGGTCCATGTTCATACCATACCTGATTGGTGAGATCAAACCTCCTTAGTTGCAAGTGACCAAGAAGGGAAATGAGAGTGAGCTTTACCAGATGACTCGCTACTTACATGCAATACTTGATGGTAACCTATTTTCTCTATTAAAGCATGATCCCCTCGCTTCTTGTTTCTGGGGGGGGGACCTCCTTCCCCTTCCCTCATATTTATAATCTTTACAATTACAGTAGGTATTATAAAGATTTATCTTTGATCATGGCATTAAGAGGGCTTAGTACTAGGATCCACCTATTATGGAGCACATATGGTGTCTAATTTTCTGTGTCTGGGATATTTCGCTCAATATAATTTTTTATAATTCCATCCACTTCCTGGCAAATTTCATTAATTCATCTTTTTTGATGGCTGAGTAGTATTCCCTTGTATATAAATGTACCACTTTTTCATTGTCCACTCATCAACTGTTGTGCATTTGGGTTGATCCCAAGACTTTGCTATTGTAAATAGTGCTGCTATGAACATGGTTGTGCTTGTGTCATTGTAGAGAATTTTTGCTTTATGGGGGATTATTCCCAGAAGTACCATAGCAGGGTTATATGGCATTTCAATCTTTAACTTTTTTAGAAATTGCCAAACTGATCGACATAGTGGTTGTATAAGTCTGCATTCCCACCAGCAATGTATGAGAGTTCTCTTCTCTCCACAACCTCTCCAGCATTTGGTATTGTTTGTGTTGTGGAATTTTGCCATCCTTATACTCAGGTATAAGATCATGTCAAGGGTCAGATGATATCTCAGGGAAGTTTTGATTTGCATTTCTTTGATGGCTAAGGATGTGGAGCATTTTTTAAGACAATTGTTAGACATTTCGATTTTGTCCTATGAAAAGCTTCTTTTGAGTTCCCAGGCCCATTTTTTTAATTGGGCCATTTATTTCCTTGGTGTTTGGTGTTTTAAGTTCTTTGTGCACTCTGGATAATAGAGCTCTGTCAGATATGTGGTTAGTAAAGATTTTCTCCCATTGGATGGGTTGCCTTTTTACTGGGTTTACAATCTCTTTATCTGAATAGAAGCTCTTTAATTTGATAATACCCCATTTATTGAGTGATGGTTCTAGTGACTGTGCTATTGGATTTCTGTTTCGGAACTGTTGGCCTTGTCCAAATAGCTTGAGGGAATTCCCTACCCTTTCAACTAGGGTTTTTATAGTCTCTGGCGTAATATTGAGGTCCTTGATCCATCTAGAATTAATTTTTGTGCATGTGGACAAGTACGGGTCCAGTTTCAATCTTCTGCATGTTGTAATCCAGTTTTTCCAGTGCCATTTGTTGAAGATGCTGTTCTTTTCCCTTGAATTTTCTGTGTCCCTTTGTCAAAGATCAAATGGCTGTAATTGTGTGGGTTTATATCTGGGTCTTTAACCCTTATCCATTGATCTATGTGTCTATTGTGGAGCCAATACCAGGCTGTTTTTATTACTATGGATTTATTGTATAGATTGAGGTTTGGTATGGTGATACCTCCAACAGTGTTTTTGTTAATCAGGATTGTTTATGCTATCCTGGGTCCTCAGTGCTTCCATATGAATTTTGAGATTGTTTGGTCAATTTTTTTTAAAGAATTGCTTGGGGATTTTGATTGGTTTAGCATTAAATCTGTATATTGCTTTTGGTAGAATGGTCATTTTTGTGATGTTGATTATGCTGATCAAGAAGCATGAAGGTCTTTCCACCTTCTGGTATCCTCTGTAATTTCTTTACAGTTTTAAAGTTTTCATTATAAGGGTCTCTCACTTCTTTGGTTAGGTTTATAGCAAGGCATTTCATTTTTTAGGTGCTATAGTAAATGGGATTGTTTCTCTTAGGACTTTTCCCCTTCTTTCATCCTTGATATATAGGAATGCCACTGATTTTTGCATGTTCATTTTGTAACCTGCCACCCTGCTAAACTTCTGTATTAGTTCCAGGAGTTTCCTGGTAGAGTTTTTAGGATTACTCAGGTATAAGATCATGTCATCTGCATATAGAGATATCTTGACTTCTTCCTGGCTGATTTGAATTCCTTTTTTCTCCTTCTCTTGTCTTATGGCTTCAACTAAGACTTCAAGTACAATACTGAATAGAAGTGGTGAAAGTAGACAGTCTTGTCTAGTTCCTGATCGAAGTGGGAATGCTTCATGTTTTTCCTCATTGAGTATAATCCTTGCTGTTGGCTTGCTGTATACAGCTTTTATTATATTGATAAACCTTCCTTCCATTTCAACTGTCTCTAGGGTTTTGATCATAAAGGGCTGTTGGATCTTGCCAAAAGCTTTTTCTGCTTCTATCGAGAGTATCATGTGGACCTGGACTTTTGGATTGATTCATATGAAGGATTACATTTATTGATTTGTGTATGTTGATCTAATCTTGTGTGATTGGGATAAAGCCTACTTGATCACAGTGAATGATATTTTTGTGTTTTTGAATGCGATTTGCTAATCACCCCATCTTGACGACTGAACTGAGCAGCTACTGTCAGCCATTATTGGACTGCCTTGGCTACTGGCAGCCATCATTGTGTTCATCAAAGAGATGGCCTATAGTTTTCTTTTTTAAGTGTATCTTTATTAGGTTTTGGGATTAAGACGATATTAGCTTCATGGAAAAAAATTTGGCAGTGTTCTTTCCTTAGCAATTTGATAGAACAGTTTAAGGAGTATTGATGTTAGCTGTTCCTTAAATGTCTGGTAGAATTCTGTGCTGAATCCATCTGGTCCAGGACATTTTTTGGTGGGAAGATTTGAGATTACTTCATCGATTTCCTCATATGTTATAAGACTACTTAAATAATTCAAAACCTCCTGATTCAATTTAGGTAAGTTGTGCTTACTTAGGAATTCATCCATTTCTTTTGTGTTATCAAATTTCACAGAATATAAGTTTTTGAAATATGACCTTATAATTCTCTGAATTTCTTGGGTATCAGTAGTGATAACTCCATTTTCATTTCTAATTTTGTTAATTTGGGTTTTCTGTCTCTTGTTTTTGGTTAATTTAGCTAGGGGTGTATCAATTTTATTGATTTTTTCAAAGAACCAGCTTTTTGATTGATAGATTCTCTGTATCATTTTCCTTATCTCAATTTTCCAATATTTCTCCCCTGATTTTGCTGATCTCCTCTCTTCTACTGCTTTTGGGATGGGATTGTTCTTGTGTCTCTAAAGCTTTAAGCTACATTGTTAAGTTATTTATTTGTGATGTTTCTATTTTTTTTTTGATGTAGGCATTAAGAGCTATGAACTTACTTCTTAGGACAGCTTTCATTGTGTCCCAAAGCTTTTGATATTTTGTATTTTCATTATTGTTCGCTTCCAGGAAATCTTGAATTTTCTTTATGGTTCTTCCTGAATCTTGTCTTCATTCAGTATCATAGTGTTTAGTTTCCAGGAGTTAGTGTATTTTCTGTTGTTTGTTGTGTTGTGGATGTCAAGCTTTAGACCATGGTGGTGTGATAGGGTACAGGCTAGACTTTCAACTTTCCTGTATATGTGGAGATTCTTTTTGTGGCCCAGTATGTGATCTATTTTGGAGAAAGTTCTGCAGGCTGCTGGGAAAAATGAGTATTCTTTGATTCGTGGATGGAAAGTTCAATAGAGATCTGTAAGGTCCATTTCAGTAAGGGTTTGATTAAGTTCCAGTGTGTCTGTGTTAAGTTTTTCACAGTTTGAGAGGGCAGTATTAAAATTCCTAAGTATTATCATTTTGTATCCAATTCCTTGTTTTAGATGTTGTAGCATTTGCTTAATGAATGTGGAGGAATCCATATTAGATACATATATGTTCAGTATTGTGAAGTCTTCCTGGTGGATTTTACCTGTGACTAAAATATAACATTCTTTGGCATTATTTATGATTTTTTTTGAAGTCCACTTTGTCAGATAGCATAATTGCTACCCCCTGCTCATTTCCTGCTTACATTAGCTTGCAGAATTTTTGACCAGCCTTTTATTTTTAGAATGTGCCTATTTTTTGGGGTGAGATATATTTCCTGAAGTAGGCAGTTGGATGGATTGTGATTTCTAATCCATGTTTGTAATCTGTATCCTTCAATCAGTGAGTTAAATTCATTGACATTTAGTGTTATAATGGAGAAATTACTTTTAATTCCTGACACTTTCCTTGTTTAGTGACTTTCATAAATGGACTGTTTAGCTTGGAGGTTTTGGTGGTATTATCCTGTCCTTCTGTCTTCATGGATATGCTTATTCTTTTCTTCAAGCTTGCCTTTGTTTTCTAGCATTTTTAATTAATATTTTTAATTTTTTTCCACTCATACAAACGTTTATAAAAAATTTCTTCTACTCATACAAAGTTGATAAATACCCCATTCCCCTCCTTCCCTCCATCCCTCGCTGGATCCTCTTGATCCTTCACCCCTTTCCCCCTTTCTTTCCCCCCTCCCTCCCTTTCTCCCAGTGCGCCCCCCCAGTCCTGGAGCATTCTTCACTGTGCATGTCAAACTTCCCTCTGGGTCCTCCTCTCTGATGAGGTGTAAGCACTCAGTGGCATTGCTAAAGCTCTTTTTTGTGTTCCCCTTTAGTATAGGAACACTATTGTGGTTGTTAATCCCTTGCTTCTAAGGATCCTAGTGCCTGTGATCCATGCTGGACTTTGAGGTCAATGATATGTTGGTCATTGCACAGGTCGTGTAAAGTCCTATTATGATTACTTCAGCCCTACCTTGTGTGGAATATCTTACATATCATTGCTCCTCCCCATCTTTAGGATCTTATAATCTTACTGCCCCCCCTTCTGCAAATTTCCCTGAGCTTTAGGATGGGGAGAGATTAGGCTGGCCTGGTTCCAGGTGGTTGATGTAGAATCTCTGATGTTCTGAATTATGGTTTGTTGATTTTTTTCAGTTTTGTTGCTCCTGCACAACCCTTAGCTCCATCCTAAAGGGTATTGGATGTCACCCTCTGGCCAGAGATAAAATGTTAAAATAGAGTCTTATTATAAGAGTAGATTCAAAGGTAGATGGAATAAGACCAGGAGACCATGGTGTGATGGGGGTCAGTCTCCCATTTGCAAGATTGTTAGCTTCTATCTACCAGACTCTATGCCCTCCCTTTCTGTTGAGATCATACCCCATCAGTTGCAAGTGACCAGGAAGGAAACTCTGTGAGCTAAACCAGATATCTCATTACTTACTTGCAGTCCTTGATGGTGGCCTGTTTCTCTGCTACAGCATGATCCCCTCTCTCCTTGTTTCTGGTGAGGCCCTCTTTCCCCTTCCCTCCTGTGTGTAATCTTTGCAATTACTGTAGGTATTACAGAGATTTATCTTTGTGTGTGTCACTAAATGGGTTTGGTGCTAGGATCCCCCCATTAGGGAGTACATATGGCACTTAATTTTCTGTGTCTGGGATACTTCACTCAATATAATTTTTTCTAATTCCATGAATTTCCTGGAAAACCTCATTAATTCATCTTTTTTGATGGCTGAGTAGTATTCCATTGTATGAATGTACCACATTTCCTTATCCACTCGTCAGCTGTTGAGCATTTGTGTTGATTCCATGACTTTGCTATTGTAAACAGTGCTGCTCACTCATACAAACTTTATAGAAACCCGGTCTCCTCCCTCCCTCAACCCCTCCCTGGATCCCCTTACTCCCTCCTCCCTTTTCTTCTTCTTTTCCCCCTCCCTCCCTTTCTCCCAGTGCCCCTACCCCCCCATCCCTGGAGCATCCTTTAGTGTGCATGTCAAACTTCCCTCTGGGTCCTCCTCTCTATGAGGTGTAAGGACTCAGTAGCATTGCTAGAGCTCTTTCTTGTGTTCCCCTTTAGTATAGGAACACTATTGTGGCTGGTAATCCCTTGCCTTTAAGGATCCTAGTGCCTGTGATCCATGCTAGACTTTGAGGAGGTCAATGAAATGTCAGTCATTGTGCAGGTCATGCCAAGTCCTATTATGAGTACTTCAGTCCTAACTTGTGTAGTGTATCTTGCACATCATTGCTTCTCCCCATCTTTAGGCTCTTACAATCTTACTGCCCCCTCTTCCGCAGATTTCCCTGAGCTTTAGGATGGGGTGAAATTAGGGTGGCCTGGTTACAGGTGATTAATGTAGGATCTCTGATGTTCTGAATTATGGTTTGTTGTTTTTGTTTTTCCTGTTTTGCTGCTCCTGCATCACCCTTGGCTCCATCCTGATGGGTAATGGATATCACCTCATAGCCAGAGATAAAAGGCTGTTAAAATAGAGTCTTATTATAAGAGTAGATTCAAAGGTAGATGGAATAAGACTAGGAGACTGCAGTGAAATGAGGGGGGGGGTCAGTTTCCCATTTGCAGGATGGTTACCATCTATCTCCATGCCCTCCCTGACTAGTAAGATCAAATCCCATCAGTTGCAAGTGACCAGGAAGGAAAGTCTGTGAGCTTATCCAGATGTCTCACTATTTACTTGCAGTCCTTGATGGCGGCCTGTTTTCTCTGCTGCAGCATGATCCCCTCTCTCCTTGTTGCTGGTGGGGCCCTCTTTCCCTTTCCATCTTGTGTATAATATTTGCAATTATTGTAGGTATAACAGAGATTTATCATTGAGTGTTTCACTAAGTGGGTTTGGTACTAGGATCCACTTATTAGGGAGACATAAGGCGCTTAATTTTCTGGGTCTGGGATACTTCACTCAATATAATTTTTTCTAATTCCATCCATTTCCTGGTAAATCTCATTAATTCATGTTTTTTGATGGCTGAATAGTATTTCATTGTATTAATGTACCACATCTCCCTTATCCACTTGTCAACTGTTGGGCATCTGGGCTGATTCCATGACTTTGCTATTGTAAACAGTGCTGCTGTGAACATGGTTGTGCTTGTGCTATTGAGGTGAACCTCTGCTGTATGGGGGGTTATTACCAAAAGTGGAATAGTAGGGTCAAATGGCATTTCAATCTTTAACTTCTTTAAGAATCACCAGACTGCTCTCCAGAGTGGTTGTATGAACTTGCATTCCCACCAGCAATATAGGAGAGTTCCCTTCTCTCCACATCCTGTCCAGCACTTGTTGTTGTTTGTATTGTGGATTTTTGCCATCCTGACCGGGGTGAGATGATATCTCAGGGAGGTTTTGATTTGCATTTCCCTGATGGCTAAGGATGCAGAGCATTTTTAAAGATATTTATTAGACATTTCAATTTCTTCTCTGGTGAAGTTTCTTTTAATTTCCAAGGCCCATTTTTTAATTGGGCCATTTGTTTCCTTGCTGTTTAGTTTTCTAAGTTCTTTGTGCACTCTGGATAATAGAGCTCTATCCGATATGTGGTTAGTGAAGATTTTCTCCCATTTTGTGGGTTGTTTTTTTGTTCGGGTTATAATCTCTTTATCTGAGCAGAAGCTCTTTGATTTCATAAGATCTCATTTGTTGAGTGTTGTTTGTATTGACTGTGCTATTGGATTTCCATTTAGGAACTGTTGGCCTAGTCCAATCATCTTGAGGGAGTTCCCTACCCTTTCAATTAAGGTTTTATAGTCTCTGGCCTTATATTGAGGTCCTTGATCCATTTGGAATTAAGTCTTTTACATGGTGACAAGTATGGGTCCAGTTTTAATCTTCTGCATGTGGAGATCCAGTTTTGCCAGCACCATTTGTTGATGATGCTACTCTTTTTCCGTTGGATTTTTTGGGCTCCTTTCTCAAAGATCAGATGCCTGTAATTGTGTGGGCTTATATCTGGTTCTTCAAGCCTTATCCATTGATCTGTTTGTCTATTTTGGAGCCAGTACCAGACTGTACTATGGATTTGTAGTATAGAATAAGATTTGGTATGGTGATACCTCCAGCAGTGTTTTTGTTACTCAGGATTGTCTTTGCTATCCTGGGTCTTTTGTGCCTCCATATGAATTTTGAGATTGTTTGGTCAACTTCTTTGAAGAATTGCTTTGGGATTTTGATTGGTATAGCATTGAATTTGTATATTGCCTTTGGTAGGATGGTCATTTTTACGATGTTGATTCTGCCAATCCAGGAACACGGGAGGTCTTTTCACCTTCTGGTGTCTTCTGCAATTTCTTTCTTGAGGGTTTTAAAGTTTTCATTGTAAAGGTCTTTTACCTCCGTGGTTAGGTTTATACCAAGGTATTTCATTTTTTTAGGGGCTATAGTAAATGGGATTGATTCTCTCAGGGCTTTTTCTCTTCTTTTATTCTGAGCATATAGGAAAGCCACTGATTTTTGTATGTTTATTTTGTATCCTGTCATCCTGCTGGACTTCCCAATTAGTTCCAGGAGCTTCCTGGTGGAGTTTTTGGGATCACTCAGATATAAGATCATGTCATCCTCAAATAGGGATAGCTTGACTTCTTCCTTGCTGATTTGAATCCCTCTTATGTCACTTTCTTGTCTTAATGGCTTCGACTAAGACTTCAAGTACAATATTGAATAGAAGTGGTGAGAGTGGACTGCCTTGTCTAGTTCCTGATCGAAGTGGGAATGCTTCTAGTTTTTCCCCATTGAGCATAATCTTTGCTGTAGGCTTGTTGTATACAGCTTTTATTATATTGATAAAGGTTCCTTCCATTCCTACTGTCTCTAGCGTTTTGATCATAAAAGGCTGTTGGATCTTGTCAAAAGCTTTTTCTGCATCTATCGAGAGTATCATGTGGTCTTGGACTTTGGACTGGTTTAAATGATGAATTACATTTATTGATTTGCGTATTGCGTATGTTGAACCAACCTTGTGTGCCGGGGATGAAGCCTACTTGGTCCCCGTGAATAATCTTTTTAATATGTTTTTGAATCTGATTTGCTAAGACTTTGTTGAGAATCTTTGCATCTGTGTTTATCAGAGAGATCGGCCTATAGTTTTCTTTTTTAAGTGAATCTTTATTAGGTTTTGGAATTAAAACGATATTAGCTTCATAGAAGGAATTTGGAAGTGTTCCTTCCTTTGCTATTTGATGGAACAGTTTAAGGAGTATTGGTGTTATTACATCCTTAAATGTCTGGTAGAACTCTGTGCTGAATCCATCTGGTCCAGGACATTTTTTGGTGGGAAGATTTGAGATTACTTCCTCAATTTCCTTATATGTTATAAGATTATTTAAATAATTCACAACTTCCTGATTCAATTTAGGTAAGTTGTGTTTACTTAGAAATTCATCCATCTTTTTGTGTTGTCAAATTTCACAGAGTATAAGTGTTTGAAATATGATGTTATAATTCTCTGGATTTCTTGGGTATCAATAGTGATATCTCTATTTTCATTTCTAATTTTGTTGACTTGGGTTTTCTCTATCTTGCTTTTGGTTAATTTAGCTAGTGGTGTATCAATCTTCTTGATTTTTTCAAAGAACCATCTTTTTGACTGGTTGATTTTTTCTATCATTTTCTTAATCTCGATTTCAGATATTTTCTCCCCTTATTTTGCTAATCTCTCTTCTACTACTTTTGGGATCAGATTGCTCTAGTTTCTCTAAAGCTTTAAGCTGCATTGTTAAGTTATTTATTTCTGATGTTTCCATTTTTCCGATTAGGCATTAAGAGCTATGAACTTACCTCTTAGGACAGCTTTCATTGTGTCCCAGAGATTTTGGTAAGTTGTATTTTCATTATCGTTCATTTTCAGGAAATCTTGAATTTCCTTTTTAATTTCTTCCTGAATCCAGTTCTCATTCAGCATCATAGTGTTAAGTTTCCAGGAGTTAGTGTATTTTCTCTTGTTTGTTGTGTTGTGATTGTCAAGCTTTAGACCATGGTGGTGTGATAGGGCACAGGCTAGAATTTCAACTTTCCTCTATATGTGGAGATTCGTTTTGTGGCCCAATATGTGATCTATTTTGGAGAAAGTTCCGTGTGCTGCTGAGAAAAATGTGTATTCTTTGGTGCATGGGTGAAAAGTTCAATAGAGATCTGTAAGGTCCATTTCTTTTAGGGTTTGATTAAGTTCCAAAGTCTCTCTGTTAAGCTTTTGACCTGTTGATCTATCCCATATTGAGAGGGCAGTGTTGAAATTCCCAAGAATTATCGTTTGGAGCTTGATTTCTTGCTTTAGACGCTGTAGGGTTTTCTTAATGAATGTGGAGGTGCCCATATTGGGTCATAAATGTTCAGTATTGTGAAGTCTTTCTGGTGAATTGTACCTGTGACTAAAATGTAGTATCCATCTGTGTCTCTTATGATTTTTTTTTGGTTTGAAGTCCATGTTGTCTGACAGCATGATGGCTACCCCTTCCTGTTTCCTGGTTCCATTAGCTTGCAGTATTTTGGACCAGCCTTTCATTTTTAGGATGTGCCTATCTTTTGTGGTGAGATGAGTTTCCTGAAGGCAACAGACTGATGGGTTGTGATTTTTAATCCAAGTTTGTAATCTGTGTCTCTTAATCGGTGAGTTAATACCATTGACATTTAATGTTATAATGGAGAAATTATTTTTAATTCTGGACATTTTTTATGTTTAGTGAATTTTGTAAGCTTATTATTTTACACTTATATTTTTGTGGTATTATACTACTTTTCTCTCTTCCTGGATATGGTTGTTTTTTTCTTAAAGTTTGCCTGTCATTTCTAGCATTTTTTGAAGGCCTGGTTTGGTAGACATGTTCTCTTCAAGCTGTTTTTGTGCTGGAAAATTTTTCTTTCTCCCTGGATCATGACAGATAGTTTTGTCGGGTATATCATTCTGGGTTTACATTTTTGCTCATTTAATAAATGAAGTACATCTTTCCAAGCTCTTCTTGCTTTTACTGTTTCCATTGAGTAGTCATTTGTTTTTTTTATAGGCTTGCCTTTAAAAGTGACTTGCTTTTTTTCTCTTGAAGCTCTCAGCACCTTTTCTTTGTCTTGAATGTGCAGTGTTTTGACTATTATTTGCCGTGGCGATTTTCTATTTTGGTCATATCTGTTTGGAGTATGAAATGCCTCTTGTATTTGGATGGGCCTCTCATTCTTCAGTTGAGGGAAGTTTTCATTTATGATAATTTGAAAAATTTCCTCAGGGGTGGTATTTTGAGATTCTTGCTCTGGTATTCCATGAATGCGCATGTTAGGCTTCTTCAGGGTGTCCCATATCTCTTGAATGTTCCTCTAAGGTACCTTTTTGGCTTTAACAACCTCTTCCATTGAGCTGGTTAATTCTCCCACTTTTTCTTTAAGATCTGAAATTCTATTTTCTGCTTTGTTAGTTCTGCTGATAAGACTCTCTGTTGAGCTTTGGGTTGAAGATAACTTGTCTTTTAGTTCAATTTTAAACTCTGCCTGAGACTGTTTTAACTGCTCTATGCCTATTTTTGTTTCTTGAACTGTTTTTCTCAACTCCTCCAAATGCCTGTTGTGTTCCTGTTCAAAGTGGTTGATGAGGTTGTTTAATTCCTCTTTGATTTCCTGTTTCATAGTATTAATCATGGTAATGATCATACTTTGAAAGTTGTCTTGGGTCTTTCTTTCTTGGCTATTTTCTGTAAATTTGTTCTGGTTGGAATCTATCCTTAAGGGGTTGATTTTTTCAGTGGGAGATTGGTCTCCTTGGGTTTTGTTTCTCATGTATCTGCACTTTGACTTGGACATTGTTGTTTTTTCTTCTATGGCTTTTCAGTTTCTGTGTTTTTGACTGAACTGATTTATTTGGTATTACTACACTTGGGCAGTTGTTACTAGTGCTTGCCTTGGGGTTGGGTATGTTTGTCTTTTGTTATTGTTATTTCCTAGTTGAGGTTATTAGGCTGTTAGTACATCAGTTAAATCAGGTTAAGTAGACAGGGGGTGAATATTAGTATGGTAGTGCACTCTTACGATGTAGTATTTTGGTGATATGTGAGAGTGAGTGGTGTATTCCCTGGAGTTGTATATGTTTTTGAGGTGGCTGTATGGAAAAGTTAATCTACAGTGATTAATATTAGAAAGGAACAATAAGGTGAAAAAAAAGGGAGGTTTACTTATCTTTGGGCTGGATGTGAAGAATCTCTCCCATGTGATAGGATGATTATAGAAGTTTTCAGATGTATGGCCTTTGACCCTTAGAACTTTGCTTGAATTTTCTTTGGACTCTATTGAATTCTGAGTAGCAGTGTGTCTTCTGTAGACCACGTGTGTGGGTCCCTGGTGGGCCAGAGAGACAGAGGGGCTGATGTTGGCAGAATTCTTCACCTGAGACCTGGGACTTGGCTTAGTGGCCCTCCCAAGCTCCAGGGATGGAGGAATGTGAGCAAGTCCTGTCCAGTTGGTCGGAGAGGCGGGTGGGAGGAAGAAAGTGGGCTGGGGCCTGGGGCGTGGCCCAGGCCTAAGCCCAAGGCAGGCTGGGGCATGCCGCAGGGACATGGGGCAACCTGGGGGTTTGGGGGGCTGGGCGGACTGGCTTAATCACTCACTCACCTGGGGCTGGCGGCACAGACCTATAGTTTTCTTTTTTAAGTATATCTTTATTAAGTTTTGGGATTAAGATGATATTAGCTTCATAGAAAGGATTTCTTAGTATTCCTTCTTTTGCTATTTGATGGAACAATTTAAGAAGTATTGGTGTTACTTGTTCCTTAAATGTTTAGTAGAACTCTGTGCTCAATCCATTTGGTCCAGGACATTTTTTGATGAGAAGATTCGAGATTACTTCATCGATTTCCTTATACTTAGAGGCCTACTGAAATAATTCAAAACTTCCTGATTCAACTTAGGTAAGTTGTGTTTGTTTAGGAATTCATCCATTTCTTTTGTGTTATGAAATTTCATAAGTATAAATTTTTGAAATATGACCTTATAATTCTCTGAATTTTGGGTTATCAGTAGTGATAAATCCATTTTCATTTACAATTTTTTTAATTTGGGTTTTCTTTCTCTTGTTTTTGGTTAATTTAGCTATGGATGTATCAATCTTATCGATTTTTTCAAAGAACCAGCTTTTTGACTGGTTGATTCTCTGTATCATTTTCCTATCTTAATTTCCAATATTTCTCCCCTGATTTTGCAAATCTCCTCTCTTCTACTGCTTGTGATAGTTCTTGTGTCTCTATAGCTTTAAGCTGCATTGATAAATTATTTATTCGTGATGTTTCTTTTTTTGATTTAGGCATTAAGAGCTCTGAACTTACCTCTTAGGACAGCTTTCATTGTGTTCCAAATATTTTGATAAGTTGTATTTTCATTATTGTTCATTTTCAGGAAATCTTGAATTTCCTTTATAATTTCTTCCTGAATGCAATGCTCATTCAGTATCATAATGTTTAGTTTCCAGGAGTTAGTGTATTTTCTGTTGTTTGTTGTGTTGTGAATATTAAGCTTTAGACCATGGTGGTCTGATAGGGTAGACACTAGAATTTCAACTTTCCTGTATATGTGGAGGTTCGTTTTGTGGCCCAGTATTAGTCTATTTCGGAGAAAGTTCCAAAATGGTGCATGGATGGACAGGTCAATAGAGCTCTGTAAGGTCCATTTCAGGAAGAGTTTGATTAAGTTGCAACTTGTCTCTTTCAAGTTTTTGACCTGTTGATCTAGCCCACATTGAGAAGGCCGTATTCAAATTCCCAAGTATTATAATTTTGGAGTTGATTCCTTCATATAGATGTTGTAGCGTTTGCTTAATGAATGTGGAGGAGTCCATGTTAGATGCATGTTCAGTATTGTGAAGTCTTCCTGGTGGATTTTACCTGTCACTAATATATAACATTCTTTGGCTTTTCTTATGATTTTTTTTTTGTTTGAAGTCCACTTTGTCAGATAGCATAATTGCTACCCCTGCTTGTGTCCTGGTTCCATTGGCTTGCAAAATTTTTGACTAGCCTTTTATTTTTAGAATGTCTATCTTTTGTGGTTAGATGTATTTTCTGAAGGCAGCAGATGGATGGGTTTTGATTTCTAATCCAAGTTTGTAATCTGTGTCTTTTAATTGGTGAGTTAATTCCATTGACATTTAGTGTTAGAATGGACGAATTACTTTTAATTCCTGGTACTTAATGTGTTTAGTGACTTTCATAAATGCATTATTTTGTTTGGAGGATTTGGTGGTATTATACTTCCTTTCTGTACTCTTGGATATGCTTGTTATTTTCTACAAGCTTGAGTATGTTTTGTAGCATTTTTTGAAGGCCCAGTTTGGTGATCATGATAGCATTCAAGTTGTCTTTATTTTGGAAAATTTTTCTTTCACCCTTGATCATGACTGATAGTTTTGCTGGGTATATCAGCCTGGGTTGACATTTTTGCTCTTTCAATACTTGAAGTACATCTATCCAATCTCTTCTGGCTTTTACTGTTTCCATTGAAAAATCATTTGTTATTTTAATAAGTTTACCTTTAAAAGTGACCTTTTTTTTCTCTTGAAGTTCTCTGCACATTTTCTTTGTCTTATATATGGACTGTTTTGACTATTATTTGCCATGGCAAGTTTCTATTTTGGTCATATCTGTTTGAGGTGCCGAATGCCTTTTGTATGTGGATGGGCCTCTCTTTCTTTTCTTTTTTTTAAGGGAGAAAGGGAAATTTATTCAACTTACGGTCCCCCCCCCAGAGGGAAGGGACAGTCTCTCAAAGTAGAAACGGCATGGCTGGCCAAAGCTGGAGGAGGCTAAGTCACTACAGACATCTTGGAAGCTAAGAGCTGCAGACTGCTTGCTGCAAAGGCAGACTTCTCCTGTAGGTAGGGTGGGACTAATCCACTTCAAGGCCCACCCCTTGTGACTGCCTTCCTCCAGCAAGGCTCTACTTCTGAAGGTGCCATGACCTTGTTAAACACATGAGACTGTGGGGGACACATTTGAAACCATGATACTCCACCCCTGGCCCCCACAGGCTCATTGCTATCTCATTATGTAAACTATACTCAGTCCAACTTTAAAAGTCTTCATAGACTACATCAGTAGACTCAATACAGTCTAAAAGTCCAAAGTCTAAAGCTTCCTGTGAAATCAAAATACATGTTACATACTTCCAACATACAATGGCACAGAATAAACATCTCCATTCCAAAAGGAAAGAATGGGGGCATATCCAGGAAAGATCAGTCCATAACAAGACCAAAAAACAGCAGGACAAACCCCAAATCTTGTAGTTCCAAGTCCAATAGGTAAGCTTCTTGTTGAAATCATCTCAGTTCCAAAGGGCTTTGGTTCTATCCCTCTAATGCAGCTGCCCAGACAGTACATTGCTCTCTTGAGCTGACTCCTCCCAGGGTATACAGCTCTCCTTGGCAGGTGTCCCACGTTGTCTCTGGCATCTCTAGCGTTTTTACTTCTCAAAAGGAAAGCAGGCTTTAATTCCACAGCACAAACTGCCCTTCTTGGGCCTCTAAATTGCAGGCTTCTTGCCTCATGATGCCTGGATTCTGCCAATTTTTGAAATCTTGGAGGAAGACTCCATGATCTCCTCCCTCTTGCATCACTGATGCCTCTAAAACCAGAATCATGTGGACGACTTTTCCAAGACTGGCCCCTTTGAATCACAGCTGATTCTGCTTCTCTATGTTGACCATCTCTTTCATTCCTGTGCAGTTGCTTTGTAAGAGAAGCCACTCTTGCTTTGGAACTCCACCCTTTAGCTCCAGTCTTCTGAAAGGATTTACATTCTTTTTTTTTTTAATTTTTTTATTTATTCAACTGTGTGCATGTGCGTGTGTATGTGCGCGCGCACGTGTGTGTGTCTGTGTGTGTGTGTGTGTGTGTCTGTGTATGTGTAGAACCACGGACAAATTCGCGAACCACCATGGACGCCTCCACCTCCTTCTGCCCAGGGATTCACAGGCTCCGCCCTACCAGGATCGGAAACGCGTGGGATCTGGGATCCGAACTCAGGACCTTCCGCCTGCAAGGCGGAGGCTTAACCCCTGAGCCACCTCTCCAGCCCCCAGGATTTGCATTCTTATGAGTGGAAGTCTTCCCTGAGGATCCTGCCCTCAAGCTAGGGCCTCTCCTATTATTCAAATTGAGAGCAGGCTTCAATTTACAAATGGAGCTAATCTCTTTAACAGCCATTTTGTTCTCTGCTTCTTCCTGGTTCAACTCTTTAAGTTTGCCATTGTATTTTTCATCATTGGATCTTATGGTTTTTGCTTCTTTCTGCCTGATTCTTTGCTCTTTTTCATAACGCTGAAGACAACTAAAAAGTAGCCATATCACATTGTCAAGATTACATTGCTTTGAAATTTCTCCACCAAGCACTCCAGCTTAACTTCAGGCAAGCTTTCAGGGTGAGGGCAAAACTTCACTAAACTCTTGGCCAGCACACAGCTCCATGTGTCACTCATCCAGTTGTAAACACAGTCTCTATTCCCTTCTGGACCATCACAAACTGGGCTTCCACTGCGTGCGTCTCTCACAGCATTGCTCTCCTCTGAGCTCTCATTAGAAAGGCCCATTTGACCCCCTCACCAAGATGCAAAGACTTTCCTAGCACAAAGTCTCAAAGTTCTCCATAATTATCCCAACAAATAGTTCCAAAGGCATACTAGCCACATCACAGCATTGGCCATACTGCTGGGTACCAACTTCTCTCAGCTTCGCAAACAACTTCTCCTTGTGGTACCAGCTGTTCTTAATCTCACAGCAATACCCCACTACTTGGTATCAATTTCTGTAATAGTTACTCTTAACTATTGCTGTGAGAGAGCACCAAAAGTCAATCAACTTAGGGGAGAAAGGGAGGTTCATTCAGCTTATGGTTCCAGAGGGAAGGGACAGTCTCTTAAAGCAGAGGCGGCATGGCTGGCTGGCCAAAGCTGGAGGAGGCTAAGTCACCACAGACATCTTGGAATCTGAGAGCTGTAGACGGGCCTCTCTTTCTTTAAATGTGGAAAGTTTTCCTTTATGATAATTTGACAAATTTCCTCAGATGTGGTGTCCCATAACTCTTGAATATTCCTTTCTAGTATCTTTTTGAACTCTTCCATTGAACTGGTTAGTTTTTCCACTTTGTCTTCAAGATTTGATATTCTATTTTCTGTTTCATTTGTCCTGTTGATAAGACTCTCTGTTGAGTTCTGGGTTGAAGATAACTTGTCTTTTAGTTTAATTTTAAACTCTGCTTGAGATTGTTTTAACTGGTCTATGCCTATTTTTGTTTCTTCAACTGATTTTCTTATGTCCTCCAAGTGCCTGTTGTGTTTTAAAGTGATCCATGCAGTTATTTAACTCCTCCCAGATTTCCTCTTTCATGATATTGATCATAATAAATATCAGGCTTTGAATATCATCATCTTGGGTATGGCTTTTTTGGCTATTTTCTGTGGGTTTGTTCTGGTTGGAATCTATCATTATGGGATTAATTCTTTTGGAAGGAGATTTGTAGTCTTGATTTTTGTTTCTCATGGATTTCCACTGGACATTTTTTGTTTTATCTCTCATGACTTTCTTTTTGTTTCTGTGTGGTTTTGAGTGAAGTGAATTAGACAGTATTACTACGCTTGAGCAGTTATTACTAGTGTTTGCCTTGGAGTTGCGTATGCTTGTCTAGTACTGGTGTTATTTCCTATATAAGTGATTGGACTGTTAATACATCAATTAAGTCAGGGTAGTAGACAGGGAATGAAGATTAATATGGTAGTGCACTTTTTAGGTTTACTTCTTTGGTGATACATGAGGATGAATGGTATAGTCCCTGAAGTTATATGGGTTTTTGGGTGGCTAAATGGAAAAGTTAAACTACTGTGACTAATATTTGAGAGGAACAAGATGGTCAATAGGGTTTACTTATCTTTGAACTGGATGTGAGGCTTTTCTCTCTTATAATGGGATGATTTTAGAGGACTTGAGATGTATGATGTTTGTCCCTTTAGAGCTTTGCTTGGGTTTTCTCTGGACTCTTGAATTCTGAGGAGCAGAGAGTCTGCCCTGGCCCAGGACTGGGGCAGAAAGGCAAAGTGGCTAGTGTAGCACACAGATCACCGGGGACCTGGGGCATGGCCTAGGAGTCTTCCCCAGTGCAAGAGCAGACTGTTGCTGGTGAGGCCAGGTGACCTCGGGCCTGAGGTGTGGTCTAGGGGTCTTACCTGAGGAGCAGGGAGTGTGCCTTGGTCATGTCTGGGACAGAAGGGCAGAGTGGCTTGTTGGGCACACAGATCACCTAGAACCTGGTGAGTGGCCTAGGGGCTTCCCCAGTGCCAGAGAGGCAGACTGGCTGCTGGTGGGGCAAACAAGTGACCTAGGGCCTGGGATGTAGTGTAGAGGTCTTACCGCAGAAACAGGGAGTCTGTCCTGGTCTGGGTCTGGGCAGAATGGCCATGGTCATTTTTGAAATAGATATTTTATTTAATTATTTTATGAGAGAGAGAGAGAGAGAGACAGAGACAGAGAGACAGAGAGATAGAGAGACAGAGAGATAGAGAGAACGGTGTGTCTCTGTGGAGGACCAAGAGTGACTTTCAGAATCATCCTGAATTGATTCTACCTCCTTCCTCATTGGCTCTGAGATTTCCCAGGCTCTATCCACCAAGGCTGGAAGTGTTTGCTGTTGCCATTTTTGCTGGGCGTTTTTCTGAAAGACCTGGGATCTGAACTCTGGAACCTCTGCTTGAGAGACAGATTCTTAACTTCTGAGCCATCTTTCTAGCCTGCCATGGTGATTTTTGCAACTTGTGAATCTCACAGGTTGACGATGTCTTTGGTTATTTTTCATCCCACCAGTTGCTTATATAGTATTACTTGATACAGTGTAAGCTCTCTGGCAAGGAGTAAACTCTCAAAACCTTTCCAGTTGGTGTATCCTGTCCATGTTCTGTGATCCATATGTGTTGCATCTCTGGCAATAGGATCTTATTGTCAGTTTTTGATAGTCAACCAAATGCAATGACAAAAGCCTGTAATGTTCTGGGGCCTTTGAAACTCCTCTGACCAACCACTTATCAGAAAGTGTCACATTCCTACCTCTTCTGGTATGGTTTTAATTGTCATCAGGTTTTAAGTGGAGCAGTTCAGTGCCTTTTTTGTTTTGCTCTGTTTTCCTGTCCCTGTGCTCCTCTGAATAAGCTCTATCTATTCTTTTTCCTTTCTTAAAAGAAATGTGTTTTCATGATATTAATAAACTAAGGGATTTTAATGGGTTTGTGTCCAATGATCTTGATGTTTGTCTAGAGGCCCCGTCAACCTCCCCAGCTATTTTTCCCATTTTTCCCTCCCTTACCATACATGCCATGGTATATTATATCTCCCCATTGAAAGATTTCACCTTAACATTTAATTACCCCCATTACCGCTCACTGATCCCTTTTGAATTTTGAATTTTGACTCTTACAATAATTCCAAGTCAAAAAATTTGAAAGGAGATGAATGGTAATATCCACACATAAGAAACAAAATGTGATGTTTGTCTTTCTGTGTCTGAGATACCTCAGTCAATGTTAAAATTTTCACTTTCACCCAATTACCAGAAATTTCCATAATCTCATCATTTCTGATGACTGAGCAATATTCCTTTGTGTATATTTACATTTTCACTATCTATTCTTCAGTTAATGGATTACATTTTCGTACTGTTGTAAATAGATCTACAGGGAGCATCGATAAACAATTGTCTTTGCAATAAGATGTGAGGTTTTGGGGGAATTTTCATAGAAGTGATAGAGTTGGGTCATATAACAACTCTATTTTTGTTTTATTTTCTGAAGAATCTTCACTCTGATGTCCTATTAATTTATATTTGTGCTACGTACAATCTGTAGAAGCAGATAAGTTGATAGAATGGTGAATTTTCTTACCACTTAGTTGAAAGTGGAACAACAGCAGATGAGTGGTTGATAATCATTGTTTTCTGTGCTACCTAAAGAGAACTCATAATTAAGACAATGTATATTAGCATAATTATATTATGAGTCCATATTGTGATATTTATATAAATACATTTCACATATGAGATATAAAATATAATTCGTATCTTTGCATATTTTGTCCCCAGATAGTTTTTGCTGGTTTGTCATCATGAACATAGGGCAGTTCTAGCTAGTAGATTCATGAGACTATGGATAATAATAAAGATTATTACCTGGCCCAGTTTCTTGGCCTGTTTTTCCCTCTGGAACTTTCAAAATATGAAAAAGAAGCATCACAATTTCCTGCTACCATGGGTGAGCTACTCTGGCCATTATGTCTTTTGACTATGATGGATTAACAGCTCCTGAAAATAAAATAATTCAATACTTCCTTCTTTAGTTTATTTCATCATATGTAATGTTAAATAATAATAAAGTAATTGGCATGCACATTTACATACTAATAATATCTTTTCTTTCAATATCTCTCCTCAATTAAAACACCTGGGCTTTCAATGATAGCAAGACCTTAAATCCCTGGAAATATTCTAATATATAGACAACAGTGTTTCAAATTTCCACAATGACAACACTCCTTAAACAAGCCTGTTTGAACCAATTCATTTATTCATAATCCTCCCTCCCTCGTACACAGTCATGTGTTAGAGTGCTTTCCCAAAATGTGGAAAATAAGTGATTATGAACTGCTTGTCCCTAAACAGGGGATGCATATCTCAAACACCCCTACCCTAAAGCTAAGGGCACACCAATAAGAGGAATAAGAGGGGACAGTAAGATAGTAAGAACCTAAAATGAGATAGTAGTTGATCACACATTATCTCCTGACAGAGTTGTAATATACAAGATTTCATGGCAGATAAACATACTTATGCAAGAATTACATGAGATCTGTCTCAACATTTCACTATGAAAGTAGAAATATCTCAAGAAGATCTACATCTCTCTGAACGACTGATGAGCATTAATGTTGATGGGAATGTAAGGGATGATGGTTTCTTCAATGGCATGTCTACTGATCCATGATACTTGCTGGAGTATCAAGCATATGTCATCAAAGACAAACTAGATGAAGCACAGTGGTGCACATAAGTGAAAAGATTTGAAAATTTAAGGGAGTCTGGCAGGGAAAATGAAGGATTATAGGGGGAAAAGGGAGAGAGATGGGACTGGGAATAAGGGGTGGAAATTAAAAATATTGTGAATTCAAGATATTCATATGTGCAACATTAAAAAATTAAAGCATGAAAAAATGCAAATTTTGTTTGCACGCAAATTCCAATTTTCCTTATCCATTCATTGACCGTGTAGCAGTTAGCCTGATAAATCACCATCAAACAGCTTAATGAAGCAATGGTTTCATTTTCAATTACAGTTGTCCAGTTATATTTCTCAGTCCAGCCTGACAGGACTGGTCACACCAACACCAGGGATGAGGGAGCTGGCCACACCATCTCTACAAAGAGGCTGAGAGAGGGAAAAGTCTTACTTTCCAGATCAGCATGTCCAGCCAAGTGCACACAAGGATGCCAACTTTCCCAATCAGCTCTCTGTATTTTATTCCTGGGCCTAGTCCCACCCGCCATGGGCGGAACCTTCTTCATCAGCTAGACAATCTCTTATAATATTAACTCAACAACTAATTCTCTACAAATGTGCCCAGAGCTTAAAACCTCAGCTGTCATGTTGACACCTGTGCTAACTATGGCAATACCAAAAGTGGTTCCATGGCACAACTATTGTAAATAATTAAGAATAAATATGAATGGACAAATATGTCCAGCACAATTTGTCTTAGACTGCTTTGGGTATATAGACAAGAAAACTGTAACTGGATCATAAAGTGGTTTTGTTTTGACTTTTTTGAGGATCCTGTCTACTAACATCCATAGTTACTTAACTAATTATGTCATCAACAAGGTACCTGTGGAGGATCAAGTGTGATCATCCTGGAATACTCTACCTCCTTTTGCTTTGCTCTTGGCTTTCCCAGGCTTAGTTTGCCAGGGTCTAAATAAAAGCTACTATCATTTTGCATGGAATTTTTATGTGAGATCAAGTATCAGAATTCAATCCTTGTGTTTGTAATGTAAAAGCTCTAGCTTCTGAGTCATCTCTCCAGACCTATAATTTAATTCTTGATGATATCCTTTCTAACAGATAAGCTGGAATCTCAGTGTAGTTATGATATGCATTTCCTTTGTGAATACTTCATTTGATAGCATATTTTTGTTTTCATAATTTTACGATCTTCCTCAAGCACTTATTTTTGTTGAAAACTATGAGATACAATATGATTAATGGATACTAATAAATATTAAGCCTTTTGGCCTGAGATTTGTAGCAACCTCCTCAGAGCACATTTGACATCAGTGTTCCTCAGGCTGTAGATCACAGGATTAAGGGCTGGAGGCAGCACAGTATATGTCACAGACAATAGTCTGTCAATGACTGAGGATGTGTTTGAGGATGGCTTCAGATAAACAAAACAAGCAGTGATGATGAAAACTATAAAGACAGTGATGTGGGGGAGGCATGTGGCAAATGCTTTGGACTGACCTTTGGTGGAAGGAATCTTCAGCACAGTGGAAAAAATGTAAACATAAGAGATCACAACACACATGAAACTAGAAATTCCTATACATGCACCAATTCCAATACTTGTATATAGTACCACAAAAGTTTCAGAGCAAGATATCCTTAGCAATGAAGGAATATCACAGAAAAACTGTGGGATCACGTTGGAGCCACAGAAAGGCATGGCAAATGTGCCAGTTGTATACAGAGTTCCAAAGAGAAACCCAGTGGCCCAGGATGCACCTGCCAACAGTACACAGGCATCTCTGCTCATGATGGTCTCATAGTACAGGGGGCAGCAGATGGCTACATAGCGGTCATAGGACATGGCAGTGAGAACAAATACTTCTCCTGCGGAGAAAGAAGTCATTAAAAGTACCTGGAAGGCACATCCTAGGATGGAAATGGAATTGTTATGGGTCAGGCTATTAACAATGAAATTGGGGATCGGGACAGACAAGAGGGAGGCATCCAACAGGGATAAATTCTTGAGGAAGAAGTACATGGGCATTTGGAGCTGCTGGTCCATGGTGATGAGAGTGACAACGAGGATGTTGCTCATGAGAGCTGCCAGGTACATCATCAGGAAGAGCACCCCGCACAAGGTCTGCACGTTTTGTACTTCAGAGAAACCCACAAGGATAAATTCTGCAATGGAGGTGATGTTGGACATTTTGCTTCCTTCTGCTACTTGTCAAGAGGACCACAAATGCACAAATGTCGCTCTGTGTTCAAGAGTAATGATGATATACAGAAACACTCAGTGTCAGAAAACAACTTTATAAACTCTACTTGAAATTCTTCTTTCCTTCTTAACGCTTATTCTCCTATTCCCTTTAGTGCTTCCTTCCTTCCTTCCTTCCTTCCTTCTTTCCTTCCTTCCTTCCTTCCTTCCTTCCTTCCTTCCTTCCTTCCTTCCTTCCTTCCTTCCTTCCTTCCTTCCTTCTTTCCTTCCTTCCTTCCTTCCTTCTTCTCTGAATATTACCTTCCTTGTTTTATCTTCTCTCTTCCTTTTCTCAATTTTTTTCTTTCTCTTCTGTCTTGCTAACAAGTTTTCTTGGAGCCTTGTTCATGCTAAGCAGGAATCTACCACTGAGTTCTATCTCAACACCTAACATTTCAAAACAAAGAACTGTCAGCATGAATAATATGTGCAGTTTATTACCCTTTTATTTAGCATTTGGACAGAAATATGTGGCAAAGTACTTTTCATGGTTTGATGATGATCTTTTGACCATTTAAAGAGTAGGGAATTACTCTTTAATAACTATTGAACGTATATGAATTGGAAGAATTTGTTAGATTCACTTTTGAATCTAACAAATAATAGCGTGATAAATAGTAATCGGTAGATACATGTAAATTACATTAAACAGTGGAATGTATATATACCCAACATCACATTATCTTCTTAATATGTTCAATATGATTAATTAAATAAAGGAATAATGTATAAAATAAAATACAAAAATCAAAATGTAAGGTTTTCATCTAAACCGACAGGCTCAGTTTTCCTTGCAGAAACAAACAGTATTTCTTTCAAAGTTACTGTTTCATGTTTCATTACAAATCTTTAGAGTATCTATGATACAGACAGAGAGGCTGCTTTTCTGAAAGCACTCAAGGTGTCCAATGAAAAGCTAGCAAGTTCAAAGCTTGATATCTCTCATTTTTGTTGCAGTTTTATTTGTCTTAACATTTAGATTGGATTATCTCGCAATTCTGCAAACAAGCATGCTTATTATTTGAAGGATGTTCACCTAGACTGGTAATCATCTCCCCGAAAGGCTGAGTGAACTATATGACAGATACTTGTTCATCTTTAATAAACAAAACCTATCAATTTCTAACCTCTGGAGTAATTCTCTGGAGTCTTTATACATTGCCCCAAACCTTTTTTGAACAGTGGTGCCTCAGTGATGATGCTGTCCCCACAAGATTGGGTCAGATTCTCTGTGGAACAAACTGTCTTCCCTTCCAATGCCTGACATCTGATGAACATCCAACGATGCAAATGAAGATGGTCCTTCTAAGTATCAACAATTTCCTTCCGATGAAGTGGTGATGGTCTCTCCCATAGTTGCAATCGTGATTTCCTTGACATAGATAATACTCTGTATGATCAAACCTTAGGCAATAACCAGTCTTACCATTTATGCAGTAATCAATCTTATCACTTGGGTTAATAATTAATGTTACTTTTGATATAATGATCAGCCTTACCACTTGAATAATATAATTTTACCAGTGATTGACCAAGAGTATGTGTATATATACAGTTTTTACCCTCCCACAAATAATGTTAGATTGTTGATACATTCAAAGACATGACTCCCCAATGAAGCTACATTGATTTCGTTCTTTTTCTGCTTTTTATCATTATGTTTCTTGCTTGATTTATGTGGAGAATGATAACTCTTAATTTGATATAATCCTTGAATCCAGACCACTTGTGTCCCAGGATTCTTATGTCATTCCAAAGCCTTTTGTTTTAGGAATACAGTAGTATCGAAAACATTCTATGAGCTAAAGCATCATAGGCTGCATTCTTGAATTTAAAATTATATTTATATCAAATAATTCAGTATAGGGATTAAATTACTCCATACTTATGAACATAGATAGCATGATATAAATAAATATGTATTTGGTAAGTGTCTTGTGGTACCTTACTCCATGCAGTCCTAAAATATTGACTGTTTCCATTTCTTTTCATATTACTGATAAAACAACCAAACAACATAGAAGAACAATGGATTAATTTCAGTTGAAAATCATAGTCTTGATCACCAGGAAAGTTTCTATCAACAGCTAAAAGAAACTGTATACAGTTACCGGAGGAGTCACTGAGAGAGAGACAAGCTTTCTCAACTGGCAGAGTGCCTGTGCACCAACATGGTAAAGAATGAGAAGTCACTGAGTGGGCTCGCTTCTTCTTGTCTAGCTGCCAAGGGTGTAGTCCCATCTACTATGCGCAAGGTCTTACTATATTCATCAAATAATCTCCCAAAAGCTTGCTTAGGTCTTGCCTTAAGTACAAGTTTTTAGCAGATATGTATATATAAATTTTCAGTCTTTAATTGTCCAGTAAACACCTTTATTTAAATGACACATGTCCATTTAATTTTTTATTTTTTAAAATTTTTTTCTGTCCATTTAATTTAATGAACAAAAAGATGAACTTAATTTTTACCATTAAAATGTAAATATGCATAGTAGAGACCTGTTTCCTTGTATTTAACTTGCTTACAAAGGAATCTTGGGAAATCACATGTTGTTGTCATGACATTCCATCTGTAATTCACTTTTCAATGTTATTGAATATGTTCTAATATGTTGTCCATGGGTTCAAAATAAGTCTGTAGACCTTGAGTTACCAGGACAAAGTTATTTACTTATTCTTTACTGAAAATAAAACATCACATGTAGACATTGATCAAAAGGCTAGAAACAAAAGTGGGAATTTCTTTTTAGAAGGAGACTTATTTTTCATCGGAGGAAGCAGAAATTAAGAATTATAAACAATTGTGAAGCCAGAGAAGCACCTCAGATGGTGACATGTTTTAGGTAACAGAAAGTTATAGTTTATTATTGTCCAAGTGGCGGTTTAAGTTAAGATCTTCCAGGAAGACCAAATATATAGGAGAACTGTAAAGGACAAAATCCTATGAAGAGGACATTTTGGAAAATAGAGCTCTAAGGTAACATGTAAGAGTGTCACGTTCAGATCACTTCAGCGGAAGCAGTCTGTTGCGGATTTGCAAAAAGTATAGTAGAGAGAAGAGAATTATTGTGACCTCTGTAAGCCTATTCCAACCATCATGTGGGAGAAATACACAAAACCGACAGATAATGAAGAAATACACAAAACCGACAGATAATGAAGGTTGAAGAAGTCACTATTAAATCCCATTGTCTTTGGTATGTCTGTCTGAATTTCCCTAATATCTATAAGACTTGAGAATTTTCACTTTAAAACAGAATACTTTAAAATTTGCTAACAGAAATTTGAAATCCATACCTTAAAAATGTTCAAATTTCTCCACGTTTTGGACACAAAATTCTCATCAGAAGTATTCAGGAAGATAATTGAAAAGGAGTATAGTGGTTGATCACTTGAAAGCAAGGCAGAACATCTGTCTCTCACTGACACATATTTGCACCTGTGTATTTAGTGTAAGGTTCAAACATTTTTGAGAAAGGATACTGGTTAAAAACTTGGAAGAGTGCTTTATATTTATAAAGAACAAAGAAAATATCTTAACTTTTTATAAGTTTTAAGTTTTATCCGATTTGAGACATATACTCAAATACTCTCTAACAGTGATTTTTAAGACTCTTGGTTAACTCCTAATGATTTTCCCCTAAGGAAAAAGTCCTCCTGAATAGGTTTCTTAATGATCTATTCCTTTAATCAGCTAGTATTATGATAATTGGTGCTATCTGCAGACAGAATTGTTCAGATTTTGAAATCTCACTGCAATATATCATGAAGATCATGCCTCATAATTTTAGACCAATTATATTAAATAATCAAAAATAGCCTTAATTATATGGAGAATAAAGTTATAAACAATATAATAGCAACTGTTACAATATATAAACATTATTTGGGCAAGTTGCTTAAAGATTCTCATCTATATTCCTGTATTAGCTACTTTTCTGATTAGTATCACAAAGCACTTGCAAAAAGGAATTTGAGGACGGTTGACTTTGGTGCCTCCCACACCAACGTGTGGCTTCCAAATCAATCAAACCTCCTTAGAAATATCCACACATGCATTTCAGAGTAAGAGGTGGCAGAGAGGCAAGGTAGCAGGAAGATGGGATGACAGCTACTCTGGGCTTGCAGTCAGAAAACAGAAAAGGGGGAATGCAGGCACTCTCCAAGTGCTTTGCTCACTTTCTTTTTATTCTGTGCAGAAACCCAGTACAGGGAATGTGGTAATCTACAACCATGGTACATCTTCCTACTTTGGTCCTGTCCCCCTAAAAGTACCACTTCAGGAACACTCAAAACTGTTTTCTTTAATTTGTCCTATAGGTTATTCTAAATTCTATTAAATTATAATCAAACTTAGCCATCACAAATCCATCCACTGTCAATCTGATGCCAACAAACATCACTTTTAAAATCATGACTTATCGCATTTTCCCTAATTATTCATCTGCATTTCATGATACAAAAGAAATTTAGTCCATCTCTAAGCATAGGAAACCTTGGGGACTAAACCTGGATGAGTGAAGAGAAATGCCCCTACTAGTGGGGTGGCCCGAAGAGAGGCAAGCCACAGAGACCTGAACCCCCACAAGAGTAGACGAGCCAGAGGCAACCCTGGGATCCGAAGAAGCAGACAGGCAGGAGGGTGGACTTGATGGAGGGCTGAGAGAGAGAGAAAGAGAGAGAGAGAGAGGATGAGAGTAAGCAGGGATAAATACTCAATATGCTTATAAAAGTAGAAAAATTTTAAAAAAGATCAGATGAATCAGAATGCACCTTGGGGTCCACAATAGCAGACAGGTTGGGAGGGAATTGGATGGATTGAGGAATGAAGGGAAAGGGGATGCGTGGGAAGGGGATGGAGGGAGTAAGGAGAAGTACTGAATAGGCTTGTAAACCAGAAAAAAACTAGAAAAATAAATCTAAAAAGTTCTAAATTGTTCAAAATTTTAGTGTACAATAAGCTTTTGTGTGCATTCTGCACAATAATCTTCAGTAGGTTGTGCGCCATTACCATCTCATTGCCTTTTATTTATTTTTTCTGTAGTTTTACAAGCATATTGACTAACTATCCATGCCCCCCTCCTTTTTCCTCCTTTCCTCCCTCCTTTCCCTTTCTTTATGAATCCATCCTCTCCTTTCCACTTTCCTGTTTGCTCTAGTGGGGGTTCAGGTCTCTGTGGCAGAAAAAGCGGCCCTTTCTTGGACAAACCAACTGATAAGGACACTCCTCTTCATCTGTTTAGTTCCAGCTGCTAGAGTTCCTACTGCATGTAATTATTCCTTGTGAGAGCCTGTTAATCTATGGGGACATGTTGGTGTGTCAGCTTTTATGCAGGTCAGATAAGAACAGGTCTCACAGCAGTGGGTTCCTGGATTCAGCATGGAATGTCTTGTCCAGCAGTAGATCATCCCATATTTAGGCTACTAATATCTTCCTATCCCCTTTTCTACAAGGTTCCCTGAACCTTAGGAGAGGGAGAGATCTGGTTGGCCTGATTCTGGTTGAGCAATGTAGGGTCCCTGGTACCCTGCATTCTGTTTGGGTGTTGTCTATTACACTGCTCTTCCACTGCACTAGGCTGTATGTCCTGCCTGGATGTTGAGATCCTCATTTCTGTTGTAAAAGAAGGCTCCCAGTTTGAGTGTTGAGTGTTTTCCCAATTTATTAGTATAAACACAGGTATTTTCAGAGCATTTCAGTGTACTGTATTCTTGCTTATAGGTTCATAGTCTGTTCTTCCATTATGATCTATTTCCTTCCCTGTTATAGGTTTTTGATCTATTCCCAGTAACAGGAATGTGCTCCATTCTGACAAAGGGTCCTTGAGCCCAATCAGAAAACTGTTGGTTGTCTCCTTGATACTCAAGCCACTTTTACACTTGTTGCCATGGTGATTTTTATTGCAACTGGTGGATTTCACAATTTGATGAGGTCTTTGATTATTTTTCTCCCCCACTAGCTTGTACAGTATTCCTTGATACCAACTATCCAGCAAGGAATAAACTCTCAAATCATTTCCAGTTTGCATATTTGTCCATGTCCTGTGTTTCATCTTCAGTAATAGAGTGTTACTATCTGTTTTTTAGAGGGCAACCAAGAGCAATGGCAAAAGCCTATAATGTCTTGGGATTTTTGAGACTCCTCTGATCAACAACTGATCAGAAAGTGTCACATTCTAGCCTCTTAGTACAGTTTTAATTGCCATTGGGTTCTAAATGGACTAGTTCAGGGCCTATTTTGGTTTTGCTCTGTTTTCCTGTCCCTGTTCTCCTCTGAATAGGCACTACCAATCCTTGTTCCTTTCTTAAAAGAAATATTTTTTGTCATATTAGTAATCCAAGAGATTCTTGTGGGGTTGCCCACAATCTTAGTGATTTGTCAATAGATCCCTCTGCTCCTCTTATATCCCATCCCCCTACCATTTTCCCATTATTCCCTCCCTCATCCTACATGCCATGGTATATTATAGCTCTTCCTCCAAGGATTTATCCTAACGGTCCCTTCTAACCTTCCCACTTATTCATCCCCTTTCAAATTTTTGGACTCTTACAGTAATTCCAAGTCAAAAACTTCAACAAGGAGATCAATGATAGTGTCCACACGTAAGAGAGAACATGTGATGTTTGTCTTTCTGTGTATGAGATACCTCACTCAATATTAAATTTTCCAGATCAATCCACTTACCAGAAAACTCCATAATCACATTCTTTCTGATGACTGAATAACATTCCATTGTGTGTATGCACCACATTTTTAGTATCAATTCCTCTGTTATTGAGCATGTTGATTTATTTCATTTTCTCACTGTTGTAAATAGAGCTACAATGAACATAGATAAACAAGTGTCTTTGTAAAAAAATGTGGAGCCTTTTGGAAACTTTCCTAGAAGTAGTATAACTAGGTCATATGGCAGCTCCATTTTTTAAATACATTTTTTATTATTTTCGCTCATACAAACTTAATAGGTAGACCAGTTCCCTCCCTCCCTCCTCCTCCCCCCAACCCCCTGCTCCTCCTCCCATCCCTCCCCATCCCCCAGTGCCCCCCCCAATTCCCAGAGAGTCCTTTATTGTGTATGGCTAACTCTCCTCTGGGTCCTCCTCTCTGATGATGTACAAGGACCCAGTGGCATTTCCCAGAACCCTTTCTCATGTTCCCCTTAAGCACAGGAACACTACTGTGGCTGTCAATCCCTTGCCTCCAAGGATCTGGTGCCTTTAGCAGATGCTAGACTTTGTGAGGTCAATAGTGTGTTGGACATTGCCCAGGGCATGCAAAGTTCTATTATTTTTGCTTCGGCCCTAACTAATGTGCAAATCATTGCTGCTCCCATCCTTTTGCTCTTACAATCTTACTACCCCCTCTTGCGCAAATGTCCCTGAGCTTCAGGATGGGGAGAGATTAGGCTGTCCTAGTTCTATGTGGTTGATATAGAGTCTCTGAAGTCAGGGGGTGACATACAGTGCCCATCAGGATGGAGTGAAGGGCATTGCAGGAACAGTAAAACTGCAAAAGAAAATCGGCAGCTCCATTTTTTGTATTTGCTGAGGAATCTCCACACTCATCGCCAATAAATTTATGTTTGTACTAAGTACAATCTGTAGGAGCAGATGAATGGATGGAATAGTGCTTTTAAATTTTCTTCCTATTTAGTTCTTTTTTTAACCTTTTTTTATTTTTCTGCTCATACAAATGTAATAGGTACCCCTGTCCCCTCCCTCCCTCCACTCTTCCCTGAACCTCCCTGCTCCCTCCTCCCTTTCCCCCTTTCTTTCCCCCCTCCCTTCCTTTCTCCCCGTGCCCCCTCCCCCCATTGTTGAAGCATCCTTTAATGTGTATATCAAACTTTCCTCTGGGTCTTCCTCTCTGATAAGGTGTAAGGACTCAGTCTCATTTCCTAGAACTCTTGTATTCCCCTTAAGTATAGGAACACTATTGTACTGTTAATCCCTTGCTTTTAAGGATCCTAGTGCCTTTAGTCCATGCTAGATTTTGACGGATCAATGATATGTTGGTCATTATGTAGATCATCCAGAGTCCTATTCCTACTTAGTTCAAAGCAGAACAAGAACATGTAATAGGTGGTGAAACCAAATAAAGAAATCGATGCATATGTATGAAAATATCATGAAACTCATTGTTTTATATGCTACCTAAAAAGAACTCATAATTAAGACAATGAAGATTTTGACAACAGACTTTCTGCTGCTACTAAATGATGAACTCCATATGTTTTTAGCATAATTTATGTCATGACTCCATATTATGATATTTATATCAATGGAATTTAGATGTGAGATATAAAATATACTTCATATCTGTGGATATTTTGTACCCAGATAATTTTTGGTGGTTTCACATCAACATAGGGAAGACCTAGCTATCAAATGCCCAAGACCAGGGTCAGCATTAATATGATTATCTGACTCAGCTTTCTTGGCTAGTCTTTCCTTTTCAAACCATCAAAATAGGAACAAGGTATGTTTCAAGCTCCTCCTACCATGACTGAGCCATTCCAGCCGTTATGCATTTTTGCTATAATGTATTATTAGTCCATGAAATTATAAAATAAATTAATGCTTCTTAATTTATTTCATCACGTTTATTGTCAAGTATTAATAAAGAAATTAGCATGTATTTTTACATACATTCCCGTTCATTCATCCCTTTCAAATTTTCTGACTCTTAGCATAATTCCAATATTCTAATAATATCTTTTCTTTAAACATCTCTCCTCAATTAAAACATCTGGGCTTACATAATAGCACGACATTTATGCCCTGGAAATATTCTGATTTATGGACAACAGTATTTCAAATTTCCCCAATGACACCATTCCTTTAAAAAAAAAACCTATCTGAACCAATTCATTTATTCATAGTCCTCTCTCCCTCTTAAAAAGTCACGTGTTATAATGGTTTCCCAAAATGTGGAAAATAAGTAACTATAGGGATTGCTTGTCTCTAAGCAGGGCTGAGTGAATCTGAACCCATTTATTGAAGTTTGTAACAGAATTTATAGTAGAAAATTTAAGGGCAAAGAATGTGTTGCTGCACCCACAAACAAAGGAAAACAAAAAGACACATACTCTCCCAGTCTCCTGTTCTATGTACTCAGCAAGAATCATCTTTTGTATAAACAATTTTTAAGTACTTAATCCATTGTTTGAAGTTAAAGCACAAACAGGTCCTATTACACAGTAACAGACTGAGTTCCATTTCTCCAGTATTTCCAAGTGTATCTATTTTACAATGCTGCACCAAATACCCACAAAATCTAGGTCCATATTGCTATCATTTTAATTTTAGTTAAAATACAACAAGAAGGTTGAGCTCCTTTAATCTGTCGTAGAATTTAGATTTCAATAAGGGAGATGTTTTTAATTAACTGTATATGTGTCATATCTATTATATATTCCTGTAAATGATAAAGGTGAATCACGTCATACATTAATTTTCGCTGTTGGAGGATTCCAAATTCTAGCTGCTAGCATATAAGCTGGCCTATATTTGGTCATAATGGCATGAACTATATTAGGATTCATTTTCTTTATTTTTAACATTTTTATTACTATTTCCGCTCATACAAACTTAATAGGTACACCGGTTCCCTCCCTCCCTCCTCCTCCCCCCGAACACCCTGCTCCCCCTCTCCTCACCGCTCCCTCCCCATCCCCCAGTGCCTTCCACCCCAATTCCCAGAGAGTCCTTTAATGTGCATCCCTGACTCTCCTCTGGATCCTACTCTCTGATGATGTACAAGGACCCAGTGACATTTCCCTGAACCCTTTCCCATGTTCGCTTTAAGTGTAGGAACACTACTGTGGCTGCCAATCTCTTGCCTCCAAGGATCTTGGTGCATTTAGCAGATGATAGACTTTGTGAGGTCAATAGTGTGTTGGATATTGCGTAGGACATGCAAAGTCCAATTATGATTGCTTCGGCCCTAACTTGTGTGAAGTATCTTGCAAATCATTGCTCCTCCCATCCTTTTGCTCTTACACTCTTACCGCCCCCTCTTCCGCAAATGTCCCTGAGCTTCAGGATGGGGAGAGATTAGTCTGGCCTAGTTCTAGGTGGTTGATATAGAGTCTCTGAAGTTCTGGATTGTGGTTTGTTGATTTTCTTTTGCGTTTTGCTGCTCCTGCAATGCCCTTCACTCCATCCTGCTGGGCACTGTATGTCACCCCCTGGACAGAGACAAAAAGCTGTTAAACTGGAGTCTTGTGATAAGAGCACATTCAAAGGTAGATGTAATAAAAGTGGGAAACCACAGTGAGGGAGGGGTCTATCACCCATTTGCAAAATGGTTACTTTTTATCTGCCAGACTATATGCCCTCTCCTTCTGGTGAGATCATACCCCCTCAGTTGTAAATGATCAGGAAGGAACACATCTGTGAACTTAATCAGGTGTTACATTACTTTCTTGCAGTCCCTGATGGAGGCCTATTTTCTCTGCTGTAACATGGTCCCCTCTCTCCTTGTTTCTGGTGTGGCCCTCCAACCCCATCCCTCATGTTCATAATCCTTGCAATTACTGTAAATATTACATAGATTTACCTTTGAGTGTCTCAAGGTGGGCTGGGTGGGTTTGGTACTAGGAGCCACCTATTAAGGAGTACATATGGCACTTAATTTTCTGGGTTTGGGATACTTTACTCAATATAATTGTTTCTAATGACATCCATTTCCCGGCAAATTCCAGTAATTCATCATTTTTGATGGCTTAGTAGTACTACATTGTATAGATGTATCACAGTTTCCTTATCCACTCATCAACTGTTGGACATTTAGGTTGATTACATGACTTTGCTATTGTAAACAGTACTTCTATGAACATGGTCGTGCTTGTGCTATCAAGGCGAGCCTCTGCTGCATGGGGGGTTATTCCCAAAAGTGGAATCGCAGGGTCATATGACATTTCAATCTTTAATTTCTTTAAGAATCTCCAGACGGCTCCCCAGAGTGACTGTATGAGCCTGCATTCCCACCAGCAATGTAGGAGAGTTCCCCTCTCTCCACATCCTCTCCAGCATTTGTCGTTGTTAGTATTGTGGATTTTTGCCATCCTGACCGGGGTGAGATGATATCTCAGGGAAGTTTTGATTTGCATTTCCCTGATGGTTAAAGAAGTGCAATATTTTTTAAGATATTTGTTAGATATTTTAATTTCATCCCTAGTAAAATTTCTTTTATGTTCCAGGGCCCATTTTTTAATTGGGCCATTGGTTTCCTTGGTGTTTAGTTTTCTAAGTTCTTTGTGCACTCTGGACAGTAGAGCTCTATCAGATATGTGGTTAGTGAAGATTTTCTCCCATTCTGTGGATTGCCTTTGAGCTCGTGTGACAATCTCTTTATCTGAACAGAAGCTCTTTAATTTCACAAGATCCCAACTGTTGAGAGTTGGTAGCAGTGACTGTGCCATTGGATGTCTGTTTAGGAACTGTTGGCCCAGCCCAATCAGCTCGAGGGAGTTCCCTATCCTTTCAACGATGGTTTTTATAGTCTCTAGCCTTATATCAAGGTCCTTGATCCATTTGGAATTAAATCTTGTACATGGTGACAAGTATGGGTCCAGCTTTAATCTTCTGCATGTGGAGATCCAGTTTTGCTAGCACCATTTGTTGAAGATGCTGTTCTTTTTCCATTGGATTTTTTGGGCCCCTTTGTCAAAGACCAAATGGCTGTAATTTTGTGGGCTTATATCTGGGTCTTCAATCCTTATCCATTGATCTGTGTGTCTATTTTGGAGCAGGTACCAGGCTATTTTTACAACGGTGGATTTGTAGTTGTGACTAAGGTTTGGTATGGTAATACCTCCAGCAGTGTTTTTGTTACTCAGTATTGTCTTTACTATCCTAGGTCTTTTGTGCCTCCATATGAATTTTGAGATTGTTTGGTCAACTTCTTTGAAGAATTGCTTTGGGATTTTAATTGGTATAGCATTGAATTTGTATATTGCCTTTGGTAGGATGGTCATTTTTACGATGTTGATTCTGCCAATCCAGGAACATGGGAGGTCTTTCCACCTTCTGGTATCTTCTGCTATTTCTTTTTTTTTTATTAAAAATTTAATTATACATTTTAAAATTTTTTACCAGTTCCCTCCCTCCCCCCTCCTCCCCCCAAACCCCTTCCTCCCCCTTCCCTTCCCCCAGTGTCTCCCCCCCAATTCCCAGAGAGTCCTTTATTGTGTATGCCTAAGTCTCCACTGGGTCCTCCTCTCTGATGACATATAAGGACCCAGTGGCATTTCCATAAGTCCTTTCTCTTGTTCCCCTTAAGCATAAGGTCACTACTATGGCTGTCAATCCCTTGCCTCCAGGGGTCTCGGTTCCCTTAACAGATGCTAGACTTTATGAGGGCAACAGTGCGCTGGACATTGCGCAGGGCATGCAAAGTCCCATTATGATTGCTTTGGCCCCAACTATTGTTGAGAATCTTGCAAATTGTTGCTCCTCCCATCCTTTTGCTCTTACAATCTTACCGTCCCCTCTTCCGCAAATGTCCCTGAGCTCCAGGATGGGGAGAGATTAGGCTGTCCTAGTTCTATGTGATTGATATAGAGTCTCTGAAGTTCTGGATTGTGGTTTGTTGATTTTCTTTTGCAGTTTTGCTGCTCCTGCAATTCCCTTCACTCCATTCTGCTGGGCACTGTATGTCACCCCCTGGCCAGAGACAAAAAGCTGTTAAACTGGAGTCTTGTTGTAATAGCACATTCAAGGGTAGATGTAATAAGAGTAGGAAACCTCACTGAGGGAGGGGTCCATCACCCATTTGCAAAATGATTACTTTTTATCTGCTAGACTATATGCCCTCCCCTTCTGGTGAGATCAGGAAAGAACGTCTGTGAACTTACCCAGGTTTCTCATTACTTACTTGCAGACCTTGATGGAGGCCTATTTTCTCTGCTGTAACATGGTCCCCTCTCTCCTTGTTTCTGGTGTGCCCTCCTAACCCATCTCTCTTGTTCATAATCCTTGCAATTACTGTGTTACATAGGTTTACTTTTGAGTGTCTCAATGTGGGCTGGGTGAGTTTGGTACTAGGAGCCACCTATTAGGGAGTACATACGGCGCTTAATTTTCTGGGTTTGGGATACTTCACTTAATATAATTCTTTCTAATGGAACCTTAATCAATATAATAAAAGCTATATACAACAAGCCCACAGCAAGGATTATGCTCAATGGGGAACAATTGGAAGCATTCCCACTTCGATCAGGAACTAGACAAGGCTGTCCATTTTCACCACTTCTATTCAATATTGTACTTGAAGTCTTAGCTGAAGCCATAAGACAAGAAAGGGACATAAGAGGGATTCAAATCGGCAAGGAAGAAGTCAAGCTATCCCTATTTGCAGATGACATGATCTTATACCTGAGGGATCCCAAAAACTCCACCAGGAACTCCTGGAACTAATTGAGAAGTTCAGCAGGGTGGCAGGATACAAAATAAATGTGCAAAAATCAGAGGCCTTCCTATATGCCCAGAATGAAAGAAGTGAAAAAGCCTTGAGAGAAACCATACCATTTACTATAACCCCTAAAAAAATGAAATACCTTGGTATAAACCTAACTAAGGAGGTAAAAGACCTTTACAATGAAAACTTTAAAACCCTAAAGAAAGAAATTGCAGAAGACACCAGAAGGTGGAAAGACCTCCCTTGTTCCTGGATTGGCAGAATCAACATTGTAAAAATGACCATCCTACCAAAGGCAATATACAGATTCAATGCTATACCAATCAAAATCCCAAAGCAATTCTTCAAAGAAGTTGACCAAACAATCTCAAAGTTCATATGGAGGCACAAAAGACCCAGGATAGCAAAAACAATCCTGAGTAACAAAAACACAGCTGGAGGTATTACCATACCAAACCTAAGTCTATACTACAAATCCATAGTTATAAAGACAGCCTGGTACTGGCTCCAAAATAGACACACGGATCAATGGATAAGGATTGAAGACCCAGATATAAGCCCACAAAGTTACAGCCATTTGGTGTTTGACAAAGGGGCCCAAAGAATCCAATGAAAAAAGAACAGCATCTTCAACAAATGGTGCTGGCAAAACTGGATCTCCACATGCAGAAGATTAAAGCTGGACCCGTACTTGTCACCATGTACAAGACTTAATTCCAAATGGATCAAGGACCTTGATATCAGGCCAGAGACTTTACAAACCATGGTTGAAAGGATAGGGAACTCCCTCGAGCTGATTGGGCTAGGCCAACACTTCCTAAACAGACATCCAATGGCACAGTCACTGCTACCATCTCTCAACAGTTGGGATCTTGTGAAATTAAAGAGCTTCTGTTCAGATAAAGAGATTGTCACACGAGCTCAAAGGCAACCCACAGAATGGGAGAAAATCTTCACTAACCACATATCTAACAGAGCTCTACTGTCCAGTGTGCACAAAGAACTTAGAAAACTAAACTCCAAGGAAAACACTGGCCCAATTAAAAATGGGCCCTGGAACTTCAAAGAAACTTTACCAGGGATGAAATTAAAATGTCTAACAATTATCTTAAAAAATGCTCCACTTCCTTCGCCATCAGGGAAATTCAAATCAAAACTTTCCTGAGATATCATCTCACCCCGGTCAGGATGGCAAAAATCCACAATACAAACAACGACAAATGCTGGAGAGGATGTGGAGAGAGGGGAACTCTCCTACATTGTTGGTGGGAATGGAGGCTCATACAGCCACTCTGGCGAGCCGTCTGGAGATTCTTAAAGAAAGTAAAGATTGAAATGCCATATGACCCTGCTATCCCACTTTTGGGAATAACCCCCCATGCAGCAGAGGTTCGCCTCGATAGCACAAGCTCGACCATGTTCATAGCAGCACTGTTTACAATAGCAAAGTCATGGAATCAATCTAAATGTCCAACAGTTGACGAGTGGATAAGGAAACTGTGGTACATCTATACAATGGAGTACTACTCAGCCATCAAAAATGATGAATTAATGCTATTTCTTTCTTTAGGGTTTTAAAGTTTTCATTGTAAAGGTCTTTTACCTCTTTGGTTAGGTTTATACCAAGGTATTTCATTTTTTTAGGGGCTATAGTAAATGGGATTGTTTCTCTGAAGGCTTTTTCACGTCTTTCATTCTGGGCATATAGGAAGGCCTCTGATTTTTGCACATTTATTTTGTATCCTGCCACCCTGCTGAACCTCTCAATTAGTTCCAGGAGCTTCCTGGTGGAGTTTTTGGGATCACTCAGGTATAAGATCATGTCATCTGCAAATAGGGATAGCTTGACTTCTTCCTTGCCAATTTGAATCCCTCTTATGTCCCTTTCTTGTCTTATGGCTTCAGCTAAGACTTCAAGTACAATATTGAATAGAAGTGGTGAAAATGGACAGCCTTGTCTACTTCCTGATCGAAGTGGGAATGCTTCCAATTGTTCCCCATTGAGCATAATCCTTGCTGTGGGCTTGTTGTATACAGCTTTTATTATATTGATAAAGGTTCCTTCCATTCCTACTGTCTCTAGCGTTTTGATCATAAAAGGCTGTTGGATCTTGTCAAAAGCTTTTTCTGCATCTATCGAGAGTATCATGTGGTCTTGGACTTTGGACTGGTTTAAATGATGAATTACATTTATTGATTTGCGTATGTTGAACCAACCTTGTGTGCTGGGGATGAAGCCTACTCGGTCCCCGTGAATGATCTTTTTAATGTGTTTTTGAATCCGATTTGCTAAGACTTTGTTGAGAATCTTTGTGTCTGTGTTCATCAGAGAGATCGGCCTATAGCTTTCTTTTTTAAGTGAATCTTTATTAAGTTTTGGGATTAAAATGATATTAGCTTCATAGAAGTAATTTGGTAGTGTTCCTTCCTTTGCTATTTTATGGAACAGTTTAAGGGGTATTGTTGTTATTAACTCCTTAAATGTCTGGTAGAACTCTGTGCTGAATCCATCTGGTCCAGGACATTTTGTGGTGGGAAGATTTGAGATTACTTCTTCAATTTCCTTATATGTTATAGGACTATTTAAATAATTCACAACTTCCTGATTCAATTTAGGTAAGTTGTGTTTACTTAGAAATTCATCCATCTCTTTTGTGTTGTCAAACTTCACAGAGTATAAGTTTTTGAAATATGATGTTATAATTCTCTGGATTTCTTGGGTATCAGTAGTGATTACTCCATGTTCATTTTTAATTTTGTTAATTTGGGTTTTCTCTCTCTTGCTTTTGGTTAATTTAGCTAGGGGTGTATCAATCTTATTGATTTTTTCAAAGAACCAGCTTTTTGATTGGTGGATTTTTTCTATCGTTTTCTTAATCTCGATTTCAGATATTTCTCCCCTTATTTTGCTAATCTCCTCTCTTCTACTACTTTTGGGATAAGATTGCTCTAGTTTCTCTAAAGCTTTAAGCTGCATTGTTAAGTTGTTTATTTCTGATGTTTCCATTTTTTTGATGTAGGCATTAAGAGCTATGAACTAACTCTTAAGACAGCTTTCATTGTGTCCCAAAGATTTTGGTAAGTTGTATTTTCATTATCATTTGCTTTCAGGAAATCTTGAATTTCCTTTTTAATTTCTTCCTGAATCCATGTCTCATTCAGCATCATATTGTTAAGTTTCCAGAAGTTAGTGTATTTTCTCTTGTTTGTTGTGTTGTGATTGTCAAACTTTAGGCCATGGTGGTCTGACAAAGCACAGGTTAGAATTTCAACTTTTTTGTATATGTGTAGATTCGTTTTGTGGCCCAGTATGTGATGTATTTTGGAGAAAGTTCTGTGTGCTGCTGAGAAAAATATGTATTCTTTGGTGCGTGGGTGAAAAGTTCGATAGAGATCTGTAAGGTCCAATTCTTTAAGGGTTTGATTAAGTTCCAAAGTGTCTCTGTTAAGCTTTTGACCTGTTGATCTATCCTATGTTGAGAGGGCGGTGCTGAAGTCCCCAAGAATTATCGTTTGGGGGTTGATTTCTTGCTTTAGACGCTGTAGGGTTTTCTTAATGAATGTGCAGGGGCCCGTATTGGGTGCATATATGTTCAGTATTGTGAAGTCTTCCTGGTGAATTGTACCTGTGACTAAAATGTAGTATCCATCCGTGTCTCTTATAATTTTCTTTGGTTTGAAGTCCACTTTGTCTGATATCATTATGGCTACCCCTGCCTATTTTGTGCTTGCATTTGCTTGTAGAATTGTTGACCAGGCTTTTATTTTTAGGGCATACCTATCTTTTGTGGTGAGACGGGTTTCCTGCAGGCAGCAGATTGATGGGTTGTGATTTTAATCCAAGTTTGTAATCTGTGTCTCTTGATTGGTGAGTTAATTCCATTAACATTTAGTGTTATAATGGAGAAACTATTTTTAATTCCAGACATTTATTTTGTTTAGTAGTTTTGATAAGTATATTGCTTCGTTTTTAATGATGTTATACTTGCCTTCTGTTCTCCTGGATATGCCTGTTTTTTTCTTCAAGATTAAGTATCATTTCCAGCATTTTTTGAAGGCCTGGTTTGGTGGACATGTATCCCTTCAAGTTGTCTTTGTGCTGGAAGATTTTTCTTTCTCCCTCAATCATGACTGATAGTTTTGCAGGGTAAATCAGCCTGGGTTGACATTTTTGCTCATTCAATACTTGAAGTATATCTCTCCAAGCTCTTCTTGCTTTTACTGTTTCAACTGAGAAGACATTTGTTATTTTAATAGGTTTACCTTTAAAAGTGACTTGTTTTTTCTTCCTTGAAGCTCTCAGCACCAGTTCTTTATCTTGAATGTGGAGTGTTTTAACTATTATTTGCTGTGGCGAGCTTCTGTTTTGGTCATATCTGTTTGGGGTGCAGAATGCCTCTTGCATATGTATGGGCCTCTCTTTTTTTAGATGAGGAAAGTTTTCCTTGATGATCATTTGAAAAATTTCCTCAGGGGTGGTATTTTGAGATTCTTGCTCTGGTATTCCATGAATACGCATGTTAGGCTTCTTCAGGGTTTCCCATATCTCCTGGATATTTCTCTCAAGTATCTTTTTGGTTTTAACAACCTCTTCCATTGAGCTGGTTAATACTCCCACTTTATCTTCAAGGTCTGAAATTCTGTTTTCTGCTTCCTTAGTTCTGCTGATAAGACTCTCTGTGGAGTTCTGGGTTGAAAATAACTTGTCTTTAAGTTCAGTTTTAAACTCTGCTTGAGTCTCTTTTAAGTGCTCTATGCCAGTTTTTGTTTCTTGCACTGTTTTACTCAACTCCTCCAAGTGTCTGTTGTGTTCCTCTTTAAAGCGATTGATTCGATTATTTAATTCCTCCTAGATATCCTCTTTCATAATATTGAACATGGTAATGATTATATTTTCAAAGTCGTTATCCTGGTTCAGGCTTTCATGGCCATTTTCTGTGGGTTTGTTCTATTTGGAGTCTAACATTATGGGATGAATTCCTTCAGTGGGAGATTTGTTTACTTGAGTGTTGTTTCTCATGGATTTGCACTTTGACTTTGGCATTGTTGTTTTAACTCTTAAGATCGTCTTTCAATTTCTGTGCGTTTTTCACTAAACTGAATTATTTGATCTGGGGTTCTGGGGGAAACTGAATTATTTGATCTGGGGTTCTGGGGGTGGGTAGTGACAGAGCTTACCTAGGTCACGGTGAGGCCCAGGAGGCCCGGCTGGACAGAGCACGTCCCGGGCAGCGGGGTGGGGGAAGGGAGGATGGGGCGTCGGTGGGGAGCGCTATTTAACCTGGGGGAGCTGGGGTGGGGCCGGGGCAGAGGGGGTGTCCTCCTCCCACGCCCTGCCCGGCTCCGGCTGGATGGTGGGAGGAGCTGGGTCCCTTGGGCTGCCTGGGGTTCTTGGGGTGGGTGTGGGTGCTGGAGCTTACCTAGGTCGCGGTGAGGCCCGGCTGGATGGCTTGTGCGTCCCGGGCTGCGGAGTGGGGGAATGGAGCACACTATTGACCTCACAAAGTCTAGCATTTGCTAAAGGCACTAGGATTCTGAGAGGCAAGGGACTAGACAGCCACAGTAATGTTCCTGTGCTTAACCGGAACACAGGAAAGGTTTCTGGGAAAGGCCACTGGGTCCTTGCACCTCATTGGAGAGGAGGACCCAGAGGAGAGTTTGGCATGCACATTAAAGGATGCTCTGGGGATTGGCGGGGGAGGCGCTGGGGGATGGGGAGGGAAGGCAAAGGGGAAGGGGGTACAGGCGGATAGGGGATTGGAGGCAGAGGGGACTGGTGTACCTGTTAAGTTTGTATGAGTGGAAATAAAAAAAATTTAAAAAAAGAAAGTAAAAATATCTCAAGATATCTGCACCCGTCTGAGAGACAAATGAGAATTAGTGCTGATGGAGATGTGGAGACTAGGATGCCTTCTTCAGTGGTATGCCCACCAATCCATGGTACTTGCTGGAGCATGAAGCATATGCCATTAAAAACAAACTAGATGAAGCACAATGAGACACACAAATAAAAAGATTTGAAAATGGGAGGGAATCTGGCAGAGAAAATAAAGCATTGTAAGAGAAAAAAGGGCCCAGGGGAGAGTCAGGCGTACACAATAAAGGACTCTCTGGGAATTGGGGGGGAAGCACTGGGGGATGGGGAGGGAGAGGAGGGGGAGGAGGGGGTTGGGGGGGAGGGAGGAGGGAGGGAACTGGTAAACAAATTTTAAAATATATAATTACATTTTTAATAAAAAAAGAGAAAAAAGGGGAGGGATCGGACTGTAACTAAGGGGTGAAAATTGAAAATATTATAACTTCATAATATTCATATATGCAACACTAAAATATAACAGAATGAAAAAACACAAAATTTTGTTTGTACATAAACTCCAGTTTTGCTCATCCATTTATTGACCTTGTAGCAGTTAGCCTGCATGTTTGTTAATAAATCACCATCATGATTGTCCTTAAGGCAACAAAGACTTTATTTTCTCTTATGATTATCTTGTTACAGTTTTTAGTCCAGCTTGGCGGAAGAGCTAACACCAGCACCAGGCCTGAGGGAAGTGGCCATACCATCTCTACATAATGTGTAAGAGAGGGGCAAGCCTTACTTGCCAGACTAGAGTACTCAGTCAAGTATACACAAGGATGCCAGCTTTCTCAACCAGTTCTCCATTTTTTTCCAGGGCCTAGTCCCACTCACTATGGGTTGAGTCTTTCTCATAAGCAAGACAATAATCTGCAGCTTTGCTTTGGGCTTAACTGAACAACTAATTCTGTATAAATGTGCCCAGAATTCAAACGCTCTACTATAAAGTTGATAGTGTGCCTTACCATGACAGACCTATAGCCTCTATGCAGCTTCCATTGCTTGCCTAATGTGAATAATGCCTCAACAAACATGGCAGGGCAGATTTCTCCTCCTCACCTACGGATGAGAGATGTTGACCATGTTTATCCCCTCATCACCCATGTTTTTATGGAATCCTCCTCTTCTCTGAAACCTTCCCCTTTATTTTAAACTTAAAAAATATATGGTTTGTTTTATATCACTTGACACTTCCCAGTTCTGATTTCCTACATATTATACTATTTGGTTCTTTATACCTAAAAAACACTCTACTGCACAAAAATACCAGGATTTCTTCATTGCTTCATCCATTGACTGATACTAAAACTGATTCCACGACATAGTATTGTAAATAGTTGACAGAAAATGCAAATGGGCAGAGTCTCTGATATTCTGAATTATGGATTGTTGATTTTTTTCAGTTTTGCTGCTCCTGCAATGCCCTTCGCTCCATCCTGATGGGTATTGGATATAACCACCCGGCCAGAGACAAAAAGCTGTTAAAATAGATTTTTAATTATAAGAGTATATTCAAAGGTAGATGGAATGAAAGTAGGAGACTGCGGTAAGGGGGCGGTCAGTCTCCCATTTTTACAATGGTTGCTTTCTATCTGCCAGACTATATGCCCTCCCCATCTGGTGAGATCATATGCCATCAGTTGCAAATGATCAGGATGGAAAGTCTGTGAACTTAACCAGATGTCTCACTACTTACTTGCAGTCCTTGATGGTGTCCTATTTTCTCTGCTGTAACATGATCCCTCTTCTCTCCTTGTTTCTGGTGGGGCTCTCCTTCCCCTTCCCTCCTGTTTATAATCTTTGCAATTACTGTAGGTATTACAGAGATTTGTCTTTAAGTGTGTCTCTAAGTCGGTTTGGTAGTAGGATCCACCTATTAGGGAGTATATATGGTGCTTCATTTTCTGTGTCTGGGATACTTCACTCAATATAAAACTTCCCTGAGATATCATCTCACCCCAGTTAGGATGGCAAAAATCCACAATACAAACAACACCAAATGCTGGAGAGGATGTGGAAAGAAGGGAACTGTCCTGCATTGCTGGTGGGAATGCAGGCTCATACTGCCACTCTAGCGAGCCGTCTGGAGATTCTTAAAGAAATTCAAAATTGAAATGCCATATGACCCTGCTATTCCACTTTTGAGAATAACCCCCCATACAGCAAAAATTCACCTCGATAGCACAAGCATGACCATGTTCATAGCAGCACTGTTTACAATAGCAAAGTCATGGAATCAACCCAAATGTCCAACAGTTGATGAGTGGATAAGGAAACCGTGGTACATCTATACAATGGAGTACTACTCAGCCATCAAAAATGATGAATTAACGGAATTTGCTGGGAAATGGATGGAATTAGAAACAATTATATTGAGTGAAGTATCCCAGACACATAAAATTAAGTGCCATATGTACTCCCTAATAGGTGGCTTCTAGTACCAAACCCACTTAGAGACACTCAAGGATAAATCTCTGTAATACCTACAGTAATTGCAAGGATTATGAACAGGAGGGATGGGGTAGGAGGGTCACACCAGAAACAAGGAGAGAGGGGACCATGTTACATCAGAGAAAATAGGCTTCCATCAAGGACTGCAAGTAAGTAATGAGACATCTGGTTAAGTTCACAGACTTTCCTTCGTGATCATTTACAACCGATGGGATATGATCTCACCAGAAGGGGAGGGCATATAATCTGGCAGATAAAAAATAACCATTTAGCAGATGGGTGATTGACCCCTCCCTCACCATGGTTTCCTACTTTTATTACATCTACCTTTGAGTGTATTCTTATAACAAGACTCTAGTTTAACAGCTTTTTATCTCTGGCCAGGTGGTGACATCCAATACCCATCAGGATGGAGTGAAAGGCATTGCGGGAGCAGCAAAACTGAAAAAAAACTCAACAGACCATAATCCATCACATCAGAGACTCTATATCAACCACCTGGAACTAGGACAGCCTAATCTCTCCCCATCCAGAAGCTCAGGGAAATTTGAGGAAGAGGGGCGGTAAGATTGTAAGAGCAAAAGGATGGGAGGAGCAATGATATGCAAGATACTCCACACAAGTTAGGGCTGAAGCAATCATATTTGGACTTTACATGCCCTGCACAATGTCCAACACACTATTGACCTCACAAAGTCTAGCATTTCCTAAAGGCACTAGGATCCTTGGAGGCAAGGTATTGACAGCCACAGTAGTGTTCCTATGCTTAACGGGAACACAGGAAAGGGTTCTGAAAAATGCCACTGGGTCCTTGCACCTCATTGCAGAGGAGAACCCAGAGGAGAGTTTGGCATGCATATTAAAGGATGCTCCGGGGATAGGAGGGGGAAGCACTGGGAAATGGAGAGGGAGGGGAGAGTGGGGGGCACAGGGTGGTGGGAGGTTGGAGGGAGGGAGAGAACCGGTGTACCTGTTAAGTTTGTATGAGTGGAAATAAAAAAATATATATAATTGTTTCTGATTCCATCCATTTTCTGACAAATCTCATTAATTCATCAATTTTGATGGTTGAGTAGTATTCCATTGCATAAATGCACTACATTTTTCTTATCCACTTATCAACTGTTGGACATTTTGGTGATTCAATGACTTTGCTATTGTGAACAGTGCTGCTATGAACATGGTCGTGCTTGTGCTATTGTGGTGAATTTTTGCTGTTTGGGGGTTTATTCCCAAAAGTGGAATAGCAGAGTCATATGACATTTCAATCTTTATCTTCGTTAAGAATCACCAGATGGCTCGCCAGAGTGGTTTTATGAGCCTGCGTTCCCTCCAGCTATGTAGAAGAGTTCCCCTCTCTCCACATCCTCTCAAGATGTTGTTTGTATTGTGGATTTTTGCCATCCTGACCGGGGTATGATGCTATCTCAGGGAGGTTTTGATTTGCGTTTCCCTGATGGCTAAGGATGTGGAGCACTTTTTCAGATATTTGTTAGACATTTTAATTTTGTCCCTGGTAAAGTTTCTTTTACGTTCCAAGGCCCATTTTTCAATTGGGCCATTGGTTTCCTTGGTGTTTAGTTTTCTAAGTTCTTTGTGCATTCTGGATAATAGAGCTCTATCAGAAATGTGGTTAGTGAACATTTTCTCCTATTCTGCATTTTGCTTTATCTGAACAGAAGCTCTTTAATTTCACAAGATCCCATCTGTTGAGTGTTGGTTCTACTGGCTGTGCTATTGGATGTTCTTTTAGGAACTGTTGGCCTAGTCCAATCAGTTCGAGAGAGTTCCCTGACCTTTCAATTATACTTTTTATGGTCTTTGGCCCTATATTGAGGTCCTTGATCCATTTGTTATGAATTCTTGTATATAGTGAGAAGTACGGGTCCAGTTTTAATCTTCTGCATGTGGAGATCCAGTTTTGCCAGCACCATTTGTTGAAGATGCTGTTCTTTTTCCATTGGATTTTTTAGGCCCCTTTGTCAAAGATCAAATGGCTGTGGTTGTGTGGACTTATATCTGGGTCCTCAACCCTTATCCACTGATCTGTATGTCTATTTTGGAGCACATACCAGGTTGTTTTTACCACTATGGATTTGTAGTATAGACTAAGGTTTATATGGTGGTATCTCCAGGAGTGTTTTTGTTACTCAAGATTGTTTTTGCTATCCTCGGCTTTTGTGCCTCCATATGAATTTTGAGATTATTTGATCAACTTCTGAAAGAATGGCTCTGGGATTTTAATTAGTATAGCATTGAATCTGTATATTGCCTTTGGTAGGATGGTCATTTTTATGATGTTGATTCTGTCA